>CM045554.1:25363004-26563004 GCA_024721245.1 Mitragyna speciosa
AAGAATCGTCTGATGCTACTGACTTTGAGGAAATCGAGAAAGAGTCATTGAACAATTGGACATCTGATTATCTCCCTGTTCGGAGGGAGTTTCGGTAAATTTGGGATTGTCTTTTGTTTAAAATTCATTTTTAGATGGAGTCTTGAAATGAATTACTTTCTCAAAGTTTGTTTTAGTGTTAGGCTCTGACTTTATCGCATTAGCTTTTGAAAGAAACTATTCTCAATTTCTTTTGTTATATCGAGAAAGTTTTTTTGTCTAAAATATTGAAATGCTATTTATCTTTTCTCAAAGGCTAATGCTAGCTTATGATTGTAAACATCTTCTTTTGAAAATGCAAGTTTTCATTCAAAAGTTGTCTATTTGTGTTTATTTATTTATTTATGTTTGCATATTTTGTTTCACTTTCAGATGGCCAAAAATAACTGTCTATGATCCTTTGGATGTCACTTTGTTTGAAACTGACAAGTTCAACTTCGATATCTCTCTAAATTCGAAAATAATGCAAACCGTTAATGAGAGTGAGAGCGATATCGAAGAAGATTATGACTCTGTATTTAAGAATCTGGAACAATACGAAGAAAAACCTAAGCCTAACTTGGAAGAAACAGAAATTATCAATATTGGCACTGAGACAGAAGTTAAAGAAGTTAAAATCAGTGTTCATTTGAACAAAAGGTAAAGAAAAGAGATGATTGAATTTTTGACACTGTTCCAGGATGTGTTCGCATGGTCCTATGATGATATGCCTGGAGTTTCCTACGGACTATAGTAGTTCATAGATTGCCCACAGATCCAAACTTTCCTCCAGTAAAACAGAAACCTCGTAAATTCAAACCTGAAATGAGCCTCAAAATCAAAGAACAGATAGTCAAGCAATTCAATGCCCAATCATCATTGTCTCTCACTATCCCATTTGGCTATCAAATATGGTTCCGGTTCCCAAAAGTCTGGTGAAGTGCGAGTATGTGTAGATTATCGAGATTTAAACAAAGCCAGTCCAAAGGATGACTTCCCTTTGCCTAACATTCACATCCTGTTGGACAATACTGCTGGGCATGAAATGGATTCATTTATTGATTGTTTCGCTGGATATCATCAACTTCTGGTCGCAGAGGAAGACAGGGAAAAGACGGCATTCATGACTCCGTGGGGAATATTCTGTTATAGAGTTATGCCCTTTGGATTGAAAAATGCTGGGGCCACCTATCAAAGGACTATGACTACACTGTTTCATGACATGATACACAAGGAGATAGAAGTTTACGTGGATGACATTATAGTCAAGTCCAAAAGAGCGGAGAACCATTTGGGAGATTTGAGAAAGCTGTTTGAAAGATTAAGAAGGTATAATCTGAAACTGAATCCTGCAAAATGTGCTTTCGGGTCTCCTGCTGGCAAGTTACTAGGTTTCATTGTTAGTAAGAAGGGTATTGAAGTAGATCCTGCCAAGATAAAGGCCATACGAGAAATGCCAGTACCAAAGACGCAGAAAGATGTGAAGAGTTTTCTGGGGAAGCCTTAATTTCATTGGCAGATTTATTGCTCAGTTGACTCTCACTTGTGAACCCTTGTTCAAGTTGTTAAGAAAAAATACCCCAATGAAGTGGAATGGAGATTGTCAGCGGACTTTTGACAAAATCAAAGATTATCTGTTGAATCCTCCTGTGTTAGTACCGCCGAAACCAGGTCGGCCACTTATCATGTACCTCTCAGTGTTGGATGGAGCCATGGGTTGTGTTCTCGGTCAGCATGACGATTCAGGCAAAAAGGAACAGGCAATCTATTATCTGAGCAAGGAAATTTACAGTCTATGAGGCGAATTATTCATTCTTGGAAAGATTGTGTTGTGCATTGGCTTGGACTGCTAAAAAATTGAGACATTATCTCCTTGATCATACCACCTATCTTATATCTAGATCTGACCCGTTGAGGTATTTGCTTGAGAAACCAATGCTTACTGGACGCATGGCTAAGTGGCAAATGATTCTCAGTGAATTTGATATTGTGTTCACAACTCAAAAGGCAGTCAAGGGCCAAGTAATTGCCGATCACTTGGCAGAGAACCCTTTGCAAGATGATTACGAGCCATTGAATACTTATTTCCCTGATGAAGAAATTTTGTTTGTGGGGACAGCTGAGGATATTAATGAGGAATCTTCAGGATGGCGATTGTTCTTTGATGGTGCTTCAAACTCTTTTGGAGCTGGAATTGGGGCAGTCCTAGTGTCACCCGAAGGAAAACATTACCCTGCTACTGCCAAACTGAAATTTGCTTGCACTAATAACATGGCAGAGTACGAAACTTGCATTCTTGGTTTGAAAATGGCGTTGGATATGGACATCAAGGATTTGACAGCATTCAGTGATTCTGATTTACTAGTCCACCAAACATTGGGAAAATGGATGACTCGGGATTCCAAAATAATTCCATATCATTGTTGTTTGCTCACTTTGGCTCGACAGTTCAGAACTTTGGAATTCATGCATATCGCGCGTACCCGAAATGTCTTTGCAGATGCCTTGGCAACTTTGTCTTCCATGATCTCTCACCCTGATGGTACTGTAATTGAACCCATTTTCGTTAAGATTCAAGAGGAACCAGCGCACTGTCTGCGCATTGATCAAGAGGCTGATGGCCTTCCTTGGTTTCATGATCTGAAAGAATATTTGAAAAATAGATTTTATCCTCCGGGTGCCAATACTGCGGCTAAGAATTTTCTTCGAAGGATGTCTATGAGATTTTTTCTGAACGGAGAAGTCCTGTATAAAAGGTCAAGTGATTTGGGTTTGTTGAGATGCGTTGACGAGAAGGAAGCCGAATATTTGATGAAGGAGATCCACAGTGGCGTATGTGGGCCGCATATGAACGGGCACTTATTGGCAAAGAAAATCATGAGGACGGGATATTTCTGGCTTACCATGGAGCATGACTGTGTTGAGTTCGTCAGAAAATGTGTTAAATGTCAATTACATGGCGATGTGATACACGCACCTCCTTCGGAGCTCCACAGTATGACTGCTCCTTGGCCTTGTTCAATGTGGGGAATGGATGTGATTGGAATTATCGATCCTCCTGCTTCAAATGGTCATCGATTTATCCTGGTGGCGATAGAGTACTTCACTAAATGGGTCGAAGCTGAGTCTTACAGGCACGTGACTAAGAAAGTGGTAGCTGATTTTCTGAGAAATCACATTATCTGTCGTTTTGGAATACCAGAGACATTGATTACGGATAACGCGAAGAATCTCAACAATGACGTGGTAGATGGGTTGTGTGAGCAGTTCAAGATCAAGCATCGAAACTCTGCCATTTATAGACCTCAGATGAATGGAGCTGTAGAGGCTGCCAATAAGAATTTGAAAAAGATCATCCGGAAGATGACTGACACGCATCGAGATTGGCATGAGAAGTTGCCTTATGCATTGTTGGCATACAGAACTGCTATAAGAACTTCTACTGGGGCGACCCCATATTCCCTTATGTACGGGATGGAAGCAGTATTGCCAGCGGAAGTTGAGATTCCTTCTCTGCGTATATTGATGGAAGCTCAAGTTAGAGGAAGCTGAATGGATCAAGGAACGTCATGAGCAGTTGGCATTGATTGATGAAAAGCGATTGAATGCTATTTGCCATGGGCAGTGTTACCAAAGGCGAATGGCCCGTGCCTATCAGAAGAAGGTCAAACCCCGTCAATTTGAAATAGGAGACAAAGTTCTGAAACGAATCCTTCCAATCCAGGAGGAGGCAAAGGGAAAATTCGCTCCAAATTGGCAAGGTCCATTCATTGTCAAGAAAGTGTTATCAGGAGGGGGCCTTGTCCTGGCCGAAATGGATGGTCAGGTCTTTCCCCAAATCATTAATTCAGACATGGTAAAAAGGTTCTATATTTGATTTCGTAAATTTTCTTTCAAATAATTTTTATTGCAAGAAGAAGATGGGCTAAAGGCGGGCCTTCTTTCTTTTCCATAAAACAATTCTTTACCCTCGTTCTCCCCTTTGAGCTTTCAGAATTTATAATTTCGTTTGGCAACCCACTTGAAGGTCGCATCCCACACCCAGATAACTTTTTGCACTAAATTTATCCCACATTTGAAGCAAATTCTTTGTCTTGATTTTTATCCCATACTGGGGCAAAAAAAAAAAAAAAAAACTGAAACTGAGGCAAATCTTGTTTGGGAAAGGGAAGGAGAGCCCCAAAAGCGGATGACAATGTTAGAATAGAGTTTCTTAAGGAAAAACAATTGGTCAATATTGGGATAAAACTTTTGCAAGTGCGACCTCAAGACAAATCAGCTCCCTCTCAAAGTCTGCTTTCCAACCTTAACATTTCTGACACCTCACCTGACCTCATTACAAAAGCCGAGAATGTTACCGACCTCCATCTTTATCTTGCAATAATTTTTAGAACGGAAATTTGCAAATCAAAAGGGCATATGATGTTAATATATCTATCCCGAATCATCAAGGGAAGATTGTCTTACTGATGCCAAATTTCTGAATACTAGTCTGTTTTAATGATAAGGGAAAGATTGTCCAGAACTTGAATGTCGTTTGCTTTCATCCTACACAACAAAGGTGAAAACCCGAAAGGGCGCCTCCGAAAAAAAAAAAAAAAAGAGAAAAAAAGGAAGAAAAAGGGGTGGGGGACACCACAGTGAAAACCCGAAAGGGCGCTGTGGTTGGGAATTGCAGTTAAAGGCTAGTCAGTGAAGAAGTCAGGATACAGGCATTGGATTTGAATTCTTCAAAAGCTGGTGACTACAGTTACTTGAGGTTTTTTCTTCAGCATTGATCGTCTGGTAACTTTCAGAGTTCGAACAAGACGACATCTAAAGGATCATAATGGCAGATGTTTCAGAGCTATCCCCTGAAAATTCATTTCTCCAATCAAGCGTAACGGTTTCTATTTAGTATTTATTTATTTATTTTCTGTCATTAGGAGTTGCATGTACTTTATTTATTTAATAATAATTAAAAAAAAAGAGAGAGAGAAAATGTGTTCGTACATTACTGCATTTGAAATATTTTAATAAATTCATATTTTTGAAATTTTGACGTTTGTTTTATGGGAATAAAAGACAAGGACAATCCTAAAGTTATCGAAAATCAGAAGTATACACCGATTGAGCAATTGCTCGGAATACTGGAGCTAAGCCGCAAATCAGAATTTATTGAATACGAAGAACTTGCAGGACTTGAAAGCAAGAAGTTGTATCAAAGATTCAAAAGGGCAATACTCATGTTTATATGTACCAGTTGAGTGAAGGGATTGTCAGGTGGTGGCATCATTTTTGACAATTATATCTGATTGAGAAAATTTTGATTTTTCAAAGTTAATTCTGATGCTTTGAGTTTAAAACAAAATGTTGTAGAAGATTGATTTTAAACTGGGGCAAATTTTTGAAAAAATTTGATTTTTCAAAGTTTATTCCGATGCTTTGAGTTTAAAGCAAAATGTTGCGAAAGATTGATTACACTGGGGCAAATTTTTGAAAAAATTTTGATTTTTCAAAGTTTATTCCGATGCTTTGAGTTTAAAGCAAAATGTTGCGAAAGATTGATTACACTGGGGCAAATTTTTTGAGAAAAATTTGATTCTTCGAAGTTGATTATGATGTTTGAGCTTAAGCAAAAATTGATTTGCATTGGGACAAGTTTGAAAAGAAGACAACAAATTGATTTCATTTGATTTATATCGGGATGAATTTTTCTAAAAAAAAAAAAAAAAGAGAGAAAAAAAGAAAAGAAAAAAAAGAGAAGAAGAAAAAAAAATTTGAAAAAAGTTGATTGCAAGTGGATTTTCATCTTACACCAGTCTTAAATTTGAAAGACATGATTTCGGATTTATTTGATTCCATACACTCGGGCAAAAATTTTTAAGAAAATTTTTGACAGTTTTGTTGATTTGGACGTTACATTTGACAATTGTTTTAAGTTTATTATGTCATTCATCAACCTTGGCAGCCCAAGGTCATGCATCCGCTCAGCAGCCTGGTCGGCATCTTTTATTTATGTTTCCAAGTCTGGCAGCCCAGACCTTGCATTATATGACTCCTGGCAGCCCAGGATCATTTATTTCCGTTTTAAGTTGGCAGCCCAACTTTGCATTCATCAACCTTGGCAGCCCAAGGTCATGCATCCGTCCAGCAGCCTGGTCGGCATCTTTTATTTATGTTTCCAAGTCTGGCAACCCAGACCTTGCATTTTATGACTCCTGGCAGCCCAGGATCATTTATTTCCGCTTTTAAGTTGGCAGCCCAACTTTGCATTCATCAACCTTGGCAGCCCAAGGTCATGCATCCGTCCAGCAGCCTGGTCGGCATTTATATTTATGTTTCCAAGTCTGGCAAGCCCAGACCTTGCATTTTATGACTCCTGGCAGCCCAGGATCATTTATTTCCGTTTTAAGTTGGCAGCCCAACTTTGCATTCATCAACCTTGGCAGCCCAAGGTCATGCATCCGTCCAGCAGCCTGGTCGGCATCTTTTATTTATGTTTCCAAGTCTGGCAACCCAGACCTTCCATTTTATGACTCCTGGCAGCCCAGGGATCATTTATTTCCGTTTTAAGTTGGCAGCCCAACTTTGCATTCATCAACCTTGGCAGCCCAAGGTCATGCATCCGTCCAGCAGCCTGGTCGGCATCTTTTATTTATGTTTCCAAGTCTGGCAACCCAGACCTTCCATTTTATGACTCCTGGCAGCCCAGGATCATTTATTTCCGTTTTAAGTTGGCAGCCCAACTTTGCATTCATCAACCTTGGCAGCCCAAGGTCATGCATCCGTCCAGCAGCCTGGTCGGCATTCTATATTTATGTTTCCAAGTCTGGCAGCCCAGACCTTACATTTTATGACTCCTGGCAGCCCAGGATCATTTATTTCCGTTTTAAGTTGGCAGCCCAACTTTGCATTCATCAACCTTGGCAGCCCAAGGTCATGCATCCGTCCAGCAGCCTGGTCGGCATCTTTTATTTATGTTTCCAAGTCTGGCAACCCAGACCTTCCATTTTATGACTCCTGGCAGCCCAGGGTCATTTATTTCCGTTTTAAGTTGGCAGCCCAACTTTGCATTCATCAACCTTGGCAGCCCAAGGTCATGCATCCGTCCAGCAGCCTGGTCGGCATCTCTTATTTATGTTTCCAAGTCTGGCAACCCAGACCTTCCATTTTATGACTCCTGGCAGCCCAGGGTCATTTATTTCCGTTTTAAGTTGGCAGCCCAACTTTGCATTCATCAACCTTGGCAGCCCAAGGTCATGCATCCGTCCAGCAGCCTGGTCGGCATCTCTTATTTATGTTTCCAAGTCTGGCAACCCAGACCTTGCATTTTATGACTCCTGGCAGCCCAGGATCATTTATTTCCGTTTTAAGTTGGCAGCCCAACTTTGCATTCATCAACCTTGGCAGCCCAAGGTCATGCATCCGTCCAGCAGCCTGGTCGGCATTTGTTTATTTACATTTTTAAGTTGGGTAATCCAGACATTGCATCTAACTCATCAATATTAATTTTTGTTCAGCAGATTGGAATTATTTTGTTTTTGTCTATTAGTTTAAGCACTTTATTAGGTTTTGTAGTTTTTATCGCTTTAGGTTATCTTTGATCAGCAGTTTGAATGTGACATTTTCGTCTTTATTTTTGAAAAAAAAAATCAAAAAAAAAAAAATCAATCAAAGATCGAAGAATCAAATTCTTGTATTATTAACTACATTTTGTATTCATAGTTCATCATTTCGAACTACGTTCTGACCTGATTCCCTTGTGCGGGATACGTAGGCAGCTCTTGGAGAGTTCGGTCATTTTCTCACTCTTTCATTTGTTTACATTCTTACATCTGGTATGTTTAGATATTTATCTTTGCTTTAGTGTTTAAGTGAGTCAAAATTTGGTTTCGTCTACGTCTTTGTCTGGAACCTCTTTGAGCTTCCAACAAAGAGGGGCAAGCTGTAGACACCAAATTTTGACACACCTTTTGTAAAAATATGTGTGTTACTTTATTTTAGGGGACATTTTTTATTTTTCAGGGGCCAATTGTAATTTTTGTGTATATTACGTCCAATTTGTTACATCAGGGGCAAAATTGTCATTTCACCATGTAAATATTATTTTATTTTTATTTTATTTCCTAAATATACAATTTTACTATTTTTATCATTATCTATAATTTTAATAATTTTTAGGAGTCATCTAGTATTTATTTGAAATTTTAGCATTTTAAGTTTAATGGCACGTTTTTCAATGCACTCTTTTTTATGAGAATTTTTAAGTGAAAAATTTTATATATGCATTTTTGAATACTCATAAATTTTCTGTAAAAATCTCATAATTTTCAGAGGTCGTTTAGTATTTATTTAATTTTTATCTTTTTGTTTATTAATGGCACGTTTCCCAATGCATTCTTTTTATGAGAATTTTCTCAAGTGAATTTATTTATGCATAGCTCATATATTCATGAATTTCCCGTATAAATTTCATGATTTTTTTAGAAATTTTTAATATTTATTTTAATACTTTATTATTATTATTTGTCATTATTATTTTTCTATTAATCGCACATTTTAATGATATGTTAATTTTTAAATTTTTGCAGTAAATTTTATTTATTCGTTTTATAACTATAAATTTCAGTATTTTTCTCAGTAATTTTAGAGACCCCAATATTTTTATTTTTATTTTATTCTATTTCATTTTTTGTTTTCCTTTATTTTCCTCCTCAAAAAAAAAAAAAAAAAAAAGAGTAGAGCAGGCTTAGCTCTGCTACTGTAGCAGTATGGCTGCTACCAGAACAGCCTCAAGGCCATACTTCCAATCATACCAATCACTCAACCACTCTTTGTTTAATCCCATCACACCCTCACTTGCACTCATGGTTTTAGCAGATTTTTGGGGATTTTACTTGCATTTTCACTCTTTTCTCTCTGCATCTTCTTCCCCTACAGACATCACACACGCACATTGACACACACATTCACACCTCCCTCACAGAAAACACTCACCTCACTCGCACTCACCTGCATACATACACACAGCACACCTGCACTCCCTCACTCTCATTTTGCACACAGTTTTTCACTCAATTGCACTCTTCCTCCCTGCACCTTCACCAGCACACGTTCACTCCTTCCCTCACAAAAACTTCACAACTCACAACAAACATCTTCCCACACTCTCCCTCACCACCAGATCACAGGCCATTTCAAACTCTCTGCAATACACTCACAGCCAAGCCACAACACACACAGAACACACACAATTTTCATCTGCACGACCTCACCTCACTCACACCTCACTTTCACCATCTCTCCCCCCCTGCACTTCCACAAACCAGACACGCACAACACACACACCTTGAATACACAATTCACTCCCCCTCTCCTTCTTCCCTGAGCACACAGACACAAACACAGCAGCACAATCACGCACAATACACACATTAGCACACACTTCACTCACTCTCTTGGCCTCCCCTTCCCCTCCACAAAACAGCACACAACATACACACACTTGCACTTTCATCACCTGCAAGCAGATCACACAGAGCACAGACACGGCACACACATTCACAATTGCATACACCTGCAAAACACACACACACGTACAATCACTCACACACGCGCAGCAGATACACATTCCCCTGCAAATTCATCCCAAAAACGCAGCATACACACCCCTGCAGCATTAGACACACCTGCACCTCACATCTCCCCCACTAAGCTCACACTGCACTCAATTCTCACGCCTCACTTCCACAACTCACACACAGATCACTCACAGGCACAAACACCTCTCCCTTCTTCCCTCTCTCGGCCAAACATACACAAACACACACAGACATCAGCAATCACACAAACACACACTCATTCACGCATAGCTCACCCACAAGCACACACATTGCACAAGCATTCAAACATACACCTGCACACACACGCACCTGCAAAAAAAAAAAAAAAGAAGAAGAAAAGGGCAACAACTACAATCAGCAACAACCGGCGCCTACTACCACCATTCCCACCACCGGCTACACCATTCCACCAGCCCCCCATCCCGAAATCAGGTAAATAAAATCACTAACTCACTCCCTTAGTTTCTACTAATTAGCATCAGTTGTTTGATTTATGATGTGGGATTTGGGATTTGTAGAATTGTAAATAGATTTTGAGAGAGAGAGAGAGAGAGAGAGAGAGAGAGAGAGAGAGAGAGAGAGAGAAGAGAATCGGACAGAGACCGGCGAAGAGAGATAGGTAGCAGAGGAAATCGGGGGTTCGGGGAGGAAGAAGAGAGAAAAGAAAGAAGAGAGAAAAGAAGGAAGAAAGAAAAGAGAAAAAAAAAAGAAAGAAAAGAGAAAAAAGAGAAAAAGAAAATCGGGTAGAAGTAAAAAAAAAAAAAAAAAAGTTTTAGTGAAACTACGTCGTTTTGACGTAGTTTCACTCAAAACTACGTCGTTTTGGTTAGTTAGTTTTTTTTAATTTATTTTTAATTAATAATAGGTATTTATTTTATAGTCCTTATATTTTCATTAATGCTACTGTGGCCCTGGAAATGTTTGACTTGTGCATTTAAATTTCTGTTTATTGTAGATTGACCCCCATAATTTAATTTTCTTTGCAATTAGGTCCCGATTAATTGCATTTAGGTCCCTCAACTTTTAGATAATTATAATTTTGCCCCTCTACGTTTTTAATTTTTCATTTTGACCCCTATATTTTTCGGTAATTACATTTTGACTCCTGTAATTTTTCTGGAATTGTAATTTTACCCTCTGATATTTATGAAAATTGCAATTTTGCCTCCCAAGCTTACTGTTATTATATTTTAGGCTTTAAATGTTGCTGAAAATTGTATTTTGGCCCTTATACATTGCTGGAAAATTCTATTTTTGCCTTAGAATACTTGCTGGAATTTCATTTTGATCCCCCCAACCTTGCTGGAATTTTATTTAAGTCACTACTATTGCTGGAATTTTATTTTTTGTCCCCCAACCTTGCTGGAATTTTATTTAAGTCACTACTATTGCTGGAATTTTATTTTTTGTCCCCCAACCTTGCTGGAATTTTATTTAAGTCACTACTATTGCTGAAATTTTATTTTTTGTCCCCCAACCTTGCTGGAATTTTATTTAAGTCATTACTATTGCTGGAATTTTATTTTTTGTCCCCCAACCTTGCTGGAATTTTATTTAATTCATTATACTATTGCTGGAATTTTATTTTTTGTCTCCCCAACCTTGCTGGAATTTTATTTAAGTCATTATACTTGCTGGAATTTTATTTTTTGTCCCCCCAACCTTGCTGGAATTCTGTTTAGTTCACTATACTTGCTGGAATTTTAGTTTAAGTCCCTATACTTGTTGAAATCTTAGTTTTAAGCCCTAGATACTTGTTGGAATTTTATTCTAAGTCCCTAATTTGTTCGAAATCGACATTTTATGCTCAATTTTTAAGTATTTCATATTTTATACTTTAAATAGTGGTACCTTGACATGTTTGTTGATTTTCTTAGCAATTTATACCGGGTTTACGAATGGGAGGTACCTCGATTACCCTTTTATTTCTCTTTATGTGCTTCTACGTGTTGCTACGTGTTTTTCTATATGTTTTTTTTTATCTCCTTTTGCTTATAATTTTTATACATATGTGAGTGTTTATTTAGTTATGCCATGTTATTTATTAGAAATTTATTTTTGATTATTCAAAGAAATGTAATAGATAGGTAATATTCTATTGAGCAAAAATTCTGTATTTAGATAGTTAATGTAGTAGATAGTGTATATCTAGTTAACAAAAATTAAATTTTGTATTTTAGATAGAAAGTGTAATAGATAGGTTAGATAGGATATCTTTTATTCTTTTTCTATTTTTAGATTGTAATTAGGTTATTCTCCGGTGTAATAGTTAGGGCTTTGTGTGCTATGTGCTTATGTGTTTTATTCGCTTTCTCTAGGACTTTGCATTTAGAATATCATGTTTATGTGCTATATGCTCTTATGTGCTATTATGTGCTTTTATGTGATTATTGTTTTAATACATGCTTTATTTACTTGCTTTATTATCCTGTATGTGTATCGTTGCCACACTAGTCCAATGCTAGTTGTGGTTAATTCCGGTTTCTTCGCTAGTCCAACGCTAGCGGAGAACTTATAGAAAATAGGCTAGTCCAATGCTAAGCCTTTAGGTCATTTTAGCATTAGGAACATTTTTCGTATGCATTTCATGACATTTCACACACATTTTATCTTTTTAGACTTTTTCCATTTTCTATGAGTTTTTTATATACTTTATAACTTATTACTTATTTTAACCTCTATTTGGTGCATAACATTTAGATTCCACTACACATAGAATTTTAGGTCATTTGCGTGATTTCGACTAAAAAATAGTCATCTACTCACGTGGGAAGCGATGGCGTACATGTCGTTCCCCCCCTCCGTGAGTAGAAACAGATAGTCACGAGTTTATTAGTCCCCCGTACCCGTTATGTTGCATCCCTACTCTCTTTGATCACTTACTACCTATATTACTATTTTCCTTTTCTCTTGCATTCCATTTCGCATTTATACTCGTGACACCATCGAGGTCTAGATTCGGGTTTCGCAATTAATGCGATAATTCCGACCAAACCTCAATGGAACATTTTGTCCCTTAACGATATTCATTTTAGGACCAGATTTGCATTCATATAGTTGCATCCAAATGTGATAAAACTTTAGGGTTATATTAGGAAAATTTAGACTAAACCTCGCAACTAGTTTCGGCTAGGTTGAAAGGGTGCCTTAGGCGCAAGCCTTTGCCTTCCCTTTCTTCAACTGTGACTCCCGAACCTTTTTCTCTTGTTTTCAAAGATCTGGAGTCGTCTAAAAGGGTTTTTCTTGTTTTTCCTATATTTTTCCAAAAAATCATTTTTCAAAATAAATCATTCCCAAATTTTTACCTTTCACAAAATATTTTTGGTGACTTGGTACACCAAAACTCAATACCAAGTGGCGACTCCATTTTTCCTAAAAACCCTTTTTAGACTATTTTTTTGGGCCCAAAAACCGTCGCATTTTCAAAGTCCCATTTTAGGCCCTTTTTCTTTTGTTTTTCAAAATAAAGTATTTGTTTGTCACATTTTATCGAATTATCTTTTACAAAGCATTTTTCTAAAAATCATTTTTTTACAAAAATTTATACACTTCTTTTTTTCCAATAAAATAAACACAACCACATTTAACACTTCCTTTTCTTTTTTCCAAACATCTAACACTCATTTATTATCCCTTCGAAAAATGGGGTGCGACAATAGTTAATAAATCCGTTCTCATCACCTACATTTGAGACATAACTAAAGCTAAGGATATTTTGTTTTTCACAAATAAAAGCAGCAACCAAAAACTTTAACCATGGAAAAGAAAATATATATCTTTAGCTTTAAAAATATAAAGGCATCTACCAGAAATTTTGAGAAGGTTATGCAACTGTATACAAGGTCTGATCATGTGTGAATTGAAATTATTATTTTTTGAGTAATATCAGTTTTTCATCGATTTATTTGCCCCCCACTTTTTATCAGTGTTTACTACATGATAGGACTAAAATAGCAGTGAAAATAAAGTCAAAGCGATGGGCTGAAGAACATATAAACGCAATTGATGCAATGTATGTCACGCCCCTGACCCGAAAGTCAAGAACCTGACAACGCCACACACTTATGCTTGAACATAAGCATGTAAGGCTAATTACATAAAACTAAAAACAAAATCAATAAAACTTCCTTGAATAAAATCCATTGCTTGAATTATGTTAAAAAAAAATAATTATGAACAACTACCAACAATCCTCAAAATGAATTAAACAATTCAAAGAGAGTTTCCACAAATATAAATTGTTATAGTCTACTAAGCTACTAGCGCACTCCCCAAATGCTACTCCTCATGTTGACTCTTCTTCCTCTGAAAAATAATAATAATGGGGTGAATAAACATACCTAGTAAGTAGATCAACCCAACCAAAGGATCAAACAAAACAAAACATTTTGCCACAAAACAAAATTTCATAATAAAATTCATATTCATAGTCAAATAATTTCAAATCTCAATATTTTGTCCTTAAGGCCGTTTATACAAACTCATATTCACATTCACAAGGATCTCGAATCCACACAAAAGCCACAGTTAATCCCCTGAGTTAGGGTCCAGACAATACAGCCCAAAGAACATAAATCATTTGATTTATTAATTAATAGTCAATAATATTCAAATCAAAACACATGCTTTCTTCATAATTTGAAACCAAAATATTATTCAAAAAGTAAAAGAGGCATCAAAGTTAGTTTCAATCCATTTTCAGGGGTGTTCAATCCCATAGAAATGTATCACCACTTACCTGATACTCTAAAACTCAACAATATTACCAATATGCTCAAAATCCTAAAATAAGACACATTAACACAAATAAATAAACTATGAATTTACAAAAGTATACGGTGCATGATCTCCCTAACGTCTCCCTACATTCAACTATCCATTGGTATAGCTAAAATCCCTAAAGACGTAAACTAAAATCATATTTTGAATTTTCTATAATTTTTTAATATCCAAACAAGACTTCATATAATTTTTCCCAAAAATTATAAATGGAGGTGAGATACACCACCACTGAAAACAGGTTCCAAAATACAATTTAAACATACTGTATATTGTAAGGATGAATCTCACTCTCTAAAATACTCTAAAAACAAGGGTATTTGATTTTTCTATCAAAGTTACAGCTTCTAAAAAACTATAGTAAAAATATACATAAATAGAGAATAAAAAATAGAAGTTTCCCTCAAAATTTGGTAGCAATTGGAGTTACCCACAACTCACACTCTCTCTCACTCTCCTTAAACCATGACTGGGTTTTGCAAACCCAGTTCTTCATAAATTTGAAAAATTTTCATATTTCGAATTTCAGATGGGCAACTTCATGGCTTTGTATCTCTCTCTACAGAAGGGCTATGGACATGAGGTTGGTGCTAAATGAAAGATCTCACATCCCTCTAAAAAACCCATCCAAGGTTCGTCAATAACCACCACCGATGAGGAAGTTTCCGGCATCGAAAGTTGACCTCTCAATTATAGTGAAAATTTAGGATTCTAAACTTCAAAAATTGATTTCTCGCAATCTACCCAACGAAATTGAAATCCGTAAAGTGGGTTAAATTCGTAGTGAAGAGAAGAATCTTTTGACACTAATTTGGTCACCGAATCTCACCAGAATCTTGCCAGAATTTGGGTTTCTCTCAATTGCTATGTTTAAACTATACCCAAATCACACTTAAATGCAAAATAACCATAAAAAAGCTTAAAATCTTTTCTTTAATCGCCCAAAACAGCAACAAATTGATCTTCTCCATGTTCTCCAAGGTGTTATAGCCTCCCTCTAAGAATTTCTCTCTCTAAACCTCTGAAAAGAGAAGAATATATTAATATTAATGAAACTCTAACTATTTATTTAACTCTTAGGTTTGTGGGCTTAAACTAATGACTCCATAGGCCCAAAATAACTTAAGGACAAAAGTAATTAATTTACCTAAACCCATTATTTGGCCTGGGTATTATATCCTCCTCCCCTAAAAAGAAGTTTAGTCCCCTAAACTTGACATACCTTAATTTTGAAAGAGTTCCGGATAATAAGTTTTCATATTTTCTTCAAGCTCCCACGTTGCTTCGCTTTCTGAATGATTAAGCCATTGCACTTTCACGTAAGGAATAGTGCGATGCCTAAGAATTTGCTCTTTACAATCAACTATCTTGATAGGTTTCTCTTCGTATGACAAATCTTCTCTTAATGGCACTCTTGCCAACTCCACAATGTGTCTGGGGTTTGGGACATACTTCCTCAGCATTGAAACATGAAAAACATTATGAACACCAGATAAAGCAGGTGATAAGGCAACTAAATAAGCAACATCACCAATTCTTTCTAGCACCTCAAATGGTCCAATAAATCTAGGACTTAATTTCCCTTGTATACTGAACCTCATTACCCCTTTAGTTGGCGAAATCTTCAAAAATACATGATCTTCTACTTGAAACTCTAAGGTGTGGCATCGATTATCTGCATAACTCTTTTGTCGACTTTGAGCTGCACGAATACGCTCTCGAATCAACTGCACCTTTTCAATAGTTAATTGTACAATTTTCGGACCAAGGAGCCTCCTTTCTCCCATATCATCCCAACATATAGGTGATCGACATTTTCTCCCATATAATGCTTCATAAGGAGCCATTTGAATGCTTGCTTGGTAACTATTATTGTATACTAAAGGGAAGTGCTCATCCCAAGTTCCTTTTAAGTAAATAACACAGGCCCTCAACATATCCTCTAAAATCTGAATAGTCCTTTCAGATTGTCCATCTATCTGTGGATGAAAAGTCATACTAAAATTCAACTTTGTTCCCATAGCCTTATGCAAACTCTCCAAAAACTTGGCAACAAATCTTGAATCTCGATCTGATACTATACTCATTGGTACTCCATGCAATCTTATAATCTCTTGGATATATAACTTTGCCAACTTCTCCAAAGAATAGCCAGTCTTCAATGCTAAGAAATGAGTTGACTTAGTCAATCTGTCCACAATTACCTATATTGAGTCATAACTGTTTAATAACTCTAACCATCTTCGTTGTCTCATATTCAATTCGTTTTGGGTAAAGATGTATTTCAAACTCTTGTGATCAGTATATATGTCACAATGCTCACCATATAAATGTTATTTCCAAATTTTAAGAGCGAACACAACTGCTGCCAACTCTAGATCATGTGTGGGATAATTCTTCTCATACGGCTTTAATTGTTTTGAAGCATAAGCAATCATTTTCCATTTTGTATCAAAACACAACCCAAACCCTTTTTGGAAGCATCACTATATATGGTAAACCCTCCACTTCCATCTGGTACTGTCAAAACTGGTGCAGACACTAACTTTTTCTTCAATTCTTAGAAGCTTTGCTCACACTCATTAGTCCATTCATACTTTACTCCTTTTTGAGTTAATCGAGTTAAAGGCACTGCAATAGTTGAAAAGCTTTCCACAAATCTCTTATAATATCCCACCAATCCCAAAAAGCTACGAACCTCGGTAATATTGGTAGGGCGACTCCAATTTATTATAACCTTCACCTTTTCAGGATCCACAGAGACCCCATTCTTTGACACTATATGCCTAAGAAATACGACACTATTCAACCAAAATTCACATTTACTAAATTTAGCATAAAGTTGTTTTTCCCTCAATAATTGCAAAACTACCGTTGAGTGCCCTTCATGCTCTTCCTTACTCTTAGAATACACTAAAAAGTCATCAATAAACACTATCACAAATTTATCAAAGTGAGCCTTGAACACTCTATTTATTAGATCCATGAATGCTGCAGGTGCATCAGTCAACCCAAACAACATCACTAAAAACTCATAATGCCTGTATCGAGTTCAAAAAGCTGATTCAAGTATGTCTTCTGCCTTAATCTTCAATTGATGATAACCTGATCTAAGATCTATCTTGGAAAATACTTGAGCTCCCTTCAACTGGTCAAAGAGATCATCAACTCTAGGCAAAGGATACTTGTTACGAATCGTGACCTTGTTCAACTCTCTATAGTCTATGCATAACCTCATAGTCCCGTCTTTCTTCTTGACAAACAAAACTGGAGCTCTCTGAGGTGACACACTAGGTCAAACAAAGCGTTGATCTTGTAACTCTTGCAACTGCTCTTTCAATTCTTCCAATTTTGCTAGAGCCATTCATTATGATGCTTTTGAAATTGGGCTAGTACAAGGGATTAAATCAATTGTAAACTCTACTTTTTAATCAAGAGGAATGCCTAGCAAATCTTTAGGGAAAACATCTACAAAGTCTCTTACTACAGGAATGTCATCAATCTTCACTTCACTAGATTGGATATCTCTCACCATGGCCAAATATTCTAAGCACTTTTTCTTTATCGATTTTTTAGCTCGTATTGCTAATACAATTTTGAAGTCACATTCATGGAACTACCTAAAATGCCAAATTCCAATTGATTAGGGAATTTAAAATCCACTTTCTTCCTATGGCAATCAAGGTTACAAAGTTCTTGGCATGCCAATCCATCTCCAATATCACATCAAAATCATGCATGCTTAACACAATCAAATCTACAAGCATTTCATTGCCTTCAATTCTAATAACACAACTTTTGCAAACATCACTAGCCACTAACTCCTTTACGATAGGAGTACTAACACTTAATTCACAATCCAAAAACTCAACAGGCACACCAAGTTTCACAGCAAAGCTAGGGGAGATAAAAGAATGTGCAGCACCAGTGTCAAATAGGGTATAAGCATAAGTTGAGGAAACACGGATTATACCTGTGACCACCGCATTAGAAGCCTGAGCATCTTGATTAGTCAATGCAAACACCCTGCTTGAGCTCAAGGTTTCTGACTTCCACTTTTGGGTCCCATTGAAGCATTATGTTCACTAGAGTTTGGCTGGGATGCTTGATTAATCAATGAATTTCTTTTTGCTTCTGAGCAGTTCACAGCTTTATGACCTTTTTTACCACAATTATAGCAAATCACCACCACGGGGTTTCTTACACTAGGGCAATCAGCTACCTTATGCCCTTTCCGTCCACAATTAAAACATGCTCCATTAAGCCACCTACAGTCTTTTGATTCATGAGCTCCATTGCATCTCCAACATCTATCACCCGTCTTCTAAAAATTCTGTGCACGTGACGATGCAGAGTTTAGCTTCTTGTTCTGTCCAACAAGGCCTTGATCAGAATTTGGTCCTCCAAATCTTCGTTTACTCGAGCTACTCACCCCTTTTTGCTTTTTCTCTCTAATATGGCCTACTTTTTCGGTTTTAATCATTTCATGTCCTTGATCTAGCAACTTAGCCTTATTGACAATAACAGAATAAGAATTCAACTCAAATGCTCTAACTTTATGTTGTAGTTGAGCATCCAAACCAAATAAGAATCTCTAAATTCTAGCTTCTTCATTAGTTTGAAGCGCAAGAGGTGCAAATTTTATCAAACGATTCAATTCCCTCTCATACTCATCAATATTTGAACCATCCCTTCTCAAAGAGTAGTACTCATATTGCATCTTTTGACGGATACTACTAGGAAAGTATTGCTTGTAGAACGACTCCTTAAATTGATCCCAACCCATATGTGCACCCAAAAAACGCTCCTCAGCCTGCCACCAATCATTAGTAGCACCTTGTAGCAAAAAGGAAGCAAAAGGAACCTTTTGCACCTCAGAAACACCTAATGCCCCAAAAGCTTTTTCTATCTCTTGAATCCACTTCTCTGCATCCAAAGGATCAATTGAACTACCATCAAATGGCTTCACAAGTCTAACAAATTCAGTCAACCCATTTTTCAATACAGGTTGAGTTCCCATATTTTGTTGTATTTTTTGTTGTCTCTCCACAATGCCTACCAAGGTCTGCATAAGTTGCATTAATCCAGGCTGTTGAGGTTGTTCTGTGCCTACATCATTCGCAGTAGGAGTCCCAGAATCGCTAGAAGAGCCTTGAGTCTCTTCAGCTGTACCTTGATCTTGGCTTGTCTCAACTGGAATTGGTAGAGATGTCGTCCTTTCCCCAGTAGGCCTATTCAATGGTTCCCCACCTTTCATCTCTCTGATGATCTTACTGACCTTCCTAGTCTTAGGAGGCATACTGTTTACTTGCTAAAATTAGTCAAAAAATACTCATATAAACAAATAAAAAGCAACATTGCATAATGATAATGACCTAAAATCTACCCATCACCTTCCTCACAGCGCCACTTAAGCATAAATTCAAACCTAAGCTCTGATACTATTAAATTGTCACGCTCCTGACCCGAAAGTTAAGAACCTGACAACGCCACACACTTATGCTTGAACATAAGCATGTAAGGCTAATTACATAAAACTAAAATAAAATCAATAAAACTTCCTTGAATAAAATCCATTGCTTGAATTATGTTAAAAAAAAAATCATGAACAACTACCAACAATCCTGAAAATGAATTAAACAATTCAAAGAGAGTTTCCACAAATATAAATTGTTATAGTCTACTAAGCTACTAGCGTACTCCCCAAATGCCACTCCTTATGTTGATTCTTCTTCCTCTGAAAAATAATAATAATGGGGTGAGTAAACATACCCAGTAAATAGATCAACCCAACTAAAGGATCAAACAAAACAAAACATTTTGCCACAAAACAAATTTTCATAATAAAATTCATATTCATAGTCAAACAATTACAAATCTCAATATTTTGTCCTTAAGGCCGTATATACAAACTCATATTCACATTCACAAGGATCCCGGGTCCACACAAATGCCATAGTTAACCCCCTAAGGCAGGGTCCAGATAATATAGCCCAAAGAACATAAATCATTTGATTTAACAATCAATAGTCAATAATATTCAAATCAAAACACATGCTTTCTTCATAATTCGAAACCAAAGTTTTATTCAAAAAGTAAAAGAGGCATCAAAGTTAGTTTCAATCCATTTTCAAGGGTGTTCAATCCCATAGAAAGGTATCACCACTTACCTGATACTCCAAAGCTCAACAATATTACCAATATGTTCAAAATCCTAAAATGAGACATATTAACACAAATAAATAAATTATGGATTTACAAAAGTGTACGATGCATGATCTCCCTAACCTCTCCCTACATTCAACTACCCATTGGTATAGCTAAAATCCCCAAAGAAGTAAACTAAAATCATATTTTGAATTTTCTGTAATTTTTCAATATCCAAACAAGACTTCATATAATTTTTCCCAAAAATTGTAAATGGAGGTGAGATACACCACCACTAAAAACAGGTTCCAAAATACAATTTAATCATATTGTAATTTTTGCAGACCAAAATATTGTAAGGATAAATCTCACTCTCTAAAATACTCTAAAAACACGGGTATTTGATTTTTCTATCAAAGTTACAACTTCTGAAAAACTACAATAAAAATATACATAAATAGAGAATAAAAAATTAAAGTTTCTCTCAAAATTTGGTAGCAATCAAAGTTACCCACCACTCACACTCTCCCTCACTCTCCTCAAACCATGACTGGGTTTTGCAAACCTAGTTCTTCATAAATCTGAAAAATTTCCAGATTTCGAATTTCAGATGGGCAACTTCATGGCTTTGTATCTCTCTCTACAGAAGGGCTATGGACATGAGGTTGGTGCCAAATGAAAGATCTCACATCCCTCTACAAAACCCACCCAAGGTTCGTCGGTAACCACGGCCGATGAGGAAGTTTCTGGTTTCGAAAGTTGACCCCTCAATCATGGTGAAAACTTGAGATTCTAAACTTCAAAAATTGATTTCTCGCAATCTACCTAACGAAATTGAAATCCATAAAATGGGTTAGATTCGTGGTGAAGAGAAGAATCTCTTGACACTAATTTTGTCACCGGAATCTCACCGGAATTTGGGTTTCTCTCTCTTCCTATGTTTAAACTATACCCAAATTACACCCAAATGCAAAATAACCATAAAAAAGCTTAAAATCTTACCTTTAATCGCCCAAAACAGCAGCAAATTGATCTTCTCCACATTCTCCAAGGTGTTATAGCCTCCCTCTAAGAATTTCTCTCTCTAAACCTCTTAAAGGACAAGAATATATTAATGTTAATGGAATCCTAACTATTTATTTAACTCTTAGGTTTATGAGCTTAAAATAATGACCCCATAGGCCCAAAATAACTTAAGGACAAAAGTAATTAATTTACCTAAGTCCATTCTTTGGCCCGGGTATTACAATGTATGTACTTGAACATTCAAATATCACAAACAAGGCCACTAGAACGCTGTGTTGAAAGTAACCAATGCCTACTTGTCTACAAGTACGTGGAAAATATTTCCGTTCAACATGTATTATTCGGTAAAACAGTACAATTATGTGAGCCAATTCCTTCTAAATCATGCCAATATAAATGATAGCATATAAATTTGTTAAAGTCGGTTCCTTGCCGGTCCAGAAGAAAACAAAAAGAAACTAAGTTGGCGAATGAGGGTTAATATTTTGCCTTGAGGTGGCAAAAGGTCTGGTTTATCTTCATGAGAAATACAAACCGAATATCGTACATCCCATAAATATACTTCTTGGCAAGGATTTTTCTGTGAAGATAGCGGACCTTAAATGTCGTTAACATCAGAAAACTGCTTGTAATATTATACCAAGACCAGGAGTAATGTAATTGCTTTACACCTTATCAGATACTTTTAAATTTAGTATAGTATATCTTGCTGCGGATGTTACATTCTCTCATCAAAGACACGGTGTTTGCAGTGAATGTATGCCTTCTGAGTGGATATAAGGCTTCCCTGTAACACTCAAAGTTGATGTTTATAGCTTTGGAGTTATCGTGCTTGAAATTGTCAGCTGACAGAAGATTGTGACTTTCAGGCCGAAGAATCAAAATATTTACCTTCTGAATACAATGACACATCAGCAAATCAGCATATAATGAAACATAGACCAAAAAATTGTTTAATTTTTGTGAATTAATTTAAAACTGGCTATCGTGTACAAGTGCAGGCTTATAGATACTAGCAGCATGGGAATCTTATTGCTCTGGTTGATCCAAGCTTAGGGTGTGACTATAATAAATGGATTGAAGCACTTGCCATACTACGCATAGCAATGCAAATTGTGTGAGCCCAAGCTTTGATCACAGGGCTACCATGTCTGAAGTAGTAAAATTTATCGAAGAAACGATTGAAATGTAAAACAATGCATTGCCAATTTCTCATAGTGGTAATAATTTTACGGCATCTGGGAGTATTCCTGATGACGGTGAAGCTTCAGACACATATATTTCTCATTCCACCAGCAAAGGAATTGATGAGTCAAATTTCTCAGTTGATTAACTTAATTAGCTACATCTAAGATGGCATATGTCTATTCTTTTTATTCTTATACTACTTCGTATGCATGTGGAATAGCTATTTGGCGTTGTTACATTAGTCTAGATGTGTAGTACTATGTATTTTTGAGAATTTGGTGGATGTTGTGCTGATAATATTACTTTCTGCGACTGAATATTTATTTAAAGAAACAATAATTTATTTATGGTAAATCAGTTGCTATTACAGAATTTCAGTTACGTGTTTAGAGTCGAATTCATTCTTAATTTACAACATTGAAATCTTGTGTTAAGTATTGATTTATGATGGTTGTAGATTTAAGCTCTCCGGTTGTACAAAAGCAAAAAAGTACTCTTTTTTTTTTTTTTTGTTTCAGTTTTCGTTAAAACACAATGGGTGTGTTTGGATGGCATTATTTGGAATTTTTCGAAAAAATTTTTTCAAAATGTGTTTGGATAGTTGAAAAATTATTTGGCCACAAGTCAAGAAAATTTTGACCAAAAAATTTTTTTCCACCTTTTTCAAAAACAATAGTTCAAATTTTCCCACCAAATATTTTCATTTTAAATTTCAAATGTTTTTTTCAAACTTTGTAACAATTTTAGTCACTTTTTACACAATTATTCACAAAAGCAAACACATTTGCGTTTAAAATTTGTTTAGAAAAATTAGAAAAATCACAAGTAACAAAATGAGATCCATTGTCGGTGGGTTTTATGGTAAGTTTTGTAAATCGAGTATTGATATCAGATGCTAGTAATTTTACGAGCGTCTAATACTGTCTGAAAACTAAAAATTACTGAACGCTTGTCGTTTTACAAGCATCCGATATCAGTGCTCGTTCCACAACATCTATTACAAAACTTGCCGACAATTGATCTCATTTTGTTACTTGCGATTTTTCAATTTTTCTAAGTAAATCTTGAATATAAATGTAATTGCTTTTGTAAATAATTGAGTAAAAAGTTCCTAAAGTTGTTACAAAATTTTTAAACAAACCAAAAACTTTTTCACAATTCAAGCACTTGTCAAATTTTTAAAAAAGTCAACAAAAAAATTTCTTGTAACATCCCGGGTCTGGGCTGGCCCAATAAATTTTGAGCTTTAAATCACAGGCTCAAAATGTTTAAGCCAAGTTATTTAGTAGTCCAACCCAGGATATTATATACTAACCAATTTCCCAACATCCTACCGATGTGGGACTTGGGGTATTACATTCACCCCTCCTTTAAGCCTTTGCGTCTTCGCAAAACCCAACCCATATCATAATTCAGATTGTCCACTTGGTTGTGTCGGATTCCAGAGGTGGCTCGTACAGGCTCTAGAGGTGGCTCCCGCCCTTAAGTCGACGTAGCACTTAACCCCGTACAACACTTAGTTCCTTCACTTCCTTGCATAGTTCCAGCCCAATATCATAGACCCAATCTTACCCCGTACAAAGACCACACGAGATTTGCTCTAATACCATTTGTAACATTCTGGGTCTGGGCTGACACAATAACTTTTGAGCTTTAAACCATGAGCTCAAAATGCTTAAACCAAGTTGTTTAGGAGTCCAACTCAGGATATTATATACTAACCAATTTCCCAACATCTTACCGATGTGGGACTTGGGATATTACAATTATTCACTATCCAAACACAAATCCAAAAATTTTTCTCTAATCAAATACTTTTCAAATTTTCTTACTTGGTCAACAAAAATGGACCAAATAATTATTCTAATAATTTTACCAAATAATGCCATCCAAACACACCCAATATTTTCGCATCTTATGTACGAGCAAAAGTGTAATCGTGCCTATCATCCATTAACTAATCTACCAGTACACTTCGATGAAAATCAATATGAAGAATGAAAGAACTTGGAAATCCCCAACAAACCCAGTAGGTTTAACATCGGATCTGGGACCACTGCGACTGTACTTTCCAATTTTTTTTTGAAAATTAAACATGGACAAAATACTTATAGACACAAACAAGTGGTGCCACTGATGCTAACGCGGTAGATTTCTTTGTCTTATACTGTTGACGGTCCCATCAGTGTTGTGGAATCTATTGAGTTAAAAGAAGTGAAATTCCCAGGAATTGTCCTTCACAGTTGCTTCAATATTTGACGGGGAACGAATAGAGGGTCGAGTGGTTAGAGCTCTATGACTCCACCCCAGAGGTCGGTGGTTCGAATCCCACCATCCCTCCCCATATGTAATAGTGTAGGTTTATAAAAAAAAAAAAAATATTTGACGAGAGTCTCGAGAAACATCCCGCATTAGACAAAAGATTGATTGGGAAAACAAGAAATACATCATCCTTTTGGACGCATTCCACAGCTAATTTCTACAAATATTGTTAAAAATCAAATTTATTCGACAAATGGGGTGTAGTGGAATTAGAGTTCTGGTTTTAAGGTCGCCGCTAAGGAGCTTGGCGGCGATGTCAAAATTTCTTTTTTTTTTTTTTAAATGTACAATGTCGCTAGCAACATCTTTGGCGGTAACAAGAAATTGAGTTTTGCACTCTAGTCCTCAGGGACTGGAGTGCAAAATAAAAAATACAGTCCAAAATAGAAATATATATTTTTTAATCAAATAATATCACCGCCAACTGGTTTGGAGGTGACAAAACTTCCAATTTTGCACTCTAGTCCTAGAGGACTAGAGTGTAAAAAATTTAAATTACAATTTTTAAAAAGTTTTTTAAAAGTGTGGCAAGGTTTGAAAACTTGTTATAAAGAGTAAAAAAAAAAGTTTTCTAAAAGTATAATTGAATTAAGCAAAAATAAAAAATTTATATAAGCTACAATTTAAAAAATTATTATAAAATGTTAAAAATTTATAATTTTTATTATTTTAAAGAAAAGTAAAAAAAAGTATTTTTTATTTTTAAACATTTTATAAAAATTTAAAATTTTATTTAAGAGTAGAGAAATATTTTTTATTATTTTAAATAAAAGTAGAAAAATGATTTTTTAATAAAATATAGTCGCTGTCAAACTAGTTGTCAGCAATAGGCTTTAGAAAAATTTTATAAACAATTTAAAAAGGTTTTTAAAATTGTTATTATTTTAAACAAAACAAAAAAGTAATTTTTTTATCCAACAATGTCATCGCCAAAATTTAGTAAATGATATGGCATGAAATTAGCGTGCTTATGTAACCATGATAAATATATTCAACTTATCAAAATTTGCCATTGGAGAAAGTGAACAACATAATATATTTAACATAATAGAGTGGTTTGTGTGATTTTTTTGTTCTTTTTTTTTTAGCTTATGGAGTAGTGTACATAAGCTAGTAGTAATATTTTTCTCATGTGTCGTCCTTGGGATTTTATATTTTAATTAAAAAGTTTTCTATTCATTTGATTTTGAAAAAGTGAATATTTTCTAGGAGTTGAGTAAGAAGAAATAAAATTCATAAATAACATGGCATGAAATTAGCATGTTTATGTAACAATGATAAATGTAGTTAACTTTCCAAATTTTGCCACTGGAGCAAGTCAACAACATAATAACCTACATTAAAGCCTATTAAATTTTAAAGTTACTAAGTATTTAAGATATTACTAAAAATAAGACAAATTAATCCTAAAAAAAGATTAATTTGTGTAACCACCAACTAGGTTGGTGGCAACACTATTTAACAAAAAATTTATTTTTTTGCACTCCAATCCTTTATTTTTTGGCACTCTAGTCCCTAAGGACAGGAGTGCAAATTTTTTAAAAAAAATTAACTTGTGTAGCAACACTTTTTAACAAAAAATTTAGTTTTTTTGCACTCTAGTCCCTAAGGACAATAGTGCAAAGTTTCCCAAAAAAAGGTTGTATTTGCCACTAATGACTCAATTTTGTTTATCCTTACTCAATTTAAATAAATTTTCCCAGTTTATTCACTTTTTTTTGAAATCAAATCAATAGAAATTTTTTTAATTAAAAAATATGGAGACAACACATGAGAAAATATATTACTGCTAGTTTTTGTAGAAAACTCCCCAAGTTTTTTTTTTTTAAAGAACAAAAAAAATTGTAGGATACCAAATGAAATATTGGGCTAAATCTCCTTGCTATACATAAAAAAAAAATACACATTTGCATAATTTTCTCCTTTCTTTTTAAAAATTATAGTTTAATAAAAAAATATTCTATGTCACCACCAACAGACACTATGTGAAATAATTTTTTTTGAACTATATTTTTGATTTTGCACTCTAGTCCTCGCAAATCTCAATTTTGTTGCTGCCAAAGACCTGGGCGGCGACACTGTATATTCTTAAAAAAATATATATTTTTCTGACATTGCCGTCAAGGTCCTTGGCAGCAACCCTAAAGTTAGAACATCAAACCTACCCCACCCCATTTGCCGGATAAATTTGGTTCTTAACAATATTTGTAGAAATTAGCCGGCATTCCGCAAGACAAAAAATGGATATCTCATACTATATCAAAAGCGTGTAAGGACTTAGGAACAGTACTATGATTTCAGCTAGTCTTTAGCAGTACTATGATACATAAACTTCGTAATCTGTAGATACAGATTTTTTTATTTTTTATTTCCCCCATTTTTTTGGGCAAAAAAAGACTAAAGGTTCGGCCCAGTTGTCAAGGATATTGTTTTCTTCATGTTACTTTTTCCCAGATGTTCTCTGTTTCTCCATGTTCAATCAGCCTCTGAACGCACAATAAATAAATAAATAACTCATTTTGAAGTTTTTAAGTCAAAAACATATTTCAATACTCGGGCAAAATTTTAAATATTCATTTTGACAAATCAGGTAGATTGTTATTTAGTGTCCCGTATAAAATTGTATTAGTAGACATACTTGATTTGGATTATGAATACATGTTGAGATATTTATTATTGATACCGTGACAAAACTTCGTTATCTCTATCTTATCAAAAAGTTATTTAAAAACCAAAAAAAAAAAAGAATATTATCTACAAAAAGTTTTCAGCGTAGAAAACGTACAGACACTAAAGCAAAGGTGATTGGAAGTTGTAAAATAAAAGAGGTCGTTGTAGAAAAGGGACATGTTCGAATGCTTTTTTTAGCTTTGTTCACATTATACTGTGAAAATTATTATTGGTGTGTTTGCCAATACAAGACCATATTTTGATGATACTTTCGGCAAGAACGAAGCTCAATTGCGAGGAGTCGCCATCGAATCTCGGATCACTTTCTTGGAAAAGTTCTGTATGTTGTAGCCGTGTTAGCTCCCATAAAACTGGAATATAGCATAATGATAATATTGAGATTAACGTAGTAAGTGAACTCTTATATAGAAACTGAATTACAATTTGAACATAATTCTGATACTCCTATGTTTACATGGTCTAATTTTCAAATATGCACAAAGAGAGATGATATATTATAAGTGTAAATAGTAAAAAATATATATAAAAAATAATTTCAAAGAAAAATAAGAAAATTATTTGGCAAATGGGAAACTGTGGGAAGTTACACTAATATAAGGATATTTTAATGTCAGTACATATGGACTTGCATGTGTCACTATTGTTTTTTCGCCAAACCAATTCAAGTACTCCATTCTTTAACTGTGATGGTCATGTTTTCACTTTCTAAATGTCCTAAGATAAGAGTTACCTTTCAAAAATCAACAGAAAATTATATTATATTTTGCCATTTGAAAAAGTTACTTTTCATTTATTCTGACAAATTGCTCATAACTATAGAATTTGAATGTTAAGATTACATTTTGAATTTCCTAAAAAAAAAAAGATTACATTCTGAATTCATTCAAAGCCAGCTCATCTAGACGTAATGATTACATGCTTGCTTAAAAAAATTGATTTTCCACAAATTGTGGGATGAATGGAGTACTCAGTTACACTAATTTTGTGTAATATTGTGTTGCTACCTTTTTAGAGTGTGTGTGTAAGATTGGTCCCTCTTATTTATAGTGCATGCAGATTTCATTTTTCAAACGAAAAGTTTTGATTTTTATTTTTCTCCCTTAAGGTTATTAGCATGTAACTCCATGATTGACCATTCTATGTAGAGATTTTTCCCTTTTGGTGAATTAATATTGCATGTCTGCGGTGTCTTTTGCTGGTTATGTACCTATATATTCATATTTTAATCAAAATAAAAAAAATATTAGTGTTTTTGTTCATCTTCCAAAAATAATGTAAAATTGGAAATTTTCAGTTTTAAGGTCGTTAGCTATTCCAAACACCAATTTTTTTTTTTTTTTTACATTTTGAATAAAAAGCTATATATTTATGTAAATACTCTTTTGCACCTAGAAGGAAAAAAAAATGTTTTGATGATGCCCCTAGGTAACTTAGGCTGAATCTTTGTCTGCACTTGTCTAAGTTATTAATATTATAACACTTTTTTCTATCCATTGTCCAAATGTTACACTGCAATATTAAAACATTCTAGTTTTATTTTGTGTTTTACGTTTGGTATGTTGTAATGGTGCAAAATGAAATGGTTTTTTCACCCAAAATACCTCTTGACCCATAATAGATTAGAAAATTTTATCAGTCCACGATTTAGTAACTCAAGTTAGAATGGAATATCTATTACCTTTTCCAATGCTAAGTATAATCATTTAGATGACAAAATATAATAATGTCTATATTAATTTGACTTACTTGTCTTGAATTCTTTGTAATAGAACATAGCATTTTTTCTATTTTGTTTCCTAGTGCTATGCAATATTTGAGTGTTTATTAGAAATTTTAACATTTTTTTCTTTTGAAATTATTGATATGATTGCTAAAAATAAAATTAATTGTATTCTTAATTAACTTTTCTATAATAATCAGCAATATAATTAAAAACTTGAAAAAAGTAGTATAAGATCAAACATTCACATTCTTTATTTAAATTACATTGAATTTACATAAAACTCAAATGCATTTTCTAGACATTTTAAAAATAGTAAATTCTACACTTTTTAAAAATAGTATCTTAGACATTTGTTACAACAAAAAGAAAAATATTATTCTAAACATATATTGATTTATTTGTTATTAAAAAATCATCGACAATTATTAATTAAAATTACAAATAATCTAAAATTTTACAATTTTTAAAAATAAAAAATTTTAGTTTATTTATCTTGAGTTAAAAATAGTGATAACAATAGTGTAGAAAGATGTATGGAGATAAACTTGACCCTTCCCCTTCCCCTTCCCCTTCCCCCATTTTGGTACACAAGAATGGATTGGAATAGAAAAGGCTTTCCAAGTTATTAATTCCATTCTCCTATTTGGCATATATTTTCTTTATATTGTTCATCCTTTTTTTTTTTTATTCTGTTCATCTTTCCCATTTCTATCTCAAAATAATTGAAAAGCACTTAAAACTTCTCATGTAAAATTTTCCAATGCAGACCTACAAATAAAAAAGTTAATATTTGATCTAATATGTGATGAATAGTTTGTCTATTAAGAAGTTATACTTTGTGTTACTTACTTTGCCTTTTATGTCGGGCTAGCTTACCTTGTTTTCCATATTGCGCATGGACAAATTAATATGTCCATATGCAATTTATACGTTTCTATTTGTTTGTACTAACACAACAAAATTGATGATTATATCTTACCCAATTCAACCAATTATTGGATTATTCAATTGAATTAGGCCGGCTATATAGAGAACTGACCCAATGGTATTTCAAAAAAAAAAAAATGAAATACTCTTTGTTCTGGAAAATTAAATTCACAAAGTAAATAACTTTAAAGTTTACAATATATAATGCCCATATAAATTAAAAAATAAAATGCATTCAATAGAACAAATACTAATAAAAATAAATATCCTAGAAATTCGTCATCAAAACATATTCTCATAGTTTTGAGCATTTGAAATCACAAAATTAACCTTAAAAGAATAGCAATCACAAATTAATAATTCTAAATAAGAAAACTATTGTTTTCACTTATTGGTTGAATTGGGAAATTTACGACAACTGGGAAAGGTTCATGAAGGGAAATTTAAGTTCAGTAGAATGGAAGGAATGGAAGGAAGGGAAAAGTGTAGAATATATAATAAGTTAAAAACATGGTTTTCTTATTTAGAATATTTAATTTGTGATTGCTTTTTTTAAGGTTAATTTTGTGATTTCAAATGCTCAAAACTATGAGAATATGTTTTGGTGATGAATTTCTGGGATATTAGTTTTTATTAATATTTTTTCTATTGAAAGCGTTTTATTCTTTAATTTAGATGAGTATTATATATTGTAAACTTGTATAGTTATTTACTTTGTGAATTTAATTTTCAAGAACAAAAAGTATTCCATTTTTTTTTTTTTTGAAATACCATTGGGTCAGTTACTTTGTATACCTGGCCTAATTCAATTGATCAATCTATTAACGGGTTGAATTGGGTAAGATATAATTATCAATTTTGTTGAATTGGTGGAAACAATTTGAACCGGATAAATTGCATATGGGAATATTAATTTTTCCACGGGCAATATAGAAAACAGAGTAAGCTAGCCTGACATAAAAAGCAAAGTAAGTAACACAAAGTATAACTTCTGACAGACAAACTATTCATCAGATCAGATCAAATATTTACCTTTTTATTTGTAAATCCGCATAGGAAGATTTTACATAAGAATTTATAAGTGCTTTTCAATTTTTCATTGAGATAGACATGGGAAGGAGGAGCAGCATAATATAAAAGAGGATATAAATAGAAAATTGATAAAAAGAAGTGTAATTTTGGCATTAATTTGTATTTAAAACTAATTAAATATTAACGTTAAAAAAGTGGGACTCAATAAGTGTAACTAGAAGTTTGGAGACTAAATTGACACTTATGAAAAAGTTTGAGAAGGAATGAAGTAATAAACACTTTTATAGTTGTTACGAGTTTTTTTTTTTTTTTTAAAAACAAAACACTTATACTTGCATTTTTTTGTTTTCAATATCTCAGTGAATTTGTCGTGTCTCTTGGCCATTCCATTAGCTGTTGATAGAAAGATAAAGAGGAGAAAAGACAAATGAAAAGGCGCACTACCACCATTAACGCGCAGAATTTCGTGAAAGAAAGACTACCTTGACTTCTTAGCGTTTTCCCATTTTAGTTTCATGAATCATGGAGGTTGGACATAAATTGATGGTGTCAATCTAGTTTCGTCTGAGAGGAACCTGAATTTGATTATACTAACAATTAAACATTTTCAACCAAGTGATACCACTCTTTTCAAATTTGCATCAAAGATGTCTGAAATTTATGACAATTGGGACAGGCTGGTCCGAGCCACATTGCGGAGGGAGGACCTCAAGTGCAGTGCACAAAGGATCCCAAGTGACCTTTCCTCAGTATCATTATCCTCATCATCCTCCTATAGGTTCAGCTCTTCATCTCCGCCGCAGGTTTCACCTTTCGACTTCGCCGGGCTTTGCTTTGGGGGGGTAAAGTATCATGCCTATTGATAATAAATCCCTTCTCATCACTTACATTTGAGATAGAACTAAAAGCTGAGGATCTTTTGTTTTTCACAGGTAAAGGCAGCAACCAAAAATTTTGATCCAATGAAAAAGGAAATAGATATCTTCAGCTTAAAAAATATAAAGGCGTTTACCAGCAATTTTAATCTTGGAGCTGTGTTCAAGGTCCGATCATGTGTGAATTGAAGTTATTATTTTTCCAGTAATATCAGTTTTTTCATGGATTCATTTGTCCCTCACTTTTGCAAATTATGACCTAGATTGACTTCACTAATATATAGACAAACCAAGGAGGCGTCGAGTTATATCCTGGAGGCGTCTACAACTTCCAACACATAATGGCCGCCACCAACAATTTTGATACTAAGAACAAGATAGGTGAAGTTCGTGGAACTGTCTACAAGGTCTGTATGATACGTATGCCCAATAAATTTCTGTCATTGTTATAAACTTTTGATTCACTTTAAAATGAATTTATATTTACCTAAACCCATATAAAGCCCACGTGCAATTTGCAGTAGTTTTACTTTTAAGGTGTAACATGTATAGTCTGTGCTTCTGTTTCACTAACATCAGTAAATGTCTTGTTCTGAAATGGGGGTTTATTTGACCCTCACTTGGACTCAGGGTGTACTGCCCAATGGGGTTGAAATAGCAGCGAAACAGCTTTCACCAAAGTGGAGACAAAGAGCCCGAGAAATCATAAATGAAATTGGTACCATATATGCGCTTCAACATCAAAATCTTGCTAGGCCATTGGGATGCTATGCTGAAAAGAACCAAATCCTCCTTGTCTACAAGTATATGGAAAAAATTTCTCTCGAGCATGCATTATTTGGTAAAAGCCTATATTTTTCTCTTGCCAGTTCTTTCAGAATGATGTCATAAATTTGATTTATGTTGGAGTTTGCTTTTTTAAGGTTTTGAAGAAGAAGTCAAATCAAGACTAAATTGGCAAACAAGGGTTAAGATTTGTCTTGGCATTGCAAAAGGTTTGGCTTTTCTTCATGAGGAATCCAAACTGGATATAATACATGGCAACATTAAACCGTCGAACATTCTTCTGGACAACGATTTTAATGTGAAGATATCTGACTTTGGATATTCCCAGTTTCATGAAGAGCAGATTAACGAACAGGAACGTGCTTGTGGCGATATGCCAAGTGCAAAAATAACGTAAGGACATAATGATTCTAGCTCATTAGTTTGTTTGGAAACTTTCTTTATCTAGTATGTTTTGCTATATAGAAAAATGACATATCATATCTTTAATAGAACTAATGTTTGCAGGGGACACATGGCACCTGAGTATATACAAGGCCGACACTTAACACCTAAAGTTGATGTTTATAGTTTTGGAATCGTCACGCTTGAAAATCTTAGCGGACAGAAGATTATATCTTTCAGGCCTAAGCGTGAGAATATCTACCTTCTAAATACGGTGAGACATATGCAAAATGGCACAGATAGAGATACAAACACACACCGAAACACACCATACATATTGTTTGCCATTTCTATAGAATGTGAAAATAGGCTACATGTACAAGTGCAGGCTTATAAGTTCCAGCAGCAGAATAATCTTATAGCTCTGCTTGATCCCAAGCTAGGAAATGACTACAAAACAAATGAAGCCAACACAATACTACAATTAGCAATGGATTGTGTAAGACAAAGCTTTGTTCTTAGGCCTACCATGTCTCATGCTGTTGAAGTTCTTGAAGGAAAAAAACTCCAGACTAGTGCCAATAAGCCGCCTTGTTCTCATGATTACATCTACAACTTCCAACAAATACTGGCCGCCACCAACAACTTTGATGCTAAGAACAAGATAGGTGAAGGTCGTGGAACCGTCTATAAGGTATGTATAACGTGTATGCCCAATAAATTTCCGTCATTGTTATCAGCTTTGGATTCACCTTAAAATGAATTTATATTTGCCTAAATCCAAATAAAGCCCATGTGCAATTTGCGACAATTTTACTTCTAAGGTGTGACATAGATAGCCCGTGCATCTGTTTCACTAACATCCGTAAATGTCTTGTTTATTTGACCCTCACGTGGACATAGGGTGTGCTGCCATATGGGGTTGAAATAGCAGTGAAACAGCTTTTACCAAAGTCGAAAGAAAGAGCTCGAGAAATTATAAATGAAATTGGTACCATATATGTGCTTCAACATCAAAATCTTGCAAGGCCATTGGGATGCTGTGCTGAAAAAGACCAAATCCTACTTGTCTACTATATGGAAAATATTTCTCTCGAGCATGCATTATTTGGTAAAAGCAGATATTTTGCTGTGCCTATTCTTTCAGAATGAAGTCATAAATTTTATTTACGTTGAAGTTTGCTTTTTCTAGGTTCGGAAGAAATCAAATCAAGACTAAATTGGCAAACAAGGGTTAAGATTTGCAGTGGCATTGCAAAAGGTTTGGCTTTTCTTCATGAGGAATCCAAACTGGAGATAATACATGGCAACATTATACCATCGAACATACTTCTGGACAAGGATTTTAATGTGAAGATAACTGACTTTGGATATTCCAAGCTTCATGCAGAGCAGAGTAACGAACAGGATACTGCTTGTGGCAATATGCCAAGTGCAAAAATAACGTAAGGACAATGATTCTAGTTCATTATTTTGTTTGGGAACTTTCTTTGTCTAGTATGTTTTGCAATATTGAAAAATGATATACCGTATCTTCTAATAGAACTAATGTTTGCAGGGGACATATGGCACCTGAGTATATACAAGGCCGAAACTTGACACCTAAAGTTGATGTTTATAGCTTTGGAATTGTCACGCTTGAAATTCTTAGCGGACAGAAGATTATAAATTTCAAGCCTAAGAGTGAGAATATCTACCTTCTAATTATGGTGAGTTCTCTGCAAAGTGGCACAAACAGAGATACAAACACACACAGAAACACATATAGATATTGCTTGCTATTTGCATCAAAGTGAAAATAGGCTGTATGTGCAACTGCAGGCGTATAAATTCCAGCAGCAGAATAATCTTATAGGTCTGCTTGATTCAAGGCTGAAAAATGACTACAAAACAAATGAAGCAAATACTATACTACATTTAGCAATGGACTGTGTAAGCCAAAGCTTTGATCTTAGGCCTGCCATGTCTCATGCTGTTGAAGTTCTTAAAGGAAAAATTGAACTCGAGAATCAAGACTAGTGCCAAGTGCCAATGTGCTGACTTGTTCTCATGATTGTAAAATGGCTGAGCCCATAGCTACCTTGTCTCAAGCCACTCAATCCGGAAGTGCTTTTCAGGAAAGCTCTAGTACAACTATTTCTCTTTCCACTAGCAAAGAAATTGATGACGATTCTTCATCTCCGCTGATTGAAATCAAGATCAGCAACCACAAAATTGCATATTATTACCCTTTTTATTTATATGTAAATGTAGATCCAAAGTTTTAGTATATTATTATGCTTTGACAATTTTTATGGCTTTTGAAGGTATGGGATTCCAAGTGGAAGCAAATGTACTTGAAATATTAAATGATAAAATATAATACCCCTCAAACTCAAAGGGCTATAGATAAACTATCTTTAGTTTGCAAATGAAATCGTGGAAACAACCAAGATAGAAAACGTTTTAGAAAATATTGCAATTTGATCTAACAAGGAAACTGAGGAGAGACCTAGAAGAAACAAACAAGATATTAATATCCAAAGTGACAACTAATCTCCATGTACTTTTTTTTTTTTTTTGAAACAAAATCTCCATGTACTTAGTACATACGTGAAAAACAACATTACGCACAATTTGGACAGCGCTGTGATTATCACACTTAATATGAGAATGTGAGGGAAATCCATATTCTTAAGTAATCAATAATGGCAAACCAATTCTTGAGATGTGTCAATTAAAGTCCAATATTCAGCCTCATAAGTAGACCGAGCGGTCGTATTCTGTTTCTTAATCCGTCAAGATATCATAGAATCACCTTAAATAAACAGAATTATACAGTAGAACAAAGATCAATGAAATCTCTAGCCTAATTGAAATCAAAGTAAGTGCTTTTCGAGAAAAAATGTGCAGATAAATATAACTATGAAAGAGAGTGCTTTTGACATAGTGAAGATACGAAGAACAATTGCGTAACAAGCAAAGGGAGCCCACAGAAATTCGCTGACAATATAAACGATGTAAGCAACATCGAGGCATACGACTGGCTGGTATACAAGACTGCCAACTAACTATCATTAACTTGTTGAATCATCCAATAACGTAAGGCATGTCAAAATAACAGATTTTGTGAGAAGGATGACAAAATCTTGGTGGTCATTGCACATAAAATTTTTCAGCAAGATCGCCATTATAAAGGGTGCTTTTGACATCCATTTTTATAAGAGACGAATGAGAATAGGAGCTACAGCAATAAGTGCACGAACACATATAAGACGGGCAATAGGAGCAAATGTCTTCTCGTAGTCAAGGACATGCTCGTGAGTATAATATCTAGAAACAAGGCATGCTTTATATTGTTGAACAGATCCATCAGAATGGAGTTTGTACACCCATTTAAAAATAATTGCCGTTTTTCTAAGGATTAATTCAACAAACTTTTAAATATGAGCAGATGCTAATGCATCTAATTCCTCGATCATATTTTTCTGCTGCAAGAAGTTAGAAGAAGCCTCATAGAAGGACTGAGCCTCATAAAAACTCTTTTTTCACAGAGTCCTCCATTAGCCAAGCATGTTTCAGATTTCCTTTCTCGTGTCGGGGTGACAGTGGCAGATACAAAAATTGCATACTCCACTTGACATCAATGTTGTCACGTCCCGTGCCCCGAGACGTGGCACTCACCATGCTCTAAACTACGCTAGAACACAAGACTAAATCAATGCATACCAAAGAATAATACAAATCATAACTTAATGAATACACAATTCATTGCTCAAAAGAAGATCATTTATTCATAATATCTAACATCCATTTACATTTTCATTTCCCCATAACCAAAAATAATAGGAGATCACATATATAACCTAATCTATACCAAAAATATGACTATACATCAATGAACAAAAGTACCCGCATTCATGTCTATGCTAACCTATGACTATGGGGCTCAAAAGTGATCCCAATCTTCTTCTACAAAATCATCACCTGCGTTGTCAAACAATGGGGGTGAGTGACAAATCACCCAATAAGTAGTAAAGTTCTCTTTGGGGCTTAAGATTGTTACTCATGCATATATAATTTTCAATGCAAAACCATAGTTCATATTCATTCACAAACATACGTGGTCACTTTGTAAGTCAATGCAATTCAATTCATAATCATAATCAATACAAAGAGAGCTCAAGTAGTTAGTGGACAAATGACTCTGGATATTCAGTTGTTAACTATGACCCGGTTAACGTGGTACAAAACCAACTACCACCTGGTTGGTCCGATTCAAAACTAACTATCACCCGATTAGTACGGTTCAAAGAATTTTACTACAAGCACCAAAGCTAAGGAACTAGTCCTGTCACAATCCATTTCACATACAAGAGTTTAATTACATACTCATTCAAATAATCATTTAGACCATGTATACTCATTTCATAATAAAACAGGAATATAGTCAAACTCAAGCCCAATTGTATAGAAATTATTATTTCAAAGCTTTACAATTATCAAAGTACATTTTCAAAAACAAAGAGAATCAAATACTACTTACCTCAATTTAAAGACTAGTTAAGGTAGTCCAAGTAGGGATAATCACCTTTGTCGCCTATAATACACAATATAGCACCCAAATCATACTCTAATTCTATCAAAGAATCATAATCAAACTCAACTCTAGACTCAAAGTACAAAAGAAATAAGACCCCTATAAGATGGGTGATCCGCGGGTGGGGGTCCCTGATCCGCGCTCGCAGATCGCCAGACAATGACCCTTAGATCACCAGCCAAAGGCTGATTCGCGGGTGCTACCTTACTAGCCGCGACCACGGCTGGTGCAACCGCGGGCAAAGACTTGACACGACCAAGCTAGCCACGAGCCGCGGCCGCGGCTTAACTGACCTCACTTGCGGCTCGTCAAGCAGAGACTAGCCGCAGGTGAAGGCTCATCGAGCCTTGGCCACGGCTGGGCTCACTCTACCCACAGCTCATCTACGGATTTCTGCAAAAACACCCTTCATATACCAAATCTTAACTCCAAACCAACCTGATCTTCCAATCACCATCAAAATGACACAATCAAGCAATAACAAATCATTACAAGCTCAAAACACTCATAAATCATGAACACAAACCATAATCACACACAATCTCTAATCCCTTCAATTATCCTCATCATAGATCATCTATAATCTTACACACACATACACTCACTACGCATCAACACATCAAAGCATAAGGGTCCAAAACTTTTACATCTACCCAAAAATCTACTACTCTAACCTAACCAAACCAAAAGAAAGGAACTTGAGCTTTGGAGGAAACAAAATACCTTGGGAAAAGGTTGGGGTTGAAGGTTCAAAGCTCCCTCTACTTGCTTCTCCTTGAGAGTGAGGCTCAACCACACCTTCTTCAAGAGGATAAGAGAGATGGAAAGAAAACTTTAGAGAGAGAATGAGAGAACATTGACTAAGAAGAAGAAGAAGGACATTGAAGAGGTAAAATGCCCTAGACTATTTGGGAAACTAATTTGAGGAATTTTCACACAAGCCCCTCGTCATTTTACAATTCATAATTCCACCCAAGAGGTCAATCTACCACTTTGGCCATGGAGGCCTTAATATCACAAATGTGAAGTTGAATTCGACTAATGGGAACTTCTCACAGATCTTACTCGTTATTTTCATCTAGTTGGAAGTGTGATAGTAAGGACCTTTTGGTCATTGGCCATTTTGGGAGATTGTGTAATATTTAGAAAGTTAGAGGACTAATTAGCAAATTTCATGATTTTGATTTTTATCCCCAAATGACCTAGGTTTTCACCATTCTCAATTTTCTTCTCCTTGGCTTCTTTCTTTCACTCTCTAAAGACTTTCCATCCCTCCCACTTGAAGGGAACCTTGAAGGCCACCACTCTCCAAAGGAAGCAAGCAACAATTCCTTTGATTCTTTCAACCAAGGTATTTCTTTTCTCAAAGCTAATTTCTTTTCTTAGTTTTGCTATGTGATGTGGTGGTAGAGTGAGTAGTTAATGTTTCTTGGTTGGATACCATTGGATGATTTTATCCCTTAACTTGATGTTTGGTTGTGGTAGTGTAAATGCTTGTGAGTTATGATGGATGTGTGAGGTGGGTGAGTTAGAAATTTGAAGAATTGGGTATGAGATTTTGGTGGATCTTGTGTGATTTTGAGAATGATCCATGCTTATGTTACTTAAGATGTTAAGATAGTGTTTCCTTACCATATTATGCCTTATTTGAAGCTATTTTGGTGTTAGACTGTGTTGGGTTGAGTTGAGAAGGTCGGATTTTGGATTTTGAGCAGTTGCAGGCCGTCTTGCTGGGTTCATCCGCGGTGCCACCCGCGCCGCGGATGAGACCGCGGCTCGTAGCAGCAGCCTCTCTGGGCTCATCCGCGGTTCCACCCGCGCCGCGGATGAGGGGCCGCTTGCTCTGACCTGAGCCGCGACCTCAGCCACGCCGCAGCTGGGTACTGCTGACGCCGCGGCTGACGCCGCGGGTCAGTACAGTTTTGTCTCTTTTCCTCTTTTTGCATGTTAAGTTAGGTTTAAGCCTCTTTTATGGTTTTTTAATAGAATCAGTATGTGATACAAGTCTTCCTTGTGTGTTATAGGCGACGAAGGACTTTATCCCTACTCGGACTACCTAAATTAGTCTTGGAGTGAGGTAAGTAGTATTTGATTCTCTTTGCTTTGGAAATGCTTTTGATGATGACAAATGACTTAGATAATACTTTCGCTATATAAATGGGCTTATGTTTGGTTACTTTGATTTTCTATGACACAAGATGTGTGGTCTAATGAATTCTTTGAATGAACATATGAATGAGCTCTTGTATGTGAAATGGGTATATGACGGGACTAGTTCCCTAAATTGGTAATGGTAGTAAATCATTTTGAACCGTACTAACCGGGTTATAGTTAGTTTTGTACCGCACCAACCGGGTGGTAGTTGGTTTTGAATCGCGTTAACCGGGTTATAGTTAACAACTAGAATTCCAGGGTCATGTGTCCACTAACTGCTTGAGCTCTATTTTCTTTGAATTGCTTTATGCAATGTTTGAAATGTGTATGGTTTTTGACTTGACCACATGTTGTAATGTTTATGGCTTTGATTTTGGTTTGAATTGTACTTATGTATAAATGACAAACTTAAGTCCCAAAGAGAACCTTTACTACTTACTGGGTGATTGTATCACTCACCCCTTTTGTTTAACCCCGCAGGTGATGAATTTGTGGAAGGTGATTGGACCGATTTTTGGGCCTCATAGTCATAGCTAGGATAGACTTGAATGAGGTTATTTTTGATAGCATTGATGTATAGCCATATTTTGTATGGATTAGGTTATACATACCTTCCCATCTATTTTTGTCTTTGGGGAAGAGAAGTGTAATGAATGTTGTATATCATTTGGTGATGAATGAAATGGATTCTTTTGGGCATTTTGATATTTTGGAGCCTTATGCTATGTTTAGACGATAATTATTTTGATTTAGCCTTGTGTCCTAGCGTAGCTTAGGGCATGACGGGTGCCACGTCTCGGGCACGGGGCGTGACAGGAAGTATAGTCAGTATGACTGTCACTCAATTGGATATTGCTTAGGATGTACTCTCATTGAGCCAGTTAATGTTTCCCCACTTTCCTCCCTTTGATGTTGTTCTGTGGATTTTGTGTTACGTGAAAGAGATCAATTTTTCATAGATTGAATTCTTTTTCTCTTTTTCCCCTAGAATTGAGAAACTTTTCTGATTCTGATCTGATTAGTGATCCTACTAATCGTTTTGTAACAAATTATTGTTTCTTTCTTGATCTTATCTATTATCACAACAAGAAACAATCCATCATTTCTCATTTTAGTTTTGAGTTTGAGTATCGTGCCTTGGCCAAGACTACACCTATGCTTCTATGGTTGCGATACCTTCTTCATGCCATGGGCATTCCCTTCCCTAAGCGAACAATTACTTTTCACATATTCTGATACACTGCTAATATCTTTAGAATTTGAATACTAGGATGCATTATAAGTTCATTCAAAACCAGCTCAGCTAGACATAATAATTACATGTCTTCAGGAAAAGTTGATTTTCCACGAGAAGCGACTCAAATTATGGGATGAATTGAGTACATTATGGGTTGAATGGAGTACTCAGTTACAACAATATTGTGTAATATAGTTTGACTACTTTCCTTTTTTTGTTTTTTGTGAAAGATAGTACAAATGGTCCCTCTTTTTATAAATTATCTTTTTTTGATTTCTTAAATTTAAGATGATGCATACTAGTTGTTAAATTATTCAAAATGTATCAATTTGGTCTGAATTCACGTTCTATTCACTTTTTTTTTTTCGTTAAAAAAGTCACGGCCATATTACCTATAAAATGAGGAGAAAAAATGAACACATTTAACTTCTATTTTTTCAGAAAGGCTATATATATTGAATGTTTATTTATGAAAAAAGGTGAAGAATTGAATCTAGGACCAAATTGCTACTTTTGAAAATTTTGAGGAACTAATATGCATCAATTTAACTAAAAAACGTGCAAATGTGAGGGATCATTTGTGTAGTTTTTTTTTTTTTTTCCTTTTTGGTGAATTAATATTGCGTGTCATGATGTCTTTTGCTGGTTATGTATCTAAATTCATATTTTAATCAAAATAAAATAATATTTGGTGCTTTTATTCATTTTTCAAATATAGTGTGAAATTGGAAAAATTCATTTTTAAGGTATCTATTCCAAACACCAATTTATATATTTTTTTCATTTTGATTAAAAAGCGAAACATTTATGTAGATACTCTTGTTACGGCTACAAGAAAATTAATAATGTTTTGATGATGTCCTAGGCTACTCAGGTTGATTCTTTGTCTACACTTGTCTCAGCCAAGACATAGCTATCCATTGTCTAAATTAATGTTACACTGCTAGCTTAAAATATTCTAGATTTATTTTATGTTTAACATCTAAGTGGTTTTTTGACCTTCTTTTGTCCATTTCATTTGCCGTTGACAGATTCCAACATGAGATGCAAGACAAATAAGAAGACGAAAAGGCTTAAAAAGCGGATAAATTGAGAAAGACGGACTACATTTTTTCTATCATTTTCCCATAGTTATCACGAATCAATTGAGTCAATATAGTTTGCACCATGATCACTCCTTGATCAATTGAGAAACACTCTCCTCAGATTTGATCAGACATGTCTGCAGTTTACGACATCTGGGAGAGGCTCATCCGAGCCAATTGAGGAGAGAGGAACTCAAGCTTACTGCTCAAATGTACCCCAGTAACATTTACATCATTATCCTCCTGTTCAAGTCCTTCATCTCCCCAAGTTTCACCTTTAGCATCTTTTCGTTTCTACGCCAGACAAGGCTCAAACGCGATTAAAACCATAGGGGAGCATGTCACAGAATTACGTTGCTCATAGATCAGGGAAGTAGTTGTGGAGAGAAGGATACATGTACGAGTTGAAGAGAGGGAAAATATCGGGAAAAGGCAAGTTTGTATGGCCATTTGGGGCCACTTTTGAAGGGGAATATAAGTTGGATGGAATGGGAGGAATGGGGTGGTTGGGAGTCTTCGGACGCGAATATTTACAGAGGGTCTTGCTCTGCGGATCAAAAGCATGGGTATGGTGTGTGTGAAGCACTATAGTAAGGCTTAGTTTGGGAGTTGGGATAGAAAATAAAAGGAGAGAAAAGAAAGTGAGAGAAAAGAAAAGAATGGAAAGCAACTTTTCTTTCTTTTCTTTCATTTTTCTCCCAAGTTTGGAAAGAAAATTTTTTGGTCAAAACAAACCAACTTTTCCTTCCATTTCCTTTCTTTTCTTTTCCTTTCCTTCCTCCCAAACAAAGAAAAATAGTTAAGTAAATTTTTCTTTCTTTTCCTTCCTGACTCCCAAACAAAAGAACACCTTAAAATTCTTTCCTTTCTTTTCTTTTCCCTCCATTTCCTTCCTCCCAACATAGTGTAAGGGGATACTGTGAAGGGCATTATAAGGGGAATTTGCAGGATGGACGGGGGAGATGTGTGTGGAAGAATGGGAATGAGTATACTGGGGGGAACGGAAAAATGGGGTGATTAATGGAAAAAGGGGTTAATAGTTTGGGCTAACGGGAATCGTTATGTTGGGAATTGGGAAAAAGGAATCCCTAAAGGTAGTGGTGTTTTCATTTGGGCTGATGGGAGTTGCTACATTGGTTCTTGGCTTAAAGATTCAGGACACTCTGTTCCGCAAAAAAAAAAAGAAAAAAGAAAAAAATTCAACACACACTACTTTTCATTCTGCACTTGACGATGTGTAGTACCAATTATATTAATTATATATAGCAATGGAAATACAACAAATTTTCAATCCATTGGGAGAGATATTTATCAATTTTTCATCTCCACCGACTAACGTGCCTTGATCAGAAACAGTGGGATATGACTATGATAAACTTTTGTTCTTTCACTTGGTACTTTGTTCGTGTGTCTAGAAGCCAGGAAAATAGATGTTGTTCGTGACTTAGCATTGCCTCTGGAAAATTGCAATAGGGTGCTATTCCAGTTGTGCCATGTTTACTTGGGATTGTGAACAATATATTGAGTTCTCGGACGAAATGGGCATAGTGGCTTCTCTCTTTTTTTTTTTTTTTTTTTTTTTTTTTTTTTTTTGACGTATGGGTATAGTGGCTTCTTAGAAGAATGTTGCATAAACTAAGAAAAACTAAGACAAAATGTTGTAGAAATAGATCGAAATCATGATTTTCTTGCTTGCTTTTTTATTTATATTGGAATACTCAACTTCAATTTTTCTTACTGAAATAAGAAATTTCCAGTCTCGACTTTATTTAAACATTTTTCAATTTGAGTTTTTTTTTTAATAAATTCCAGATTGAGAAACTCGATTACAAAATTAAGTTTCTCAACCTAAATTTTGTCACTTATTGAATAAGAGTTAAAGACCCAATATTTTTTTAACCAGTTTAAAAAATATCAAAATTAAAATAATTAACCTCAGGTTCTACAACCTAGATAGAGGCCTATGGAGTAGTACTTTTTCTTTTTCTTCTTCTTATTCTCCTTGTATTATTTGTGTAAATTACTGACGAAGTCCTTATCGGTTAGTCAAGATACTGTATGCTCCATCGTAGTTATAAAGCCTGTCTTGTCTCCTTGTTTTATGGACCAAAAGGTAAAGAAATATATAATAATCATTATTAGCATACTATGTGATACAAATGCTTATTACAAGTCGCCAAAAGAACTAATATATGTTAATTGAAAAAATAAATGTTAGTTTTGCACAGCAGTTTTACGTTAAAGCACTACTCAAGAATAAAATTCTTTATCTATAAATTCAATTCTACAATGCAAAAAATTTACAATTTTGCTTCTATTCACTTCAAACCACTGTCATAGTGTTGCATAACGCTATTTGGGTTGCGAGATAGAGAAAAAAAAAATCATTATTTTTGAAATTCACTAATATCTAAACTTACATTTTAGTCCAAACACAAGAAGCACGTTCAAACCACTAGAGTATGTGGGTAATTTACTATAACTATTGCTACTATTTCAATTATTTTTATAAACGTTATCAAGTGTGTTTCTCCGTTCAAGTAGTACTACTTTTGCTAGTGGATGCTGTCAACACTATGCTTGGACTTATGACCATGCCTGGAATTTCAAGTATAATTGTCACGGTTAGCGATGGATTCAGCAATTTATATTTGAGCGGGATGGTGGGGCTGACATTGACATATATGTATAGTGAAAACAAATATTATTTGGGAGGTAAAATTTTAATAAATATAACAAGGTATTATGTCTTAAATATTATTTAGAATGATCTTTATTGTACAGTGAAAAAACCACCGTATATCATTAAAATATATAACAAGTGGAGAATCAGCACCTAGGTTGGTGGTGTACTTATGAGTGGCAAGTGTACGTGAATTTAACCCAAAATAAAACTATAAATAGTTGTTATAATTTATTATGGCTAGAAATTTTGAAGATAACCCCAAAAGATGAAGCAATTGATTTGCAGTTTATCGCGAGGTCATGGAAGATAAAATAAGGGATGTTTGAACTAAAATCTTATTTATATATACAAATGAGCCTATTTGTATATATGTAGTTACATACACTTGCACATATACATACATACATACATACATACATACATACATATATATATATATATATATATATATATAGTTTTTTGCCTTTGTATGGGAATTTGTTCAGTTCGTTATGGATTTAAATGATCTGTAATTTTAAAAATCATAACCAAAATAAAACATCAATTCACTTATAGTTCTTTTTCAATTTGATGAAATTAAATAAATGACCTAGCTAAATCAATATTTTATTTCTTAAAAATTCCCCCACTTAGTTGAGTGATTTTTTTTTTTTTTTTTGGGGTTGGGAAGCGGTGTAGGTGGAGGGAGGAAATCCTATTTCTCCATGGATTTTTTTTTGTCAACCAAGTTAAACGTAAATTATTAAATATCCAATGTATTTTTTTTAACTAATTCAAATTAATCTTTAACATCTTTCATAATATTTTTTAACTAATTAAAATTAATCTTCAACATTTTTCATACATGAAATATAAATGTTTTCTGCTAATTATAATTGCCCAACACCTCATGCTCTCCTCTTGGTCAAATGAATATGGAAGAACATCTCAGAAAGGTAATTGAAAAAATTCTATTTTTTATTAAATCACCAGGAATACCGAAATTGATGATTTAAACCCTGCTGATTATATAGTTGAAATTGGAAACTAGAAAACGTCAAAATTTAAACTTGGATTTTTGGATATTCACCAAGAAAAACGAAAAGAAGGGAAAGATGATCGGCTTTGCAGGCTCCCTCAGGATCACCTTCGCTTCACAAATTGGAATTCAAATTTCAAATTTTCTGTGTGTTAGCTAGTAAATTGGAAACCTTGAATATGCGCTAGTTTAACTCAGGGTGTATTCTTTTCTTTTCTTTTTTCAAATCAGGGCATCAATATATGTTTTAAATTTAAAAAAAATGTGATTATCTGGATGGATCCATGTATAAGATTAATTAATTTATGGATTCAATTTTTTTCATTTTAGTGTTGAACAATAACACAAGTGCATGAGCGCCCCTATATATATATATATATATATATATATATATATATATATATATTCAAGAACAAAAAATATTTCATTTCATTTTTTTTCAAATACTATAAGATAAGTCAGTTTAGATATCTGGCCCAATTCACCTGCTCGATCAGCTGGCTGGTTTAATAAGATAAGATATAGTCAACAATTTTGTTAAATCGGTATAAGCAGTTAGAACCAGCTAAATTACATATGGACCAAGTAATTTGTCCATGCACTACATAGAGTACAAAGTAAATCAGCCCGATATAGAAAGCAAAGTAAGTAACACTAACCATAATTTCTTGATAAACGAACTATTCATCATATTAGAAGCAAATATTAACATCTTCTTTCACAAGTCTACATTAGTTATTTTACTTGAACAAATTCCAGTATTTTTCAATTTTTCTTGGATAAAAATGAGAAGAGGAATACAAAGAAAATGTAAGAAAAAAGGATAAAAAAACAAAAATGTCATAAATAAAGGGGCATTGATGTTAATTTATATTTGGGATCAATTAAACACTAATATAAAAGTAATAGGACTCAATAGACGCAATTAGAAGTTTGAGGACTAAATTGACACTTGAAAACAAGTTTGAGAAGTAATTAACACTTTTGTAGCTAATACAAATTTCCAGGAAAAAACTTTACTTCATTTTCTTTTTATATTTTCAATATCTGAGCGAGTTAGTCGTGTCTCTTGGCCATTCCATTGGAAGTTGATAGAAAGATAAAGATGAGAAAAGGCATATAAAAAAGCGCACTACCACCACTAACGCGTAGAATTTTGTGAAAGAAATACTACCTTCATTTCTTAATGTTTTCCGATTTTAGTCTCACGAATCATGGAGGTTGTACATAAATTGATGGTGTCAATCTAGTTTCGTCTGAGAGGTGCCTCAATTTGATTATACTAACAATTAAAGATTTCAACCAAGTGATACTCCTCTTTCCAATTTGTATCAAAGATGTCTGAAATTTATGACAATTGAGAAAGGCTGGTCCGAGACACGTTGCAAAGGGAGGACCTCAAGTGCAGTGCACAAAGGGCCCCAAGTGACGTTTTCTCAGCATCGTTCTCCTCATCATTCTCCTATAGTTTCAGTTTTTCATCTCCCCAGCAGGTTTCATCTTTCAACTTTGCCTGGCTTTGCTATGGTGGGGTAAATTATCTTGCCAAATAATACTTAATAAATCCCTTCTCATCCCTTGCATTTGAGAGAACCAAAACATAAGGATCTTTTGTTTTTCAGTGATAAAAGCAACAATAAAAAATTTTGATCCAATGAAAAAAGAAATAGGTATCTTTAGTTTCCATAATATAAAGGCACCTAATTTTGAATTTTTGAAAATTAAACACTGCAAAATAACTCTATGCAAAAACAAGTAATACTGATGCTAACGCGGTGGATATCTTTGTCATATACTCTTCACGGGTCCCCTTACTTTTGTGGAATCTCTTGAATAAAAAGTGGAGATGGTTTACACGCCTCTCTCTCCAAGTCTATGACAATTTTACTAACTTCCCTCACATTTAAGAAACAACGGTTACCTCCCTTATGGAATCTTTGGGACGTAGGCAATTTTACATAAATGCCCTCTTGAAACAATAGATTATTTTTAGGGTTACGAACACTTTGCCCTCCTAAACTTAGGGGGTAGTCACATTTTATGTGCCTCAACCTTAAATATATAAACTTTGCCCCCCAAAGACTAGTCAAAATTAAAAATTAAAAATAAAAGTGTGTTTTTTGACATTATTACCCTTTTATTAATGAATATATTTATAACTTAATATCATTTTCTATCATTTCTAAAAGATTTATATATTCTATATCATATTAATTATATAAAAATATCCAACTAGAAAATTTTAAAAAAATTAATATTTAATTTATGTCCTTAAAATTTTTTATCTTGGATTAATATTTACTTTTATATATGTTTTTTTTTAATCTATTAGACTTTAAGTTAGGCAAAAATGATAAATAACACAATGCTAAAAATAAATTCAATTACCAAAATTTATATAAAAAAAGGTAATACCAAACTCATTTATTTAAAGTAATTTTTTATCAAGATAATACCAAACTCATTTATTTAAAGTAATTTTTTATCACTTTAATATATTTAAACTTTTAGACTAATATCATGGTCATTTTTTATATTTATCAAATTAGTCCAATATGAAATTCTTAATTAAAGAATTTCTTCTTATTTATTCTTTTGGACTAAAAATTATATTTTTTTGTTTGACTTTTTTTTTTTTTTGCCATAGTGCTATATAATGGGATAATTCTTCATTTTTTCCCAAATATTCTTTGATTAAGAATTTCGTATTGGACTAATTTGATGAATATAAAAGTAACTATGATATCAATCCAAAAGTTTAAATAAATTAAAATAATTAAAATTTAATTTAAATAAATAAATTTGGTATTACCTTTTTTATATAAATTTTGACAATTGAATTTATTTTTAGTGCTGTATTATTTATCAGTTTTGTTTGACTTAAAGTCTAATAAATTAAACAAAAACATATATAGAAGTAAATATTAATCCAAGAGGAAAATTCCAAGGGTATAAACTAAATATTAACTTTCTTTAAATTTTTTTAGTTTGCTATTTTTATATAATTAATATGAAAGAGAAGATATAAATCTTTTAAAAATGAAAGAAAATGATATTAAGTTATAAATATATTCATTAATAAAAGGGCAATAATGTCATAACACTCACTTTTTTTTTTTGAATTTCTAATTTTGACTAGTCTTTGGGGGGCAAAATGTATATATTTAAAGTTGAGGGGGGTAAAGTGTGACTACCCCCTAAGTTCAGGGGGGCAAAGTGTTATTAACCCTTATTTTTATTAATGTATTAGCAAAAATTTAAAAATCTTAGAATTAGTGTTATGCCTCGGGCCCGCGGGCCTAGCGTGCAACCAGAATCTAAGCAGCCAAGTCCAACTTTTGGGCTCCATAGTTCTATGTTGTGAATGTTAATTGTAAAGTTTTCTTATTAGTTGTTATTGTATAATTTTCTTTTACAATTTGATTTCTTGATTTATTATTAATACATGTTTGATGATAATCATAGGAAATTGCACAAATTAAATGTTACCAACCAAGCTTAGATATTTAGAAAAGTAAGGCCACCTATTACTTAGATATTTAGGAGATTAATGTCACCTAGCACCATGAATGGCCACCTATCATTTGCTTTTACTTTTACCAGTTCTTTTCAAATTTTTGGCTCAATTTTCCTTGCACTTTTTCCTTCTCTTGGCCGGCCACCATAAAGCCAAGAATCTCTTCAATTTCAAACATTTTAAACACTTAAAAGACTAACTTAATCTTTCCCAAAAAGCTCAACCTAACTAGAAAAGACATCCTCTCAAATTTCATCAAATTCTCTCCAAGTTTCAAGCTCAAGTTCTTGCTCAAAGTCAAGGTTCTTAAGGGATTAACCATTCACTCTTCTTCAACTAAAAAGCTACCTATTTTGAGGTATATTCATCAAGAAACTTCAAGTTCTTTCAAGTTTCAATAGAAGAATTCTTATGCTTTTCTTATGATTTCATTAAGTACTTAAGATTTATCGGTTATATCTTGTTCTCTTGTTATATATATGAATATTTATGCTCATGATTATGAGGTTTCCCTTGTTTCGATCCTTTCCTTGATAGTAGATTAACTATGTTATGACCTACTTGATTTAGTATGGACTTGTATAAGAAGTGATGCTTTATTTGAGTGGAAAATCTTGGAATTTATAGCTGAAATTTTGACTAGAGTTAGAAGGCATGTTGGGTAGCCTTTTTAGAGGAAAATTATGGAAAAATTTCAGCATTTAAGACCTGTTTAGTGGGCTGAAGTTGCTGGAATTTCAGCCTATAAACCGGCACTTCCTTGTTCCAAAACCTTGAACAAATTTCAGCTTTACTAGTTTACAAAAATTCTAGCTTTGATAACCTAATATTTCCAGCTATATTAACCTTGTTTTGGCCAAGTTTTGATGACATAAACTGCTGGAAGTTTCAGCTTGTGAATTGGTTGAAGTGACACCAAATATTGAGTACCTTAAACTTAATCTACTTAACCGGTTTTTAGGAAAAGTATTGTGCAACGATTTTGGAACCTTGTTAATCAATTTTAGAAAGAAACTCTTATAAATTTTGAAGGATTTAAACTGGTTAGAAGCTAGACTTTTATTAAATGTGTAAGTGAAAATTTTGACTAGTTTAACTTTACACTCGGTTCTAGTATGTTTTTCACCAAATAACCCTAATTTGTTATTTAACTAGTCTTAGTTTAATTAAATATCATTAGTTTGATATTAATTAGTTTAAAACCATTAATTTACCTAAGTATAGGATATTTCGGAGTTTTCTCATTTTAACTTACATTAATTTTGCTAAGTTATTAAATTATACTTGACTATTACTAATAAATCTTTCTTGGACTTTAAAAGCTAGTTTACCTATAAATTAACTATTTTGAGCAAAATTTCTTCTTACACAAAAAACCTTGAACCCTAATCAATATTTATTTAAATTATCTCTTTAGTCTATAGTATTTAGCAGTATTTTCTTTTGGTCCAGAATTTATAATGAATTATTTAAAGTTTTACAACTATAATAGTAAATAAAGCGAAATTAGTAACAAATTTTAGTATTAATCATTCCTTTTGAATTTAACCTTAATTTTGACACCTAATGAATTATTTGCCCTTAGAAGCCAAATTACTTTTAAAAAAAGGGAATTTCTTAAATTTCTTTATTGGTTGATTTAGGGTTTTATCCGGATTCCTTTGTTACAACTTCTTGGATTTTCCTTATAACCAATTTACATTTAATTTTAAAACCCTAGTTAAACTTGGGTATATTTGACAAGAAAATTCTTTTAAAAGAAAATCCAGTAGGTTAATTAGGTTACTTTTGAATTTCAGGATCCGAGTCTAAACCTCGCACATTTTACGAGGCACTTTCTTGAAATTTTTAGGTGAGATGTTTCCTTGTGTGCGCCTAATGCATGTTTAAGTGTTAAATTCCATATTATGCCTGATACTTGTTAGCTACTACAATGTGCTATATGAGGGTAAGATGTGTACTTTATCACATCTATCCTGCAATTTGTTAAATGCACAACTTCTATCAAATGTGAATATACTTGTTTGTGAACTTTCAACTGAATTGAGCCTTCGGGCTAGGCTTCTGTGGTTATACTTCACCAGCTATACCACGATTAGTCATACTGGTTAGGAGGATATAAGGTGTTTGGGCATTAGGGTTCGTGTTCTTTCCTTTGAGTTGAGATTCCTCAAAGAAGCCAACTCTGAACTGAACAAACTGTTTTACCCTCCAAGGTTAAGATTTCTTCCTGGAGTGGAGCTATTGAGGAGGTAAAGGTGCATGGGTGGTTTCGGGTACTGTTATCTGATATTTACCTGATCATTGGCAAGGACCTGATTTTCTCTATTGGTCCGAACACTATTGCCACATGATTATGTACTTGATACTCCCGCGGTTGAGCTTGCTCCCGTGGTTGAGCTTGCTCCCGTGGTTGAGATGTCTCCTTCTTCATTTAATCAATTGTTTACTTAACTTGTTCTTATACTATTTTATGGCAATGTTATTTATTTATTTATTTTTCTAATTATCAGCCTGTACGTTTGCATGTGTGGGAACCTCACTGGGCTATTTTAGCTCATCCCTTTTATTTGTTCTCCTTAAACAGGCTCCTATTCTTAAGGCTGGTGGTGAAGATTCAAGAATAGATCTTGGTAGGATTTTGTTGTAAAAGAATGTTTGAGATTTTAATATATTAGTTAAGTGTTTATGATGCAAACTACTTAACTGGTACCTTTACTCTTAAGTTTGAATCATATGAATGCAATTACGAATTTCTATAAAATGTCGATTTTTTCATGGAATCTAGTGTGTGCTTGACTCGAGTCCTAGCGAGAGCTAGGCAGGCAATCCGCTAAGCCCTTTGGTACGCCTTAGGGTAAGATGGGGCTGTCACAATTAGAGTACCATAGTTTTTGTAGGTCTAGAGCCTAATTCATGGTACATTTCATTAAAATAACAACTCACTCTTTAATTGTCACTCTTTGGTGCCGTTTGATTTAAAGCTGAAAAACGCGTCATTGAAAAATCTTTAAATACCGGGTAAAGTTGGGAAATTTTCGGGTGAAAGATGTGAACTTTTCTTTTGGGATTTTGCTATTGATCATATGAAATCAGTTAGTCGTAGAGTTTAATTCAATCATTCTTCAAGTTACTGGAACTTTTTTTTCAGAATTTCGATACTGATCATATGAAATCAGTTATTGGTGGAACTTTATTGAATCTTTCTTTAAGTTAGTGACACAAATGTGACATTTCTGGGCCTAACATGGGTTTGATAATACTTGTAATATCAATCCCATATGTTGAACTAACTTTTATGGTACAAATTTTGATATTATAGTGACAAATAGTGTGACGCCCCCAACCAAGTCGTACTCCAGAACCCTGATCGGGACGCCTGCCTGGCTCGCGCCAGGATTTAAGTACAAATAGTCATACACTAGAAATATAATCAAACGCTAAAAGTTACATATATCTTCAAAAATAATTACAACATTTGAGCTACTTGAATCTCAAATTACATTTATTTGACGGCTAATCCTAAACAAAGGAAAACCCTCTCTTTTCACTTCTTGCCCTATTTCCATTGGGTTAGCACCTGTAAGGAGAGCAAATTTAATGAAGGATAAGCTTATAGCTCAGTGAGGTCCATTTTAAAACCATGTTGAAAACATCTTTTCAAATTGTTTAGTTGGATAGAAATTCATTCGCATTAATAGCATAAAAGAATATAACTGAATCAAATGACATGTATTCAAGAACCATAAAAGGATACAGGATTGTAATGTCAAGTACTGCCCATGGGCGAATCAAGTACGTTGGCCTCCGGCCCTTACACCAATTTTATTGCCTCCGGCACTACACCATTTTGGTAGCTCGAGTTCTACCCAAGTACTTTTCTCGTACACCCCCTTAACCTACAAAACCTCCTTGTAGCCGGAAGGTGCCGAGAGACCAAGGTAGTCAGAACTTGGTGACCAAGCCCGCTGTCGGCTCAACCAAGACCAACTTCCAAGACTGGGCCCCAAATCATGCACAAGTATAACATTCACAAGCACACTTTGAATTTAACAAGTACAAGTACTGCCGGTGAGATAAAGTACACAACCGGACTTATATCAAGTACTACCAGTATTTAAAAACCAGGTACAAGTAGCAAATATAATATCAAGTTATATAATAACAAATTATAATGTTGACTAGTCAACACATGTATAAAAGACTATCTGGCGGTCATACCTTTCACGTAAATGCATGCTAATCATATATTACATAAACAAACTCGCCGGGAGGTCAAAGTGTTTATATTAGAAAAAGGTCTATTAAATTTCTACAAGAATTCACGTCGTTTTTGTAAAACTAAAATTGGTTAACAAAATAATTTAATGGAAACTCACAGGAATCTTTAGGTTTCCTCAAGTTCTTCTCACATCTGATCCTTGAGGTTCTGAAGCACCTATAAATAAGAAGTGCATTGATTAAAGCTAAGTCCAAGTGAATGAATAACCATTGGTACTTAAAAGTTTTGTTTTGTTTTGTTTTAATTTATTTATTTATATTATTTCTATCACCTATATATATTTCCCTTGAATTGGGAAGCCATGAACCTAACCGTGACCTCAATACCACTTGGCCTGAGTTTGTTCAAACATGGCTTACTCAATCCCTGCACAACCAATTCCCACAATCTTTGTACACTTAAAATCTAGACTCATTTTATTACATTGTTCTTTAAGAAACCAAATTCTAATTCTATTCATAAGTCGATCAAATTGCCATTACAAATCTGTTCCTTCTCTTGTGAAACATGGTTTCAGTTTCATTGAGTACCCATATTCGACAGGTCATAACTCTCAATTGACAAGTCGCATGAGGAAAAGGATTACATGGATAGAAACTACATTCCAATGACTAATACTTTCATGAAGATCACTAGGTCAAATTATAACAATAACAATTCCAAAATCGACTTCCAAATCTGGTTCATCAACAACACTGTTCATGCAGGGTTGGTTTTCCAGTCCTAGTTGCACACTGAATTCTGGGGCAATCTATCAAGAATCAATACCTTTGCCTTACACGGTTGAAAACTAAATTGTAAGGACTATAACTTTTGTGAAGATCACCAGCCCAAATTCCTACTATAACAAGTTCAAAATTATGGCTAAATTTGTCTGTTTACCGATCCTGTTTAAGCAGATTTGTCTGTCCAGCGAGATTTGCTCAATTTCTGCGATTAATCTACAAAGAATCAGAGTTAAAGATTTACACCGATATTAAACCTTCTATGAATCTAGTTTCCTAAATCAATAAGAATCATTCTGTTTCAAGTCTCCTAGACCAAGTTATGAATATTTTCCCAAAACTGCTCCTGTGAGCCTGTTTTCATTCAATTCTTGATGTTTACTTGTACTTAGCTTAATTTTTACTTAATTCAATGTTTAAAATTCGGGTCTCACTTAATAAACACAAGCCTTAAAGATTTAATATTGCATAAGAGAGCTTAAAATAACTTACCTTAAACTTAGAAGCTTAACTTTCCTCTCCACTCTTACAATTCCTCTCAATTACTTAGCCTTGTATAACCAAGTTTATTTCCCTTCTTTTTCTCCCTGACTCCAGACGTCCCTTCTCCATTTCTCCTCTCCTCTTTTAGCTGATTTCTAGTATTTTAGATGGTCTTCATCAGTCAAAAGTTGGTGAAGATTACTAAGCTCTTAGCTTCCCCAATTTGCCCTAAGTTCTTGCCACCTCCAGCTTGGTTTCTAGACCTAGTCATCACCGGACAGATTTGTTTTCTTTCTTTGTCTTGCTGTCCGTTTTTTTTTTTTTCCTTTTCTTCTCTTATGCCAACACTTCTCTTCTCTTCTTAGTCTCATTCTTTCACCAATTCCACCGTAAAGATTAATTGCAATAGAGCTGCTAGCTTCACCAATTTGTTTTATCATAAATCCTCTCAAGACTTGATACCTCCTACCAACTTACTTTGTCTTGGACAGCCGGCTATTGACAGCCAATTCTTTTCTCTCCTTTTGTTTTTTTTTTTTTTTTTGTGAATCTTGGCTAGATATTTTGCAACATGCCCAATTATGCCACTTAAATAATTATGGGTATGTAACATGTGCTTTGTTCATAACTAATGCAAATTGTGTTATCCCACTTAGTCTTAGAGCTTCATAGCATGTTAATTTAATGACTAAGTTTAACTAATCTATATATTAACATTATTCACCTAACCCAATTCTGATAATTATGGTAGCACACAACTAAATTAGCAATCAGATAATTAAAATTGTATTAGCATTAGGTGTTAATGTGAACAACTAAAATTTTGGGAACTTAGTTGTACTATTACTATTTAAACTTAGTGTTTTCAAGTGTGACCAATTTAATGACTAAATTTATCTATTCTAACCACTACATTACCCACTTAATCTGACCTCAACAATCCTATCATACATAATCCAATGCTAATTAGTGCCCAATCTTGCTAGCTTATTTGTCATAGTATATTATTTGCATATAATCCACAAGTACTATAAATACAAGCACCAATACTTCATTTAGGGGTTAGATGGATTATCATCACTTTATAATTTGATCCCAAAAATTATATAATTAAATAAATACATAAATAACACTTCAAATTTAATAGGTTATTTGTGTGCCCTTACAAATAGTTTGATTTTGGTAGATCTAATATCGAGTATAAGTGGTATATGCAAGAATAAATCATGCACGTGACTATTTTGAAAAGGAATGTTGTTGAGTTTTCTCATGGAACTTAACTTAATAGAATAGAGTTGATTGGTCAAATTTTTTCAGGTTGAATTAAACGTTAGTCTGTGAAATCGGAAAAAGAAGCATAGGTATCTCTAACTGGATATTGGATTTTGGTTTGAGAAAAAAAATTTGTTTCTTTCTCTATGCAGATTATAAAGGTTTTAACAACAATACAATGATTTAAAATGCAAAGGAAATTAAAATCCAATTTCTTAGTGGACTTCTATTTTCTTAGAAAAAAATTGTTCTTAATCAACGTACTTGAAAAATGAAAGCTTTTTTATTCATATATTTGTTGTGGTCCATGAAAAGGGTAAGATAGAAACGAAAATATTACTTTTGCTTTAAAATCAAATTTTTTAAGTCAAATTAATTGTTGTGGGCTTAAGTTGTTATAATAAACATGAAAAGAAGGGAAGTAAGTGCTATTTTTTAAATCTAAGGAGAGGACAGTGAAATTGTCATAATTTTGAAGAGAGGTATGTGAAATTATCCTTGAAAAGATTGACATCCCTAGGATTTGTTCTTCCCAATTGCTTTAATAATTGAGGAAAGTCCTAGAGGAGACATCCCGTATGAGACAAATGATTCATTGAGGCAACGGGACGTCACAAATTCTATTTGGATCAAGTTGACGCTTCTAATTTAAGGGGCAAAAAAATTTGGGGGGAGGGGGGAGGGGGGAGGGAATTAAGCAAACAACACCAAATTTGGAATGAAAAACGACATCGTTTTAGAGTGAAAAGTGGTTATATACTATGCTTTAGTAGAGTTACACATTTTAGCAGACCTGTTATGCACACTCCAAATTGTTCGAAATGGCAAGGGCCCAACATGTGAGACCCTGGATCCATTGATTGAGAAAGGAAGAAGTACATTATCCATTTTGGATAGAGGAATACCATATCTTATACATATCCTTTTTGGACAGAGCTATACCATAGCTTATTCCTAGAGATGGTAAATGGGCGGGATGGTCGGGATTTGGGCGGGATTTAATTGAAACTATGAAATATGGGCCAGACCCAAACAGTTCCATATTTGTTATGGAATCAATATGGGCAGGACTAAAATGGGTTAGTCCCATTTTGATACAGCCCAAATACCCAACAAATCCCATTTCATTATTTTTTAAAACAATCTTTTCCTTATTAATCAATTACTTTCTTTTTTTAATATCATTTAGTTGTTTTTTAGTTTAACCTTAATATTTCCTTTTTTATATCATTTATATTTTTAGTTTATTAACCTCAATAAATTTCCAACTTTTTTGGTTTTTAGATTATTCTTTTTTAGATCTCATTTTTTAATGCTTTCTAACCTTTCAATTATAAGATTGATTTGTCTGATTTTCTACTGTAGGTTTAACACTTGGTTTTGAATGAAAATTAATTAAGGAACATCTTGTGCACTTGTTTCTGAATTATATTTACTTTTTAACTTATAAAATTAATATAAAATATTTTAAATTTAAAATTAAGTGAAAAATCAATTGGATATTGGCTAGCTTGATGACGAATACGAGTGCCATTCAACTAGCTGATTCACTAAGTTGCTCTGATTTCAAGAACACTGGTTTAGGGGTAGGTGAGTGAGATAGAGTTAAATAGTTATGAACAAAACTCATTTGAGGAAGATAGAGTAAAAAATTATACTAAGTAAAAAAAAAAAAACACTTAGAAATCCTTTCATCTAAGATTTATGGTAAATATGAGATTTTTGGGTTAATCTAACTACACAATATAATATTCTTTTTAACTTCATGTAACTAAATAAATACATTTTTTTTATTTATCAATTTAATCACTCGGCATTATAAATAAAGTTTTAAAATTTGGAAAAAGAAAATGTATACACAATTTGACTTTAATTATCTCTCCTTGCTTAACCACATTATATAAGTTTTTTTTTTCAATTTCCAAGTTTATTTAAGAATCCTTTTGTGTGCTGTAAGAATAATATACTATTTTTGCTTGTCATAAAAAGTTGAAAAACATAGAATACTCACAATTGACCGGAAAAAAAGTGCAAGTTGAAATCAAGTCTCAAACGAAGACACCAAAAAAAAAATTTATATGTAGTTTGGCCAATTCAATCATATTAACGTTTCCAATTCTTTATCTTCTGTTCATAATTCAATCATATTAACCACTAAAACTTTGAAATCAATCGAAAAGCTTGATTTATGACAGTGAATCCTCCATCAAGCATAAGATTCGTGTCCACTCATGATCCTTGTCCTCCTCACTAGCCAAATAAACAGCAGCATTGGCCATACAAATTCTGTCATTTCGTTTGGGTATGGGAATCCCAAATAATTCCCAAATATACCACATTTAATTGGGTATAAATGAGCCCAATCCCAAATTATTAGTAACCTATCCCGTCCAAATTTAATATAGGTATGGAATTCCTATGGAGTTTGGGACTGATTGCCATCTATACTTATACGACATCAAAAGCATCTAAGGACTTAGGAAGAGTACCGTGCACGATTTCAGCTAGTCATTAGCAGATGATACATAAACTTCCTAATTTGTGTAGATCATGGTTCAAAGTTGCGGTTGTAATTGCGGCTTGTACTATTTTATATCGGTCTTATCATCTCGATCGCAGTTGTGCTTACACTGTTCCACATCGGTCTGAACATATCAGTCGCGGTCTCTACGAGACAAATATTTTAAAATAATTCTATATTAAAAATTATAAATAAGCATTCAACATATAAAAAAATATGCTAAACAAAAAATAACCAACAACATTAGTAAAGAAAATCTCTAGATGACCGAGTTGGAGATGACTCGGTCATCTTGGACCGAGTCCCTTCGTTTTGCCACATGTCAGAGATGACTCGGTCTGAGATGACTGAGTCCTTCCTATTTCTCATCGAGTTGGATGGCTCTAATTCGACTCGTAACCATCTCGAATCGGATTAAGCCATTCCAGTAAAGACTCGGTGGAATCATCTTGGACTTGACCAAGTCTTTGAATCATGGTGCAAATACGAATTTCTTTTTTTATTTCCCCCCTTTTTTCAGCCAAAGAAAGACTAGAGGATCGGCCCTGTTGTCAAGGATATCACTTCCTTGATATTACTTTTTCTTAGTTGTGCTTTGTTTCTGCATGTTCAATCAGTCTCTCAAATCACAAAAATAAATAAAAATAAATAAATAAATTACTTATTTTGGAGCTTTTAAGTGAAAAAAGTCTAATAATCATGCAGAATTTTAAATATTCATAGTTACAAACCAAGTAAATTCTATAATCGCATTAGCGGAAATACTCGACTTGTATTATGAATACCAAGTTGAGGTATTTATCATCAATAGCGTAACAAGAACTTTGTTTCCTCTCTTATGGTACTTAAAGCCCAAAGTCGCGCAGATGATACGATACTCTTAAAAACCACAAAAAAAAAAAAAAAAAAAAACCAAAGTCGTGGGCGTTCTCTACGTGAAGTTTTCAACAAAGAAAACGTACATACACTAAAGCAAAGGTCATTAAGGTCCGTTTGTTTGAACTGAAAATATTTTCCTGAAAAATATTTTCAAAATTTTCCTTGGTGCCAAACATCAGAAAATATTTTTCTGTGTAAAATATTTTTCAATTTTCCTTCCTTTGGCTGAAAATAACTTACATACTCAATGAATGTAAGTTATTTTCCTTAGAGTTCAAGAGTGACATTAAACCTTAAGTACCTACTTTTATAGCCTCAATTATCAAACTAATTTTTGTTTTTAATTCTTATCAACTAATTTTTTTCATCTTTTGGGCTCCACAATAATATGATTATAGTTATGCATATTTTACCATTATATTATTTAGAAGATTAATTATAAAACAATCTCTAGTTAACTCTATTTACTTGTTAAACATTTATTATAATTGTTATTAGCCTATTTAACTCATATTAACAACAAAAAAATAAAAAATATCAAAAAAAATATTTTTCAAAAGATTTTCACAATGTCATCCATACACCAGAAAATTGTAAGGAAAATCCTTGTAAAATGTTTTCTTAGGAATACAATTTCCTTAGGAAAATGTTTTACATCCAATCAAACGAAGCCTAAGTGTCTGTTAAATACAAGAGGTCGTTAAAAAAGAGGGACACGTACGCGATTGCATTTTATAGCTTTGTTCTTGTTACAGTGTCGACGTGCAAGACTGTATTTTTACAATAATTTCTGCAAGAACGCTGCCCAATTGTGGGGAGACGCCATCGAACCATAGATCACTTTCTTAGATAAGTTGTCTGTATGTTGTAGCCACGTCGGCTCTTACAAAATTGGAATATAGCATAATATTGAGATTAACGCGGTAAGTGAAATCTTATAGAAACTGAATTACATTTTGAACATAATTCTGATATTCCTAGGTTTATAGTTTGTGATTTTGTTTTTTGAGCTAGTTTGTGAGATTTTGGTTGTGGTAAATACATGATTTTGCATGATCTACTTTTCAAATGTGGACAAAGAGAGATGGAATATTATAAACAAGTGAAACGGGACAGTATATGTGCATGCAAAAAGGTGAAAAAAAAAATTAAAAGAAGATAATTTCAAAGAAAATTAAGAAAGTTATTTGTTTGTGACAAAGGGGAAATTGCGGAAAGTTGTACTAATATTAGGGCATACAAAGAGTGGTTTGCTCTTGCTTGATTAAAGGCAATAATATTTGCAAAGATAGTAGTAGGATACTCCAACGTCAGTATATATGGATATTCCACAATTGTTCTTTTGCCAAACCAATTTAAAAAGTTGATTTTCCTGAAAAAATAAGACTCAAATTGTGGGATGAATGGAGTACTCAGTTAAAATAATTTTGTTTAATGTTGTGTGACTATTTTTTTCTTTTTTGGAAGATTATAGAAATGGTTCCTCTTGTTTAAAATTATACTTTTTTGGTTATTCAAATTTGGAATGATGCATTCCTGTCGTTAACATATTCAAAATGTACCAATTTGGTTCAGATTCAACTTCTACTCATTTTTCGTACAAAAAGTTTTGATTTTTAATTTTCTCCCTCAATCTTATTAGCATATAACCTATTGATTGGCTTTTTAGGCAGGTACAAAATTGAATTTAGGACAAAATTGCTGCAGTTGAAATTTTTTAGGGACTAAAATACATCACTTTATCAAGGGGAATAAAAATGAGCAAACGTGAGGGATCATTTGTGCATTTTTCCTTTTTTGATGAACTAATATTGCGCGGCTACAGTGCCTTTTGCCTGTTATTTACCTAAACAGTCATCTTTTAATCAAAATAAAAAATGTTTGTGCATTTTTTTGTCTTTCAAAAATAGCGTGAAATTGGAAAATTGCTTTTTTAATAATGTTGCTCATCCAAACACCGATATTTTTTCATTTTGATTAACAAGCTAAGTATTTATGTCAATACTCTTTTGCAGCTCCAAGAAAATTAAAAATGCTCGATGATGCCCTATGTAACACAGGTTTATTCTTTATATGTATTTGTTTAACTTAGCCAAGATTAAAACACTTTTATCTATCCATTTTCTAAATGTTACAAGGCTAGGTTAAGACATTCTAGTTTTATATTATGTTTTTAACATCTGAGTGCTTTGTTGCTTTCTTTTTTGTCGATTTCATTAGCTGTTGACAGATTCCAAGATAAGGTGCAAGAAAATAAGAAGATCACAAGGCTTAAAACGCGGAGAATTCAAGAAAGAAACACCACATGTTTTCTATTATTTTTCCGTAATTAACATGAATCGATTGTGTCAATATAGTCTGCACCTCGATCCCTCCTCATCCATACTAATGTTCAAAAGATTTTGAACCCAATTAATTGCAAATACTCTCCTCACATTTGATCAGACATGTCTGCAGTTTACGACAATTGGGAAAGGCTCATCCGGGCCACATTGCGAAGGGAGGAGCTTAAGCTTATTGCTCAAATGTCCCCAAGTGACATTTCCTCATCATCCACCCCCAGTTCAAGTCCTTCACCTCCCCAAGTTTCACCTTTAACTTCTCTGGGCTTAAATGCTAGACGGGGCTCAGAGGCGATTAAAAACATCAGGACGCATCTTCCGAATGGGAATATGTACCTAGGGACACTGTCACGGGAGGTTCCTGAGGGATCAGGGAAGTATTTTTCGCGAGATGGAAGCATGTATAAAAGAGAGTTTGAGAGAGGGAAAGCATTGGAAAAAGGCAAGTATTCAGAGCCATCTAGGGACATGATTTTCTTGCTTCCCTTTCTATTTATGTTGAGAAACTCCTCTTCAACTTTTATTTATTTATTTTGTTACTGAAGTAATAAAAAATTGTCGGTCTTGACTTCAATTAAGCCTATTTTTCAATTGAATTTTTTCAATGACATTGAGATTGAAAAACTCGATTTTAAAATTAAGGAGGTGTTTGATTTAGGGGCATCAAGAAGGGGAATATGTATCATAAGTAATGACACCCATTGTTGATGTTTGTTAAACAACTATCACTATCATTCAGTGGGAATGATAGTGATTTGGGGTGTTAATGATTCCTCCAAAATACTATTCTATCAAACCCATTAACCCTTATGATTAAGGGCAAAAACACTACCACTAAAAAAACACATATCTTTTGAATTACCCACCCCCAATTACTATTCTTCTCTCTCTCTCTCTCTCTCTCTCTCTCTGTTTTGTCTTTTGATTTTGAATATTTTTTATTAGTACTTTATAAAATTTTTTATAACAGTTCTTTTTAATAATTTTTTTTTACATTCTATTTTTTGATTAAAAATTTTGAACTGAAAATCAAAGATATATAGTACTCTCTGTTAATACAACAAAAATGACTTTTTTTTTAAGGTTATCATTTGCATAAAACTCAAATTAGAGCATAGCTATATTTAAAATTGAAGAATTTTTTTAGAAATTTTCTTTAAAAAGATACAAAATAAGAAATCTAAAAAATATGATATCATAAATAAAAAATTTAAAAATTTACTTGAAAGTTATTTCAGTAAATCAAACAAGTATTTTTATAATGATACACATTCTATTATTAAATCGAACACGTTGGGGGGAATCATCAAAACCCATACTCACAGTAGGGTTAATGATACCCATAGTGATAGTGATTGAGCAATTTGAACCAAACGGTCCCTAAGTTTCCCAACTTAGGTTTCGTCATTTATTAAATAAGAATTAAAGCACTATTATTTTTTACTTTGCTTAAAAAATATCAATATTTAAATATTATCCCGGGTTTTACAACCTAGATAGAGATTAGTTGAGGTGTACTTTTCTTTTTCTTTTTCTCATTACTATTAGTGTAAATTACTAATGAATTCCGTATAGTTTAGTCAAGATATTCTTTGCTGCGTCATAGTTTTAGAACCTCTATTTTGTCTCCTTGTTTTTCGGACCAAAAGGTAAATAAAATATAATAATCACTATTATCATACTATGTGATACAAATGGTTATTAAAAGTAGCTAAAAGAACTAATAGACATTAATTGAAAAAATAATGCGTGATGTTATTGCCAGAGCAATTTGTTTCTGACAGCGCAATTTTGTTTTAACCGACAAAATTACCCCATGCTTGTAGTATTAATAACTTCAACTTATCCCTCTTAAACAATATTGTATACTCCTTTACCTGGCCTCTCTCTTTTGCACTCTTAAGTCTCCTATACAACTACCATTCCAACCCTCCCATCCTTCCTGGCCTCTCTCTCTCTCTCTCAAAATCTCTCCCTTCCCGCTTGCAGCCAACAACATCTAACTGCTCTCCCTTCCCTCTCCAACCATCATCGTATCATCTCTTTTTGTCTTGCTCCCTTAAATTAGTACTCCTCCTTCCTCAGTTTTCTTCATGTACATAATCTCAAATCCCAATCTAAATTCAATAAATTATTTGCTAGTGTTTCAACTTTCAAGATTTATGAATAAATTAGAAGATCCCAAATTATTTGGATATTAAGCATTGTGACAGCCCTAAAATGGTTACTTCAGAAAAAGAGATATAGGAAGGAAAAAAAGGGGGATAGGTGTTGGATATAGGGAAAGGAGATAGAAATACAGAGTATATGGGTGAGGAGAAAGAGGAGGAAGGGAGAGAAGAGAAGATCGCTATGGATTAGAGAGAAATGGATATGCACAAAAAGAGAAAAAAAACCCAAAAAAAGACAAAAATGAATGGCATGCTAAATTCATTAGGGGCAATTTTGCTATTTGATTTAAATTGCTCTAGTAATAACATCATCAAAAGATAAATGTTGGTTTTGTGCAACAGTATTACATAAAAGTGGTATCCAAGAATAAAATCCTTTACCTTTAAATTCAATTCTACAAAGAAAAAAAATAAGTATTTTTGTTTTTGATATTGTTGAAACGATGTCATGATATTGTATGAGACTAATTGGATTACATGATAAAGAAAAAATCGTTATTTTTTAAGTTTACTATTATTTAAAGTTACATTTTCATCCAAAACGTAAGGGAGCACATTTAAGCCACGAGAGGATATCATTAACTTATCATAAGTATTATTATTATTTCAATTATTCTTATTATTTTGGTAACGTTATCAAGTCGATTTATCTATTTAATTAGTTCGTCTTTTGCTAGTGGATGTTGTGAATACCCTACTTGAACACTCAATGATTTTTAATTCTTTTCTGCAGGTGGAAATACTATTTTAAACATATCTAATATGTAATCATAAAATGAACAAGAACGGATAGAGGGTCGAACGGTTAGATCTCTATGACTCTACCTTAGAGGTCAGGGGTTCGAATCCCACCATCATCATTCCCCTTTTCTAGCCTAATTGTATAGGTTTGATTTAAAAAAATGAAATTTCCAAAAGTAGAGAAAATTGAAATAGTATAGGTTTGACTAAAAAAAATGAAATGAACAAACAAAAGTAGAGAAAATTGAAAAATTAGCTGACTTACTAATTTGTTACTAGTTGTTGTCATTATTGCTTTCTCATAAAATAAAAAAAAGTCATAAATTGCCCCCTGTAATGTTGCATTAGTAGCAAATTGCCCCCTATATTCACAAAATACACAAATTACCCCTTGAATTGATAAAAGGCATTTGTACCCTTCTATATACAATGCTTTGACAATTTTCTTTTTTTCATGTCAAAGTCTAAAATTTTTATAGCAAATTTACACATGATCGAATAGAAAAAAATGATAAAGGAAAGAAAACTTTCAAATACAAAAGTTACAAAAAAAAAATAGTTTTGTTACCTTTATTATTAGATGAAGCTAGTCTTAGTTATTTTACCTAGAAATACAGGTTTATAATTGGTATATTTTTTATTGTAGTCACTAGCAGAGATGACATTACTAGCATTTCTTGATACTTTATTTTGAACATATTTGATAAAAATTACAACTTTATCTTTATTTTGCAAGCTACTTGTTATTTATTACGGAAAAACAAATTATCCATCTTTTTCCATACTTTTCTCCATATTGGATATAAATAATAAGAATATTTTGTGACGAAAATTGTTACATTTTTGGAGTTGTGATTTTTGTTTTTAATATAAGAGTGTAATAGTAATTTTGGCCCATAATAGTGCCTTATTTTGTTTATATATGACAAATCCACAAGAATAATAATATTAAAAAAATATGAGGGTAAATTTGTTCTTATAAAAGTGAATAGTACACAAGGGAGTAATTTGTTATTGAAATAGGAAGTAATTTGTGTGTTTCCTAAACATAGAGAGTAATTTGCTATTTATTTAACATTACAAGGGGGTATTTTGAGATTAAACCTAATTATTATTATGAATTCAATTATTCTTCTTATTATTTTGGTTAATGTTATCAAGTGGGTTTCTCATTTAATTAGTACGTCTTTTACCGGTGGATGCTGTGAATACTCTACTTGGACTTGTGATCATGCCTGGATTTTTAAGGATAACATCCCGGTCAGGAATGGAACCAGGAATTTGGGTTTTTTTTTTTTTTGGGTGGAAGTGGGGAGGAGGAGGCAACATTAACATATATGTGCAGTAAAAGAAAATCTTATTCGAGGAAATAAATTTTAATAAGTATAACCATGTATTATTTATATAAATTATTATTTGAAATGATAACACTACCATCTCTCATCAAAATTATATAATCAAATTACATATTCAAACCTTAAACTATGTGCGCACACACACACACTCACATATACCTTTGTATCATTATACTAATTGATATTTGGCGTACAATGATAAAACTATATTATACAATCAAAATATATAATTAAATAACATATTCAAATTCTAAAACATATTCTATTAACTGATATTTGATGTACAATAGTTATAATACCATATATAATTGAAATATATAGTAATATTGCATACTCAAACTCCACATATATACTCAATGATTTTTAATTAACTCCACATATATACTCGATGATTTTTAATTCTTTTTTGCTAGTGAAGATATTATTTTAAACATAACTAATATATAGTCATGAAACAAATAAAAATTGAGAAAACTGAAAAATCGGCTAATTTACTAATTTGTTACCAGTTGTCGTTATTGCTTTCTCCTGAAAAAAAGTTGCAAATGGCAGAGCTGGAAAAGGCCATGAAGGAAGTTAACGCGATGTTCAACAAGTTCGGCAAAATCTCATCATCTGAGTTAGGCAACATTTTGAACATGCTAGGTTCCAAAACATTGCCAGATGAAGTGCAAAGGATAATGAAGGAGATCGATACCAATGGCGACGGTTTCATCAACACGAATGAGTTTGTGGTCTACTTAGCTGGCTTAAGCCAGACTACCACCAACATGGAACTTCGCGATGCCTTTGACTTTTTCGACAAGAATAAGGATGGAAAGATCTCGGCAAACGACTTGCAGTTGGTGCTGAGAAGTGTTGGCGACAAGTGCTTGCTTAATGACTGCCGTAGGATGATCAGATCATTTGATGTTGACGGTGATGATTGCCTTGACTTTGACGAGTTTAAGAAAATGATGGGAGAAAGTACTTGAATGATGAGAAAGACCATAATTTCTCAACAGTTTCCAAAAAAAAAAAAAAAAAAAAAACATGAAACAAACAAAATCTACTTATTTGTGTGAATACGTTTATTAATTGTTCATAAACAGCCGTCAGAACTATCAAGTCAACTTCACAATAAGCGTTTATGGGAGTGCTTTCAAGCAAAGCAAGTCCAGGCATCTTATAAGTACTTAGGTATACAAGTGCTTATATTATTAGAGAACTTGTACAAAGCAAGGGAAGGAATAGGAAAATCTAAAAGAAAATGTAGGTGGGGTAAGAAGGTATTAAATAAAAAATTGCAACAAAAAATTTAGGAGATTAAATAAAACTTCTAAAATTTGTTTTGACCACAGGGCGAGAGAGAGGAGGTTGCCCTTCCCCGCCACCCTGGATGTGTCCTTGATCATGTCATCCGTTGCTTTTCATCAACGAACTATGATTGCATTAAAGGTAGTGATGATCTTTCTTTTGAGAAGGCAAAAAAGATGTATTATTCCATTATGAAATGCAATTGCAACAATAGTACGAATATATGCAGGGGGACTGGAATGTATACTTTCTCTGGCTGAAATCTTTCTGATCTTTTATTTGATCTTTAACATTTTGCAACATAAATTAAGAAGGCTATCTATTTACATCTGATTTAAAAAATTTCCATTTATCCTGTTAAATGGATAATAGTTAATTTTCGATAAAGTAAGTTGTCTAGTCAGATTAAAATGGCTGGTTGTATTACCAAAGCACTTATTTTCCTGCCAAAGCAAATTTACTTTAAAATTCTAAGATACCCTCACAAGTTAAATTTGCTTAATTCCACAAATTATTATGGTCCTCTTTCAAAACCTAGTTTTACCTTCTTTCTCCTACCATTAACTCCATTCCTACGCCCCTAATTCTCTTCTCCTTGAGGATAGATTGACGTCATTGTCGGTAAGCTAAAGATTTCACCTTTTTGACCCTTTCTTTTTAACCTCTTTTCATATCCTTTTCTCTCTTTGTTATTTATTTGTTTTTATTAATCTCATCAATCCAATCCACAAAAAAGCTTCACAAATGTTGATTACTGCTACTGGCCATTGCGTTTTAAAGCATCTGTAACAATTGCAGCAATTGGTTGATCAATTTTTTACAAACTACAACTTCCTTTATTGAGCATCGGATCGGCATTACAGTCTAAGATTAAAATTGGACAAAAATTACTAATAGGTTTAAATCATGAACCCACACTAAGCTTTACCAATTTCCTTTGAAACTCAACACAGATTATTAATACCAAAATAATCCTCTCATCTCACTGTAAGCAACATAAATCCTGAATCCTATGCAAAAACAACTGATTAAAACAAAGGAATCTAAGTCGGCTGAGTACAAGCATGATAAATTTCATTTATACACATCAAATTCTTCATCCCAAGGTATGGTTTTCTAGGTTAAAAAATATTTCTACTAAACCTCATAAATCTAAAATACAAATTATTTATATGTATTTCTTGCAGTTCAATAAAAAATTTACAATTATGTTTTATTTTCAAAAACAAAAAGAAAACTATTTATATATGCACAAGACTAGAAAAACACATATAGACTCCAAGGAGGTTGGGGGGGGGGGGTAGAGTAAATGAGGAAGATTGATAGATGGTGAGACATGTGAATGAGAAAAAATAAATCCGAATAGGATGGGGAAAGTACAAAGCTAGCAAGTGCATAAAGTGTAGAGAGCAAAAGATGGAGATAGAGGTAGTTGAAGGCAAAAGAAGAGATAAGGAGGTTTTTCTTCTTTCACTCATGAGGGCATTTTATAACTTTAGAGCAGATTTGCTTTGGCAGGAAAATAAGCACTCTGCCAATATCATCAGCTGATTAAAATAGAAAGTGTGCTATTCCAATTTTCTTATTTTTCAAATTTTGGGTTTCAAATGAAACAGAAAATGAAGAAGCTATTGCTTAAGTCATTCCTAATATATTCAACCACCACAATGTTTGAATTATTTATGATATTATGTTAAATACATATGTTTGATTTTGAATGAAATAAATTGTGATGAAATCAACTTGTTGAGTTTCATTGTTGTTATTTCATGTATTAATTCGCAAACATTCACTTTTCGCTATATCTAAAAATTATTCCACCTATAGGATTTTAGCTTTGCTCTCTATGGTTTTATTCGAATGCAGGCTGTTCTTTTCGCTAGTTTCTAGTGGAAGTCTAACTCTTTCATTATTGATTTAACTTCTCGAACAACAATTCTATTCCACATTTACTTCACTTCGATCAACTATTCCATTCTGTCTCCCATTCACTTCAATTTCTATTGTCCTTCCTAATTATTTTCTTTTAGTTGTCTTTCATCTCTTTATTTTTTATCAAATAACTAGAGAGGCCTGGTTGTGCAAGGCACAACCTAGACCCTCTAAAAAATTTAATTAGATTTAAAGTCACAAAAAAAATTGAGATCTTAGCATATTAAAATGGTAAAACCATTTGATTCAAAAATAATTAGCTCAATAGTATTTTTCATTAGCCACCCCAACACCATCAACAATGTACAATAGTAAGAAATTATAACTGTCTTTCAAGCACCAATAATTACTTTAAATTATTTGTGATGTCAAAATGAAAATTTAGATTTTATTGTTGTCGTGCAAATAACCAAGCATATACCTTGTTGACAAAATATGAAAAAGAATATTTGGTTACATGATCAGTGTAAAGGCCAAACTTCTAAATTTATCAACAACTGCAATAATTTATACATTGTAGCTCATTTAAAAACTTGTTTTTAGCCTCTACCAAGAACAGATAGAGAAAATAAGGAGGCCAGAACATTTTTTTTTATGAGTTGGGTGAAACAGAGAGGAGGTAGAAGAGATCAGGGGAAAGAGAATGGAAATTTACCATATAAAAGAACGAGAGAGATATATCCATAGAGAGGGAGAGAGGAGAGAACAATTTGAGTTTCTTAAAGAATATTGACAAATTTACAATTTTGACCCAAAAGGCCAATCAAACATAAATGAGCTCTAATGCTCTTCATTTAGCTTGCCACTTGTCACAAAATCAGGGTGTTACAGTAACTCCCCCTTCGTTTTTATTATATAGTTAGATAATGGCTTTTCTTTTCCCTTTGGAGAATGCAAGTTTGCAAAATGGGACTTATTCAATGGTTTTGTTTTCTTATTTTGATCTCTTTTGAAAATTGTATCACTAATTTAAATACATGATCGAGGAACTAAAAAGAATGTGTGTAAAACTGAGTCTTTGAGATGATGAAGAGAAAGTGAATATATTGCAAGTGATGCTGATGACATTGATGATTTTGCTAGTTGTGCATCTCAGCCAAACTTTTCTCTAGGAAACAATTTAATGAGGAAGTGATGATGGTTACTATAAAGAAAAATTGGAATCCATCCAATGTCTCACTCACATTGCAATAGGAGATAATCTTTTTCTTTTCAAATTTAATAACATGCTTGGTACGAAGAAAATGTTCTCAGGAAGTCCATGGTGCTTTGATGATAATCTACCTGTCATCAGTGATCACATAGGCAACGTTTAGCCGACCAATATAAAACTAGACACTTGCTCTTTTTGGGTGGGTGAAATTAGGGCTTGTTTTCATTAGTTTTAGGTTTAGGTAAAAGATGATTTTTGAAAAGTGATTTTAAAAAAAATAAATTTTTATTAATCTCATAGCTGTTCTTTTTTGCATTGAAAAAGCTTATCTAAGTTGTTCTCAAAATAATCTACAAAAAGTGATTTTTTTAATCAAATGACTAAAATAAACTTATATATAGAAAGTAAGGTTTTTATGTCAAACAATTATTTTTTTAATTGCATCTTTTAACTTGACAAAAGAAATTGAAGCATAGGATAATTCATTTCTTGTAGACATTTTTACAATGTTAAGTATTTTAATCGCATATTTTGTAAAGAGACATTATGTATATAATTCACTTTAAATAAATAAAACACATAACTTTTTAGACTTAATAAGCATACTTTAAAATAAGGAAATTGAGGTTAATTAAGATGTATTCTGTAATATCAATGTGCAAAGACAACCACTTTAGAAAATTTAAAATTGATATATAAATTGAATTTGAAAAATTCAAAAAATATAATAAACATCCATATAATAACACCAAAACCATCCAACTTAAACAACTTAAAAAAGAAAAGAAAACATCCTAATACTCATAAATATATCAAAAAAGGAAAGCCATTTATTAGAACTATACCACAAAGGAAACAAAATACCATACGCTACTATCATGTGCTCAATCTTGCTCTTTGTACCTATTGCCATAGTTATAGAAAGCACATCTCAAAATTAAAAAAAAAAATTGCAAAAATTCACGATATGAAGTAGCCAAAACAAGTTTCCATTACACATGTAATCATAAACCAATATTAACATCTACCAATTCAACAAAATGTACTCAACATTCTCCGACAGTAATAGCATCTACCATCTCAACAAAGTGTACTCAACATTGTAACAGTAATAACATCCACCAACTCAACTAATTATTTTCTTTACTTTTTTTTTTTGAAAAAACCAAAACAAGGCCAAGATTTTAGAAATGCGACAGTCTTGGCCAATTGGCTTAGAAAATGGTTTTATAAAAAATGGAGTTGCCACTTGATAATGAACTTAGATTTACCAAGTCACCTGAAAAACCTTTCAACAAATTTTTTTTTGAAAAATATTTGAAAAACCCTTTTTACGACTCCGAGTCTTTGAAAATGAGAGAAAAGGATCGAAGAGTCACATTTGAAGAAAGGAAAGGCAAAGATTTGCACTTAAGGCATCCTTTCTTCCTAACTGAGGCTAGTTATGAGGTTTAATCGAGATTTTCCTAAAATAACCCTAAGATTCTATCGCATTTGGATGTGACTATATGGATGCAAATTCTAAACCTAATAGGGTGTCGAGCGGGACGAAATATTCCTTCGATGTTTGATTGGGATTATCACATTAATTGTGAAAATCCAAAATGATGCCTTGAAAAAGTCATGAGTGTTAGTGCAAAAATGAGATCAAGTTAGAAATGTTCGAGTTTTAGGAAGTTTCGACAGCTTCACCCTTTCTGCGGTTTAAGGGAGTTTGGATCCTTTGGAGAGGGAAAAGCTTTGGGATAATATCAAACTTTAATTATTATAGGAAATCTTTAGATAAGAAAGGCAAACTAGTGAATAATAGTAGGAGAAGAGCAAGGTCCAACGACAATATAAATTACTCCAAGCTGATGGATTTGGGATAGTCGGGACCAAAATTTATGAGGTGCAATAGAAGGCCCAGTTGAGCAAGAATGTATATGCACCTAGATAGAGCACTTGCCAACATGGAGTGGAGAACAAAATTCCAAGAAGCCTCAATGACGACCTTACTGAAGGTTTGTTCAGATCATTCTCGTTAATTATCCACATAGGTGGTGATGAGTCCTAAGGTGGAGACCTTCAAGAGGGACGTTCCAAAGATGATGGATCGAGTTTGAGGATCTCCAATTATGTGTTTAAAGGTTTGGATGGTCCTATGACTAGAGCAAGAACTAAACGAATGAAGGATGCATTGCATGGACTCATATTGGACTCATATGAGGGGGCTTTGCTATTGGGCTCAAAGGATCAATCTAAACAACTCATTAATGTGATTTGGGCTGAACAAACATTGGATGAGAACTTCATGGGCCACACGAGTGGGGAGCTTGAAGAATTGAAGTCCAATTGATGGTTTTGTGGGCTTAATGGACCACCAGCCCATTAGGGTTTATTAGTTACGATTTTTATAGTCTTTGAGTTGTAATAGACTTAGTTATTTTAGTTAATTCATGCTTTGTTTTGGTAGTTTCATTAGTATAGGTTTTGTCTTAGAAGTTAAGTCTATTTTCACAACTCTAGAATGTTCTTTGTAAGCCTATTTATAGGCCATATTATTAGTTACGAATTTAAACAAGAATTATTCAGAAAAATTGTGTGTTTCTCTTTGTGAGAATTTTCTTGGTTCTTTGTCGATTAAGAACTACTCTTGGTCTTATCAAGCTTGCTTGTGGCGACCACCAACTTCGCTTAGAGTTTTTCTTGAGTTTTTGGTCAAGTCTTAGAGTTAATTAGGTTAGACGATTGAACTCGCTCAACTTGGTCTAATTCTAGTTGTTCTTAGGCGTGCTCATCTTCAAGGGAAGATTCAAGGCAAAACAACTCCACGTCAAGGGTTCCTTGGTTCACGAATCAAACGAGGTCTTGAGTTCAACGAGTTGCATACCTGAAATCCAAGACTTTCTTGGCAACGCAACCGTGCGCACATCAAGTGGTATCAGAGCCATCTTCTTGGATTTTTTCAGGTTTTTCCAATCCAATTTTTCCTTTGGAAAAATTCGGATATATCCCTTTTTTTCTTTTTTGTTGTTTATCAAAGAGCTTCGAGCCTGGTTAAGCAACTTGTGATTTATTTGTTTTTCTTTCTTTGAGTCGTTGTCAAAGAGCTTCGAGCCTGGACAACAAGTTGTTTTCTTGTGTCTTTTTACTTTCGTTTCTTGAAAAAAAAAATTCTGCCATAATTTTTTCGTTGCTTTCTTTGTTAAAAATCGTGCCTTAGGTTTGTTTAGAGTTGTTCTTGGTTGCTTCTCAATCAAGAATTCTAGGTCTTGTGTGGTATTTTGTGATTGTTGACTGTTTTTGGTGTTTCCTTGATTTTTCTTGTGTTAAAAACTCTCAAGTAAAGAAGATTCTTGAACTTAAGACATTCACAAATCAACTATCTTGAAGTTTTGAGTCATTCTTGTATTGTTCTTGAAGGAAAAAAAAAAGGCAGAAAAAATCGTTTAAAAAAAAAGAAAAAAAGGCAGATTGTGTGCTTAAAAAGAAAAAAGCCAAAAGCACAAAGAAAAATAAGGAAAAAGAGAATAAAAAGGAGTGCACAACAAGGTAAAAAACCGTGCACAAACATTTATTCAAAGTTTCTTGAAGTTTCTTGGTGTATGGATACAAGTTCTTGAAGTTCTTGGACTTACTTGGTGTGATTCTTGAAATCTTTAAATTTGTCCAAGTGTGTTCTTGAGTTTCTTGAGGTTCTTGTACAAGTTCTTGAGCTTTCTTGAAGTTCTTGATAAGTTTCTTGCACTTATTGGTTTGTAAGTTGAGTTCTTGAAGTTTGTGAGTTGCTGGAATTTTCTGGACTGAATTTCTTGAAGTTCTTGGCCTGATTTCTTGGACTTTCTTGATCAAATCTTGAAGTTCTTGAAGCCTTGAAGTGTTGGTCAAAGGGTTTTCATCATAAAATAGGGTTTGTTTAGGGTTTCTTGCATGTTGGGTTGCTGAAATTCGTTCCTATTTTTGGACGAATTTCTGTTACGATTTTTGCAGAAATTTTGGTGTTAAAAGGAGTCTAAAAGGTGTTAGTTGGGTTTATATAGAAGTTATTTGTCATAGGGAAACCAATTGGGTAAAAGGAAAACTAGTTGGCAAAGGATAGGAAACCTAAATCCTCAAGGTGCAAGGGTTTCTTCATTCTTTTTGGAAAGTGGTGATTCTTGCTTCCTTTTTCTTCATATTTTCATGTACTTTCAGTCTATTAAGGAGTGTTTGGGCGTGTTTTAAGGTTTCCTAATTGGTTGTGCTTGGTTTTAGTTGCTATTAGTTCAAGAATTCATTTTGGAAAGTGAATTGGACTGTTAGAGTTTTACTTTTTGCACAAGAATATTATTATTTTTCAAGAGAACATTAAAAATCAAGGATTTTTACACAATTATACCACACATTAGGGTGTCTATTTTGTGTCAATTCTTGATTCTCATCCATTCTTTGATTTATTCTCTTGATCATAAACACTCTAAGCTAATTTTTCTTGGCCTCTACATTTACTCTTTACAAGTTGAGGTTGCTATAGGTCCTTGGTGGGATTGATTGAGCTGGTTCTTCATCAAAGAGCTACAAGAAGATTCTTTGAGTGGAAAAAGGCTTAGTGGTGAGCTCATTAGAGGGTAAAAGCCAATCTACTTGAGGGAATCGAGTGCCAAACACTAAGGGAGTGTTTCACATATTCTTGTCTATTTTCTTTGTTATTTCTAACGATTTTTCTGCAGGTTTTTAGGACATTAATGGCATCTCTAATGGACATTAATAATGAACTTAAATTGTTTAGGGAAGCCATTGTTGGTGATTTTGAAAGAAAGATGCACCTTATGAAAGATGAGATCTATGAAAAGATGGATAGGCATTCGCAGTCATCTAATGCCAAAAGCTTTTGCATCCAAATCCTCTAAAAAGTTGTCCAAGAATTATTATACTTCAAAGAAGGAGGATGACATGAAGGGTCTTGATGATTGGGATGATTTTTGGAGCAGATATAAAGCACTTGTGGCTGCTCAAAAAGAAAGAGTGCTTGAGGAGGAATCTACTCTCTCAATTAAAGATCAAAGTTCATCACCTCTCATTCAAAAGAAGAATCGTGATGCTTTTGAAGAGAAGGATAAACCATTGCGAGATAGGTGAACAAGTGCAACAAGTTGAATTCTATACTAGATGCACTGTGAAAAACAAGGTATGTAGTACGTGCATTAATCATGTTAGTTGCACTAATTTGGTGAGTACTATGTGTGTTGGAAAGCTAGATTGACTTTGTTGAAACATCCACATCCATACAAAAGGTTGACTGATAATGGAGAATTTGAAAGTAACCAATCAAGTGGAGTTGGAGTTTTCACTTAACAAGTATCATGATAAGATTCTTTGTGACGTGGTACCAATGGAGACTTGTCATGTACTCTTAGGGCATCCATGGCAACTTAAGAATGAAGCCAAATATGATGAGGTGAACAATAACTACTCTTTCAAATGGAATGGGAGGAATATCAAGCTAATTCCTTTGCCCTCACTTGAGGTAAATAAGGATAAAGAGAAAATTTCAAGAGATTGCAAAGAGTGGGAAAGATCTTTGAGCACACAAGCAAAAGAAAAGAGTGATAAAAAAGAAGAGTGTGTGCAAGAGAAGAGTGAGGATAGTGTAGATCTTGAGGGAGAACAAATCGAGAGGAAAAATTCTAAGAAAGAAGAAGAAAATAAGAGAGTGGAAGTGGAAGCTAGCAAAAGTGAGAAAAAGAGTGCTTTGATTGAAAGGCCTAAACTTCTTGTGCCTATGTACAAAGAAGTAGATTATTTTGCTAACTCTCCTAACACTTGTTTTCCTAGTATTTTTGTTTCTCCTTTGCAGCAATTTGGAAGTCAATTTCAAGACAAATGGGTGCTACCTGCAAATTGTCTCCTTCAATGACTTAAAGTTGCAAATTTTTGGATCATCAAGCAAGGCGATACAAGTGTTTCATAGGCATGACTTGAGAAAGAAGAGATGTTTTAAGACAAAAATTTGGTCTTATGCCATCAACATCAATTGGTTGATCAAATACATGTTTGATTGGTGGCATGGTGTCAATTGGATTGATTCACAAAGTCCAAACGCCACAACTAAATTGATGAATTTGCTGGATTCTACTAGACTGTGGCATAAGTTTTTATGTTCTTTTAGTTTTAATTATTTTAATTTGCACATTAATTTAGTTTTGCAGGTTTATTCCATTAGTTTAAGTGATTATGTCTTGCATCTAGTTTGTTTAACTTCATCTAGGTCAATCTGTCTTAAAGGATTTCTTGTGTTTTATGATCATATTTCTAGCGATTTTTGTGGTTTATTTTGCAAATTATTATTCCATGATAGAGTTTATATGTTTTTGTATGCATTCTATCCAATTCATTCTAGTGTTTTAGTTAGTAACCATGTTTCACATTTAGCATGTTTAGCTTTAACTATTGATTTGCAGCATCTATTTTATAGTTTATCGTGTCATGTTATTTCTTCTATGGCTTATATGTTTGTCCATACATTCTATCCAAAGCATCTTAGTGTTTTAGCTAATAATGGTGTTTCTATTTTTAGGGTTATTTTTCATTACGAATTTAATCATATTTGGTGTTGCATACATGTTCAAGACCTTTCTATTAGTGCTTTTCACTCAGTTAGTGTTCAAGAGTCTTTATTAGATTATGATCATGATGGTCATCTTGTTAATGCTTGTTACTTTAAGTCTGTTCATAGGTATTTGTTTAATAGTTCATGTTTGTTCATTCTTTTGCATGTTTTTAAGGATAAAACTCATTTAAGCATGTATGTTATACTTAAACATCAATCTGTCTTTGCATCTTTTATATGTGTTTTTGAGTTCTTTAGTTTTTCATCTTTAAAGAATGTTGAGTTTTTCTTTACTTATGTTTATTCTTGTAATATACCATCCAATTTTTATGTGCTTAATATTCTTGGTGGTTATAATTGCTCATCTATCAATCCTTTAGTTACTAATAGTAGTTTATATGAACTCGTAGATTCGAGAACGAATCCTTTCGAGGAAGGAAGGAATGATGAGTCTCAAGGTGGAGACCTTCAAGAGGGACGTTCCAAGGATGATGGATCGAGTTTGAGGAGCTCCAATGATGTGTTTAAAGGTTTGGATGGTCCTATGACTAGAGCAAGAACTAGAAGAATGAAGGATGCATTGCATGGACTCATATGAGGAGGCTTTGCAATTGGGCTCAAAGGATCAATCTAAACAACTCATTAATGTGATTTGGGCTGAACAAACATTGGATGAGGAACTTCATGGGCCACACGAGTAGGGAGCTTGAAGAATTGAAGTCCAATTGATGGTTTTGTGGGCTTAATGGACCGCCAGCCCATTAGGGTTTATTAGTTACGATTTTTATAGTCTTTGAGTTGTAATAGACTTAGTTATTTTAGTTAATTCAGTGCTTTGTTTTGGTAGTTTCAATTAGTATAGGTTTTGTCTTAGAAGTTAAGTCTATTTTCACAACTTCTAGAATGTTCTTTGTAAGCCTATTTATAGGCCATATTATTAGTTACGAATTTAAACAAGAATTATTCATAAAAATTGTGTGTTTTCTCTTTGTGAGAATTTTCTTGGTTCTTTGTCGATTAAGAACTACTCTTGGTCTTATCAAGCTTGCTTGTGGCGACCACCAACTTCGCTTAGAGTTTTTCTTGAGTTTTTGGTCAAGTCTTAGAGTTAATTAGGTTAGACGATTGAACTCGCTCAACTTGGTCTAATTCTAGTTGTTCTTAGGCGTGCTCATCTTCAAGGGAAGATTCAAGGCAAAATAACTCCACGTCAAGGGTTCCTTGGTTCACGAATCAAACGAGGTCTTGAGTTCAACGAGTTGCATACCTGAAATCCAAGACTTTCTTGGCAACGCAATCGTGCGCACATCAGTTGGTAACATCTCTCAACCTTATTCTTCTTAATCTTTTAGATTTTAAGCCTATTGGTTTATGCATGATTCATTTGAATCTTTTGTTAATGATACTTGGGATAATTTTGTTGTTTGTTTTTTTCTGATAATTTGAAGAACTGTAAATCTACTCTTATTAACTGGAATAGGAATACTTTTGGTAATGTGTATAAAAGGAAAAAATGTATTCTTGCTCGTTTAGTTGGCATCCAAAAGTATCAAGAGAGTTCCTTTTCTCACTATCTTTATAATTTGGAGAAATCACTTATTAATGAATATAAGAACGTGTTAAAGTAGCAGGAGATTATTTGGTTCCAAAGATCTAGATCTCATTGGATTGTGTAGGGAGAAAATAATATGAAGTTTTTTCATAAAAGGAAAAGGAATAGGATTGATACACTGAGAACTAATGGGGTTTGGACTGATGACTAATGTGCTATTAAATCTCATATACAGGATTGCTTTTTAAACCCTTTTGCTGATAGTGATGTCTCCCTTATCCTTGTTTTGAAATATTCCTTTCAAATTTTATGGATGATCAGGATTGCTTGAATTTGCTCTCCCCCATTTCTTATGATAAAGATTAAATCAACCATCTTTTCAATGAATGGCTTTAAGAGTCCTGGACCTGATGGACTTAATCCTTTTTTTTTTTTACCAGAAGTTATGGAATTTTGTGCACCCCTCGTTTTGTGGTATTATTAGGGACATGTTTGCTTCTGCTATTGTGTCTAAAGAGATTGGGGAAACTATGATATGTTTGGTTCCCAAAGTTGATAATCCAGAGTGTTGTGCCCAATTTCCTCCTATTAATATTTGTAATGTGACTTATAAAGTTTTGACCAAGGTGTTAGTGAGTAGAATTAAACCCCTCATGCCAATTTGATTTCTCCCTTCCAATTTAGCTTGATTCTTGGGAAAGTTACTTTAGATAAAATTATTATTACTCAAGAGATTATTCACTCTCTTCACCAAAAAAGAGGAAAGACTGGCTACGTGATTGTCAAAATTGATCTGGAAAAAGCTTATGATAGCGTAGAGTGGCCTTTCTTATTGAGTTTCCTAAATGATTTTAATTTGGGTTAATAACACTTAGCCCCTCTAAAGGTATAAGGGAGTCACACTTTCCCCCCCCCCCAACCTTTAAATATATATATTTTGCCCCCCAATCAATTAGGTGAGAGAAAATTTGGTTAAAATAAATAGTCAAATGATTCAAATACCCTTGACTTGGTAGAGAGAAAATTTTCAAAAAAAAAAAAAACAAAAAGCTCAACCGTTACAATATTTTTAAAAAATATTTCTACAAACTTCCAAATAAAATAAACTACTGAATTTTAGATGAATTTATATAAAAATAGATAACAAAAAATGTGACTATGATATCATAAAAAAATTATACTTTTTGTACTAATTTTTTACTAAATAAAAATTACACTGTTATGAATGCAAAGCTAAAATTGAATCTTTTGATTTTTTTCTTGATTTAAGAGAAATTCTTCATTTACATAAAGATCTCAATTTTAACTTTACATTCATAACAGTGCAATTTTTATTTAGTAAGAAATTAGTAAAGGTCCTCTCCAATAGTACAAGAAGTATAATCCTTTATGATATTATTGTCACATTTCTTATTAACTATATTTCATATTTAATTCATCTAAAATTCAATAGTTTATTTTATTTGAAATTTTTTCTTAAATATTTTTATAAAATATTGTAACACCTAAGTTTTATTTGCGAAAATTTTCCTCTTTGCCAAGTCAAGGGTAGCTGTGTCATTTGATTATTTCTTTTAACCAAATTTTCTCTCACCTAATTGATTGGGGGGATAAAATATATATATATATATATATTTAAAGGTTAGGGGGACAAAGTGTGACTCCCATATACCTTTAGGGGAGTAAAGTGTTATTAACCCTTTTAATTTTCCTAGTCATTGAATTTCTCTTGTTCACGAATGTCTTAAGAGTAATAATATTTCCGCTCTTTGGAATGGTTCAACTTTGCCTGCTTTTTCACCTAAGAGAGGGGTTAAGACAAGGAGATCCTCCATTCCCATATTTCTTTGTTCTTTGTTTGGAAAAATTGTCTAATTTAATTCAGGAGAAGGTGGTCAGAAAAGAATAGATTGGAGTTAAAGCATCTAAATGTGGTCGTTCTTTTTTTACTTAATTTTTGCAGATAATCTTGTTTTGTTTGCAAAAGTATATGATTATCATTGCCATTTGATTAGAGAGGTTATTTCAATTTTTTGTGATTTTTTAGGTCTAAGAGTCAATTTCAGTAAATCAAAGATGTTTGTCTTTCCCAACATTCTGGCTCCAAAGTGCTTGAGTTCTCAACCAGAATAGTGGTATTCCAATGACGATTGATTTAGGGAAATATCTGGGGGCGCCACTTGTCCACACAAGGAAGACAAAACAAAAACTTAAAAAAATCATTGACAGGGTCTCTACTAAGCTCTCTGGTTGGAAAGCAAAATTTTTATCGTTCATAGGAAGAGAAACACTAATTCAAAGCGTCATTGCGCAATACCAAATTATACAATGCAGACTAACTTGTTACCTTAAGTATGCAGAGATTTGGATAGACTGAACAAGGGGTTTCTTTGGGGTAATATTCAGGAGAAAAGGAAGGTGGTATATCCGAATAGATCTGAGCTTTGAAAAAAAAATAAAAAACATAAAAGTTCTGGAGGTTTGGGAATCAGGAAGACTAAGCTCAACAATTTGGCCCTTCTCTCAAAGCTAGGATGAAAGGTGAGCACCTACACGAGCCCGTTGTGGGTTCGACTTTGAATGCAAAGTATCTAAATAACATCTCTTTGAAGGAATATATATCAAAGAAACCAACATCTCATATTTGGAAAGCCATCACCAAAACCAAGGATTTCATTTCTGAAAATAATAAATGGGTTGTTGGTGGAGGAAGCCATATTTCTTTTTGGCATGATTGGTGGGTCTTGGCCAAACTAGTGGAGTCTTTTAAAGTTAGGGAGCTCATTGAATATGATTATAGTCTCAAAGTTTTTTATGTTCTTTCTACAGATGATATTTGGGATATGGACTATCTCAACTATATGCTTCCAGTTGAGATTACTCATGTAGTTACCAAATTTTGACACACTATTTATTTTTTCAACATTGGAGGGTATTTTGTATATTTTTGGGGTCAAATTCTAATTTTTTAATAAAAAAGGGAATAAAATCAACAATTTCGGAGGTCAAAATAGTAATTTTAAGCACGTAAATATTTTTCATTAGTTTTAGAGTTTTAAATGTACATTTTGTATTTTATACATGTTTATGAAATTTTGTAATTTTTTGGGTTTAACTGGTATTTTTTTTGTACATTTCGTCAGTGCAAGGGCAAAATGGTCATTTCGCCTCTTGAATACCATTTTCACCCATTTTCGAGTCCCAATTTTGTTTTTCAGATTTTTTAAGCATTTTTTAAAATTTTTTGATTTTTTTATGCCAATTACTATTTTTCTGTAAAAACTCTATTCGAAGATAAAACGGTCATTTTGTACCAAAAATATATTTTTTGACTGAATTTTAGTTTATATAAAAGTTGTTATTACATTGTTTTTTCTTTCTTTCTTTCTTTTTTCTCTTTTTAATTTGTGGATTTTTTTTTCAGAAAAAAGCATGAAATTTTTTAATTTTAATTTTAATTTTTTGGGTGTCAAAAATCTTTTTTTTAAGGATAAATTTGTAATTTAATGGTGGGGGGCCATTTCAGTCATTTTTATCCATTTCTTGGAGGTTAAGACTTTTGCACTATAAATTGTAGACACCAAACTTTGACACATCATTTATTTTTTAAACATTGGGGGGTATGTTTTATATTTTTGAGGTCAAATTCTAATTTTTTTAATAAAAAGGGAACAAAATCAACAATTTTTGGGAGTCAAAATAGTAATTAGTACGTAAATATTTTTTCATTAGTTTTAAAGTTTTAAACGTACATTTTGTATTTTTATACATGTTTATGAAATTTTTTCTGTATATTTCGTCAATGCAAGGGCAAAATGGTCATTTCGCCTCGCTAATACCATTTTCACCCATTTTCAAGTCCCAAATTCGTTTTTCAGGTTTTTTTAAGCATTTTCTAATTTTTTTTATTTTTTTTGGGTCGATTCCTATTTTTTGGTAAAAACTCTGTTCGAAGGTAAAACGGTCATTTTGTACTGGATATATAAAAGTTGGTATTACATTTTCTTTTTTTCTTTCTTTCTTTTTTCTCTTTTCACATTGTAGAGTTTTTTTTTAGAAAAAAGCATGACTTTTTTAATCTTAATTTCAATTTTTTGAGTTTCAAAAATCTTTTTTTTTAAGGATAAATTTGTAATTTAATGGTTGGGGGGCATTTAAGTCATTTTTACCCATTTCTTGGAGGTTAAGACTTTTGCACTATAAATAATCATTTTTTAGAGGAGAAAAAAAAAACTAGATAGAGTTTTTTTTTTTAGTTTTAGTTTTAATTTTATTTATTACACTAAAAACACCCAAAAACACAAATTTTTTCCTACATTCATCTTCAACTTGTCACACTCCACTAAGAACACCTAATAAGTTTTTAGAACATCTTCAAACAAAGACACACTCCACTAAGAACACACACCACATTCCAAGCACATCTTCAAACACACACACACACGCCTCAAGAACACACACCACATTCCAAGCACATCTTCAAACAAACACACACACTCCATCAAGAACACACACCACATTCTAAGTACATCTTCAAACAAACACACACTACACACACTCACATATTTACACACAAACTCACATACAATCACACCATTTCACACACAATCATGAGCACAATAACACACAATACACACAATACACATAAACACACACTAACACACATCAGAACATGCACACAGGCACATACTCTCACAGTCAACTTCACATACTATCATACACTCAAGTCTGTTAGAATCCCACATATATTCACTATTGTCACACACACTATACAGTAAAATCCAAAATCATTAGCACCCAACCACAAGCCCACAACCTATCACTCCATCTCACCAACGACACCAGTGAAACACCACCAAAAAACTACACAAAATTAGACAATCAAGCCCAAATAAGCCGGTTCGCTTCACCACCGTAAACAGCACAAAACCAGACAATCAAGCCCAAATAAGCCCGTTTCCCTCGCCACCGTAAGCAGTCACAAATCAAAACAATTCCAATTCAATAAACCCAACCACAGCATCCAAAACATCATCAGTTCCAGCCACGCGCGAGACCATACCACCACAAGCAGCCATACAACCCCACAAATAAGTTTTGTCAGCCCCCCACTAGTTTCACAGTCCATAAACTCACAAACATATGACCAAAAATAGCTATTCCCTCTACCACCCCAAATCCCCATTGACCTTCCACAACCTACCCAATCCAATTGCAACAACAACTAATTAGGCTTCAAACGCCAGCCTCCAATCACCCCAATTTTGTTCCCACGTCTTCAATCAATAAACTACCATCCCCAACACACATAAACCTCAACCACCCAAAATCAAACCAGAGACTCCACCAGACAGCTACCAAACACCACTTGGACAAATCAATTAACCCCACCTCACTCCCCATCAACCAAAACCACAACAAGACCCATATACACCATTGTCCACCACCTACAAAAACAACCACTAAAAATCAATCACCACCTTCAACCACAATTGACCACAATTCAACCACATACACCATCGAAACCCACCATTATCATCTTCCCAAGTAACAAACAAGCAAAGCCCCAATTCCAGTCCAACCAGAACACCCACAAATAGCCTGCAAAAGTCACCCACAATCACTACTCCAAACATACACTGACCTAGCTTACACCACCACCAAATTCAGTCATGAGCAGTAGTTAGGACTACAACACAAACCCAGTCAATACCACCACTGCCCTTCCATCAGCTACCTCATTTCATTATCAGAACCACTCCGCCACCAAGCCTACCTCAGAATTGTCCCCAAATTTTACCCAAAATTCCAACAAACAACCTCCAAGCAACTTTTAATTTCCATAAACTCAGCAATCAATGGCCACCAAGCCTGAACTGCCACCCTCTACTGACCACCTGCAGAGACATTACACCACAAACAGACCCAAAATTATCGTATGAACACCATTCTCAACAAGCCATCCATAATAGAAAATCACCTAATTCACTGCTCAATTCCAGCTCGTCTCCTCTGTAACTACTTGCACCATCAATTTCATCAACCATAATCTTGCCTAATTCACTATCCAACAACTTGCATAAACAGCTCAAAATTGAACCGAATTCGTTAAGTTTTCAGCCACCTTCGCAATCCAATTTTACTATGTACCACATCAATTCACCACCCTAATTTTCAAGATCACAATCCCACAGCTCCACAGAAACCCAACCGCGCACCATCACCAAAGCAGTCCAAAATCACCACACAACTGCCTCTTAATCATCAATATCACTGCAGCCAAGAACTCCAACTATTTAGCTGCCCAATAACCATCGGAGCCACCACCCAACTCCACCACTTCATTGGACCCCTAGAACCATAAACTTACAATTAATTCTCCAAATAGACCCCAAATTACTAGTCTATCGCCCAACCAATTATGCAAATTGTTCATAGTTCTAGCGCTCAAGCTACCAGAAACTACTACCCGGAAATCCTGCTAGCTCTAGTTTACACCACCAGTGCCCTAATCCCCCGCAAAAGGAAAACAACAACAAAGTAGCACGCCATCACACAACCATCAAGAGGTAGGCCACATCACTGCCCAAAACAGCAACCACATCACAGCCCCAGCTACTACATGCCCCTCCCTTGCTCACCGTTGTACAGTCTCTCCACCAACCACCATTACCAATCTCCTTCCTCCCAACCAGGTACACCCACGAGCATTCTTTCCAATTGCTTAGTATCCCAGTTGATTAAGGCTGACAGCTCCTTCTGGTTTCAAAGATTGAAAGCTCAATTGCAGGGAATTTGGGCCTGATTTAGACAATTTTTTGTCTTTAGGATAAGAAATTAAAAAATTAAAATTGGTCTTCTTCAAGTGGAGAATAAGGGGTTATAGAAGAGAAAAGGAAGGAAATAGAGAGTTGGAAGATAGATACAGAGAGAGACACGAACAGAGACGGAGAGTAGAGAAAAGAAAGAAATTGGAGAATCAAAAAGCAACGGGGAGAGAGGAGGAAAGAAATGAAGAGAAATCAAGACAATAAGAAGGGAGAAAGAAAAGAGGGAAGAAAAGAATAAAGAAAGAAGAGAGAAAGGAAAAAAACGATGAGGAAAGTTAGAGAAAGCAGGAAGAGAGAAATAGGAAGAAAATGGAGAGAGAGAGAGAGAGAGAGAGAGTGTGTGTGTGTGTGTGAAGGAGGGAGGAAGAGAAGAAAATAGAGAGAAAGAAGTAGGTTCGATGAGGAGAAACAAAAAAAAAAAAAAGAAAAAAGAAAGAAGAATAGAAAGAAGAAAACTAAGGACCGATTGGAGGGTTTTGAGTTTTAGAAGATCTGCTTGTTGTTTGAAGGTTGAAGAAGACAAACAATTTGGTATATTTGGGAATTTTGTTCATTTGTTTTTTTATTGATTTGCTTAACTTCAGTTGAGTTATTTAATGGATTCTTGATTTTGATTTAATTTAGCCTTTAGTCAATTAATTTGGGTTAATTGAGAATTTTGTTAAGTAATCTAATTTTACTTTACTTTGGCATGTTCTTTTTCTTTTTCCCATAAATGTGACATCTATGTTTTAGTCTACCCCAAAAAATTATTTTTATGCCATTCAATCAAGTCCCGCATAATTGCAAATTGACCTCCGAGGTATCATTATGTTTCAATTAAGCCCTAATGAATTGCAATTGTTTCTTGTGTTCATTGGAATTTGATGTTTTGGCCTCAATTTGCTCTAATTTTCAATTTTCTCCCAATTTGCTTTATTTTGCATCATGATCCCTGGATTAGTTCAAATTTCTAATTTTATCCCTTATATTTTATAGAAATTTATTTTTGGTCCCCTTAGCTAATAGACTTTACATTTTAACCCAATTTGTTAATACTTACTTATTTTAGGCTTTATTTCTTTACCGCGAGATACCGTGACTTGTTTGTTCATTTTGATTAGCATTTGTACCGGGCCTTTAAAGAGGTATCCCTATTTCTCATTAATTTCTCTTTATGTGCTCCAATGTGCCCCTGTGTGACTTTTTTGTGCATCTTTCTTCATATATTTCTTATTTTACATGCTTTTGGTGTATTTATTTCCTTTTTGCTATTTAATTTTTTTATTTTGAATTTTTATTATTTGGCAAAAATGCGATAGTTAGATCATAATTTCCTTTATTTTGGCCTTTTTTTTGTGTTTAGTTAGTCAATGTAATAGTTAAGTTACATTTCGTATTTTACGAATATTCATGTATTTAGACAGCAAGTGTAATAGATAGGTCATTTTTACTTTTTCCTCTTACATTGTAAGTTAAATCGCCCTGGTGTAATAGTTAGGACTTATGTGCTTTAGTGTGCTTGTGTGCTTATATGTTTTATCGCTTTCCGTAGGATTTTGCATCTAGATATTATGTTTACGTGTTATGTGCTCCTACATGCTCTTATATGTCATTATACGTTCATTTACTTTTTCATTCATGTTTCACTATTTTAAATCATGTTTTATTTTATTCCGTCACCACACTAGTCTAACGCTAGTTGTGGTCTTCTCGCTTCCCCGCTAGTCTAATGCTAGTAGGAATTCCTAGAAAGAGCTAGCCCAACGCTAGTCTCTTGGGTCATTTTAGTACTAGTTTCACAGTACCCGTGCATTTCATCTCATTTCACATACATCTTCCTTTTTTATAATTTTCCATATTTGTTTGATTTTGGTATATATATTTTATAATTATTACCTATTTTTAGCATTTGAAAATGCATGACATTTAGGTTGCATTTCACTTAGAAATTAGGTTATTTTGTGTGATCCGACTGGAAATAGTCATCTACTTACGTGGGAAGCGGTGGATTGACAGGCCTCTTCCTCCTCCGTGAGTAGAAAAATATCAGTCACGAGTTATTAGTCCCCCGTACCTGTTATGTTGCATCCTCATTTTCTTTTACACTTATTATCTATAATATTTTCTTTTTTCTTTTTGTATTTCATTTTTACATCTACACTCGTAACTTCCTCGAAATTTCGACTTGGGTTTCGCAATTAATGCAACCATAGTCAAAGTAGGAGTAAATACACTCGGATTTACTCTCTAAACTACAATGAGGAAATTGTTTCATCATATCGCATTCTACTAAATTAGAGCCATTCTCTCTCTTCTTCTTCTTCTTTTTTATTTTTATTTTTTATGCCAAAGGCATAACAACATAGGCTAGTTATCTTTGGCAAATGTACATATTATCCTTATTTTTCAAAGGATAAGTGGGCATATGGCTATCCAGCCTCTCTTGGCATTCATTATTTAACTTGTTAGTAAAACGAGATTCTATAACTTCTATTCCCAACCATGATCTATTACTCTAAATATTTATATACATACATACATATAGAGTAATACACTGAGAGTTATTTCCTAATGTCTAATAAGGGAAAAGGTTTCACACGTGTCACACCCCACTATTTAAACAATGCTTATCTCCAAAATTTCCACTTGCGGTTCAACTTATATTTTTAACTAAGATAAATAACCAAGTTAAACTTATAAACATATTTACTTAGATATTCAGGTACTAGAATTAGAATCTCGTTAATTCTTAACTTGAGTTGGCCAATCCCAAGCGCAAACGAACTCAACTCTAATTTCTTACCTGACATACCCAATTAAACCCCAGGTACAGAATCTAAGCCTAAGCTCTGATACCACCTATGATGCCCCCAACCAGGTCCTACTCTAGAACCCTGATCGGGACGTCCACCTGGCTCGCGCCAAGACTCAGGTACAAATAGTCATACATTAGAAATATAATCAAACACTAAAAGTTACATATATCTTCAAAAATAATTACAACATTTGAGCTACTTGAATCTCAAATTACATTTATTTGACGGCTAATCCTCAACAAAGGAAAACCCTCTTTTTTCACTTCTTGCCCTATTTCCCATGGGTTAGCACCTGTAAAGAAAACAAATTTAACAAAGGGTGAGCTTATAGCCCTGTGAGGTCCATTTTAAAACCACGTTGGAAGCATCTTTTAAAATTGTTTAGTTGGATAGAAATTCATTCACATTAATAGCATAAAAGAATATAACTGAATCAAATGACATGTATTTAAGAACCATAAAAGGATATAGGATTGTCATGTCAAGTACTGCCCATGGGCGAATCAAGTACATCGGCCTCCAGCCCTTCACCAATTTTATTGCCTCCAGCACTACACCGTTTTGGTAGCTCGAGTTCTACCCATGTACTTTTCTCGTACACCCCTTAACCTACAAAACCTCCTTATAGGTCGGAAGGTGCCGAGAGACCAAGGTAGTCAGAACTTGGTGACCAGGCCCGCTACCGGCTCAGCCAAGACCAACTACCAAGGCCGAGCCCCAAATCATGCACAAGTATAACATGCACAAGTACACTTTGAATTTAACAAGTACTGCCGGAGAGATAAAGTACACAACCGGACTTATATCAAGTACTACCAGCATTTAAAATCAAGTACAAGTAGCAAATATAATATCAGGTTATATAATAACAAATTATAATTGACTAGTCAACACGTGTATAAAAGACTTACCGGCGGTCATACATTTCGCATAAATACATGCTAATCATATATCACACAAACAAACTCGCCGGGAGGTCAAAGTATTTATATTAGAAAAGGTCTATTAAACTTTTGCAAAAATTCACGTAGTTTTTGTAAAACTAAAATTGGTAAACAAAACAATTTAATGAACACTCACAGGTAATCTTTAGGCTTCCTCAAGTTCTTTTCACGTCTGTTCCTTGAGGGTCCGAAACACCTATAAGTAAGAAGTGCATTGATTAACAATAAGTCCAAGTGAATGAATAAATATTGGTACTTAATAGTTTGTTTTGTTTTAACTTATTTATTTTTATTATTTCTATCACCTATACATATTTTCCTTCAAATAGGAGGTCAAGGACCTAAATGCGACCTTAATACCACCTAATACAAGCTTGTTCAAACAAGCCTTACTCAGTCGCTACACAACCAATTCCCACAATCTTTATACCCTTAGAAACTAGACTCATTTTATTACATTTTTCTTGAAGACACCAAATTCTGATTCTAATCATAAGCTGATTAAATTGCCATCACAAATCTGTTCCTTCTCTTGTAAAACATGGTTTCAGTTTCATTGGGTGCCCATCTTCAACTAGTCATAACTCTCAATTGACAAGTTGTATGAGAGAAAAGATTACATGGATAGAAACTACATTCCAATGACTAAATATTTCATTTAGGGCACTAAGTCAGATTATAATAAGAACAATTCCAAAATCAACTCCAAATCTGGTTCATCGCCAACACTATTCATGCAGGGTTGGTTTTCCAGTTTAGTTCACACGAATTCTGGGGAGAATCTATCGAGAATCAATACCTGTGGCTTAGTCTAGTTCACACGAATTCTGGGGAGAATTTATTGAGAATCAATACCTGTGGCTTACATGGTTAAAAACTAAATTATAAGTGCTATAACTTTTATGAAGATCACCAGCCCAAATTCCCACTATAACAAGTTCAAAATTATGGCTAAATTTGGCCGTTCACCGATCCTGTTTAAGCAGAGTTGTCTGTCCAGCGAGATTTGCTCAATTTCTGCGATTAATCTACAAAGAAATAGAGTGAAAGCTTTACACCATATTAAACCCCTATGAATCTAGTTTCCAAATCAATAAGAATCATTCTGTTTCAAGTCTCCTAGACCAGGTTATGAATATTTTCCCAAAACTGCTCCTGTGAGCCTGTTTTCATTCAATTCTTGATGTTTTCTTGTACTTAGCTTAATTTTTACTTAATTCAAGTTTAAAATTCGGGTCTCACTTACTAAACACAAGCCTTAAAGATTTAATATTGCATAAGAGATCTTAAAAAAACTTACCTTAAACTTAGAAGCTTAACTTTCGCCTCCACTCTTCAATTCCTCTCAAGTACTTAGCCTTGTATAACCAAATTTATTTCCCTTCTTTTTCTCCCTGACTCCAAACGTCCCTTCTCCTTTTTGTTAGGAAATCAACATGCCAAAAACAATTTGATGCAGCGGAATATAAAATTGATTTCTAACCAAGATCATTGATTATCTATACAAAAACGAAAATGTACCTTTTAATGACGCAATTAAACGAATTAACCTGGTCAAAGATACGCGATATCAACCACAAGCCGCACAAGTGTCCGGCCTCTAAGGTATCCACACGAACACCTTCTTGGGATCCTCATCAGGATTGATCAACACCAAGTGAATATGCTAGATCCACTTGACACGTCCCGAACGTGAAGAAAATTATACAAAGAAAAAAACTATTTTTCTCTCTCTAATTTTCTAACGTTATATTGTATGTCGTCGTGTCAAATCTTGGTATTTAGGACTTATTTATAGAGTAATAATTAAGTTATCTTGTCCAACAAGAATTCAGTAATAGGTCACCCTTACCTATTAGGATATCTTAGCCAAATAAGATATTTAGTAGGTTTTAATTTCCTTCAAAAGGAAATTATTCCACTACTATAATTCCTCTATTTATTAATAAGCCCTTAGGATTAATTATCCTCACAAATTAATCCCATAATTATCACATAATTATTTAAATCAATTTAATCCAAGAATTAGTTCTATTGTGTGTGACCCTTTAGGTTCCTAATCACTTGGCAATAAATATAAATTATAATCTTAGAATTAATTAGCTTTAGTACAAAACCAACACTTTTCTCCTCTCCTCTTTTCGCTGATTTCTAGTATTTTAGATGGTTTTCATCGGTCAAAAGTTGGGGAAGATTACTAAGCTCTTAGCTTCCCCAATTTGCCCTAAGTTCTTGCCACCTCCAGCTTGGTTTCTAGACTAGTCATCGCCGAACAGATTTGTTTTCTTTCTTTGCCTTGCTGTCCCTTTTTTTTTCTTTTCTTCTCTTATGCCAACACTTCTCTTCTCTTCTTATCTCATTCTTTCACCAATTCAACCGTAAAGATTAATTGCAATAGAGCTGCTAGCTTCACCAATTTGTTTTATCATAAATCCTCTCAAGACTTGAAACCTCCTACCAACTTACTTTGTCTTGGACAGCCGGCTATTGACAGCCAATTCTTTTCTCTCCTTTTTGTTTGTTTGTTTGTTTGTTTGTTTTTTTTTTTTTTTGTGAATCTTGACTACATATCTTGCAATATGCCCAATTATGCCACTTAAATAATTATGGGTATGTAACATGTGCTTGTTCATAACTAATGCAAATTGTGTTATCCCACTTAGTCTGAGAGCTTCATAGCATGTTAATTTAATGGTTAAGTTTAACTAATCTATATATTAACATTATTCACCTAAACCAATTCCGATAATTATGGCAGCACACAACTAAGTAAGGGATCGGATAATTAAAATTGTATTAGCATTAGGTGTTAATGTGAGCAACTAAAGTTTTCGAAACTTAGTTGTACTATTGCTATTTAAACTTAGTGTTTTCAAGTGTAACCAATTTAATGACTAAATTTATCGATTCTAACCACTACATTACCCACTTAATCTGACCTCAACAATCCTATCATGCATAATCCAATGCTAGTTAGCACCCAATCTTGCTAGCTTATTTGTCACAGCATGCTGTTTGCATATAATCCGCAAGTACTATAAATATGAGCACCAATACTTCACTTAGGGGTTAGATGGATTATCAACACTTTATAATTTGATCCCAAAAATTATATAATTAAATAAATACGTAAATAACACTTCAAATTTAATAGATTATTTGCCAACCCTTACAATCTGTAAATATTTTTTCATTAGATTTGGGGGTTTTAAATTCACATTTTTACTTTCTCACGTATTTTTTTATTTTTTGTTATTTTTTTGAACTTAATTGCTATTTTTTTATATTTTATTAGCACAAGGGCAAAATGATAATTTTTGCCTCGCGAGCACCATTTTCGCTCATTTCAGGTCCCAAATTTATTTTCCTGACTCTTTAACCACGTTTCTAAATTTTCCTATTTTTTCGGGGATGATCGCTACTTTTCTATAAATATCGCGTTTAGGGCCAAAATCATCATTTTACATTTTTAACCCATTTTTTACCAATTTTTGAGTAATAAATGCATTTTCTATGATTTTCAGCTTATTTTTTATTTTTGATAATTTTTCAAGACCACTAGCTATTTTTCTGTATATTTTGATTGTCCAGGAGCCAAATCGTCATTTCACACTCTGAACGCGTTTTTGATCAGTTTTGAGCTATAACCTTTATTTTGAAATCTACTTTGAATTTTTTGTCAAATTTTGGAGCTTACTGTCATTTTTTTGCATTAATTTTTTATTTTTTTGGGTTAAAAAATATTTTTAAAAAAATAAAATTAGAATTTTTACTACCGGTGATATTTTTGTTATTTTGTAGTATTCTTGGTGGCCAAAACAACTAACTCTATAAATACTCCCTATTAAAATCAGAAAAAGGAGAGAAAAAAATGAAAAAAACCTAAACAATACACTTTTATCTATTTAAAAGATCAAAACACCTAGAAAACCCCACAAACACACACGCTTCAGCCATATTCATTTTGCGGTTACTATTCATCTTTTTTCATTTATTGTTCATTCAACCATCAGGAAGGGTTAAGAGCTACTCAAGACCTTCATCAACTTTAATCTTCATCAAGTAATTTCTTATCTGTTTTTAGCTTTAATTGTTGTTTGATTCATTTCTTTTATCTGATATGATGCTTCATGATCTTTTGATTTTTTTGATTTGGTTTTTCGTTAATTCTTTCTTGGGTTTTGTTGGGTTTTTCTGGGTTTTGGTTTCCTACTGTTGTTCATCTTTTTCCCTCTTTCTTCACCCTCTCACAAACAGCTTTCAATCCATCGCTTCAACCATCACCTTCACCGTCCCAATCATCCCCTGCTACCACAATAGCACTGTCTCAGCCATGGCCAAGGCCCAAACTACTCAAATTTCCTCCAACAATTACACAACCTCCAATCTCCAGTTACTACCCAAGTCAGCCCCAAATTCTACCTATTTCCACCACCAATTCAAAACCGTCAACAACCCAAGCAACTAGAAACATCAGAAATCAGTCAAAACCCATAACAACCAGCTCCACCACCACCCTCCTTCGACAAAGTTTCAAGCCAGCAGAACCATCACAGCCACACGTGCCACCACCTGCCAAGACCAGTGAAAACCATTGTTAACCACATCCCCTGTATCCATCACCCAGCATCCTCACCATCATTATCAAACCAAGAATTTTAGTCCCAAAACAAACCTCCTCCTTGCCCATAACCTGCAGAATCAAGACAATACAAATAGCCCAATTCCATTTACATATAGCACCATTGATGGCCAACAAAACTGCAGACCCAAAAACCAATTACTCACTCCAAATTTAGCTCCATTTTACCCACTGCCCTCACAGAACCACTTGAACTTCACCCCTATATCTCTTCCCAAACTCCACGCAGCCCCACGCCCGTACCCGTGTCTCTCTTCAACCCATCAGTCCAGAACCTCAATCCTTCTCTTTCTCCAACGGAAACAACCACATCAAGCATTCACAAGCCTCCAACCATTTCCTCTCCACTGCCATAGGATCACTAAACCTACAAAGAACAAAGCAAACGTAAAAACAAAATAAAATTTCCAAAGCCAAAACCATCATCACACAACACAAACACAGGCACACACCCAAGCTCCAAAAGCCTCAAATCACCTGATTCCACCATCACATCACCAACCCCTCAATTGGCAGTCAATCTACTACACAAACGTCCGCATGCACACCATAATCTTGCTCACACAGGCATCAATGACCACTAGACTCTCCCCTTCTTACCGAAACCCCCTCCATACCACTGCACACCACTATCTCAAGAGAGAACAGAGAGAATAGAATCGAGAGAGCTAGAGGGAATACAAGAAGAGAAACGGTGAGAAAAAAAATGGAAAGAAGATTAACTCAGCAGAGAGGATTACAAAAAAAAAAAAAGAGAGAGAGAGAGAGAGAGAGAGAAAATCCGAGGGTGAGAGCAAAACAAAGAAAGCAGAAATCCGTGATAGAGAAAGAGGGAGATAGAAAGTGAAAGAAAGGAGAGAAACAAGACAGAGATAGGAAGCAGAGAGGATCCAGAGAGAAATAAAGCAAAAATTGAAGAAGAGGAGGAGAAAAGAAGACACGAGAGAAGAACAAATTGGGGGATAATTTCTCTGTTTACAGAAACGAAAAATGAATTCGGGGGTGAATCGGGATTTACTTTGATTAGCTTTTATTTTAGTTTGGGTATTCTATGTTTTGTCTTCATTTAGTCTTTAATTCAATTTAAATTAACCAAGTTTGTCTACTTTCCAATTTGTTTAATTCAGCTTAGCTATAACTTAGTTAATTAGTTTAATTGATCAAGTTAATAGAATTAATTGATTTGGTCTTTATTTTAATTGTTTTTTTTTCTATTTCTATTTTGAGCTTTTCTTTTCATAATACAATAAACATTTGTTTTTTGGACCTTTATTATTGCTGGAATTTTCATTTATTTTTCTTTTGAACCTTATGTTGCTGGAATTTCATTCTAAGTCATCTAGCTTTGCTGGAATCTTAAATTAATCCTTAAAACTTACTGTGTTTTATAATTTAGTCCTTTATTGCTGCTGAAATTTGTGCTTTGGTCCCCACATATTGCTGGAAATCTAAATTTTTGTCCTTCTATTTGATAAAATGACTAATTTACCCCCACTAACATTGCTGAAAATTACATCATCACCCTCAAACTTACTGAAATTTAAATTTTTGTGCCTTTATTTGGATTATATTTTTGCCCCTGATTTTGCTTTAATTTGCATTTTCACCCCCTAGACTTGCACAAATTTTTAATTTTACCGCTTAAACTTTATAAAATTTTATTTTTAGCCCCTAGATTTGCTAGAGATTTGTGTTTACCTCGATTTGTCAAAATTTACTTTGTCATATTTTATATTTTTATGCTTTATCGCTTTAAATAGTGGTATCTTAGCTTGTTTGTTTATTTTGATAGTATTTTAGTACCGGGCCTTCGAGAAGAGGTATTTTCATTACTTTTTAATTTCTCCTCATTTGCCCCTATGTGCTCCTACATGATTTTTGTGCTTTTCTTTTATGTGTTTCTTATTTCATGTACTTTTGCATATTTATTTTATTTTATGCTATTGAGTTTCGATTTTATTATTATTTGGAAAAAAAATGTAATAGTTAGATCACAATTTCCTTTATTTTGGCTTATTTTGTATTTAGCTAGTCAATGTAGTAGGTAGATTCCATTTCTTATATTTTTAGCAAAAATTTTGTATTTAGATAGCAAGTGTAATATATAGGTCGTTTTTACCTTTTCTCTCCTAAAATTGTATCTAAATCCCCCCGATGTAATAGTTAGGGTATGCATGCTTCTATATGCTTATGTGCTTATTTGTTTGTATCGCTTTCCTTAGGATTTTTGCATCTAGATATTATGTTTACGTGTTTGTGATCCTACGTGCTCTAATATGTTTTTTTTATGTTTATTTGCTTTCAAATGTTTATTTATTTACATGCTTTATCAGTTTTATAATTCCGTCACCACACTAGTCCAACGCTAGTTGTGGCTTTATTGCTTTCCCACTAGTCCAACGCTAGTGAGAATCCCTAGAAAGGGCTAGTTCAATACTAGACCTTTATGTCATTTAGTGATTAGACTCACCACTTGCATGCTTTTTCATCTCATTTCACACACTTCTTTTCTTTTCTAAGATTTTCCATTTTGGTGTGACTTTTGTTTATATATTACTAATCTATTTTCTATTTTTAACAAATATTCAGTACGTGACATTTAGATTGCATTTCACTTAAAAATCAGGTCATTTGTGTGATTCGACTAGAAATAGTCATCTACTCACGTGGGAAGCAATGGATTGACAAGTCATTCCCCCCTCCATGAGTAAAAAAAGACAAGTCACGAGTTTCTTAGCCCCCCGTGCACGTTATGTTGCATCCCCACTTTCTTCGACCACTTATTATCTATATTACTAATTTTCTTTTCTTTTTGCATTTTATTTTGCATAGACACTCGTGACTCCCTCAAGGTCTTGATTCGAGTTTTGCAATTAATGTAATAATTCCAATCAAGTCTCGACGGGACATTCCGACCCTTTCGACACCACACTAGATTTAGGACTTGCATTCATATAGATACATCCAAAACGCGATAGAATTTAAGGACTAATTTGGAAAATTTTGATTAAATCTCGCAACTAGCCTCAGCTAGGTGGAAAGAGTGCCTTAGGCGTGAGCTTTTGCCTTTTCTTTCTTCAAATGTGACTCCCAGACCTTTTTCTCTCGTTTTTCGTAAACTAGAGTCGAAAAAGGGTTTTTCAAACATTTTTCTAAAAAAAATTTATTTTTGTTTTGCTAAATGATTTTTCGAGTGACTTGGTACACTCTAACTCAATACTAAGTGGCGGCTCCATTATTAAATAAAATCCTTTTTCAAAATTAGTGGGCCAAAACTGTCGCACTTTTAGTCCCGGCCTCATTTTTCTTTTAAAAATACCATTTTTCTTTAAAATACATTTTTTTCACTAAAACCCAATTTTTATCACACACGCACTTCTTTTCCAAAATTCTATCTTTTCGAAATGGGTCATTGGACCGGACCGCCTCTTTTGGGCGCGACAGTCAATGACCTCACTAGTACCTTTTACGATTTTTAAGACACGACAATTACTTTAGGAAAATTTGATTAAACCTCACAACTAGCCTCAACTAGGTTGAAAGGGTGCCTTAGGCGCGAGCCTTTGCCTTTCGTTTCTTCAAATGTGACTCCCGAACCTTTTTCTTCTTTTTTTTCGTAGACCGGAGTCAAAAAAGGGTTTTCAGATAATTTTTTCTAAAGTTTTGTTTTGTTTTGTTAAACAATTTTTTGGGTGACTTGGTACACCCTAAATCCTTATCAAGTGGTGACTCTATTTTAAAAAAAAAACCCTTTTTTAAAATTAGTTGGCCAAAACTGTCGCACTTTTAATTCCGGTCTTATTTTCTTTTAAAATACCATCTCTTTCTAAATAATACTTTTTCACTAAAAATTTGATTTTTATCTCGCACACATAGTTTTCCAAAAATCTTTATTTCCAAAAAGGGTCATCAGATCAGACCGCCTTTTCAGGATGCGACAATCAACGACCCCACCGTGCGTCATTTCGGGGCACGACAACTCAAGCTATCATCGTAACCCATGTATCTAGGGTGACAGTGTGAGACCCTCAAAAAGTCCCACATTGGTGGGAAGAAAAGAAAATGATTTGTTTATAACATCCTACGTTTGGGCTACTAAATAACTTGGTTTAAGCATTTTGAGCCCGTGGTTTAAAGTTCAAAAGTTATTGGGCCAGCCCAGACGCGGGATGTTACAAGTGGTATCAGAGTCTAGGTTTGAAATCCTGTCAGAGTTAAGTGTGAATCTTTGAAAAGTTTAAGTTTGACTCTTGTTAGATCTTAAGTTCAAATATTATTTTATATCAACTTGTTAAGATTCGAAAGTACGAGCTGGTTAGTAATAAGCGAACTTCTAGTTGTAATTGGGATACATAGAATGTTTTCTTTTGTGATTGGTTTTGGTATCGGTAGATATTGATTCTATTATTTAAGGTGAATTATATTAACAAGTGGTGACATTAAGTACTTGAAGTGTTATCGAATGGTCAAATGGTTTGATATACGTTGTAAGTGATTAATTAATTGTGCTTATACAATTGGAAATAGCTAGTGTTTAAATGAAATTTTAAGTTTGAATTTTACTTGTGAATCTTTAGTTACGAATATTTGTAGATTCTTTTGGGTGATTAGTGTGTGCATTGGATAGGATCGTCAGGGCTAGTTGATTTACACTTCGGGGTGGCCAACCTTAGTGTGGGTTGACTTAGCTTTGAGATTCGTGTGCGAGTTACTTATAATTGGTGATTGAGGAATTTTGTAGTTCTTCTGTATGGGTTTAGTTTTACTTTGAGAATTGGAAAGTAGTAATTATCCCCTCTATCGTGTTTCTTAAGCCTGAAAACCTACGTGAATATAACTGGAAATAGTTTAGTTTATTCTCTAAGCTGGATTTTGAGGTGTGATGCTTAAGTATTGTTTATTAATAAGTTTTTCTGGGTTTAGATGTGAGTGATTTATTTTCTTTAAAACATGTAGGTATGTCACAGAGTGACTGAAATGAGGGACCAGGACATCCCTACCGTACCTTTTCACCTGCCGGCCAAGTACGGCCTGCCTATGATTGTTGGAGGACGAATTTTTACCCTGACCAAGTCGTATTTTCGTTGATTGAGGATAGTGAGCGGGTTGACCGTGATGGTGAAATCTCTCGAGCTCGTATTCATGAGTTAAGAGAGATAGTGAAAGTTCAAGCTCAAAGGATCCGAGAGCTAGAGGCCGCTGTTCGAGAAGAACGACAGAGGACCGAGATTTATCGAATGTAGTACTTGGATGACGTCATGAATGCCACCGATGAAACTTATGAGGCCGTGGTAGAAAAAGCAAAACAAGTGGAAAAGGCCCAGTCTTCAGCTCGAACGATGCAAGTAAGGAAACGGGGAAGCACTAGTGATCCCCATCTCTCAGCTGAAAATGCCTCAGCCCCTAAGGTAGAAAAGGGACCTAAAGGAATGAGAATTGGACAAGGTTCACGCCCTAAAAGGTTGAGAAGGGCTCCGACAAGAAAAATCTCACAAGAAGGTGAACAAGGAGAGGAGATCCAGAAGAGAACCCGACCTCCAGTTACTCAAGTTGGTTGTGAATATTGCAGGAAAAACAATCATACTATAGACGAGTGCTGGAGAAAGGATCGAAGATGTTTGTATTGCGGTAGTGCAAATCATCAGATTAGTCAATGTCCAGTCCTACCTAAAAATAGGTTGAAAATAGCTCAGCTGGATCATAAGAACCTTGATAAAGAAAAAGGAAATGGAAGCAAGTGAAAAGTGTTAGTTCGAGTTTATGCTCTAGATAAGTGTGATGTCTAAGAATATGTACAAGGACCTATGCTAGTTTTGTTATATTTGCATGTATGATATGTTTTATACATGAACTTTTGAAAATGTGTAAGTTGAACTATCTGTATATGCATGTGACTTTATTTGACATAAAACTTGATTTCCTTGATTATTCTTGAATTTGTGCATCCTGCAATATATATCCTGTCACTTGTTGCATGGAAATTGGAATAATTCGTTAGAGTTATTATAGAATATTAAGTTACGAGTGAACAAGGTCGTGATAGAGAACGTCCCCGTTGCCAGACCAAAACAAGAATACCACTTCAAGTGTAAATCCAGTAATAGAGACTGGTAGCCCTCATTGAAATCCCGTAGTGGGAAAGACATAGCTCTAGAAAGATTTCTGAAAGTAACCCCCCCAAGTTTAACGATGATCCGTGTCCCAAAATTGCCGAAGATGGTTAGAAGATATTGAGAAAATTTATGCTGCTTTGGAATATGTTAATGAAGGATAAGTGACATTCGCCATGTTTCCGCTGGAAAGTGTTGCCACACTTTGGTGGGATTTGATAAAAGCTAAGTAAAATAGGTATTAGAGTGGTGCAGCGGAAGCATGTAGTGGGCCCAAGTAAACTATGCACAATCAAATTGTGGGATTATGCAGATTCCTTAAGTGTATCGACAGGGTTCCATGCCAACTGAAACTACCTTCGATGGTGTCTAGGACATACAAAATTTTCCACCTGGTTGTCTTGAAAAGTATCATGTGATGTGACCTCGAGATACTGTCACCAGTAGTATCAGAGCCATATGCCGCGATAGCCTCCAGGTGTACGGAGGGACATCGAAAAGCCCCAAGTCTATTGTTCGTGAAGAGTCACAAAGCAAAAATTTTCCGTAGGGGATGCCGCGGCGGGTGGCAAGCTGATAGGTACTATGTGATGTGATCTGAGAAGTGTCATAGTTGATGTGATCACAACATGTACTCTGACCCGACGAAATTGAGTTTGATGAAATTCTAGCATACGATGAGCTGCTAGAACAAGTCTTGGATCGTAACGTGAAGGAATTGAGAAATAAACGACTTTCCTTGTCAGGGTCCTCTCGAAGCATCATGATTTAGAAAAGCCACTTGGGAAAGACAGAGGAACAGATATGGAAGAACAATTATCCCAAGTTATTCGGAAATCAAGGTAGAATTTCGAGGACGAAATTCTTTTAAGGGGGGGAGGATGTAGCACCCTAGAAAATGCACATACAAGAGACATTTTTTTTTCTTATTTAGGGTTAAGTGTTAATCCTTGATTTATTAGTTAGAAGATTTCCTTAAGTTAATTAGGTTAATTAACTAAAATTTTCATTATTAAGCAAGGACATTTAGAATAATTTTACTTGACCATTTAATTTATATTAGTGTTTAAATTTCGCTTAGCTTATTCTATTATTCTCTAGCCTTTTTACTACTTGAATTTTAGCTCAATTTTACTCAAAAATTTCACTTATTTTCTTGCTTTATTTTCTTTTCCCTTAGCTGAAATTTTTCTCTTTCTTTTCTTTTTCTTTTTGGCCGAAAATTCTTTTCTTTTTCTTTCCCCTTAGGGCCGGTTTCTCTCTCTCTATTTTTACTCTCTTTTTTCTTTAATAATTTGTGTCCTATTATTGCTTATATTAAGTGATAAGAGTTAATGATCTTCACCAATCAAATTAATCCAAGTAGCTACTCTTGCATTTAAAGACCAACTTTTTTGCTTTACTCTTGTGAGATTTTAATTGGTTGCACTTTCCTCCATTATTCTTCTATTTATTTTATACTTTCTTGACTGAATTCTCTCCCATTTTCTTCCTCCCTCTTGGCCGAACTCTCTAGACCTCTCTCTACCCTCTCTTGTTCTTCATTTTCTTGAAGCTTTCCTTCCAATTTTAGACAAACTCCACCATAGAAAGTGAGCTTTTCTTCTTCCTAAGCATAGTTCTAAGCTTGTTTAAGGTATGTACTATGAACTCTTACTATTAATTTCAAGTTTTATTTAGGTTTTTGTTCAAGTTTTATATTAACAGTCATGCTGAACCAGTTTTAGTAAAACTTTCATAACTTGGTATAGATAACTTGGATTCGAGTGATTCTTGTTGTTTTAGAAACTAGATTGATAGGGCTTTCCAACGATGTGAAGCTTACACTGTGGTTCATTGTGTATTAATCGCAGAAAGTTTGCAAAGTTGGCTGAAAATTTGATTCTGCGTAAAACAGTTTTGATGATGAGCCAAATTGAGGGCTGATTTTGAACCTGTTCTAGTTGGAATTTGGATTGATGATCTTCATGAAAGTTGTAGCCCTGTAAATGTACTTTCAAACCATGTAATTAAAATTCCCTAGTTCTTGGTGGATTGACACCCACAAGGGCACGAAGTTAGCTGAAAACCAACCCTGTGCAGATTTGGGTGATGATTCTTGGAGTAGGAATTTTGAATTTGAGTAGAATTTTGATTGAATTTGAACTTGAGTTGAATATAAAAGTTGTAGAACTTGTTGAATTGGGTTGGATTGCTGAATTTTCTTGCAGGAAAAAAATTTGGGTTAGTCCAATTTTAAGGGGAAATGCTGCCGAAATTTCGGTAGAATTAAAAGAAGAAAAATGGATAAGTGAAATTTTAAGCTTAGAATGTGTTCAATTGAGGGAAATTTAGGTGCAGGAATTTTTAGAAATGATCTAGTGATAGATTAAGTTTCTTAGAATAAGTAAAAACCCTAAACCCTAGAAACCCTAAAACCAAAACCCTAGAAGTAAGTGGGGTATCTTCTAGACTTTTTCTTACTAAATTTACTAGGGTTTTAATTGAGTTTTTATGTTATTATTTCTTTTAAATTTCAGGGTCCGAAAACGCATCACGACCATTTTACGAGATATTTTCTTAGGCATTCCAAGTGAGTGTCTTTATGTGTGCATATGCATGTAATGTGCTATTTCCATTTTGTAAATATTATGTCATGACTGCAATCGCTATATGATTAAATGTGCTACTTGAGGAAAGATGTGTACTTTATCGCATCTATTCCGCAACGTTTTACATGCTTTCCTTACCCAATGTGTTACTTGTGCTTGAGACGTTCGTGACTAACTTCACCGTTATTTCACGGATGGTCAACCCGGCTGCACGTGGGAGGACATAAGGTGTAGGGTGTTTTAGGGTTTGATGTTCTTTCCCTTTTGAGTTGTGAATCCTCAAAGAGGCCAACTCCGGATTGAACCTGCTTGCATTGTTGGCCCTCCAGGGTTGAGAATATCTCCCTGGATGTGGTAGCCTGTACGGAGGTTATAAGGTGAACGGCGGTTAGGGTTCTTGCTTGCTTGCTTGCTTGATAATACTGGCATGACTCTTGATACAGACTTGAGCTATTATCTCAGTCCTAACATTGTGATTTCATGGTCAGTGCATGCTCTTCCTGCGGTTAAGCTTGCTTCCGTAGATGAGCCCCGTATGCGCCATTGACTATTTGTTAATTGAAATGTTCATAACTTGTCTACTTAAATTGTCAATTATTTTGTTCAATAAAATAATAGATTTGTGGTATGATTGCATGACTCTGATACTCACTGGGCTATTATAGCTCATTCCATTTTATTTGTTTTCCATTACTCAGGTTACCTGAAAAAATTAAAACTGGAACGACTGATTTTGAGTATGCTAGATGTCTTCGTTATTGTAATAGCCAAACTGTATTAGACTATCTTTGTGAAAAAATCATGTATATTATGACATGTAAACTTTTGATGTGAATTGTACCTTATGTAAATAAAATGAGTGTATTTTATTTATTCCATTTTCTTTTAGTTTATTTTATTTTAAGTTAAGTACGCTCGGACGTTTGTGTAACTGCGTGAATCGAGACCTGGCGAGAGCTAGGCAGGCAGTCCGCTAAGCCCTTTGGTGCGCCTCTGGGTAAGGTGGGGCTGTCCATTTGTAACATCCCGCGTCTGGGCTGACCCAATAACTTTTGAGCTTTAAACCACGGGCTCAAAATGCTTAAGCCAAGTTATTTAGTAGCCCAAATGTAAGATGTTATATACAAATCATTTTCTTTTCTTCCCACCAATGTGGGACTTTTTGAGGGTCTCACATTCAGCCCTCCTTATCAGGTTTTGCGTCCTCGCAAAGCTCAATCCATATTATAATCCGGACTGTCCACTCAGTTGTATCGGATTCTAGAGGTGGCTCGTACGGGCTCTAGAGGTGGCTCCCGCCCTTAGGTCGACGTAGCACTTAGCCCCGCACAGCACTTAGTTCCTCTACTTTCTTGCGTAGTCCGACCCAAATACCATAGGTCCAGTCTCACCCTGTGCAGAGACCACACGAGGTTTGCTCTGATACCATTTGTAACATCCCGCGTCTGGGCTGGCCCAATAACTTTCGAGTTTTAAACCACGGGTTAAAAATGCTTAAGCCAAGTTATTTAGTAGCCCAGACGCGGGATGTTACAAATGGTATCAGAGCAAACCTCGTGTGGTCTCTGCACGGGGTGAGACTGGGCCTATGGTATTTGGGCCGGACTACGCAAGGAAGTAGAGGAACTAAGTGCTGTGCGGGGCTAAGTGCTACGTCGACCTAAGGGCGGGAGCCACCTCTAGAGCCCGTACGAGCCACCTATAGAATCCGATACAACTGAGTGGACAGTCCGAATTATAATATGGATTGAGCTTTGCAAGGACGCAAAGCCTGATAAGGAGGGCTAAATGTGAGACCCTCAAAAAGTCCCACATTGGTGGGAAGAAAAGAAAATGATTTGTATATAACATCCTACGTTTGGGCTACTAAATAACTTGGCTTAATCATTTTGAGCCCGTGGTTTAAAGCTCAAAAGTTATTGGGCCAGCCCAGACACGGGATGTTACAGACAGAGTTTGGAGATAGGCTCGTCTAGGGTCTAAATAGCTCATGCAAATTCACTACCAAATTGGCCTATCGAAAGCTATGTACAATTACCGCCTCAAGTGATAGATGGAGTTGGATTCGGAAACTTTATCTTCCACAAAAGCTGAAAGGATTGATTTGAACTTTAAAGCATGGGAGGAAACTCACTAACAACATGAGAGTTAGAAGAAAACTCACAGTAGATGCTTCTTGTCAAAGCTGTGATAGTAGAAGGAGGATATTGATAATCTTTTGGCATTGTCCCTCAAGCTAAACAAGTATGGAGCCTTTTTCTGCTAGAGGAAAAAATAGTACAGAGTATTAATGTAACCTTTTTAGATTGGACTAAATATAACTTAAGGTGGAGAGATAGAATATCAAGATGGAATACCCTACGGTGCTATTTGTTTTCCTTGATTTGTGGTACATTTGGAAGGATAAGAACTAAGAATGTTTTGAGGGACCCCAAAAGCCAGTTGTTGTTACTCTAGATTAGCATTGAACTATGAAGTAAAAATCCATCATGCTTTCACAAGAGGTAAGTCAGTTGCTAAAATTAAAGTGACAAATTAATTAACTAGAAATTTACTACTGTAGGTTTTGTGAAGCTAAATACAGATGGTACGGCAAAGGGAAATTCAGGGGATGCAGGCATTGGAGAAATTTTTGGAGATGAGCAAGGAAAATGGCTTGTTGGATATTATGGTAAAATTGAGACTTCGACAAACCTGGTTACTGAACTTTGGAGTATCAGATCTAGTGTCACACCTCGAACGATAACAAATCCTTTTGAAAATAGTTTTAGTTTTGGAAAATTGTGTGTGTGAGAAAAATTGGTTTTTTCTTAAAAATCTATTTTTTTGGAAAAAAAAAAGGTTTTTGAAAAGCAAAACAAGGCCGATACTAAAAATGAGACAGTTTTGGCCAAATAGTTTGAAAAAGAGTTTTATTAAAAATGGAGTCACCAATAGGTATTGAGTTAGAGTGTATCAAGTCACCTGAAAATTCTTTAACAAAGAAAAACAAAAATTTTATAAAAATATTTAAAAACCCTTTTACGACTTCAAGTCTTTGAAAAACAAGAGAAAAATGTTCAAGAGTCATATTTGAAGAAAGGGAAGGCAAAGGCTCATGCCTAATGTAACACCCTATAAATTCATGCGAAACCATTTAATTCGCATTATGTCCATTAGTAGAAAAAAAAAAAAGAAGAGAGCTGAAATTAGTTAGAATTAAATACCTAGAAGAATTTCTATTTTATGTAGCATGTTGTACCTTTTCCTTGAGAAGTTGTACCCTAGAATTCTTGCAAGATTAATAGGAAGATAAGTGTTAAATCCTACTTCTAATTATACATAGCCAAGTGGAGTCTAAGGTGCAAGAAGTCAAAACTCTACCCTTAAGTTTGTCTTGCTTTGATTGGCCATTACTTTTCTAATTCTTTCTTCAATTCTTTTCATTTTACTTAGCCCATTTTCTCTCTTCTTTCCCTCACCTTGACCGGCCCTTCTTCTCTCTTTTTTTCCTCTCATTTGCTTTCATTTTCTTAGAGCTTTTCTCTCCCATTTGATCACTTTTCATCCATTGAAAGTGAATTAATCTTCCTCCTAAGCAAAGATCTTGCCATGTTAAAGGTATTCACCATAAATTTTATCTATTCTTTCGAGTATAAGTTGTAGTTTTATAGCTTTTTCCCCATGTCTTTAATGTTAAGCATAATTGATTTAAGCCATGAAAATAAAGTTTTATTCCATGATTTTATGTTTATAGGCATGTATGACTTGTAGATAGTGATTTAATCTTGACAATGACAAGAATTAAGTATGATTTAGTTGAAGAACCTTGGAGAGATTCATGTGTTTTTATGACAAATTTGGGTGAAATTGAATTGATTTTGATATGGAAATGGTAGAACTACTTGAGATTGGGTTGGTTGGTTGTTTTCTTTGCAGGTTAAAAATTTTGAATTAGTCCGATTATAAGGGAAATACTGCTGAAATTTCGATAAAACCTAAGAAGTTAAAGTGATTAGGCTATTATTTAAAGTTATATAAGCTATAATTTAATGATTTGAACGTGCATAAATTTTCGTAGATGAGCTATTAGTGAGTTGAACATTTCCGAGCAAAACCCTAAAAAGTTAGAAAACCCTAAACCCTAGGGTAAAACCCTAGACTCCAAAACCCTAGAAATTAAACCCTAGAAAGACATGGGGTATTTCTTGAATTTTCTTATCGAATTACTTAGATTTTAATCCAGTTTTTATACGACTATTTTCTTTTGAATTTCAGGATCCGGAAGTGAATCACGACCCTATTACGAAATATTTTCTTAAGCACTTCAAGTGAGTGTTTCTATGTGTGCATGATGCATTAAATGATATGTTATACTTGACATGATTATCTAATGAAATGTGCTACTTGAGGAAAGATGTGTATTTTATCGCATCTGTTCTGCAATGTGTTACATGCTTTCACTATCCAATATGTTATTTGTGCTTGTGACTTCCATGGTTAACTTCACTGTTTTCCACGGTTAGTCAAATTGGGTGTGTATGGGAGAGATATAAGGTGTTGGGCGTTATTCAATGCGTGTTAATTTTCATATCTAAGTAAAGTTCTGGAAAAGGCTAACTCATGATTGAATTTTATGCTTGATCTTGGACTTCCGTGGCTAATTTCACCGTTATTTCACGGTTAGTCAACTTGGTGTGTTTGGGGTGATATAAGGTGCTGGGGGTTATAGGTGCGTGATATTTTTTCCTAAATGAGTTTCATTCCTCAAAAAGGGTAACTCTGGATTGAATTTTTACAAGTATCTCGGACCTGAGCTTTTACCTCGGTCCCGATACTCATGTTATCTTTATCATGATTGATACTCTTGCGGTTGAGCTTGCTCCCGTAGTGAGCCTGTATCCACCATTGATTATATGACACTTCACATTGCTTGTTCATCATTTATTGAATTTGTTAATTATTATCCTTAACGGTTTATTTATTATTGGTATGCTGCATGGCTTAAGCACTCACGGGGCTATTATAGCTCATCCCGTTATTTGTTTTCTTTAACCAGGTTTTCCAAATTTTTAAAGCTGGAAAAGCTGATTTTGAACGTAGTAAACGTTTTGTTTTCTATATTTGATAGCCCAATTGTGTAGGCTATTATTGTAAATACTATGTAACTTTTGGTGTGTAAAACATATTATTGATACTTGTACTTTCAAGTAAATTATTTAAATGTGTTTTATTTTGCATTAAGTATGTTTGAATGTATTGAGCGAGTGCGTGTTTTGAGTCTTGGTGAGAGCTAGGCAGGCAGTCCGCTAAGTCCTTTGGTGCGCCTCTGGGTAAGGTGGGGCTGTCACAGATGGTATCAGAACCTAGGTTTGAATCTTGTCAGAACTTAAGTTTGAATCATTGAAGAGTTTAAGTTTGACCCTTGTTAGATCTTAAGTCTAAACATTATTTTATATTAGTTTGTTAAGATTTGAAAGTACTAGCTGGCTAGTAATAAGTGAACCTGTAGTTGTAATTGGGATACATAAAATGTTTTCTTTTGTGATTAGTTTTGGTACTGGTGGATATTTACTCTATTACATTAGGTGTATTATATTAGTAAGTGGCAGCATTAAGTATTTGAAGTGTTAGTGAATGGTTAAATGGTATGACATAGATGGTTCGATATACATTGTAGATGATTAATAACCTGTGCTCATACAATTTGGAATAGCTAGTGTTTAAATGATATTTTAAGCTTGAATTTTATCTGTGATTCTTTGAGTATAAATATTTGTTGATTCTTTTGGGTGGTAAGTGTGTACATTGGATCGGATTATTGGGACTAATTGATTCACACTTCGAGGTGGCCAACCTTAGTGTGGGTTGACTTAGTTTTGAGATCCGTGTTCGAGTACCTATTATTGATGATTGAGGATTTCGTATTTCTTCTATATGGGTTTAGCTTTACTTTGCTATAGATTATTTAGTATATGTTGCTTAGTGTAGATAGTTTAGCTCTAATCCCTATTATGTTATAGAATGGCACCTCTTAAAAAAATCAAGGTATGTAAAGGTTGCAATAGCGTACACTCGGGAGAATGTAGATGGAAAATAGGATCTTGTTTCAGATGTTGAGAGATAGGTCACAAGGTGAGCAATTGTCCAAATCCTAAAACACGTGGAAACCCAAGTGATGTTAACATCAATCAACCTCGGTCAACCTCTAAAGCCAATGTTTTGATTAAGAAGAACGTAACGGGAGTGAAGGTGTGTAACTGTTGTTTTGGAATACACTCCGATAAACGAAGATGGAAGACAAGAGCATGTTTTGAATGTGGTCAAATAGGGCATAAAGTGAGTAGCAGAGGACCGATGCCTTCCGAGTGCAGTACCGAGATATGCGTGACCGACTTACTTGCGTTATGCAGTATGTTTGGGATCATACTAGACGTCTTCTAGATGAGAGTGGCATGATGATAGACCATGTACTGGGTAAGGTACGAGATGAGGCACAGCATGTAGGATTGGGACTGGCCGCGTATCCATCTCTTGGGGCCGGGAAGGCTCTTGAGGACAAGTCAGAAAGGGGAGCCCGTTGAGGTTACGAGCTCTGTTGAATCCGTACAGTTAGCCTAGATCACTAGATAGGAAATGTACAAAGACTTATGGTTGTTTTGTTATGCTTTGTATGTGTGTTATGTTTATATGTAAAACTTTTGAACCTATGTATGTCATACTATGTTATATATGTGGGATTCTTAAAATGTGTAAATTGAATAACATGAATATATATGTGACTCTATTTGGCATGATATTTGCTTCCCTTGTCTTATTCATGAATTGGTGCATTTTTATAGGTCTCGTTAATTATTACGTGCATCTCGAAATAACTAGTTAATAGTATTTTAGAATATTAAGTGATGGCGAGTCGAGGAAGAGGACGACCCTATCGACAAGATTGTGAAGAGAGCACCTCGTCGAGCGATAACCCAAACCCTGGGGCTAACCCAATGATAGCCGTGTTGATATCCCTTTCGCTATACTATGGATACTTAGGCAAGTGCACCTATCGTTTCCAGTAATACAGTGTACAGGAGTACCGAGTGTCGTATCCCACAGGGACTATGTGAGTACTAGTATTAACCTTCTTTCTATTATCTAACCTCACAAAATGAATGACGAATTAAATGAAAATACAAATTAGCTAAAACTAATTATCTAACTAAATGACAATATAGAATATAGTAGAGAGAATGGACAAAAGTAGAGGTGAATTTAGATGAAGAATTCCCCTAAACCAACATGCCAAGACTCTAACTTGATTAATGATTAACCCAATTTCTTAGACCCCGGAGTCCCTTATGTGAATTATATCCTTTCTCAAGTGAAACAATTCCTACCTTCTCGGTTAATTAATTGGAATCTCTTCTCAATTAAAACCCCTAAAAGATGCAATTTCTAATCAATGGACTCCATTTGTGGTTGAGCTTTAATCCTAAAACTCAACTTAGGAAGAACTCATGTAATCCTATCTCTAGCAATTCATTCAAGTTCTCTCTATTCATGAAGTGATCTAATCATATGTGCAATCTCTCGATATACCCATACAAAATCAATACTTGAATTGAAGGATGCATGCAAATCCCAATCCAAAACACAAATAAACTCATGAATAAATCTAAAAACAAAGTGGGTCTTTCATTAAACCAAGAATAAAATCATAGACATAAGAATCTAGGGTTCATCCCATCTAAATCATAAACAACTCAATTCATAATTACAAGAATAAAATTAACAAAAGACAAGAAAGAAAGAGAAAGCTCATTCTCATGCAGCCCTCTTGAATCCTCCCTTGTATCTTGATAAAATCTTCTTGCTTTCACCATTGAAGCCCTTTAGTTGTCCCTCTACTCTTGCTTTCTCCTCCCTATATCACTCTAGATGTGCCAAAATGTGTGTTTTTGAGGTGTGTGCGGCGTGTGTGTGTTTTCCCTTGAGTTAGGGTTCTTCCCCCCTCAAAGATTCACCCAAAAGTGCTTAAAAACGCAGCATTCCGTCACTAAGCCGCGGCACGGCCTTACCCGCGGCCTTGTGTCCTCCCTTTCTGACCAAGGCCGCACCCTAGGCCGCGGCACAGCCTTACCCGCGGCCTTGGTTAGACTATTTCACTTGTCTTCCATGCAAAATTGCACCTCGAAAACGGCCGAACTAGCTTTTCCTCAAAACATAAAAGTTTTATCTCTTTGAATAAGATTTCCAAATCAATAAGAATCATGTCATTTGAAGCTCTGTACGCTGAAATATAGCTGAAATACTAAGAACTGGTCGGAACAGTACTGCAGTACAAATATGCTTCAATAACTTGGAATTTTGACCTTCGAACCTTAAGAACTGGACTTTGATGTCTTCATATGAATTGTATATCATTGTCTTAGCTTCAAAATGCTTCATGAATCACCTTAATCCAATATCTCCATCTCCAGTTATCACTAAATAATTGACATATGTTCAGACTGCCAAACCGTTTCCTTTCCAATTCTTCTTCGCCTATTGCTTCTTTGCACCACTTTGAGGATTTCTTGACTTTAACTCATCTCCAACTTCAAATCACCTCAAAATATCATCCAATTGCCATCCAAATTAATCTAAATTGGTGATGCAATGTGCAAATCCTACGAAAATAACACAAATCACATGTAAATCACACCTTTACACAATTTGGCATTCAAATCACAAATGAGAAGAAATAACTAAGAAATAGAGAAAAACTCATAGAAAACCCTAAAAACCTACCCTAAAAACCTATTAAAAACTAATGCACTTTAGCACTTATCACGTGTTAAACCGTATGACTGATGTTTTGACCCAGCTTGGGAACCGGCAAAACCCAAGAATGGAGGTCGGTAACCCTCATAGAAATCCAATAGTAGGGGAAGACGTCACTCTAGAAAGATTTCAAATATTTAATCCTCCTAAATTCAACGGCGGTCCGAACGCTGACATTGCTGAAAAATGGTTGGAAGAGATTGAGAAAATTTTCGCTGCCTTAAAATACCCTGACGAAAGGCAGGTGACATTTGCTATATTTCAGTTAGAAGGTGCTGCTACACCTTGGTGGAATTTGATCAATACTAAGTGGGAATGATCCTAGACCCCGAGAACTTGGGCTAATTTCACCCGAGAGTTTAAAGAAAAATATATCCCTGTACGGGTACAGGAGAAGCGGGAGGATGAATTTTTGAAGTTAAAACAGGGATTGATGAGTGTTGCAGAATATGAAGCTCAATTTACAAAATTGTCTCGATGTGCTCCTGAGTTGGTAGCTACAGAAAGACGGAGGAAAAGGCAATTTATTCAAGGTTTAAATTTGGAGATTCAGGAGGCCTTTGCCGCCGCTACTATGGAGACTTATGAAGCTGCGGTAGAAAAAGCACAGCAAGTGGAAGAAACAAAGTCCTTGGTTCGGACAATGCAAGCAAGGAAACGGGGAAATACTAGTAATTCCCACCTATCAACCGAAAGTGCTCCAGTCCCTAAGACGGGAAGGGGAGCTGGAGGAGTGAGAATTGGGCAAGATGCCCAATTTGGAAGGACAAGAGGGGCTCCGATTGACAGAGCTCCGCTAGGAAATGAATGAAAGGAGGACACTCCGAAAGAAACTCAATCTCTGGCGATTCAAGTTATTTGTGGATATTGTGGTAAAGGTAATCATACCGAAGAAAATTGCTGGAGGAAAAGCCATAAATGTCTACTTTGTGGTAGTGCCGATCATCAAATGAGGTATTGCCCAAGACAGACGGCTAGTGGACAGGATATAGCTCAGCCAGGGCACAAGGATCTTGATAAGGCCAAAGAAAGTGGAAACAAGTGAAGGGTATCGGCTCGAGTTTATGCTCTAGATAAGTGTGATGCCCAGGAATCGTCAGAAGGCCTTGAAGGTACGATTCTTGTTTTTCTTCTATCTAGCCAAGCTATTCGAAAATTTAGATAGAATTTTGAGGACAAAATTCTTTTAAGGGGGGAGGATGTAACACCCTAGAAATTCATGCAAAACTATTTAATTCGCATTATGTCCATTAGTAGAAAAAAAAAAGAAGAGAGCCGAAATTGGTTAGAATTAAATACTTAAAAGAATTTCTATTTTATGTAGCATGTTGTACCTTTTCCTTTAGAAGTTGTACCCTAGAATTGTTGCAAGATTAATAGGAAGATAAGTGTTAAATCCTACTTCTAATTATACCTAGCCAAGTGGAGTCTAAGGTGCAAGAAGTCAAAACTCTACCCTTAAGTTTGTCTTGCTTTGATTGGCCATTACTTTTCCAATTCTTTCTTCAATTCTTTTCATTTTACTTAGCCCATTTTCTCTCTTCTTTCCCTCACCTTGGCCGGCCCTTCTTCTCTCTTATTTTCCTCTCATTTGCTTTCATTTTCTTAGAGCTTTTCTCTCCCATTTGATTACTTTTCATCCATTGAAAGTGAGTTAATCTTGCTCCTAAGCAAAGATCTTGCCTTGTTAAAAGTATTCACCATGAATTTTATCTATTCTTTCGAGTATAAGTTGTAGTTTTATAACTTTTTACCCATGTCTTTAATGTTAAGCATGATTGATTTAAGCCATGAAAATAAAGTTTTATTCCATGATTTTATGTTTATAGGCTTGTATGACTTGTAGATAGTGAATTAATCTTGAGAATGACAAGAATTAAGTATGATTTAGTTGAAGAACCTTGAAGAGATTCATGTGTTTTTATGACAAATTTGGATGAAATTGAATTGATTTTGATATGGAAATGGTAGAACTACTTGAGATTGGGTTGGTTGGTTGTTTTCTTTGCAGGTTAAAAATTTTGGGTTAGTCCGATTATAAGAGAAATACAACCGAAATTTCGATAAAACCTAAGAAGTAAAAGTGATTAGGCTATGATTTAAAGTTATATAAGCTGTAATTTAGTGATTTGAACGTGCATAAATTTTCGTAGATGAGCTATTAGTGAATTGAACATTTCCGAGCAAAACTCTAAAAGTTAGAAAACCCTAATTTTGAAAACCCTAAACCCTAGGGTAAAACCCTAGACTCCAAAACCCTAGAAATTAAACCCTAGAAAGACATGGGGTATTTCTCGAATTTTCTTATCGAATTACTTAGATTTTAATCCGGTTTTTATATGACTATTTTCTTTTTAATTTCAGGATTCGGAAGTGAATCACGACCCTATTACGAAATATTTTCTTAAGCACTTCAGGTGAGTGTTTCTATGTGTGCATGATGCATTAAATGATACGTTATACTTGACATAATTATCTAATGAAATGTTCTACTTGAGGAAAGATGTGTACTTTATCGCATCTGTTCCGCAATGTGTTACGTGCTTTCACTATCCAATATGTTATTTGTGCTTGTGACTTCCGTGGTTAACTTCACTGTTTTCCATGGTTAGTCAAATTGGGTGTGTATGGGAGAGATATAAGGTGCTGGGCGTTATTCGGTGCGTGTTAATTTTCATATCTAAGTAAAGTTCTGGAAAAGGCTAACTCATGATTGAATTTTATACTTGATCTTGGAATTTCGTGGCTAATTTCACCGTTACTCCACGGTTAGTCAACCTAGTGTGTTTGGGGTGATATAAAGTGTTGGGGGATATAGGTGCATGATATTCTTTCCTAAATGAGTTTCATTCCTCAAAGAGGGTAACTCTGGATTGAATTTTTGCAAGTGTCTCGGACCTGAGCTTTTACCTCGGTCCCGATACTCATGTTATCTTGATCATGATTGATACTCCTGCGGTTGAGGTTGCTCCTATAGTGAGCCTGTATCCGCCATTGAGTATATGACACTTCATATTACTTGTTCATCATTTATTGAATTTGTTAATTATTATCCTTAAAGGTTTATTTGTTATTGATATGCTGTATGACTTAAGCACTCACTGAGCTATTATAGCTCTTCCCATTATTTGTTTTCTTTAACCAGGTTTTCCAAAATTTTAAAGCTGGAAAAGCTGATTTTGGACGTAGTAAACGTTTTGTTTTCTATATTTGATAGCCCAATTGTTTTGGCTATTATTGTAAATACTATATAACTTTTGGTGTATAACATATTAGTGATACTTGTACTTTCAAGTAAATTATTTAAATGTGTTTTATTTTACATTAAGTATGTTTATATGTATTGAGCGAGTGCGTGTTTTGAGTTCTGGCGAGAGTTAGGCAGACAGTCCGCTAAGCCCTTTGGTGCGCCTCTGGGTAAGGTAGGGCTGTTACACCTAAGGAATCCTTTCTCTCTATAGCCGAGACTAGTTGCAATGTTTAATCAAATTTTTTCAAAATAATCCTAAATTTTTTTGCATTTGAATGTGTCTACATGAATACAAATCTTAAGTATAATAGGGTGTCGGAAGGGACGAAATATCCCTTCGAGACTTAGTTGGGATTATCGTGTTAATTGCGAAACTGGAAACGAGGCCTTGATAGAATCACGAGTGCCAATGCATAAAGAAACGGAAAATAGTAATATAGACAATAAGCGATCGAAGAAAATAGTGATGCAACATAATGGGTATGGGAGACTAAAAAACTCGTAACTGACTGTTCTGCTCATAGAGGGGGAAACGGCATGCTAAGGCCTATGTGAGACCACACTTACCCATTTCCCATGTGAGGAGGGTGACCAAAAAATGGAAAAAAATTAAAATAGAGAAATAATTTGTGAAATGATATAAAATGCACACAAAGAGTGAAACTAGCACTAAAATGATCTAAGAGTCTAGTGTTGGTCTAGATCTTTCCAGAAATTCCACAAGCGTTGGACTAGTGGAGAAGTGATAAAACCACAACTAATACTGGACTAGTGTGGCAACGTCACAAAGTAATCATGAATAAAAGCATAATAGAAGTAAACAAACATATGAAAACATATAAATCACATAGGAGCAACTAACACATAAACATAATATCTAGATACAAAATCCTAAGGAAAGCGGTAATGTAAATAAACACAGAAAAGCACATTAACCCTAACTATTACACCGGGGGAATCTAACTACATTTTAAAGGGGGAAGGATAAATTAACTTATCTATTACACTTACTTATCTAAATACAAATACTTGTAAAAAATATGAAAAGAAAATAATATAATTATTACATTGGCTATCTAAATATAAAATCTTGCAAGAGGAGTAAAAATATCGATCTATTACATTTTTCTACTGACTGATGAACTTTGAAACAAAATAGCATAATAAAATAAATATGTAAACAGTATATAAAATAAGAAACACATAAAGAAAATGCATAAAAATCACATAGGAGTACATTAGAGCACACAAAAAGAATTAATGAGTAATGGAGGTACCTCTCTTTGAAGACCTGATACTAATACTAATAAGATGAACAAACGGGTTAAAAGTACCACCCTTTGTGTTAAATAAAGCATGAGTAAGTAAATTCCAACAAATTGGGGGTGACATGTTCTAGCAAATCAAGTGGCAAAATTGAAAACTCAAACAAATCTAAAGAGTAGTGAGTCGAAATTAATGCAAAATGGGGAAAAAACAGTGAATCGTAGTAATTGTGGGCTAAGTCACAAATCCATTGCAACCTAATTGAAAGAAAAACAAAACCTAAAAGGTTCAATTCTATAAGTAACAGGGACTAAAATGTAGAACACAAAAAGTTATCTGGAAGTAAAAATAATACTGAAGAGTAGCAAGGGTCGAAATGTAAATCTCCACTTCAGGATAAAAAAAAAATAAATTGCTTAATTGCATAATCAAAAACTAAATTAAACTCGATTAAAAAATAAATCAACATCAATTAACTAAATTAATGGTTCAATAAAAAAAACTATATTAGACTAGAATAATAACAAATCAACATAAAAAAATAGATAAATTAACTGAACTAAGGAAAAATTAATGAATACACTAATTGAACTAGCAAATAATAATGAGACTAACTAAACAAACCCACCTACTTAGATATCTTAGTCGTCTTCTTCATTACCCCAAGAACTAGAAATCCATTTTTTCAAAACCCAATTCCAAAAAAACAAGTTCTCCCCTCCAAATCAATTCATCTTCATCTGAGAGTTCTTGAACTCTCCCAACTCACAAAAACACCCAATTCAGACTTTAAATTTTTTTGAATAAAAAAAAAACCCAATTTATAGCCAAAATTTCAATTGGTCTTCTCACCAGATAACAGAAAATTCTCCCAAAATCTATGTTTTGCCACTTAAACCTTCCTAAATCAAACCCTCAAATCATTACAAAACAAAGGGGAATCCATCATGTAATTTTGTCAATTAAAAGCCATTCAAAATAAAATGGAGAATGGCCAAATCTCACCTAGGTTCATAGTTGTGATTTGTGATTTTGGTTGGGTTTCCAGTGAGTTGCTAGTATGTGGATGGTGGAGGAGGCTTTGATTAAGGGAGCTGTGGTGAGAATTTGGAGTTGGAGACATTGGAAATGGTCTCTGCAGTAATTCTTGCTTACTGTTTTGGTACGACGAGATGCTTGGATGGTCTGTTTAGGTGGTGATCTTGGGTTCCTGTGGTGATGGCGGCAGCATTGCAACTTTGACTGTTTGAGAAATGGACAGTGGAAAGAGAAGGAGATGGCAGTTGAAAGGTGCTTTATGCAATGGTGAGGGGGAGATAATGACCAGAATTGGTGGACTAAGGTTTATGAAGGGTAGTTAAGGGCTATTTAGCATATTTTGTGCCGTGGTGGGTATTTGCTGGTGGTAAAGGTAATTGGAGACGGAGATAGTGGTGGTTTTGGTGGGTGAAATTGGTTGTGGCTTTGGTGGTGAATCTGATAGAGCAGGCAGTTTGGGTGGTCATTTGTGATAGCTATTGAATGTTAGTGGTGGTAGATGAGGTTATGAGGGCTGTTATAGTGTGGCTTTTTTGTCTGATTCGTCATTTTACTTGTGGTATTTTACAGGTAGGTAGAGGAAGGGTAGCAGAAGACAAAATTGAAGGCGATGGTGGTTACTGGCAGGTGGTTGTGAGACTGCTGGCTGGTTGAATTTTGTGGCGGTCTAGGCTAGAAGCTACTGGTAATGGAGGAGCTATTGGAGGTTGTCTAGTGATGGTGCGAGTTAGCTGATGAAGGAGGTGGTGGACCGGGTAGATATTGCTACTGGAGTGGGAGGTTTAGGTGGTGATAATCTAGTAGTAGAGGCTGTGTCGTAGTGGTAATAATTAAATTGAAGGCAATTAGCAATTCTGTAACTAAAAAATTTGGGACTATTTTGTGGTAGAGTTGATAGTCGTCTGGTGAGTGGAGGCTATGGTGATTCAAGTTTGCTTTGTGGCTTGGGCTTGATGTTAAGGAGCTGCTTCGGGCTTAATTGTCTCTACAGGGGGTAGAAGTGATTGTGGTGTTGCTGGTTTGAGGTGAAGGAGCTGAATTGATTATTACAGGGAATAGTTTTATGGAGTTGGTAGCTTGGGCTGCTATATTGGTGGCTATCAATGGCGGTTGGTTTGAATGGAAATTGGGCTGTTTGTATTGTATTGTTTCTGTAGGTTATGGGTAAGGAGGAAGGGGTAGTTTTGGAGCTGAAACTAGTTGTTTTATGGTGGCAATTGGTGGATATAAAGGCTGTTTTATGGTTTTGACTTGGTTTGTGGAGGTAGAATGGATGGTGGTGTGATTGAATGTGTGTGCAGAAATGTATGAAATGTGCAAACTAGTGCTTGAGAATGTGTGCTCGTGCATGTTTTAACAAATGTGTGTTTGTTTGAGTGTATGTGTTTGTGTGTGTGTTTGTAAGCTAAAGTGTGTGAAAATAGTGTGGGAAAATGGTGCTCTAGGTGTTCAAGATGTTCTAGGTGTTTGTGTGTGCATTTGGAAGAATATAAACTAGTGCGTGCTCTAGGTGTTCTAGGTGTGAACTTGAAGATGAACTAGTATGTGCTCTAGGTGTTCTAGGTATAGGATTGAAGATGAACTAGTGTGCGTTTTAGTCATTCTAGGTATGGACTTGAAGATGAACTAGCGTGTGCTCTAGGTGTTCTAGGTGTGGGCTTAAATATGAACTAATATATGCTTGAAGATGAATTAGTGCGTGTTCTAGGTGTTCTAGGTGTAGGCTTAAAGATGAGCTAGTGCGTGATCTAGGTGTTTGAAGATGAACTAGTAAGCGTTCTAGGTATTCTAGGTATGGGCTTGAATACGAACTAGTGCATGCTCTAGGTGTAGACTTGAAGATGAACTAGTGAGTGCTCTATATGTTCTAAGTGTAGTAGGAAAAACTAAAAACTAAACTAAAACAATCTCTCTCAACTTTTCCCTTTTTTTTTCCTCTTTTTTTCCCTTTTCTTTTTTTTCCCCCTAAAATGATGTATTTATAGTGCAAGGGAATCTTATCCTCCAAGAGTGGATATAAGACTAAAATGCCCTTGACAACAAACTACAATTTTACCCTTGAAAAAATGAATTTTTGACACACAAAATTAAAAAAGTCATAGTTTCTTCTAAAAACTCCAAAAATTGGAAAAACCAAGCAAAAATGTAAAAGATAAGTTTTATTCATAAAATTCGGGTGAAAAACACATTTATGTGAAAAATGACTATAGGCTTTAAACCTTGAGATACGAATAGTCCGAAAATTGGCAAAAAAGGTTTTCAGGATGTGAAGTGGCCATTTTATATCTGAACAGGTTATTTACATAAAAAATAACAATTGACCCCGAAAAGATCAGAAAAATTTAGAAACATGCTCGAAAGCCTAAAAACCAAATTTGGGACCCAAAATGGACAAAAATGGCATTCACAAGGCCAAATGACTATTTTACCCCTGAACTGACGAAATATATAGAAAAATATAAGTTAACCCCAAATAAATAAAAAAATCGAAAACATATATGAAAGTACAAAATATGCATTTAAAATCCAAAAACCTAGTGAAAGATATTTACATGTTCAAAATTACCATTTTGCTTTGAAATTGTTGACTCTGCTCCTTTTGCCCAAAAATTGGGATTTGACTCTAAATAGTAGAAAAATGCCCTCCGATGTTAGAAAAATAAATAGTGTGCCAAAATTTGGTGTCTACATCTAGTATTGCAATTGCAAAGATTTGGAATTTAAAAAGCTTATCGTAGAATCTGACTCTAGGGTGGCTATTGATATGTTGAAGAGGAAATGTGAAATACCCTCATGTTCTACCATTGATAGCTTATTGTATAGTTTACTCTGGGTATTGACTTCCAGCACATTTAGAGAGATGGGAATTCTTGTGTTGACTTTTTGGCTAACCATGACATTAGATAGGATTCCCCTATGATCTTTTATAGTCAACCACTAGTTGGGCTACTATCGGTGGTCATTAATGGTGTTTAGTTTGAATGGAAATTGGGCAGTCTATATTGTCTTGTTTCTACAGGTTATGGGCAAGGAGGAAGGGGCAGTTTTGGGGCTGAAACTGGTTGTTTCGTGGTGGCACTTGGTGGATATGAGGGCTGTTTCATGGTTCTGACTTGGTTTGTGGAGGTGGAATGGGTGCTGGTGTGATTGAGTGTGTGTGCAGATATGTATGAAATGTTCACTTTAGTGCATGAGAATGTGTGTTTGTTTGAGTGTACGTGTTTGTGTGTGTGTTTGTGAGCTGAAGTGTGTGAAAATAGTATGTGAAAATGGTGCTCTTGGTGTTTTAGATGTTTTAGGTGTTTGTGTGTGTTTGGAATAATATAAACTAGTATATGTTCTAGGTATTCTTGGTGTAGACTTGAAGATGAACTAGTGTGTATTTTAGGTGTTTTAGGTGTGGGATTGATGATAAACTAGTATCTGTCCTAGGTGCTCTAGATATGGGTTTGAAAATGAATTAGTGCGTGTACTAGGTGTTCTAGGTGTAGGTTGAAGATGTGCTAGTACGTGTTCTAGGTGTAATAGGAAAAAATTAAAAACTAAACTAAAAAAATCTCTCTCAACTTTTCTTTTTTTTAAACTTTTTTCCGCTTTCTTTGTTTTTTTTTTTATTTTAAATGGGGCATTTATAGTGTAAGAGAATCTTATCCTCCAAGAGTGGATATAAGATTAAAATGCCCTTGACAACAAATTACAATTTTATCCATAAAAAATAAATTTTTGACACACAATTAAAAAAGTAATGGTTTCTTCTAAAAGCACCTAAAAATGGAAAAACCAAGAAAAAATGTAAAAGATAAATTTTATTCATAAAATTCGGTGAAAAACACATTTGTGTGTAAAATGACCGTTTTGCTCCTAAACACAGTGTTTATAGACCAAAAATAATAGTTGGCCCCGAAAAATTATCAAAAAATAGAAATAAGCTTAAAACCTTGAGAAATGAATTTTGAACCTAGAAATTGGCAAAAATGGTGTTCAAAATGTGAAATGACCATTTTATCTCTGAACTTGTTATTTATAGAAAAAAATAGCAATTGACCCCGAAAAAATCAAAAAATTTAGAAACATGCTCAAAAGCCTAAGAAATAAATTTGGGGTTCGCAAGGCAAAATAACTATTTTACTCCTAAACTGACAAAATATATAGAAAAATAGCAGTGACCACGAAAAAATAAAAAACATGTATGAAAGTACAAAATATGCATTTAGAACCCATTCAGAAAAATAAATGGTGTGTCAAAATTTAGTTTCTACATCTGGTATTGCAATTGCAAAGGATTTAGGACTTAAAAAGCTTATCGTGGAATTTGACTCTAAAGTGGCTATTGATATGCTGGAGAGGAAATGTGAAATACCCCCATGTTCTACCATTGCTAGCTAATTGTACAGTATACTCTGGGGGAGTTGATACTGACTTCCAACACATTTACATAGATGGGAATTCTTATGTACACTTTCCGGCTAACCATGGTATTAGATATGATTCCTATATGATCTTTTATAGTCAACCAGCAGCTCGATTAGGTTTTTTGTTACATTATGACATTTTACAAGTTAATTGAGAGAGAGTGAGTTAATTTTTTTTTTATAAATATGTAAATATACTTCCCCTTTGTTATCAAATAAAAAAAAATCTAAGGACTTAGGAAAAGTACCATGCATGATTTCAGCTAGTCTTAAGCAGATGATACATAAACTTCCTAATCTGTGTAGATTCAAATTTCTTTTTTTACTTCCCCCCATTTTTCAAGCCAAAAAAAGACTGAAGGTTCGGCCTAGTTGTCAAGGATATCGTTTTCTTGGTGCTACTTTTTCTCAGCTGTGCTCTATTTCTCCATGTTCAATCTGCTTTGAACGCACAAAAAATAAATAAACAAAATAAATTACTCGCTTTGGAGTTTTTAAGTGAAAAAAGTCCAATTCCCCATGCAAAATTTTAAATATCTATTTTTACAAACCAAGCAAATTCTAAAATTGCATTAGCAGAAATACTCAACTTGTATTGTGAATATCAAGTTGAGATATATATCATTGATAGCTTAACAAAATTTTGTTCCTCTCTCTTATGGTACTTAAATCTCCAAGTAGCACAAACGATAGGATACCCTTGTATAGGCAGTCCAATAATCATTTACAAACCCAAAAAAAAAGGCGCGTGTTATCTACAAGAAGTCTTCAACGTAGAAAATGTTCACATACACTAAAGCAAAGGTCATCGAATGTTGTCAAATACTAGAGGTTGTTAGGAAAGAGGGACATACATGCGATTGCCTTTTATTGCTTTGTTCTTGTTATAGTGTTTTTGCCGACATACGAGACAATTTTAATGACAATTTGTGCGAGAACGATGCCCAATTGCGAGGAGCCGCCGTCCAACCTTAGATCACTTTCTTGGATAAGTTGTCTGTATGTTGTAGCCACGTTGGCTCTTACAAAATTGGAATGTAGCATAAGATTGAGGTTAACTTGGCAAGTGAAATCTCATGGAAATTGAGTTACATTTTGAACAAAATTCTGATATTCCTAGGTTTATAATTTGTGAGATTTTGGTCGTGGTAAATACATAATTTTGCATGATCTACTTTTCAAATGTGGACAAAGAGAGATGGAATATTATAAACAAGCGAAAACGGGATAGTATCTGCATGCAAAACCATTTTCGATAAGTCTTTCCTCATTTGTGTTGGGGAGCAGAGCAGTCAAAGAAGAAAGCAAAGCAAATGAAATGGAAGGATACCGATAATCAAAAATAGATTTTTGAATAATGTTCAATTCCAAAGAAAATTAAGAAAGTTATTTATTTGTTTGTGACAAACGGGAATTGCGGAAAGTTGTACTAATATTACGGCATACAAAGAGTGGTATGCTCTTGCTTAATTACAGACAATAATATTTGCAATGATAGCACTAGGATATTCCAACGTCAGTATACATGGACTTGCATGTCACAATTGTTCTTTGCCAAAACAATTTGAAAAGTTGATTTTCCTAAAAAGAAAAAAAAAGGACTCAAATTATGGGATAAATGGAGTACTTAGTTACAATAATTTTGTTTAATATAGTGTGACTACTTTTTTTCTTTTTTGGAAGATTGTATAAATTGTCCCTCTTATTTAAAATTATACTTTTTGTAAAAAACGTTTTGATTTTTAATTTTCTCCTTCAATCTTATTAGCATATAACCTAATGATTGGCTTTCTTAGGCAGGCACAAAATTGAATTTAGGAAAAAAAATCACTGCATTTGAAAATTTTTCGGGACTAAAATACATCATTTTATCAAGGGAAAAAAAACGCAAATGTGAGGGATCATTTGTGTAATTTTTCCTTTTTTTTTTCCGATGGACTAATATTGCGCGTCTAGAGTGCCTTTTGCTGGTTATTTACTTAAATATTCGTCTTTTAATCAAAATAAAAAATGTTTGTGTATTTTTTTCGTCTTTCAAAAATAGGGTAAAATTGGAAAATTCTTTTTCTAATGTTGCTCTTACAAACACCGATATATTTTCATTTGGATTTATGAGCTAAATATTTATATGAATACTCTTTTACAGCTACAACAAAATTAAAAATGTTCTAATGATGCCCTAGGTAGCTTAGGTTGATTCTTTATCTGTTATTGTCTAACTTAGCCAAGATTTAAACACTTCTATCTATCCATTTTCTAAATGTTACGTAGCCAGGTTACGACATTCTATTTTTATATTACGTTTTTAACATCTGAGCGGTTTGTTGCTTTCTTTTGTCGATTTCATTAGCTGTTGACAGATTTCAATGAAAGATGCAAGACACATAAGAAGATGAAAAGGCTTAGAACGCGAAAAATTCGAGAAAGAAACACTACATATTTTCTATTATTTTTCCGTAGTTATCATGAATCAATTAAGTCCATGTAGTTTGCACCTTGATCCCTCCTTATCCATACTAATGTTCATAAGATTTTGAACCCAATTCATTGCAAATACTCTCCTCACATTTGATCAGATATGTCCAGTTTACGACAATTGGGAAAGGCTCATTCGAGCCACACTGCGGAGGGAGGAGCTCAAGCTTATCGCTCAAATGTCCCGAAGTGACATTTCCTCATCATCCTCCTCCAGTTCCAAGTCCTTCGCCTCCTGAAGTTTCGCCTTCAACATCTTATGGCTTAAATGCTAGACGGGGCTCAATGGCAATTAAAAACTCGAGACGCATCTTCCGAATGGGAATATGTACCAAGGGACACTGTCACAGGAAGTTCCTGTGGGATCAGGGAAGTATTTGTCGCGAGATGGAAGCATGTACAAAGGAGTGTTTAAGAGAGGGACAGCATGAGGAAGAGGCAAGTATTCAGGGCCATCTGAGGCCATGATTTTATTGCTTGCTTTTCTATTTATATTGGGAAACTCCACTTCAACCTTTTTTTTTTCTTTTTTCTGAAGGAAAAAAATTCTCGGTCTTGACTTCAATTAATCCTGTTTTTTATTTGAATTGTTTTAATGAAATTGAGATTGAAAAACTCGATTTGGAAATTAAGTTTTCCAACTTAGATCTCGTCATGTATTAAATAAGAATTAAAAAAATTAATATTTTTATTTTTCTTAAAAAATCAATATTTAAATATTTAAGTCTGGATTTACAACCTAGATAAATGTCAGTTGAGGAGTACGTTTTCTTTTTCTTCTTCTCCTTATTACTATCCCACTTTTGGTACGTGGGAATGAGTTAGAATAAAAAGGCCTTTCCGACTTGTCCATTCCATTCTCATGTTTGGTATAGACATTTTCAGCTAGAAAGGCACTGGAATGCTCAGCCAACTTTTTTCTGGAATCTCATTCCTTAACAAAACTTAGGGAAAGGCCTTTCCAACTTCATCTTGGAAAGGCCAAAATAATGGGAGTCAATTTTATCCCTACATATATATTTCCTTTTACTAATTCTTCTTGTTCATAAATTCTTTTATTTTTAGAATTTTATAAATGTTATGTTATTTATAAATTTAATTGATAATTATGTATCATTTTTATATCACAATCAATTTAATATACGCTTAGAATATATATTTTTTTATAACAACGTTTAAGATACTGTTTTTAACTTTTATTCCAATGTGTAAAAACTAAACTTCTTATAAATTAATTGTAAATGAAATAAATAAAGAATATGAAGATTGGTTTCACTGTTGATTTTTTAAATTTTAGATCAATTAAAGAGAATTAATTTAAATTTTAATAAGAATATTAAGAATTTTAAAAAAATATTAAAGTTTCTTGTAGGCATAAAAATATTGCATATGATAGCCAAACAAAATAAGTCAAACTGATATATGGTATATTCTAGTACAAAAAAGTTTAGGGCAATTAAGTCAAATTGATATAGTTTTATTCCATTCTAATATCTAAATATGATTATACAAAATATTGGAAAAGAAATAAGCATTCCATTTTGACTAAGTTACTAAACACTGGATTAAAAAATTTTTCTAGTCCATTTTGGGTGGAAAGGCATTTTGATTGAAAAGACCATTCCGGTATCTCAAACGTGGTATAATGTAAATTATTGATGAACGCCTTATGGTTTAGTGAAGAATCAAGACATTCTTTGCTCCGTCATAGTTTTATGGCTTAATCTCAAAGTGCCCCTTGTAATATTGAATCAATAGCAAATTACTCCTTGTGTTTAGAAAACACACAAATTATTCCCTATTTTAGTAACAAATTACCCCCTTATGTACTGTTCACTTTTATAAGGACAAATTTAATCTCATAATTTTTTAATATTACTATTCATGTTGTTTTGTCATCCAAAAACAAAATAAGGCCACTATTATAGGCCAAAATTACTGTTACACTGTTATATTAAAAACAAAAATCACAACTCGAAAAATGTAAAAATTTTTGTCACAAAATATTTCTATTATTTATATCCAATATGGAGAAAAGTATGAAAAAAATGGATAATTTTTTTTGCATAATAAATAACGAGCAGCTTGCAAAATAAAGATAAAGTCATAATTTCTGCCAAATATATTCAAAATAAAGTATCAAGAAATGCTAGTAATGTCATGTCTACTAGTGACAATAATAAAAAATATAGTAATTATAAACCTGTATTTCTAACTAAAATAACGCAAGGCTAGCTCATTTAATGATAAAAGTAACAAAACTATTTTTTTTGTAACTTTTGTACTTGAAAGTTTTCTTTCCTTCATCATTTTTTTCCTGCTTGATCATGTGTAAATTTGCAATAAAAATTGTACTGTTTGAAGAGCATACACAAGTGTTGATGTGGTGCCAAATGCCAAATAGATAAAATACATAAACCTATTCTATAATGTGAGAGTACATAATATATTTATAATAATCTAATATGCAATATAACTTGTGAAATACAATTTGCTCAAGAGTTATGATTGTTTGAAAGAACGCAACACAAGTGAGAATTCTACTAGAAGATTGGGAGACCTATGTTAAAAATGTAAATTGCTCATTAAGCTACAACAAATAATAACAGAAGAAAACAACAACATGATCTCAATAGAAGCATGTGATTTTGAAAAAGTCCAACATAATAAACCAAAAATAGAAAAACAAAAAAGAAAAAAGATTGAGTAAAACTATAGGCAACAAAGTTTTCTCATGAAGAATTTAGATAACATTAAACATAGTTAAAATTTCATATATGAATAACAATTATGAAACACTTTAAAACTTTAAGAGGAAGACCAGTTGCTCCAAAAAGAAAAAGAAGTCTAATAGAAATTAAATAACATTGATATTTTTCTGTTTAAAAATATAATTTCTTTTTATACATCATATGTGTGTATGTATATGTATGTGTGTATATGTATGTGTGTGTTATACACACACATATATTGAAATTTCGGACATCTGAAAAAATCATCAGTACATAAAAAACATCCTTTCATAACAAACCCATCAACTTACATGCAATACATGTTCACTATTCCTAGTATAAGTATTAATGTTATATGATAATATGTGTATTTGGGTGTGAATGGTGTTTTCTAAGCTACATTGTCAAGAGATTTGGAGTTGTTTATGCCATTGTGAATATGGGTTATGATAATACGTAGTGATTATGCTATGATTGGATAATGGGTTTTCTTTGATGAATGTGAGTTTTTCTAAATTGTAAGGTAGTTCATGGGTGTTTGAAGGTAATGGTAGGATGATGATCTATGATGTATGTTAGGCTATAAGTTGTGGTTTTCCAATCTATTTTGCTATGCTTGAGCTTGATTAAGTGGTTGATTGTGTTGATGGTAGTTTCTAAGTCTTTCTTTCCAAATAATAAGTTAGGTGGATTTGCCTATCAAGTGTTTAAGAAAATGAATAAGTGAAATATCCATTGGGAATTGCTATGCTTTAAAAACCATATGAATGGTAGTATGTATACTTCAGTTGATTATGGGTGCTATGAGAAATATTGATTAGTAAGTAATTGGGAGATTTTTGGTTGGATTGTGAATAATGACTTATGTTGAGCAAGAATTTTGATTTCCTAACTTATTTTGTCATGTTTAAGACGAATTGAATTCTTAGTATGTGGTTGGTGAAGTTTGGAAGGTTGGATGTTGGAAGTGTGTTGCAGGCTCAGGAGTGCCAGCTTTTCGGTGCGAGCTGTGGCACCAGCCACGTCGCGACTGGCACTGCGGCTAGTCATAGCCAGAATGACTGTTCTCCGATGCGAGCTGCGGCACGGCTAGCACAGCGGCTGGCAGTTTGCCTTTTTCTTATTCTTTTGGTTCCGTTTTGTGTTTAGAGTCTAGCATTAAGTTTTGCTAAGATTTATTAGTGGTGTAAATTTATAATTAAGTGTTTAATTATGTGATTTAGGTGAAGACGGTGATCGTTGCTATTCAAATCAATTGGTTTAGCTTGGACCGAGGTAAGTGGTACATGTATCCTTTATATTTTTGAAAATGTATTTTTCACAATGATGTTTGTAAACTATTTTGCATATGTTAATGTAGCATGAGTATGAATATGTTAATGATTTGCCATGGATATGTAAATGTGGTCAAATATGAATGAATGAATATTTTGTGATTGAGCTCATGTGTAAGGTAATTATTGACGGGACTGGTTTCTTAAATTTGGTGGAGGTGATAAAACCTTTGAACCGCACTAACGGGGTGATAGTTAGTACATTGTTTTGAACCGGACCAATTGGATGAAAGTTGGTATTGAACCGTATTAACCGGATCGTAGTTAACAACTGGATATCCAGGGTCAATGTACTTTATTACTTAGGCTCTCTCTTTAGTATCTATATGAAATATTATGTAGACCACATTTATTTATATGTATTATGATTGAAATGATGATTATTTGAATTATATCCTGTATATATATATATATATATGTAACATGCTCAAGCCAATAGAGTGATACATGTGCTACTTACTAGGTGAAGTTTTCATTTACCCCTTTGTTCTTATACGCAGAAAAGGATGGCTTTGGAACCAAGGATTGGGATTAACTCTTGGAGGTAGGATTGAGATGATAACTGCTTGGTTAGTGGAACCTGTTAGTATTGTTTAGAACATGTTAGATTATGTTTTGAACTCTAGTATTAGTAATTGAAGTATGAATTGTAATATTGGGTTTTTATGAAAATTTATATTGATGTTTATCTTTAATGTGATATTCGGATAAATTTTTTAGTTGCTTTGACCAATTGAGTCTTGTGCTTTAACTTAGTCTAGGCACGACGGTGATATGTTCTAGATACAGGGCGTGATAGTGGTAGTTAGCATTCCCTTATTCCTTTAGCCTATACCAAGCAAAGCAAGGCATACAGACGTCTAGCAGTCAGAATCATTAAGCTATCTTGATCATATTACATAAGGCCCTTAATGTGAATATTATTGGACATAAAAACTAAAAGAAGCAAGATATTTACATACTTATTCCATGAACAAAACATATGCGATAGTGGGTGGGTCGTCAAAATCAACTATTATGTGACTTATTAATGTTACTAAAAATGGAACTTACATCTATCAAATTTCATCCATACAAGTTTAGCAGTTAAACGAATATCTTTCATGTACTGTAAGCTTGTTATTTTCACGATTTATCATTTAGAGGGATAATGTCAATTATTACATCAATTTATGCGACCATGTTTTATTTGTTTAATGTTACAAACATTGTCCTTCAAAGAACCCCTCCCCATTTCCTCCAAAAAAAAAAAAAAAAGAACCCCTCCCCAACTTCCAAATAAGAATATGCTAATTTTAAATGCACTTCACCTTCTTCTTCAAATATGATAATTTTAAATCACTTCACTTTATTCTTCTCCTTTCAATTTTGCCTTATACATGAGAGAATATTGGAAATCAAATTCTTATCACAAAAAGTCACTTGTTTCTTATTAACATTTTCTCTTCTTTCCGTGGGCGAGGGTGTTTAATGGTATCTTCATAGAACCAATACAATTTACTTTTGCCCTATTGCTCTCAATATACGTAAATGCTGCATTATGAAATGCTTTTTCCATCCATAACAATGCACAGCAAGGTAATATTATAATACACGGCTAAGATTTAAAATTATCCAAAATTAGTTTGATCTAATATGCAAGACTTACTTTTCATTGTATGTATGTAATAGATAAATTATTTACTTTGAGTAGAGAACTTATGAAATTTCCTGTTCATTAAGTAATTCCAGTTTGTGGGGAACTTGGAAAAAAATTGAGGTTGTTAGCAATCCATTGTTAAGAGTCTACCTATGATGTACTTGTCAAACAAATCATTTCATTATTGGTCAGCACTCAGCAGTCACATATAATTTCAACTTGAAATCGATAAATGCGAATTCTATTTTTTGTTCATAATTTGAAATCAGAAGCAAAAAGTCTGATTTCGAAATTGTGTTTTTGAACCAACAGATTTTAAATCTATTGATTTGGTTTTAAATCTGTTGATTTTGGATTTTTCAAATTAGTTGACAACTTACCAAACTTGAATTTTATGTTTCAGTTCAAATTTGGTATGTATATCGTGATTGCTGACCAATAAAGATTTTCTTTAGTTGACAAGGTTGATAAAGATTATTGTTTATCTAAAATAGAATTTAATTATTTTGATTCATGAGTTCAATTTTACTTATCTCTCATTGAGAAATGACTAGTTATTTCTTTTAAAAAATTTCTTGAATGTGCAATATTAAACTCGAATCATGGTGAAGTAAAATTTATTTTAGTGGGTGAATGGTTAGCACTTAGCAGCATGATACCCCATTTTCTTTCATTTGTCCATCTTCAATGCCTTTTTTTTTTTAATAGAACCTATACTATTACAATGGGAGAAGAGAATTTGGTGTTGGTGGAATTTGAACTTCCAATCTCTGAATTAGAGTCATAGAGTTCTAACTGCTTGACTCTCTATTTGTTTCCTCTTCAATGTTGTTGTAATACATGCAAAATACATTAGCTCTTTAATTGGGTAAACTTAGCTTGTTGAACGGCTATTAGGGGAGCACCTACATACTAGTGCTATACGTGGTTCAAATAGTCACCTAGTGCATTTTTTTGTCCTCCCAAAGCTTGACGTAAAAGAAACAAATATGATAATAAGAAAATATTTATTCCAAATAGAAGTAAATCTTTAAAATGAAAAAGAAAAATCCATAGATCACAAGGTCTAAAAATTCCTACTCTCTTTCTTCATTTCCTTTTTCTTTTCTATTCTAACTATACAGAAGACTTGTAATGAATTCCAATCTTTACAAAAGACATGCATATTAGCTTCAAAAAAATCACTAATTAGTCCAACATATACCTCACATTCAAACCAAATGATGTTGATTTCAAATCCAACCATACAGCTCATTTGAATTGTAAAAAAAATGTGACTGGCCAAGTAAATGGGTGTCGACTGAACAAAAATCAATAACAAATTATGTACTCAAGAAAATATGAATTTTCTGTGTATGGTAGTGAGTAGGATGGTTTCTGCAGAGATTAGTCGATTTATTTATTTCGAAGTTATAGGGAATAAGGGGATTTTTTAGCAATCAAATAACCAAATAAATTAAAATAAATTAACATGTAAAAATTAAATTAAATGGACTCAATAATAGCGAAGCTCTAACCAAAGGATTGATTTCGAAATTGGTTTATACAACTGATCCTTGATGCAATAATAGCATCCAACATTTATTAATAAATTGGTTATAGTTGCCGAGACCCTCTAATAACCAATCTTTCCTTAATTTTTCAGTAGCTAAGGTATAACCATTAACAACTTCCTTGATTGAGGGACAATCCTAGGTACAACTGTAGGATTTAACTCACAATTGCATTAAGAATTAAAAAAATCCAATTCTAACTAACAAATATGCTACAAGGGTTCATTTAAGTTTGACCTTATATTTCTTCAACACAAATCCAATCATGCCAATTGTCACAACTATCAAAACAGTGAGACATTATCAAATCAGCATATACTGAAATATACGTAGCCAAAAAATTGTTTAATTTTTGTGAATTAACTTAAAACTGGCCATTGTGTACAAGTGCAAGCTTATAGATACTAGCAGCAGGGGAATCTTATTGCTCTAGTTTACCCAAGCTGAGGATGTGACTATAAATGGATTGAAGCGCTTACCATACACTACGTAAAGCAATGCAACGTGTGAGCCCAAGTTTTGATCTCCAACTCACTATAATGACCCAAACGACATAGTTTTAGAATCAGTTAATAAATTGTAGTGGTCCAGTTAGCAGTGGAAGGATAATCCAGCTCAGTTGGTTTGTTAGTTAATTAGGGTAGTTATTGTAACAGAATAACGGTGGGAAACAAAAAAGGGAATAAAAAGGGGAAGGAAAGTAGATCTCAGGCATGGAAAAATTGTAAATTGATTCTGTAATTCCTCACTCTTCTCTCAATACAATCTCTCACCTCTTTCTCTCAACTATTTCTCCTTCTTTTCTCTTACTCAATTCTCTCAATTCTTGTCAACTTTGCATTTTACTTTCTGAGATCATCACAAATTGGCATCAGAGCCACCCTTCCTCGGTTGGCTAGGAATTAATTCAATCAAGATGTCAGAAGGTACACAGTTGAAATCCCTGGAAGAACAGTTGCATAAACAAGAAGCATGCTTCCAAAGTTTTCTAGAAAATGCAGCCAAGGATCGCAGAAATCTGGAGGAGAAAATCGAATCTTTGAATGCTAAATTGAAGGAGCGTATCGCAGGGTCATCCAGTCAATTGGGATCACTTATGAAGCATCTTAATGGAGAAAGGAGCATTCTAGGGTCACTTCCAAGATCACATGAGAGGCAGCATGCTTCCACAAAAAGAGATGGTTCAAGGAGAGGAGATCCTTCAGTAGCATATCACAAACTCCAAAAACATTCCATGGATAGCTATGCCTAAGATGGAATTCCCTATTTTCAAAGGAGAAAATCCAAGGGAATGGATCCGTAAGAGCCAGAAATATTTTCAAATCTTCAATATCCCAGACACTCACAAGTTAGACTTGATTGAGATGTTTCTAGAAGGAAAAGCAGATGTATGGTATCAAAGAATCAAGGCCAGCAAGAAGCAATTGACTGAGGAATGTTTCAGAGAAGAACTTCTGAAAAGATTTGGTGAGGTGAGACAACCTGATGTGGTGGAGGAATTTAGAAAGCTACAGCAAACCTCAACATTCGTTCTCTATCAAGAAAAGTTTGAGTTATTGGCGAAGGTAATGATATTGAATCCTACTCTATCAGAAGGGTAGTAGTGGATTACACAGAAATTAGGTCCATGGTGAAAATGCATGACCCCAAAACATTGTCTAAAGTAAGGGAGGCAATTGGGCGGGTTGGGCGGTTCTTGGGCGGGTTGGTATTGGGTTTTCATTTATATGGGTTATACCCAACCCGTCCAACTATATATTGGGTTAATATTGGGTTGGGTCATGTTGGGTTAACTCAAACCTATGACCCAACATCTTATTTTATAGATTTTGGTACATATTTCACACATATTTACACACAAAAAATGATTACAAAATAATCTTTTCACACATATAAATGCATCTTTTCATATATAAACATATTTTCAAATACTAGAATACTTCTACAAATACAAACACACACTTCTAATTAAGCATCTGTAGATTCTAATTGTAGAAGAGATAATTAGTTCCAAGAGCGTTGACTATGCAGAGAACATGTAGATAATTAGTTACCCTTATTAAGTATCCACATGATTCTAGTTTAATGACTTTTTATTTTATACACTTTTATTATTATAACTACCCGACATATTTCAAAATTCCAATTGCTTCAGAAGATGGTGTCATTTTAATATATCTTCTCCATTTGTATGCTTCTTAATTAAACTACTCTTTCCTCTTTAATTTTTTTAAAAAAATTTGACTAACTGCTTTAGAAGCTGAATTTTATTTTCTATTTATATATAGAGAATACACGAACAATTAAGAATGATGGATTCTGCATTATTTTAAGCAGCCAATCATTTAGTTATCCTAAAGTTAACATTTTGTAAGGATTACAATTTTGTTAAGAACATTAAAATTTGAATGATTTTTTGAAGTAATCTCCTGAAATTTCTTAAAAGTTTACTAAAAAAATGTAGCATGTGTAAAATTCATTTTCTAAAAATTGACTTGGATAGTTTTGATTGCATTTGAAAATTTTAGAATATTATTAAACAATGGTATTGTAACAATTTTTGAAATGTAATGTACGTGAAATAAAAATATTGTTAGAATTATAAAAGGTGATTGAAAACATGTTTAAAAAATTATTTTAACATAATTTTCTACAAAATGCCTTTAACAAAATGGAGCCTTTTGATTTTTTTTTAAAATAGAAGTTGGGTAATGGGTACCAAAGTGAAAAATCCAACCCACCCAATAAATAAGTTGGGCTTTCTTAATCCAACCCATCAAAACCCATAACCCAACTGACCCAACCCATCCTTTAAACTTAGTGGGCGGGTTGTTAGGTTTTGGGTTTTTTTGCCAACTCTAGTCTAAAGCATTGAAGATAGCTAGATTGCAGGAAAATGCAAATGATGCCTATGCTAGGAAGTATCGAAACTCAGTTAAAAACATGAGTGGAGTACAGGAGTTGGGGAAAAGTATGTTGACGGGAAAAGTGGAAAAGACTCTTCCTAACTCAAAGTATAAGACATTCTTTCTCTCAAAAATTCAGTACAGGAGGAACCATGAGTTGTGCTTCAAGTGTGGTAAAAATTTAGCCCTGGTCATAAATGTCCTATTAAAGAAATTCACTTATTAGTGGTGGAAGAAGAGGGGGACACAAAAATGATGGAGGAGAATGAAGAAGCAGAGGAAATAATGGAGTATCAAGGGGCAAAGAAAGCTAGGGATGTAGCCTTTTCTATCCATTCTGTTTCAGGATTGTTGCTACAAAGCACAATAAGGTTGCATGGAATCCTTAAAAATCAAGACATTACCATTCTCCTAGACGGAGGGAGTTCTCACACTTTCATTAAACCCACTATAGCTAAAAAATATCCTGAACTGGTGAAGGATTTGAATCCATTCAAAGTGAAGGTCGCAAATAGAGATAGCCTCACCTGTTGCAATGGATGCCTATATTGTCTTGGGAAATGCAAAGACATGAATTTACTCACGACTGCTATATACTCAAAGTGGAGCCATTTGATTTGATTATTGGGGTAGATTGGATGAAGAAGTACAGCTCCATCACTTTCGATTTCCAGCAATTGCAACTAAGCTTTGACAAGGACCAACAACGGGTCCTGTTACACGGAGATCATCCTGCAGTTGCTGTGATCATAAAACAAGAAAAAGTAGTGGAGCAATTGAATGATCTTCATCAACAGAAAGGAAGACAGTAATATGCGTACTGCAGACAGAATCTCATCAGGTAACCATCCTAACCCCCCAGCTATTCTTGATCTTTTGATTGATTATAGTGATGTGTTTGGAGAGCCAAAAGGCGTACCTCCCCATAGGAACTTTGGCCACCAAATAAACTTGTTTCCATATACCATACCATTCCAATTGAACCCCTATAGATATCCCCACATACAAAAAACTAAAATAGAGAAACAAGTGGAAATGATGTTGAAAGCTGGATTAATACATATTAGCCACAGCATCTTTGCATCACCTGTCCTTTTAGTACAAAAGAAAGACAATTCTTGGAGATTTTGTATCGATTATAGGCATCTCAATAACCTCACAATCAAAGACAAATTTACAATACCCATTATTGATGATCTCTTAGATGAGTTACATGGAGCAAAAATCTTCTCCAAAATAGATCTTAGAGCTGGTTATCATCAAATTAGGATGAAACCAAAGGATGTTCATAAAACAACATTTAGAACTCACCAAGGATATTATAAACTCCTAGTAATACCTTTTGGTTTAACCAATGCTCCTGCAACTTTTCAGGCCCCTTATTTTAGACATTTGTACTTGTTTTCTTTGACGACATCTTGATTTACAGCCCTGATATTAATACCCATATTTAACATCTTACAGTGGTTCTAAATACCCTTAGAGTTTACACCTTATATGTAAAACTCTCCAAATGCTCATTTGGTCAGATTAAGGTAGAATATTTGGGTCACATGGTAACTGTAGAGGGAGTGGTAGCAGACCTTGCTAAAATAGGGTGTATGTTGAGCTAGCCCACTTCCAAGGATCTTAAGGAGTTGAGAGGGTTGTTGGGGCTTACGGACTATTACAGGAAGTTTGTGAAAAGGTACGGAGTCATGGCTAAACCCCTCACTGACTTGTTGAAGAGGGATGTATTTCTTTAGAATGAGGCAACTGAATCAGCTTTTTAGTAGCTAAAGCAGCCATGTCTAGCACACCTGTGCTGACATTACTAGATTTTTACAAGCATTTTGTACTGAAAATTCATGCAAGCTCCAAAACTATTGGAGCAGTACTGATGCAGTAGGGAAAACCCATATACATATATGAGAAGGATCTATTGTCCCTTATTGCTACTGTAACAAAGTGGAGACACAACCCATTTGGCTCACACTTCATGATCAGAACCGACTATGAGAGTCTTAAATACTTACTAGAGCAGAAGATGTCAACACCATTATAGTAGAAGTGGCTCACAAAGTTGCTGGGAATGGATGCCTTGTCCGAAAGGTTTGGGGGAGGAAGAACCAAATGAAAGCAAGAAAGAGGAGGTCAGAATGATGGCTATAACCACTCTAAAACATGCTTGATTGATTGAAGTAGCAGGCTCGTATGAGAAGGACAGCAAGGCTAAGGAGTTACTGATGGAACTAACTCTTACAACCAGCCATTTATCTGAGTATACTTATGGAGAGAGGATTATAAGGTACAAGGGTAAAATATACATTGGAAATGGAGCAGGAGTTAGGCTAAAGTTGTTGGAGAATATGCATGATTCCTACCTTGGAGGGCATTTTGGCATTAGTGGCACTTATCAGAGGATGAAGAGTTTCTTTTACTGGCCTGGAATGAAAAGGTCAATGGAAGAATACGTGAAAAATTGTGATGTGTGTAAGAGTAGTAAATCTAAAAATTGTTAAATTGTCGCGCCCCATTTTTCGAAAGACGGAAAAAGGAAATTAATTATGTTTATGCTTATGTTTATTTATTGGAAAAGGAGTGTAGGTTTTTTGTAAAATGATTTTTTAGAAGATGCTTTATAAAAGATATTTTGACAAAAGATGTGAAAAAAAAATGCTTTATTTTGAAAACAAAAAGAAAAGGGCCTAAAATGGGACTTTGAAAACGCGACGATTTTTTAGCCCGAAAATAGAGTCTAAAAGGGTTTTTAGTAAAAAGGGAGTCGCCACTTGGTATTGAGTTTTGGTATACCAAGTCACCAGAAAATATTTTATAAAAGGTAAGAAATCAAGAATTATTTATTTAGAAAATGATTTTTGAGAAAAATGAAAGAAAAAACAAGAAAACCCTTCTTAAGGCAACTCTAGGTCTTTGAAAATAAGAGAAAAAAGTTCGGGAGTCACAGTTGAAGAAAGGGAAGGCAAAGACTCACGCCTAAGGCACCCTTTCAACCTAACCGAAACTAGTTGCGAGGTTTAGTCCAAATTTTCCTAATATAACCCTAATATTTTATCACATTTGGATGCAACTATATGAATACAAATCTAGTCCTAAAAATGGATATTGTTAAGGCACAAAATGTTCTATTGAGGTTTGGTCGGAATTATCGCATTAATTGCGAAACCCGAATTTGGACCTCGATAGAGTCACGAGTTTAGATGCAAAATGAAATGTAAAAAAAAAAAAATAAAATAGTAATATATATAATAAGTGAACAAAGAAAGTGGGGATGCAACATAACGGGTACGAAAAACTAACGTCTCGTGACTAAATGTTTCTACTCACGGAGGGGGGAACGGCATGTATGCCACCGCTTCCCACGTAAGTAGATAACTATTTCTAGTCAAAAAATCACACAAATGACCTAAGATTTTATGTGAGATGTAGCCTAAATGTCAAGCACTAAATACATGTAAAAATAGATAATAAGAATAATAATACATAAAAACCATGCAAAAATGGAAAAAGGCCTAAAAAAGAGAAAATGTGTGTGAAATGGTATGAAATGCACACGAGAAATGATTTAATACTAACATGACCTAAGGGTCTAGCGTTGGACTAGCCCTTTCTAGAGATTCCCACTACCGTTGGCCTAGTGAAGAAACCAGAATTAACCAGAACTAGCGTTGGACTAGTATGGCGATGGTACACATATATCATAATAAAGCAAGTAAATAAATAAAACATAGATTAAAGCAATAATCATGTAAAAGTAGATAATAGCACATAGGAGCACATAGCACATAAGCATGATATTCTAGATGCAAAGTCCTAGGGAAAGCAAATAAAACACATAAGCACATAGCACAGATATCACACAAAGGCCCTAACTATTACACCAAGGAAGCCTAATTACAATCTAAAATGGAAAAAGATAATCAAAATAGCCTATCTAACCTATCTATTACATTTTCTATCTAAATACAAAAAATTTTGTCGAATAGAATATTACCTACCTATTACATTTCTTGAATAATTAAAAATTAAATTTAAATAACATAACATAAATAAATGCTCACATATAAATAAAATAATAAACACTAAAAAATATATATATAAAAAAAACACATAAAAAAAACATAGGAGCAGCACATAGGGAGCAATTAAAAGGATAACAAAGGTGTCTCCCATCCAAAGACTTGGTATCAATACTAATAGAATGAATAAACACGTCAAGGTGCCAATTCTTTTGATAAACAAATCATAAAGTAAATAATGCAATATTAACTACTATAATCAAGGGATAAAATCTAAGGAAATTATAATAATAACAAATAAAAGTTAAAAACACTAACTAAGCATTTTAAAATATATATTTAATTTGAATAAGGAAAATACAATAATATGTAATTAAACTTTTAACACAATGTATAAAAAACACCAAAATAATATAAAGAAGTATAAAGAAACTAACATGATCATTAATGAAATAAATAAAAATTTAAATCGGGTTATTGATTAAAGCTTGGAAACATAAAGCACGTAATTGAGAGTATCAAGACCTTAATTAGATAAAAAGAAAGGTTTTGAATCAAAAATAAGATTTTTCTAAAATTCTAGGTTAAAACACCAATATCCCAAAATTAGGGAAAAAATGTGATTTAAAAAAAAGTTTAGGAATTAAAATGTCAATTTTAACAAGTCTAAAGTTAAAATATAAGTTCTAACAATATTCTATGGTAAAAAGTGAAAAGTCTAGGAAATTGGTGGACAAAAACATGAATTTCAATAAGTCTAGAGTAAAAAATATATTTTCCAGCAATGTTCTAGGGACAAGAATGCAATTTATAGCAAGCTTAAAGGATGAAAAATAAATTTCAGTAAATATGTTGAGTCAAAAATAAAAATTACAGCAATTTATGAGCAAAAATATAATTTCCAGCAAGATTGTAGGATAATAATGTAATTCCAGCAAAGTATAATGGCAAAAATAAAATTTCAGCAAGGTTGGGGGATAAGAATGCAATTTTCAGCAACACTAAGGACCAAATTACAAATTTTCAGCAACTTTCAAGGGCTAAAATACAATTCCAGCAATATTCTAGGGCCAAAATACAATTCCAGCAACGCATAGGGGGTAAAAATGTAAACTAGAACAAACTTGAGGGGGTAAAAACGTAATTTCAACAAGATTTAAGGACAAATTCACAATTTCAGCAAACTTAGAGGTATAAAATTGCAATTTCCAGACATATTCAAAGACTAAAATACAATTCCAGCAATATTCTAGGATCAAAATACAATTCCAGCAATGCATGGGGGGTAAAAATGAAAGCTATAGCAAACCTAGGGGGGTGAAAACATAATTTCAGCAAGATTTAAGGACAAATTCGCAATTTCAGCAAACTTAAAGGTATAAAATTGCAATTTCCAGACATATTAGAACCATATTGCAATTAATTTGGACATAATTGAAAGGAATTACAAAATTCTAGGGTCAACTAAAATAAATAAGGACTTAAATACAGTAAACTAAAAGTATTGAAGGGCATAATCAAATAATTAAGAACCTAAGGGGGCAAAATGTAAATATATATAATCTGATGAAAATAATAAAAATAAATAACTAAAGAAAAACTAAGTTTTGGCTACGATTTTTTTCCTTTTTCTTTTTTTTTTCTGCTTCTCTTGTCGGTCTCTTTTCGGTCCCTCCTCGGTTTCTCTTTCTCTTCGGTTTTGTTCTCTTCTCGGCCTCTCTCTCTTTTTCAGTTTTGTTCTCTCCTCGGCCTCTCTCTCTAATCGGTTTCTCTTCCTCTTCGGTCTTGTTCTCTCCTCGGCCTCTCACTCTCTTTGGTTTTTGTTCTCTCTTCCTCTCTCTCACTCTCTTCGGTATCCCTCTCTTCTGTATCTCTTCTTCTCACTCACTCTCTTCAGTTTGCCTCTCCTTCTCACTCACTCTCTTCGGTCTGCCTCTCCTTCTCACTCATTCTCTTCAATCTGCCTCTCTCCCTCGCTCTTCGGTATCTCTCTCTTCTTTTCTCTCTCTGCCTTTGCAAATATTCCAAACTCCTTAATCTCTAAATTTCTAAAATCAAGACTTATAAATCTCTAGAATAAAAAATCCGGAAATTTGACCTCTTATAGCTAAAAAAATTCCACATAACCACTGACATGTAGGCATGAATTTACTGATGTAAAAGCTATTTAAAGGGAGTTTGAGAGGGGACAACTCACCTGATTTGGGGGTGAAAATCTGCGATGATGACCCCTAGATGGTGGTGTAGTCCGTTGGCGGTGCAAGGAGGATGTGTCACTGGTGGTTGTAGTTGGGCTGGGCGGTGGCGAGACTGATTTTGCAGGAATTTGGGCTGTCAATTGGGGCTGAGATAGTGACGGACGGGACTGCTTTTGAGCTACTGATGTCTGATTTTTGTGAATGGTTTATGGCAGTGGGAAAGTGACTATTGAGTGGTGGTGTGATGGTTTTGTTGGGGTGGGAATGTTGTTTGATTTTCGCGTGTGGTTGATTGTGTTTGTGCAAGTGTGTGAAGATGGTTTGTGGTTCAAGTGTTGCATGTGTGCTTGGCCGAGAGTGATAGCTGAGAGAGGAGTTCTGGAAAAAAGTGGGTGCAATTTTTTGTGTCTGTGAGTGCAGGTCTTGTGTGAGGGAAGGTTGTGTGCAGGTGAGGGAAATTGCGTGTTCTGTGAGAGCCGAAAGGGAGAGAAATTGTGTGTGTATGCAGGTGTGTCTTGGTGATGTTGTGCAGATGAGTGTGTGTGTGTGTTTTTTTTTTGTTCTGTGAGAGCCGAGAGAGAGAGAGAAATTGTGTGTGTATGCATTGGGAAGAAAATCTACCCAAGATCCCCTCAAATCAAGTTTTTGCAGGGGGAGTTGATGGGTTAAGATGTCTGCAGAATGATAGTGTTTTGGGTAGGGTTATGGCTGCTTGGCAGCCATTGCAGCTGCAGCAACAGTAGCTATAACGCTACTACTGCTTTTTTTTTTTTTTGAATTTTGTAAGAAAATAAAGAAAAATGAAAAAATAAAATAAAGTAAAACTACTTGAACTCTTTTAAATTATATATTAAAAATACTGAAATACAAAATTATAAAAAGAAAAAAAATCAATGTAACAAATTAAAAGTTAATTGAACATTATAAAAATACAATTTAAAATAAATACCAAATGGTCTTAAATTTTTTTTTTATATAAAATTTATAAGTATATAAAATGCACATATACAAAATTCTCATAAAGAAAATTTTAAATAAAAAGTGCATTGGAAAACATGCCATTAAGTTTAAAATACTAAAATTTTAAATAAATAATAAATGACTTCCAAAAATCATTAAAATTATAAATAATGATAAAAATAGTAAAATTATATATTTAGGAAATAAAACAAAATAGAATAATATATACATGGTGAAATTATCATTTTGCCCCTAATGTGACAAATTAGACATAATATACACGAAAATTGTACTCGAACCCCCGAAAAATGAAAATACCCCCTAAATAAAGTAACACGCATATTTTTACAAAAAGTGTGTCAAAATTTGGTGTCTACATAAATACCAGACCTGTTGTAACCACTGCCTATTCCTGAGCAAGCTTGGTAGGATGTTTCTATGGATTTCATCGAAGGCTTGCCTAAGTCATTAAGGGCTGAAGCAATAATGGTGGTGGTTGATAGATTCACGAAATACAGTCATCTCTTTGCGTTACCTGCTAAGTATATAGCAAAAACAGTTGAACAACTGTATTTTGATCAAGTCCATAGGCTTCATGTAGTTGAAAAAAAATGGTTCGAAATTTTTTTAAAACTCATCACCCATGGATTTATTTGATTAGCCTTAAATTCTTATCATACACTAAGTGCCTAGCAAAAACTTGTGTTTGATTAATACTACAAAAATTTCAAAGGTCCAACCATCTAAGAATTTGTTGGAAAAAAAATTACTATAGTAGACTAGACAATAGACTTTTTCTTTGATTTTTTCACGAAACATTTTTAACTTTTATGGCTAGTTTTTGGAGTTTTGGATAGTAAATAGAAAGGAAAAGAAAAATACTTAAACAAAAGAAAATGTGTTGTTTAGGAGTTTAGATAAAAAAAAGAGAATGAATTTGGATATATATTTTCGTTTTATAGTCTTTGAAAAGAATTGGTAATTTAAAAAATTATTAGGATGTGGCATTTTTGTCAATTCACAATATTTTAAAGGTTAAGTTGATAATGTGGATTGAAATTGGAGATAAAGTGAGAAGAATTAAAGGTTAGGGGATAAACTGTAACTTTAATCAAACGTTAAGGGGACTTTTTGAGATTAACCCTAATTTTACGGCATGTGTGAGTATTCCTGAAGGTGAAGCTTCATACACAACTATTTCTCTTTCCACCAGCAAAAGAATTGATGACTCTAATATCTCAGTTGATTAACTAAATTAGCTACCCCTAAGATGGCATATCTCTATTCTTTTTATTCCTATACTACTTAGTATGCATGTGGAAAAGCTATTTGGCATTGTTTCATTAGTTTGGATGTGTTATACTATGCATTTTTTAGAATTTGGTGGATGTTGTGCTAATAATATTACTTTCTGCGAGTGAATATGTATTTATAGAAACAATAATTTATTTATGGTGAATCACTTGCTATTGCAGAATTTCAGTTACGTGTTTAAAGTCAAATTGATTTTTAATTTACAACATTGAAATCTTTTGTTAAGTATTGATTTATGATGGTTGCAGATTTAAGCTCTTCGGTTGTACAAAAGCAAAAAAATTCTAATATATTTTGTTTCAGCTTTCGTTAACACAATATTTTCGCATCTTATGTACGAGCGAAAGTGTAATCATGCCTATCATCCATTAACTAATGTACCAGTACACTTCGATGAAAATCAATATGAAGAATGAAAGAACTTGGAGATCCCCAACAAACCCAGTTGGTTTAACATCGGATATGGGACCACAGCGACTGTACTTTCCAGTTTTTGAAAATTAAACATGGACAAAATAATTATAGACACAAACAAGTGGTGGCGCTGATGCTAACGCCGTAGATTTTTTTGTCTTATACTGTTGACGGTCCCCTCACTGTTGTGGAATTGAGTAAAAAGGAGTGAAATTCCCAGGAATTGTACTTCACAGTTGCTTCAATAATTGACGAGAGTCGCGAGAAATATCCCGCATGAGACAAAAATTGATTGGGAAAACAAGAAATAGATATCTCATACTATATCAAAAGCGTGTAAGGACTTAGGAACAGTACTATGATTTCAGCTAGTCTTTAGCAGTACTATGATACATAAACTTCCTAATCTGTAGATACGGATTTCTTTTTTTTATTTGCCCCCATTTTTCTGGCCAAAAAAAGACTAAAGGTTGTCAAGGATATTGTTTTCTTCATGCTACTTTTTCCCAGATGTTCTTTGTTTCTCCATGTTCAATCAGCCTCTGAACGCACAATAAATAGATAAATAAGTAACTCATTTGGAGTTTTCAAGTCAAAAAAATACTCCAATACTCATGCAAAATTTTAAATATTTATTTTGACAAATCAGGTCAGTTGTTATTTAGTGTCCCGTATAAAATTGTATTAGTAGACATATTCGATTTGGATTGTAAATACATGCTGAGATGTTTATTATTGATACCGTGACAAAAAATCATTATTTTTATCTTATCTAAAAGTTATTTAAAACCCCCCTAGAAAAAAGAATATTATCTACAAAAAGTTTTCAACGTAGAAAACGTACAGACACTAAAGCAAAGGTGATTGGACGTTGTAAAATAATAGAGGTCGTTGTAGAAAAGTGTCATGTGTGCGAACGCTTTTTGTAGCTTTGTTCACATTATAGTGTGAAAATTCTTATTCATGTGATTGCTAATAGAACACTATATTTTAATGATATTTTCGGCAAGAAGGAAGCTCGATTGCCAGGAGTCGCCGTCCAATCTCGGATCACTTTATTGGAAAAGTTGTCTGTATGTTGTAGCCGCGTTAGCTCTCGTAAAACTGGAATATATAGCATAATGATAATATTGAGATTAACGTAGCAAGTGAACTCGTATATACAAACCGAATTACAATTTGAACATAATTCGGATACTCCTACGTTTGCATGGTCTAATTTTCAAATATGGACAAAGAGAGATGGAATATTATAAAGTCTAAATAGTTAAAAAATTAATAAAAGATTATTTCAATGAAAAATAATAAAGTTATTTGTTTGTGGCAAATGGGAAACTGTGGGAAGTTACACTAATATGAGGACATACAAGAAGTGGTGTGCTCTTGCATAATTAAAGGTAAATATTTGCGAAGATAACAATAGGATATGTTAATGTCACTACATACGGACTTGTATGTGTCACTATTGATTTTTCGCCAAACCAATTCAAGTACTCCATTCTTTAACTGTGATTGTCATGTTTTCACTTTCTAAATGTCACAAGATAAGAGTTACCTTTCAAAAATCAACAGAAAATTATATTATATTTTGCCATTTGAAAAAGTGACTTTTCATGCATTCTGTTATATTGCTCATAACTACAGAATTTGAATGCTAAGATTACATTGTGAATTCATTCAAAGCCAGCTCATCTAGACGAAATGATTACATGCTTGCTTTAAAAATTGATTTTCGACACAAATTGTGGGATGAATGGAGTACTCAGTTACAATAATTTTGTGTAATATTGTGTTGCTACCTTTTTAGTGTGTGTGTGTGTAAGATTGGTCCCTCTTATTTATAATGCATGCAGATTTCATTTTGCAAACGAAAAGTTTTGATTTTTATTTTTCTCCCTTAAGGTTATTAGCATGTAACTCCATGATTGACTATTCTATGTAGAGGTTTTTACCTTTTGGTGAATTAATATTGCATGTCGACGGTGTCTTTTGCTGGTTATGTACCTATATATTCATATTTTTATCAAAATAAAAAAAATTATTAGTGTTTTTGTTCATCTTCCAAAAATAACGTAAATTTGGAAACTTTCATTTTTAAGGTCGCTAGCTATTCCAAACACCAATATTTTTTTACGTTTTGAATAAAAAGCTATATATTTATGCAAATACTCTTTTGCACCTATAAGGAAAAAAAATTGATGCCCTTAGGTAACTTAGGCTGAATCTTTGTCTGCACTTGTCTAAATTATTAATATTATAACACTTTTTTCTATCCATTGTCCAAATGTTACACTGCAAGATTAAAACATTCTAGTTTTATTTTGTGTTTTACGTTTCGTATGTTGTAATGGTGCAAAATAAAATGGTTTTTTCACCCAAAATACCTCTTGACCTCGAATAGATTAGAAAAAATTATCAGTCCACAATTTAGTAACTCAAGTTAGAATGGAATATCTATCCCCTTTTCCAGTTCTTAGTATAATCATTTCGATGACAAAATATAATAAAGTCTATATTAATTTGACTTACTTGTCTTGAATTCTTTGTAATAGAACATAGCATCTTTTCTATTTTGTTTGCTTGAGCTATGCATATTTGAGTGTTTATTAGAAATTTTAACATTTTTTTTCTTTTGAAATTATTGATATGATTGCTAAAAATAAAATTAATTGTCTTCTTAATTAAATTTTCCATAATAATCAACAATATAATTGAGAACTTGAAAAAATTAGTATAAGATCAAACATTCACATTCTTTATTTATATCACATTGAATTTATATAAAACTCAAATGCATTTTCTAGACATTTTAAAAATAGTAAATTCTACACCTTTTAAAAATAGTATCTTAGACATTTGTTACAACAAAAAGAAAAATATTATTCTAAAAGTATATTGATTTATTTTTTATTTAAAAATCATCGACAATTATTAATTAAAATTACAAATAATCTAAAATTTTACAATTTTGAAAATAAAAAAATTTAGTTTATTTATCTTGAGTTAAAAATAGTGATAACAATAGTGTAGAAAGATGTATGGAGATAAACTTGATGCTTCCCCTTCCCCATTTTGGTACACGAGAATGGATTGGAATAGAAAAGGCTTTCTATCAATTCCATTCTCCTATTTGGCATATATTTTCTTTATGTTGTTCATCCTCTTTTTTTATGCTGTTCATCCTTCCCATTTCTATCTCAAAAAAATTGAAAAGCACTTAAAACTTCTCATGTAAAATTTTCCAATGCAGACCTACAAATAAAAAAGTTAATATTTGATCTAATATATGATGAATAGTTTGTCTACTAAGAAGTTATACTTTGTGTTACTTACTTTGCCTTTTATGTCGGGCTAGCTTACCTTGTTTTCCATATTGCGCATGGACAAATTAATATGTCCATATGCAATTTATTCGTTTCTATTTGTTTGTACTAACACAACAAAATTGATGATTATATCTTACCCAATTCAACCAATTATTGGATTAATCAATTGAATTAGGCTGGCTATATAGAGAACTGACCCAATGGTATTTCAAAAAAAAAATGAAATCCTCTTTGTTTTGGAAAATTAAATTCACAAAGTAAATAATTTTAAAGTTTACAAGATATAATGCTCATATAAATTAAAGAATAAAATGCATTCAATAGAACAAATACTAATAAAAATAAATATCCTAGAAATTCGTCATCAAAACATATTCTCATAGTTTTGAGCATCTGAAATCACAAAATTAACCTTGAAAAGAATAGCAATCACAAATTAATAATTCTAAATAAGAAAACTATATTTTTCACTTATTGGTTGAATTGGGAAATTTGCGACAATTGGGAAAGGGTCATGAAGGGAAATTTAAGTTCGGTAGAATGGAAGGAATGGAAGGAAGGGAAAAGTGTAGAATATAGAATAAGTAAAAAAACATGGTTTTCTTATTTAGAATATTTAATTTGTGATTGCTTTTTTGAAGGTGAATTTTGTGATTTCAAATGCTCAAAACTATGAGAATATGTTTTGGTGATGAATTTCTGGGATATTAGTTTTTATTAGTGTTTGTTCTATTGAATGCGTTTATTCTTTAATTTAGATGAGTATTATATATTGTAAACTTGTAAGGTTATTTACTTTGTGAATTTAATTTTCAAGAGCAAAAAGTATTCCATTTTTTTTTTTGAAATACCATTGGGTCAGTTGCTTTATATACCTGGCCTAATTCAATTGATCAATCCATTAACTGGTTGAATTGGGTAAGATACAATTATCAATTTTGTTGAATTGGTAGAAACAATTTGAACCGGCTAAATTGCATATGGAAATATTAATTTGTCCATGGCCAATATAGAAAACAAGGTAAGCCAGCCTGACGTAAAAAGCAAAGTAAGTAACACAAAGTATAACTTCTAATAGACAAACTATTCATCAGATTAGATCAAATATTTACCTTTTTATTTGTATATCCGTATAGGAAAATTTAAAAAAGAATTTTTAAGTGCTTTTCAATTTTTCTTTGAGATAGACATGAGAAGGAGGAACAGCATAATATGAAAAAGATATAAATAGAAAATTGATAAAAAGAAGTGTAATTTTGGCATTAATTTATATTTAGAACTAATTAAATATTAACCTTAAAAAAGTGGGACTCAATAAGTGCAATTAGAAGTTTGGAGACTAAATTGACACTTATGAAAAAGTTTGAGAAGTAATGAAGCAATGAACACTTTTATAGCTGTTACTAGGGGTGGGCAAAAATAACCGGAAAACCGAAAAACCGCAATAACCGGTCCATTCCGAACCAAAAAATGAGGGTAACCGAACCGAATTTTGAAAGCGGTTAGGTTAACCGAACCTCATTTGTAAAAGCGGTTCCGGTTCCGGGTATCAATTTTCAAAAACCGCGATTAACCGAACCAGTCCATATATACGTCTTAAAGGCTAATATTTGTAATTTTATAGAGGAATTGAGGAATATTAATTCATTTCATTTTCAAGTTTAAGACTATTTTAAAACGTAAATATCGTATTTAATTTTTCTTTCAATTTAATTTCTTGATGCTAACTGAAAAATTATTTTCATATAATTGAAATACATAAATTTTTTACTCTTAAAAAGAGCAATCTTTTTTAACCTTTTTTACTTTTAAAAAGAGTGGATTCAAGAGTTTCAATTGTAATCTTATTGCTTGTTTTTTAAAGTAATTGAAATTGTATAAGCATTTTTTTAATTTGAGCAAAGGTTTATGTTATAATATTTTGATCTATTTTGTCAAATTAACTTAAACTATACGGTTCCGATTACCCGAGATACCCGACCCTCTTTAACTGGGTAACCGATAAGCGGTTAACCGATTAATGAGGGTTGGATACGGTTTATAAATTAGGCAAACCGGTACAAGTGGTTCCGGTTCGAATATTAGGAGTGTGGACCAGTTAACCGGTCCATGCCCACCCCTAGCTGTTACAACTTTTTTGTTTAAAAAAAAACACTTATACTTGCATTTTTATGTTTTCAATATCTGGTTAAGTTTGTCGTGTCTCTTGGCCATTCTATTAGCGGTTGATCTTGATAGAAAGATAAAGATGAGAAAAGACATATGAAAAGGCACACTAACGCGTTGAATTTTGTGGAAGAAAGACTACCTTCATTTCTTAGTGCTTTCCCATTCTAGTCTCATGAATCGTGGAGGTTGGGCATAAATTGACGGTGCCAATCTAGTTTCGTCTGAGAGGTGCCTGAATATGATTACTCTAACAATTAAAAGATTTTCAATCAAGTGATACTACTCTTTCCAGATTGTGTCAAAGATGTCCGAAATTTATGACAATTGGGAAAGGCTGGTCCGAGCCACATTGCGGAGGGAGGACCTCAAGTGCAGTGCACAAAGGATCCCAAGTGACGTTTCCTCGGTATCATTATCCTCATCATCCTCCTATAGTTTCGGCTCTTCATCTCCGCCGCAGGTTTCACCTTTCGACTTCGCCGGGCTTTGCTTTGGGGGGGTAAAGTATCATACGTATTGATAATAAATCGCTTCTCATCACTTGCATTTGAGACAGAACTAAAGGGTAAGGATTTTGTTTTTCACAGATAACGGCAGCAGCCAAAAATTTTGATGCAATGAAAAGGGAAATAGATATCTTCAGCTCAAAAAATATTAAGGCGTTTACCAGCAATTTTCATCTTGGAGCTGTGTTCAAGGTCCGATCATGTGTGAATTGAAGTTATTATTTTTCCAGTAGTATCAGTTTTTTCATGCATTAATTTGTCCCTCACTTTTGCAAATTATGTCCTATACTGACCACTAATATATAGACAAACCAAGGAAGTGTCGAGTTATATCCTGGAGGCGTCTACAACTTCCAACACATAATGGCCGCCACCAAAAATTTTGATACTAAGAACAAGATAGGTGAATTTCGTGGAACTGTCTACAAGGTCTGTATGATACGTATGGCCAATAAATTTCTGTCATTGTTATAAGCTTTTGATTCACTTTAAAATGAATTTATATTTGCCTAAACCCATATAAAGCCCACGTGCAATTTGCAGTAGTTTTACTTTTAAGGTGTAACATGTATAGTCCGTGCTTCTGTTTCACTAACATCAGTAAATGTCTTATTCTGAAATGGGGGTTTATTTGACCCTCACTTGGACTCAGGGTGTACTGCCCGATGGGGTTGAAATAGCAGTGAAACGGCTTTCACCAAAGTCGAAACAAAGAGCCCGAGAAATTATAAATGAAATTGGTATCATATATTGTCTTCAACATCAAAATCTTGCTAGGCCATTGGGATGCTATGCTGAAAAGAACCAAATCCTACTTGTCTACAAGTATATGGAAAAAATTTCTCTCGAGCATGCATTATTTGGTAAAAGCCTATGTTTTTCTCTTGCCAGTTCTTTCAGAATGATGTCATAAATTTGATTTATGTTGGAGTTTGCTTTTTTAAGGTTTTGAAGAAGAAGTCAAATCAAGACTAAATTGGCAAACAAGGGTTAAGATTTGCCGTGGCATTGCAAAAGGTTTGGCTTTTCTCCATGAGGAATCCAAACTGGATATCATACATGGCAACATTAAACCGTCGAACATACTTCTGGACAAGGATTTTAATGTGAATATATCTGACTTCGGATATTCCCAGCTTCATGAAGAGCAAAATAACGTACAGGAAACTGCTTGTGGCGACATGCCAAGTGCAAAAATAAAGTAACGGCATAATGATTCTAGCTCGCTATTCTGTTTGGGAACTTTCTTTATCTAGTATGTTTTGTTATATAGAAAACTGATATACCATATCTTCTAATAGAACTAATGTTTGTAGGGGACACATGGCACCTGAGTATATACAAGGCCGACATTTAACGCCTAAAGTTGATGTCTATAGCTTTGGAATTGTCAGGCTGGAAATTCTTAGCGGACAGAAGATTATAACCTTTAGGCCTAAGCGTGAGAATATCTACCTTCTAAATACGGTGAGACATATGCAAAATGGCACAGATAGAGATACAAACACACATCGAAACACACCATACATATTGTTTGTCATTTCCATAGAATGTGAAAATAGGCTATATGTACAAGTGCAGGCTTATAAGTTCCAGCAGCAGAATAATCTTATAGCTCTGCTTGATCCCAAGCTAGGAAATGACTACGAAACAAATGAAGCGAACACAATACTACAATTAGCAATGGATTGTGTAAGCCAAAGCTTTGTTCTTAGGCCTACCATGTATCAGGCTGTTGAAGTTCTTGAAGGAAAAAAACTCCAGACTAGTGCCAATATGTCGCCTTGTTCTCATGATTACATCTACAACTTCCAACAAATAATGGCCGCCACCAACAATTTTGATGCTATGAACAAGATAGGTGAAGGTCGTGGAACCGTCTATAAGGTATATATAACGTGTATGCTCAATAAATTTCCGTCACTGTTATCAGCTTTGGATTCACTTTAAAATGAATTCATATTAGCCTAAACCCATACAAAGCCCATGTGCAATTTGCAGGCAATTTTACTTTTAAGGTGTGACATAGATAGCCCGTGCATCTGTTTCACTAACATCCGTCAATGTCTTGGTTATTTGACCCTCACGTGGACATAGGGTGTGCTGCCATATGGGGTTGAAATAGCAGTGAAACAGCTTTCACCAAAGTCAAAACAAAGAGCTCGAGAAATTATAAATGAAATTGGTACCATATATGTGCTTCAACATCAAAATCTTGCAAGGCCATTGGGATGCTGTGCTGAAAAAGACCAAATCCTACTTGTCTACAAGTATATGGAAAATATTTCTCTCGAGCATGCATTATTTGGTAAAAGCAGATATTTTTCTCTGCCTATTCTTTCAGAATGAAGTCCTAAATTTTATTTACATTGAAGTTTGCTTTTTCTAGGTTCGGAAGAAATCAAATCAAGACTAAATTGGCAAACAAGGGTTAAGATTTGCAGTGGCATTGCAAAAGGTTTGGCTTTTCTTCATGAGGAATCCAAGTTGGAGATAATACATGGCAACATTAAACCATCGAACATACTTCTGGACAAGGATTTTAATGTGAAGATATATTCCCAGCTTCATGCAGAGCAGAGTAACGAACAGGATACTGCTTGTGGCAATATGCCAAGTGCAAAAATAACGTAAGGACATTGATTCTAGTTCATTATTTTGGTTTGGGAACTTTCTTTGTCTAGTATGTTTTGCAATATTGAAAAATGATATACCGTATCTTCTAATAGAACTAATGTTTGCAGGGGACATATGGCACCTGAGTATATACAAGGCCAAAACTTAACACCTAAAGTTGATGTTTATAGCTTTGGAATTGTCACGCTTGAAATTCTTAGCGGACAGAAGATTATAAATTTCAGGCCTAAGAGTGAGAATATCTACCTTCTAAATATGGTGATGTTAATGTATGCCCTAAAACCAAGATGATTTAAGGTGTTTTATATATTATATTTATCCATGTGGTATTTTTCTTTATCGTCTATACTTGTATTTCCATGTTACTTGTTTGATTGATAAAGTCTTTAGAATATTGACTGTGTATTAGAGATTGTAAGGGTTACAATTATGAGACTCTAATGCATAAAGTCATATTCTTAAATATCCCTAGTCTAGTATTAATGAGATTGGACATCATTAATACGGATAGACTAGCACATACTTTGCCTCTACTTATGGTAAGTGGTAGTTGATCTCATTGACTATGGTGTGCGTGACACTTAAGCTGGTATGTGGATGCTTGTTTGAGAACAAGTTCATTGGATTGATCCGCTAAGAGTTTCAACTATAGTGCCAATAGTTGAACTCTTAATGGCAATGGTGTAAGTGATCCTTTGACTTGAGATTACCATAGTATATTGAGTGTGGATTACTATACTTTGACTCTATTCCTCAGTGCCCGTAAAAGGGTAGCTTATAGGTTAGAGATTGGGTATAGTTTGAAGCATGGAAAGATAGTGAGTAATCAATATAGGATTCACCACTCCTTAATAGGAGAGTATATCCCTTAATGGCCACTTGTTGGAAATATTAACTCATAAATCTTCTACAGAAGTAATAGTATAACTTGGAAGTAGTTTTAAGGTTATACATCATGGAGAGTTATATTTCTGGAACAAGAAAATATAAATTAGTCATTTAAAAGTATGCACTATACTTTTAGACTAATTGGGATATAGTGTGGTGAAAGGATATTAATTACACGGTAACATTGTCATTGAAGGGTATGGTCTACCATATGACTTTCCTATTCACTTGGGTGGTCATGATGCATTACTAGACGCCACTCATGATCTATAAGTATGAATTGATCAATTAGTGAATTAATGATAAATTAAAAGTATTTAATTTATCTAGCTCAATTAATGAGTTATAATTTATACTTATTGCCAACGTGAATGGAACCTAATGGATCACACACATAAAGAACAAAATCTTTGGGTTAAAATGTAATTAAGATAAGTATGAGATACTTATGGGGTTAATTTATGAGATAAATTAACTTAAAGGACTTATTTATAAATATTCTAAGTCTTGCAGGAAATTAGTTTCCTAAAAGAAATAAAGTAACTAATTGGTTTCCTTATGGAATAGATTTCCTAAAAGAGAAGGATTAGCTTAAAGTAAGTTGCCTAAACCTTCTTGGTTTCTAATTAGCTTTATTTCCTAAAAGACTAGATTACTTCCTCTATAAATAGGTTCATGCTTTGACTCTTGAATTTTTTTTTTATTATTGTAGCACAAAAGAAAACTAGTGAGAGAAAAATTGAAGAGAAAAAGTCACGCCTCTTTCTCTCTCTAGGCGTCTCTCTCTCTCTCTCCTAAGGGTTAGGTTTTTCTTTTTCTTGTGTTCTTAATAATTCAAGGGAGCTAGCACTCAAAAGTCAAAGCAAGCAAGCCTACAAGGTTCCCAAAGAAGTTATTCGTGTGGATATCGTTAGAGGCTCTACGTTTGGAGGGCTTTTTGTGGTAGATCTAACATCTTCTTCGAAGGATCTTTGCCTAGAAGCATAGAAATCTTCTGTGCTTAAGGTAATTTTCATGCAAACCCCCTGGTTAATCATATAGATATGTCAAAGAGATCCATGGTTAAGGTAATAAATTTTTTTTTTCCGCTGCGTTACCTATGCTATTACCTTACAGGTGAGACATCTGCAAAGTGGCACAAACAAAGATACAGACACACACAGAAACACATATAGATATTGCTTGCTATTTGCATCAAAGTGAAAATAGGCTGTATGTGCAACTGCAAGCGTATAAATTCCAGCAGCAAAATCATCTTATAGGTCTGCTTGATTCAAGGCTGAAAAATGACTACAAAACAAATGAAGCAAATACTATACTACATTTAGCAATGAACTGTGTAAGCCAAAGCTTTGATCTTAGGCCTGCCATGTATCATGCTGTTGAAGTTCTTGAAGGAAAAATTGAACTCGAGAATCAAGACCAGTGCCAAGTGCCAATGTGCTGACTTGTTCTCATGATTGTAAAATGGCTGAGCCCATAGCTACCTTGTCTCAATCCACTTAATCCGAAAGTGCTTTTCAGGAAAGATCTAGTACAATTATTTCACTTTCCACTAGCAAAGAAATTGATGACGATTCTTCATCTCCGCTGATTGAAATCATGATCGGCAACCACGAAATTGCATATTATTACCCTTTTTATTGATATGTAAATGTAGATCCGAAGTTTTAGTATATTATTATGCTTTGACAATTTTTATGGCTTTTGAAGGTATGGGATTCCAAGTGGAAGCAAATGTACTTGAAATATTAAATGATAAAATATAATACCCCTCAAACTCAAAGGGCTATAGATAAATTATCTTTAGTTTGCAAATGAAATCGTGGAAACAACCAAGATAGAGAACGTTTTAGAAATATTGCAATTTGATCTAACAAGAAAACTGATGAGAGACCTGGAAGAAACAAACAAGATATTAATATCCAAAGTGACAACTAATCTCAATGTACTTAGTGCATATGTGAAAAACAACATTACGCACAATTTGGACAGTGCTGTGATTATCACACTTAGTATGAGAATGTGAAGGAAATCCATATTCTTAATTAATCAATAATGGCAAACCGATTCTTGAGATGTGTCAATTAAAGTCCAATATTCAGCCTCATAAGTAGAGCAAGCAGTAGTATTCTGTTTCTTAATCCGTCAAGATATCATAGAATCACCTTAAATAAACAGAATTATGCAGTAGAACAAAGATCAGTGAAATCTCTAGCCTAATTGAAATCAAAGTAAGTGCTTTTCGAGAAAAATGTGCAGATAAATATAACTATGAAAGAGAGTGCTTTTGACATAGTGAAGATACGAAGAACAATTGCGTAACAAGCAAAAGAAGGAGCCCACAGAAATTCGCTGACAATATAAACGATATAAGCAACATCGAGGCATACGACTGGCAGGTATACAAGACTGCCAACTAACTATCATTAACTTGTTGAATCATCCAATAACGTAAGGCATGTCAAAATAACAGATTTTGTGAGAAGGATGACAAAATCTTGGTGGTCATTGCACATAAAATTTTTCAGCAAGATCGCCATTATAAAGGGTGCTTTTGACATCCATTTTTAGAAGAGACGAATGAGAATAGGAGCTACAGCAATAAGTGCACGAACACATATAAGACGGGCAATATGAGCAAATGTCTTCTCGTAGTCAAGGACATGCTCATGAGTATAATATCTAGAAACAAGGCATGCTTTATATTGTTGAACAGATCCATCAGAATGGAGTTTGTACACCCATTTAAAAATAATTGCCGTTTTTCTAAGGAGTAATTCAACAAACTTTCAAATATGGGCAGATGCTAATGCATCTAATTCCTTGATCATATTTTTCTGCCACAAGAAGTTAGAAGAAGCCTCATAGAAGGACTGAGCCTCATATAAACTCTTTTTTCACAAAGTCCTCCATTGGCCAAGCATGTTTCAGATTTCCTTTCTCGTGTCGGGGTGACAGTGGCAGATACAAAAATTGCATACTCCACTTGACATCAATGTTGTCACACCCGTGTCCCGAGACGTGACACTCGCTATGCTCTAGACTACGCTGGAACACAAGGCTAAATTGATGCATACCAAAGAATAATACAAATCATAACTTAATGAGTACACAATTCATTGCTCAAAAGACGATCATTTATTCATAATATCTAACATCTATTTACATTTCCATTTCCCCATAACCAAAAATAATAGGGGATCACATGTATAACCTAATCTATACCAAAAGTATGGCTATATATCAATGAACAAAAGCACCCGCATTCATGTCTATGCTAACCTATGACTATGGGGCCCAAAAGTAATCCAAATCTTCTTCTACAAAATTATCACTTGCATTGTCAAACAATAGGGGTGAGTGACAAATCACCCAGCAAAACCATAATTTTCAATGCATAACCATAGTTCATCTTCATTCACAAACATACGTGGTCACTTTGTAAGTCAATGCAATTCAATTAATAATCATAATCAATATAAAGAGAGCTCAAGTAGTTAGTGGATAAATGAGTTTAGATATGCAGTTATTAACTATGACCTGATTAACGCGGTACAAAACCAACTACCACCCAGTTGGTTCGATTCAAAACTAACTATCACCTGTTTAGTACGGTTCAAAGAATTTTACTACAAGCACCAAAGCTAATGAACTAATCTCGTCACAATCCATTTCACATACAAGAGCTCAATCACATACTCATTCAAATAATCATTTAGACCACGTATACTCATTTTATAGTAAAACAAGAATATAGTCAAACTCAAGCCCAATTGTATAGAAATTAACATTTCAAAGCTTTATAGTTATCAAAGTACATTTTCAAAAACAAAGAGAATCAAGTACTACTTACCTCGATCCAAAGACTAATTTAGGTAGTCCAAGTAGGGATAATCACCTTCGTCGCCTATAATACACAATATAGCACCCAAATTATACTCTAATTCTATCAAAGAATCATAATCAAACTCAACTCTAGACTCAAAGCACAAAAGAAATAATACCCCTATAAGATAGGTGATCCGCGGGTGGGGGTCCTTGATCCGCACCCGCAGATCACCAAACAATGACCCACGGATCACCAGCCAAAGGTTGATCTGCAGGTGCTACCCTATCAGCCGCGACCACGGTTGGCACAACCGCGGGCAAAGACTTGACGTGACCAGGTTAGCCACGAGTCGTGGCCACGGCTCAACTGACCTCACTTGCGGCTCGTCAAGCAGAGACTAGCCGCGGGTGAAGGCTCGTCGAGCCTTGACCACGACTGGGCTCACTCTACTCACTGCTCATCTGCGAATTTCTGCAAAAACACCCTTCATATACCAAATCTTAACTCCAAACCAACCCAATCTTCCAATCAACATCAAAATGACACAATCAAGCAATAACAAATCATTACAAGCTCAAAATACCCATAAATCATGAACACAAACCATAATCACACACAATCTCTAATCCCTTCAATTATCCTCATCATAGATCATCTATAATCTTACACACACATACACCCACTAGGCATCAACACATCAAAGCAAAAGGGTCCAAAACTTTTACATCTATCCAAAAATCTACAACTCTAACCTAACCAAACCAAAAGAAAGGAACTTGAGCTTTGGAGGAAACAAAAATACCTTGGGAAAAAGTTGGGGTTGAAGGTTCAAAACTCCCTCTACTTGCTTCTTCTTGAGAGTGAGGCTCAACCACACCTTCTTCAAGAGGATAACAAAGATGGAAAAAAAACTTTAGAGAGAGAATGAGAGAACATTGAAGAAGAAGAAGAAGAAGGACATTGAAGAGGTAAAATGCCCTAGACTATTTGCGAAACTAATTTGAGGAATTTGCACACAAGCCCCTTATCATTTTACGCTTCATAATTCCACCCAAGAGGTCAATTTACCACTTTGGCCATGCAGGCCTTAATATCACAAATGTGAAGTTGCATTCGACTAATGGGAACTTCTCACAGATCTTACTCGTTATTTTCATCTAGTTGGAAGTATAGTTAGTATGACTGTCACTCAATTGGATATTGCTTAGGATGTACTCTCATTGCGCCAGTTAATGTTTCCCCCACTTTCCTCCCTTTGATGTTGTTATGTGGATTTTGTGTTACATGAAAGAGATCTGTAGACACCAAATTTTGACACACCATTTATTTTCAAACATTGGGGGGCATGTTTGCACTTCTTGGGACAAATTTTAATTTTTCAATAATTTGGGGGGCAAAATAGTAATTTTATCTGTAAATATTTTTCTATCAGCTTTTGGGGGTTTTAAATTCATGTTTTTACTTTTTATGTGAATTTGTTAATTTCTTATGATTTTTCTGGATTTAATTGGTATTCTTTATATTTTTACCAGTATAAGGGCAAAATGGTAATTTCGCCTCGCGAATACCATTTTAGCTCATTTTTAGTTCCAAATTCATTTTTCTAATTCTTTAAGCATGTTTTTGAATTTTTTTGATTTTTTCAGAGATGATTACTATTTTTTCTGTGAATTGTCATTGCCCAAGGGCAAAATTGTTATTTTACAAATTAAATTGATTTTTCACCAATTTTGATTCAAAAATGCATTTTCTAGTGTTTTAAGCTTATTTGGAATTTTTGATAATTTTTTTAGGACTAATTATTTTTCTGTAAATTTTCCTTGTCCGAGGGCAAAATCGTCATTTTGTAGTTTAAATTTATTTTTCACCAATTTTGATTCAAAAATGTATTTTCTAGTGTTTTAAGTTTATTTTTAATTTCTGGTAATTTTTCGAGGTCAATAGCTATTTTTTTGTAAATTTTCATTGTCTAAGGGTAAAATCGTCATTTTACAGTTTAAATTCATTTTTTGTCAAATTTTGAATCAAAAAGGTATTTTCTAATGTTTTAAGCTTAATTTTTATTTTTTAATAATTTTTTTAGGCTAATATCTATTTTTTGTGTATTTTCGTTATCCAGGGGCAAAATCGTCATTTTACACCCCGAGCGCGTTTTTATCAGTTTTGAGCTCTAGTTTTTATTTTTGAAATATACTGTGAATTCATTTTGAAAATTTAAAAATCGCTGTCATATTCCTTGTATTAATTTTTTAATTTTAGGGTTAAAAAATATTTTTTTAATAAATACTAGATTAGTTTCTATACATCGTTTCAATATTAAAGCCAAATTATTAAGGCAATCATCAAAATTGTCACCATACATGCTAAAATCATTCATAAACACCTCTATTATTTTCTCCACATATTCATAGAAGATACATACCATGCACCTTTGAAAAGTACTAGGGGCATTACATCACCCACAGGCATCCTTCGGTAAGCATAAGTATCGAATGGGCATGTGAAGATGATTTTCTCCTAATCCTAACCTCTATTGCAATTTGGAAGTAGTCTAAAAAATCATCTAAAATTCAACAGTAAGCATGACTAGGTAATTTTTCAATCATTTGATCAATAAAAGGAAAAAGGAAATGGTCCTTCTTGGTTATTGCATTCAATTTGTGGTAATCGATACATTGGCACCTTCCAGTAGACACGCAAACTGGAACCATCTCTCCTTCTCGGTTTGCTTCTACCATTACTTTTGCTTTCTTTGGAACCACCTAAATAGGGCTTATCCATTGGCTATCAAAGATAGAAAAAATTGTTCCTATATCTAAAACTTTGATTATTTCCTTCTTCACCACTTCCATCATTAATGGGCTTAATCTTCAGTGTGCTTGTCTTGTTGTCTTTGCATCCTCTTCGAGTCTAATCCGATGCATGCATAATGAATGACTAATTCTTTTGATATCTGCAATTGTCCATCCAATTTCCTCCTTATGATCTCTAAGTAGTCAAGCCAGCTTGTCTTCCTAACTAGGTGACAAGTGTGCAGAAATGATGACTGGTAAAATTTCTCTTTCCCTTAGATGGGCACATTTTAGATGACTTGGTAGAGGTTTAAGCTCTACCTCCTGTGCCTGCACAACAGAAGGTAATAATTTTTTATGAAATTAAAGTATAAAAAGAGGGGCAAGTTCATACCTTGGAGAAATAAATAAGAGTGACTGCAATGCTTTGACCATTTGTTGCATTTCTGTAGATACTAAATTTTGACACACCATTTATTTTCAAACACCGGGGAGCATGTTTGCATTTTTTAGGACAAATTTTAAATTTTTAATAATCTCAAGGGGGCAAAATAGTAATTTTACCTGTAAATATTTTTCTAACAATTTTTGGGGGCTTTAAATTCATATTTTTACTTTTATATGAATTTATTAATTTCTTATGATTTTTCCAAATTTAAAATAGTAATTTCATCTCGCGAATACCATTTAACTCATTTTAAGTTCCAAATTCATTTTTCAAATTCTTAAGGCATGTTTCTGAATTTTCTTAATTTTTTGAGGTCAATAGCTATTTTTCTGTAAATTTTCATTGCCCAAGGGCAAAATCGTCATTTTACAAATTAAATTCATTTTTCACCAATTTTGAGTCAAAAATGTATTTTCCAGTGTTTTAAGCTTATTTTTAGTTTTTGGTAATTTTTTGAGGCCAATAATTATTTTTTCTGTGAATTTTCATTGCCCAAGGGCAAAATCATCATTTTACAAATTAAATTCATTTTTCATCAATTTTGAGTCAAAAATGCATTTTCTAATGTTTTAAGCTTATTTGTAATTTTTGATAATTTTTCTGAGGACAATAACTATTTTTCTGTGAATTTTTGTCATCCAAGGGCAAAATTGTCATTTCACATTCCAAACTCATTTTTCACCAGTTTTTTGGTCCCAAATTCTTTTTTAGATTTTAAACATGTTTCTAAGTTTCTAATTTTTTTTCGGAGTGAATTAGTGTTAATGAATTTATTATTTACATTTTTCTTGATTTTTTTTATTATTATTGTGAAAGAATAAATTTTTAAAGGATAAAGTTGTAATTTTTGTAGTCAAGGGTATTTTGGTCTTTTAATCATTTCTTGGAGGTTAAGACTTGTGCAGTATAAATACCTCACTTAGGAATTTTAAAAAGAGGAGAAAATGAAAAACCCTAGAAACACACATTTTCTTATCCATTAAGGATAAAACACACACCAAAAACACCTAAAAAATGCACTAAGCGCCGTTTTAATTCATTTCTACTGTTCATCATCTCCAACCTCCGGATCGCGTTACTGTTCATCAGATCACTTGCAAACGTTAAAAAGGTTGGTTCTTCTCTTTAATTGATATCTTTTTTCTGCTATTTTTCCAAGCCAAATCAAATTAATTGTGTTTATTTGTTAGAAATTTTAATCAGATTATCAGCGTTATCTTTGTTCTTGTTTTTCTGGGTTTTCATTTTTATCACTGAGAATTCTTAGTCTTCTTGATGATTTGCTTTTCTGGGTTTTTATTCTTCTTCCGTTGCTAGCTCTCTCTCTTCTCTCTCTCTCTCCCTCTTCCACCTGCTTCTCCACCAATCAACCACCAAGCTCCACCAATCACCACCGTCTCTCTCCCCTGCAACCAGAAAATCAAACCCCTCCTCTCCACCACCATTCTCCTCCATTTCAGCTCTCAAACAGCCCCAATCTCACCACCACTAACTACGTTTCAAACCTGCAGCAAAATCCTTCCCAATCAATCATAAACCATAAATCAGCCCCAATGCCCAGCAACTCCACCATTGAACCACGGACTGCCTAGCAATCCGTCGCATCCCCTGCAAGCATCAACCCCCAGCAACCACTGTAACAATCCAATCTCCACCATACAAAGCCCCAAACCAGATTTCAAGCCATCATAAAATAAACCTGCGCAGAATAGCCTTCCCCAACCTGCAATTACCAAACAATAAAAAATAATAATAAAACCAGGCTACAGAACAACCAGAAACCAACAGCCCAATCTCAACAAATTTTCCCCAAAATTCACGCAAATTCACCAAATAAGCACCACTGGCAAATTACCCGAATCAGTCAGCTCCAAATTCGTCAAACTCAACCTTAATTCTTCACCAATATCAAACGATCACTGTCCAGATTCCACCATCACCTGCGCAACCTTAAAGCCACCTGCCGGACCTCCCTCTCACCACCCTGTTTCCCCCAGTTTCCCCACCCTCACCACCAGAACCACAACCACCCAATTCAGCCCACACACACAATCCACCAGGAATCCCCATCGGACCTCACCAACCCACCACCGCAACAATCAAACTCCAGTCTTCAACCTGCAGACAACATACACAAACACAACAACACCTAAACACACACTGAAGTCACGCATACACATACAGAACACGCACAATCAGCACATAATTCACACACAATCGCACAATAAACACACATAACACACGCCACACCATCAGAAATTAACCAGCAATTCACACCACAACCATTGCACACACGTAGTTTTACACTCACAAACACAATACACATTCACAAAAGAACAGATATAGAATACACACGCACGCACACCCTCTATCAGTCTCTACGACCGCAGTCTCACAACCTCCCAACTCCACCCGAATCGATGGCACCACCTCCACTGCCCAATCCCAACGCCACCACAGTCACCTTCACGGCCACCATCAGTTCAAATTTGACCATCAAATTCTTCTGCCCACCAGAATCCCCATAGCCAGAGCACACCACCACTAACCACAGACAACCAACGCCTCCCCCCTTTACTTACAATTCCCAAATCGGCTACAATCCCTGCCTCCTCTACTCTCTAGAGCCTACAAATTCACCACACCCACTACCTGTTCACCATCAGCCACCAGTTAACAAACCCAAAAACCAGCACCGTTCAATCTCAAGCCATTGACAACCAATCTCCATTGCCCCCTCCAGATTACCCACTGCACACCACCGAGAAAGAGAGAGAAAGAGAGATAGAGACAGAGAGATTCGGGTGAGAGCTAAAAAGAAGGGGAAAAAGAAAAATAAAGGAGAGAGGAGAGAAGACAAAGGCTGGAATGACAGGGAAGAAAGAGGAGAAAGGATCAGAAGAAGCAGAGCAGAAGAAAGAAGAAGAGAGAAGCTGGAATCGAGAGCGAGAGAGAAAGCAAGAGTGTGAGTGAAAGAGAGGGATTTCAGAGAATCGGAGGAGAGAAAAGAGTGAGAAAGAAACTGGGAGAACCAAGAGGCAACGAGAGAGAAGGAAATCGAGAGAGGAATCAGGAAAAAAGATAGAACAGAGAAACTGGAGAGCAGAGACGGAGTGGAAGGGAGAGGAAAGAAAAGAAAGAAAATAAAGAAAAGAAGAAAAGGATTAAGAAAAGAAAGAATGACCCGGGTGGGGGTTTGAGGATCCGATTAGAACTTGCTGGGTAGTGGGGCGTGGGTTTTGTTTATTTAGTTTTTGTTTTTGTCTTGATTTCTGATCAACTAAAAATAGGAATTAGGATATGGGGTTTTTATTTTATTTGATTTTTATGTTTTGATTTTATCTTTAGTTAATTTGTTAGTTTAATTTAATTTAGTTTAGTTAGTTGGATATTTAATTTAATTACTCCAATTAATTTAGTAGTTTTTGTTTAATTTAGTATTTTATTTTTATAAAAAATGGAAATTGTGCACTTGAACCATTTAGGTCTTATTTTCTTTCAAATTGCGTTTATCATTTTGTCTCCAAATTTACTTTAACTTTGCATTCCTACCCCCTTAGACTTATGTGAGTTTCCAGTTTCTACCCCCTAAATTTTATAGAATTTCATTCTAGTCCTTTAATTGCTAGAATTTTACAGTTTACTCCAATTTGTCAATATTTGTACATTTTTAAGGTTTTATTTATTTATATTATGATACCTTGACGTGTGTGTTCGTTTTTTAAGTTTGGTACCGGGTCTCCAAAGAGGTATCCCGACTTCTCGTTATTTTCTTCTTTATGTGCTCCAATATGCTCAATGTGATGTTATGCATTATTTTTATTATTATTTGTTTATTTCTTATTTTATATACTTGTTGCATATTTACGTAGTTAATTTGTTTAATTTTGGGTTATTATTATTTTGGAAAATATAATATTTTGTATTTAGTTAGTCAATGTAATAGTTAGATTAGTTTTCTCGTATTTTTAGTAAGAATTGTGTAATTAGACAGAAAATGTAATAGATAGGGCATTTTAAATTTTCCCCCCTTAAATTGTAAATCAAGCCCCCCGGTGTAATAGTTAGGATTTATTTGCTTTTTGCGTACTTATATGTTTATTTCTTTTACCGCTTTCCTTAGGAATTTTTGCATCTAGAATATTATGCTTATGTGTTATGTGCTCCTATGTGATCTTATATGTTTTTATATGTTTAATTTGCTTTTAATTCATAGCTTTAATGTTTAATTCATGATTTATGGTATTCCGTCACCACACTAGTCCAACGCTAGTTGTGGCTTCTCTCTTTCCCGCTAGTCCAACGCTAGTGGGACTTTTTAGAACAGGGCTAGTCCAACGCTAGACCTTTAGGACATTTTAGTATTAGGTGCATTCGTGTGCATTTTACATTTCACACACTTTAGTTTTATTTCCATTCTGCATGATTTTTATTACTATTATTCTATTTACTTATTTTAACGCATTTCAAATGCATGACATCTAGGTTGCATTTCACTTAGATTTTAGGACATTTGTGTGATCCGACTTGAAATAGTCGTCTACTCACGTGGGAAGTGATGGCGTACATGCCGTTCCCCCCTCCGTGAGTAGAAACATTCAGTCACGAGTTATTAGTCCCCCGTACCCGTCATGTTGCATACCCACTTTCTTTCTTCACTTACTATATATTATTATTTTCTTTTCTTTTTGCATTACATTTTGCATTAAAAAAACTTGTGACTCCCTCGAGGTCTCGACTCGGGTTTCGCAATTAATGCAATAATTCCGACTAAGTCTCGACGGAACATTTTGACCCTCTCGATATTCACATTTAGACTTAGGATTTGCATTCATTTAGATACATCCGAATGCGATAGAATCTAAGGTTAATGTAGGAAAATTTGATTAAACCTCGCAACTAGCCTCGGCTAGGTTGAAAGGGTGCCTTAGGCGCAAAGCCTTTGCCTTCCCTTTCTTCAAATGTGACTTCCGAACCTTTTTCTCTCGTTTTTCGTAAACCAGAGTCGAAAAAGGGGTTTTAAATATTTTTTCTAAAATTTTTATTTTTTTTTGTTTAAACGATTTTTCGGGTGACTTGGTACACCCTAACTCAATACCAAGTGGCGACTCCATTTTCTAAAATAAAACCCTTTTTCAAAAATTATTTGGCCAAACTTGTCGTACTTTTAGTCCTGGCCTTGTTTTCTTTTAAAATATCATTTTTCTCAAAATACACTTTTTCTACTAAAATTTGATTTTTCTCACACACGCACGGTTTTCCAAAAACCTTTATTTTCGAAAGGGTTATTAGACCGGACCGTCCTTTCCGAGACGCGACAGTCAACGACCTCACAAGCACCCTTTTTACCCACGATTTTTCCGGACACGGCAATTTCATCACTTAATTCCAGATTAGGAGTTGTTTCAAGCTCAAGATATTGGTCAAAACTACTTCCAAATCATCCCTACCATCAAATTTGAATGCTTCCTACACCACAAGGTCAATTATACTCATAGCAAAAATAGAGTTAGATTCTTTAGGATATTTCATAACATCAAAAATACTAAATTTACAACCTCCTCGTCAAACTCTATTAAGAGTACCCTCACTAACATCAATCTTTGTTCTCGTAATGCCCAAAAATGATTTACCTAATAAAATAGATGATAAATTAAGAGCATTTTGATCATCCACATCTAAAATATAGAAATTAGCAGGAAATATTAACTCATTAACTTGGGCCAAGACATCTTCAATTAGTCCATTAGGATAAATGTTAGTGCGATCTACTAATTGAATAATTATGCCTATATTCTTTTATTGTCCTAGACTAAGGAAGTATAAATAGTTTTAGGCATCACATTAATAGATGCCCCTAAATCTATCATTGCATTCCTTATTTTAGTGTTGCCTATTCTTATAGGGGATGCTAAACATACCTAGATTCTGACATTTAGTTGGGATCTTCCTTTGCAATACCACTGACACATTGTCTCCCACTACAACTCTTTCATCTCTTCTCAATCTCCTCTTGTTGACGTACAAGTCTTTCAGAAATTTCGCATATTTTGGCACCTACTTCATCGCATCTAATACAGGAATATTGATTTTCACTTTTTGAAACACTTCCAAAAATCTCCATTTCTTTATCTTGCTTCCTTGATTTCTCTAGCCTGCTAGAAAAAGGAGGCGGATTAGATTTAATTTAAATCACAAGATTTGAAATTACCTTAGAGCTTACATTATTTTGCCTTTCTTCCTCAATCTTCTTTTCAATCTGGTCTTCACTTTTATCTTTTGGATTGATCAATTTGGGCCCCTCTATCTTTTTGCCACTCTTGAGGGTCATAGCATTCACGTTCTTGGGGGTTCAACCTCAAGTTGTGATGGCAACTTTCCTTCCACTTTGGCTTCTAGATGATTTACCACGGTTGCAAATTGACTCACTTAATTTTTCAAATTATGTATGCTCATCTCTGTTTTCTGCTAAAATTGTAAAATGTTAGAGGCTAATGTTTTAACAATATCTTCCAAAAAGCTACTTGAATTAGAAGACAAAGGTTGATGCTTTGGCTGGTTTTGAGACTGGAACCCTTACTATCTATTTTGAAAAAAAATCAGTTCTATTCCTTCCATAGCTAAGATTCGGATGATCTCTCTAACCTTGATTATAGGTGTTGGAGTATGGATCATATTGCCTAAGTGGCGCAGGCACATTGCCATCTATATTTACTTGTTCAGCACTCTCCTCTTGAAGCATTGGATACATTTTCGTGGAGTGACCTATATTTGTACAAATCTCACACATCTTTACTTGTTGCGAATTCCCTACAGCCAATTTGTCACACAAAAGAGGTTAGTTAAACAATTGTTATTGAATAGATGAAGTATCTATCTCATTCAGTCTATGAATAGGGGTATTATCGCAAAAGCCAAATTGTTGTGAATTCTCTGCTATCCTTTCAATCAACTCCCATGCCTCTCTAGGGGTTTTGTTTACTAGTGCTCCATCACTGGATACATCAATGATGTTCTGGTTAGTTAGTTGAAGCCCTTCGTAAAAATATTGGCTCAAAATTGATCATTTATCTGATGCTACGGATATTTAGTGCACAATTTGTTGAATTCTCCCAGTACTCAAACAAGGTCTCCCTATATTGCTGCTTGATACTGCATATTTTTTCTCTCAAGCTTGTAGCTTGGGAAGCAGGGAATACTTTTCTAAAAGTCTCTTCTACAACTCTATCCAGGTTGTGATGCTTCCTGCTGGCAAATAATACAACCAATCTTTCGTTAAATCCTTGAGAGAAAAGGGAAATGCCCTCATCTTTATTTGTTCTTCAGTAACTACGGGAGGCTTCATATTTGAGCATTTTACATCGAACTCCTACAAGTGTTTGTGTGGTTCCTCACCTGGAATACCATGAAAGAAGGTAAGAGGTGAATTAAGCTAGATTTTAACTCAAAAGAAGTGTTTTCATATAAATTTGGAAAAGTGATGCATAATGGTACCATGAAAGAAGGTAAGAGGTGAATTAAGCTAGATTTTAACTCAAAAGAAGTGTTTTCATATAAATTTGGAAAAGTGATGCATAATGGTTGTTGATTTCAATGTTCTATTATCAACCGTGGTAACTTCCTTCTCTTCAAAATCACTCAAACGATCTCTTGGAGAATTCACCAGTTCAGTTGCCAACTTCAGTCTAGGAGATGTATTAGATAACTGCTCCTCTTTTTCTTTCTTAGTCTTTTTCCTATTTTCACACACAGTCTTCTTTATTTCAGGAATATATATCAGTTCACCTGTACGAGAAGAATGCAACATAAACTATCAAAAATATCATAAACAAAAAAAATGAAATAAAATAAAATAAACAAATTAGCCAAGCATCAATCCCCAACAATAATGATAAAAATTGACAGGTGTCGAATCTGTGCAATAATAAAAGTCCTACTCTAGAGAATATAAATTTTGCATACAGCAGCAAGTATGGTCATCTCCATACAGATTGGGGAGAAATTTGTTTCTTTTAGAGTAAACATTATGGGGGGATTTGTTTTGAAAATTCAACAATAAATAATCAACTGATTATAAAAACAATTCAAAGAAATAAGCATGAATTAAATTTATAATAAACACAGTTCTAATCAAAGGTGCAATTTTTCAGATATAGTCCACACAACTAATCATTGATTCAAGAATAGTTCAATCACATATTGATGTGTTAGTTATAGCCATCAACAAGCTTTGACAGGTACTTTTTCTTACTTTATTGATAGTCGAGGTAGGATCATTGTCTATTTCTCTAGCCAAGACATAATCCTAGGTACGATCGTAGGATTTAATTTCTCAATTGCAATCAAAAGAAATTACATAAAAAACATATGAATATCAATGAATAAAAAGAAACCATTAAAAATCAATTCGATCACACAAATGTTTGGGAACCACGTCTTCAAATTGACCTTTGACTAGAAGAAATAAATTAGTTGTTTTTCATGGAAGAAAACATCATTAAAAAATGAAGAAAATTCTCACTAGCCTCCTCTAAAAAGTCATCTATTTTTTTTTTGTTTTACCAAAGAAGAGAGTGTTGCCCCTCTTTCACCAAAAGAATGATAGATAAAAAGATTCTCCCCCCATTTTTCTTCTATTTCCCTGCCATCTAATACCTTCCAAATTCCCTTTTTGAAGAGATATCCTAAAGTAAAATGATAAAGAAAAGGTAGTTTCTTAATATTAGTAGAATATTAAAATGAAAGAATTGATGCTATTGGTGACTCAAATTTGGAATCTTCTTTAACGCGTGTAGGAAAATCTCGAACTTCCGGCCTTGACAGTAGGATTTTGACATGCCCACGCCAAATAGCATAGAGGTCTTCTAGAAAATCACCTTTTTACTTCTTTTTTTTTTTTTCACATTCCTGCAGTTAACAACATTTACCAAATAAGTAGAATCTATCAATTAATACAATATTTGGCAAGAATAAAGTGGAAATAGACACAAATTAATCAACTAATATGCACCCTATCATTAACTAAGTCATTTTCTTGAAAAGGTTAATTCAAGAATAAAGCAAGAAAGTAATAAAAACAGTCAAGATAACAAAATACCACACAAGCACCTAGAATCCTTGATTGAAACCAATCAAGAACGACTTTAGGACCCTAAAATAATTTTAGAATGACACTCGGACAGATTTTAGGCACAAGGAAATGACACAAGTTAAAGTCGTTCTTGATAATAATAATTGGGTGGAAAAGAAAACAAGAGACGACTCAACAAAAAGCACAAGAGAGAAATAATTTTGTCAAGAAAATAAAAAGAGGAGATATATCCAAATTTTCCAAAAAAAAATTAGATTGAAAAACCTGAAAAAATTAAGGATGAGGCTTTGATATCAATTGATTTCGTGCAAAAGTACATAAGGTGCCAAGAACATCTTGAAGATTCCAAATAGCAACTCGTTAACTCTTGATCAACTTTGATTTGCAAACCAAAGCAACCAAGACATGGAGTTGTTCACCTTGAATTAAACTCTTCTTCGATGAGAACAACCCTTGAGGGACCAATATGTAAACATAATTGACAAACCTAAAGGACCCTGATCAAAACAAAAAAAGAATATCTCCAAGGTAGGGGTTTGGTCGCCACAAGACTAGCTTGATAAGTCCAAAAGTAGTTCTTAATCAGCAAAAAATCAAAAATACTCTCAATTAAGAGAAACGCACAATATTATTTATATAACACTTATCAGAAAAAATGTAACACATGGTGGCCTATTTATATGCTTACAAAGTCATAGAATATGGAATAGAGATGTAGACACCAAATTTTGGCACACTGTTTATTTTTCCAACATTAGGAGAATTTTTTCTACTTTTGGGGTCAAATTCTGATTTTTGAGCAAAAAAGACGAAGTCAATTATTCCACAGGTAAAATAGTAATTTTGAGCACGTGAATATATTTTCATTAGTTTTAGAGTTTTAAATGTATATTTTGTGCTTTTATATATGTTTATAAAATTTTGTGATTTTTCGGATTTAACTGGTATTTTTCTTATACTACGCTAGCATAGGGGCAAAATGGTCATTATTTTTCTGACTTTTAAGCATATTTCAAATTTTTTTTGATTTTTTTGAGGACGATTGATTTTTTTCTATAAATATTGCGCTCAGGGGCAAAATAGTCATTTCACATATCAAACGCACTTTTTTCTATTTTTTTGAGTCCTAAATTCATTTTCTATGGTTTTAAACTTATTTTTAATTTTTGATAATTTTTTGAGACCAATAGCTATTTTTTATATATTTTGTCACTATAAGGGCAAAATGGTCATTTCACCTCTTGAATGCCCTTTTTCGCCAAATTTTGAGTTATAAATTCATTTTTAGGGTTTTAGATCTATCTTTAACTTTTGGCTATTTTTTAGGTCAACTGCTATTTTTCTAAAAATATTAGGTTTAGGAGGCAAAACGGTTATCTTACACAGAAATGTATTCTTGATCTAAATTTTTTGTGATTTAATAAAATTTGTTATTTATATATTTTTTATTTTTTTCACTTTTTTGGGTGTTTTAGAAAAATAATAATATTTTTTAGTTTAATTTTAATTTTTTGTGTCAAAAATTCTTTTTTAGGGTAAATTTGTAATTCTTATTATTCGTAGCACTTTGGCTTTTTGGCTTTTCTTAGAGGATAAGACTCCCTTACGTTATAAATACCTCCACTTGGGGATTATTAAAAAGAGAATTAATTAGAAAAGACTACACTCACTCTTTTACTCTTTCACATATAAAACACACCTTACACACACTGATTCGTACAAACACAGTAACACACTAAAAATTCACACATTAGGATCTAATACACACTAACAAACTATAATTTCATATTTTAGGATCTAATACACACACAAACACACCTTCCTCTCACACACTAAGATCAAAATGAGATAAAAAAAAAGGCAAAATCAAGAACACCTCAAGAATACATCAAGACCTACTCAAGTTTTTCATAAAAGGTATTTTCTTAAATACTCTCTCTGTCGCGCCCCATTTTTCGTTCGCAAGTCGAAAAAAGGAAGAATTAAATATGATTGTGTCTATTTATTGGAACAAGAGTGTAAATTTTTGTAAAAATAATCTTTTAGAAAATGCTTTATAGAAGATAGTTCGACAAGAATGTGACAACCAAATGCTTTATTTTGAAAACAAAAGAAAAGGGCCTAAAATGGGACTTTGAAAATGCGACGATTTTTGGGCCCGAAAATAGAGTCTAAAAAGAGTTTTTAGTGAAAAGGGAGTCGCCACTTGGTATTGAGTTTTGATGTACCAAGTCACCAGAAAATATTTTATAAAAGGTAAGAAAATCAAGAATGATTTATTTAGAAAATGATTTTTGAGAAAAAAATGTAAGAAAACAAAAAAACCCTTTTAGACAACTCCAAATCTTTGAAAACAAGAGAAAAAGGTTCGGGAGTCACAGTTGAAGAAAGGGAAGGCAAAGGCTCGCGACTAGCTATTCCTACTCACGGAGGGGGGAACGGCATGTACGCCACCGCTTCCCACGTGAGTAGATGACTATTTCTTAGTCAAAAATCACACAAATGACCTAAAGTTCTATGTGTAGCGGAATCTAGATGTTATGCACTAAATAGATGTTAAAAATAGATAGTAAGTGATAAAGTATATATAAAAATTATAAAAAAATGGAAAAGGCCTAAAAAAGATAAAATGTGTGTGAAATGTCATGAAATGCACACGAAAAAATGATTCTAACACTAAAATGACCTAGAGGTCTATCATTGGACTAGCCTATTTTTCTATAAATTCTCCGCCCGCTAGCGTTGGACTAGCGAAGAAACCGGAATTAACCACAACTAACGTTGGACTAGTGTGGCGACGATACACATATATTATGGTAAGACAAGTAAATAAATAAATGAAAACATAGATTAAAACAATAATCACATAAAAGCACATAATAGCACATAGGAGCACATAGCACACAAGCATTATATTCTAAATGCAAAGTCCTAGGGAAAGCGAATGAAACACATAAGCATATAGCACACATAGCACACAAAGCCCTAACTATTACACCGGAGAATAAACCTAATTGCCATCTAAAAATAAAAAATAAAAGATAACCTATCTAACCTATCTATTACATTTTTTATTTAAAATACATAAGCTTTTGTTAACTAGATGAAAATATAAACTATCTATTACACTTTCTATCTAAATACAAAATTTTTGCTAAATAGAATATTACCTATCTATTACATTTCTTTGAATAATTAAATTAAGCTCAAATAAATAACATAACATAAATAAATACTCACATATAAATAAAATAATAAACACAAAGAGGTACATAAAAAAACATATAGAAAAAACACATAGGAGCACGTAAGAGCACATAAAGAAGCATTGGAAGGGTAACAGGGGTACCTCCCATTCGAAGACTTGGTACAAAATGCTAACAACATGAACAAACATGTCAAAAAATACTACTGTTTAAATAAATAAACTACTAATTAAATGATTGCATACTAATCACTATAAACATGCCACAATAATTCAAACAATTATAGCAATAATAAACAAAACAAAAAAAAATAATAGTCAAGTATCTAGGAAGAAAAATGAAAACTGTTTAAGTAAAAATACATAAACAAACAAATAAAGTAAAATAAGGAAAATAAAAATAATAAAAGATAAAACACCATAATACATACTTAAACTTTTAGCACTCAAATAAGGATCATCAAAATAACTAAAAGAGAAATAAAGAAACTAATTTGAACATTAATTAGATAAAAAGACTAAATTTTGGGACATTAAAATAAAAATAAGAGATGAAAAGAAAATTAGTTTTTTTAAAAAAAAAACTTGAGGAATTAATTAAATTCTTTTTTGACAAGAAATAAAAATATTCCAAGGTTTTAGGTTGAGAGTGAAAATTTAAGCAACCTTTTTAGAGTAAAAATGTAATTTACAATAAACAAAAGGGTGAGATTACAATTTTAAACCCTAGTTAAGATAATAACATGATTTGCAACAAATTTAAAGGGCTAAAACATAAATTCCAGTGAGTATAATGCCAAAAATAAAAATTTCCAGCAATATTTAAGGCCAAGAATATAATTTCAGCAAATTCATTAAATAATACATAATTTACAGCAAACATTTAAAGGCAAAAATTCAAATTCTAGCTATTTGGGGAGCAAAAATATAAATTCCAGCAATATTGGAGGGCAATAAAGTAATTCCAGCAAAGTATAATGGCAAAAATAAAATTTCAGCAAGGTTTGGGGGACAAGAATGCAATTTTCAGCAACACTAGGGACCAAATTACAATTTCCAGCAACATCCAAGGGTTAAAATACAATTCCAGCAAACTTGGGGAGTAAAAAATGAAATTTTCAGAAATATTGGAGGGTAAAAAGGTAATTTCAGAAAAGTATAGGGGTCAAAATGTAATTTTATAAAAATATAGGGGCCAAAATGTAATTACCAAAAAATATAGGGGTCAAAAATGGAAATTAAAAATGTAGGGGCCAAAATTATAATTATATAAAAGTCGGGGGACCTAAATGCAATTAATTGGGACCAAATTGAAAAGAAAATAAAATTATGGGGGTCAATCTTAAAAAAATAGAAATCTAAATGCACAAATCCTAAATGCTTAGGACCACAGTAACATTAGTAAAAGTATAAGGACTATAAAATAAATACATGTTATTAACTAAAAATCAAATTAAAAAAACCAAACCAACAAAACGACGTAGTTTTGAGTGAAACTACGTCAAAACGACGTAGTTTCACTAAAACTCTTTTTTTTTTTTTTACTGGATTTCCTTTCTTCTTTCTTCTTTTTTCTTTCTTCTTTCTTCTTTCTTTTCCAGATTTCTCTCTTTTCTTTCTTCTTTCTTCTTCCTTCCCCGATTCTGTTCCTCTCTTCTTCTGTTCTCTCCCCTCTCTCTCTCTCTCTCTCTCTCTCTCTCTCTCTCTCTCTCTCAACCTGAATCAATTTTCCTCTCCCCTAAATTATTTTATCCACCCAAAATCAGTAAAAAAAAAAAACTACAATATCATCTATGCACCAGAAATTAAAAGGGAGCCATGAATTTTACCTTGTTTGGGCCAAGAAATTGGCGGAGATTGTGATGCAAGTTCGGTCGGTTGGTGGAGCTTTAGCCGTGGATGGGTTCGGTAGTGGGGATGGTGGTGAGCCAAGGGTGGTGCAGGTGGTCCAGTCGCCAATGGAATTGTTTTTCTAGTAATTTGGGGCTGCAATTTGAGGCTGCTTAAGGTGGATTTTGGGTTGATTGTGGTTTGTTTTTGCAGGGGTATGTAAAGTGTTTGTGTGTGTTGTGCATGTGTGTGTTCGAAACTGGTGATGTGTGTGCCGTGTGTGTTTTGTGTCTGATTGTGTATGCAAGTGTTGGTGGATGGTGTGTTGTGTTGGTGCAAGGGTGTGTGAGTTGTGCGTTTTGTGTGTGTTTTGCTGGTGTGTGCAGTATGTGTTCGTGCGCTTCGTGCATGTGTGTCTGTGAGTTAAACTCGTGTGTGGTGGTGTTGTGATTGTGTGTTTGTTTGCTACAGGTGTGTTGTGTGTGTGTGTATTTGATGCGTGTGTATGGTGGAGGTAGAGGGAGTAGGGAGGCCAAGACAGTTTTTGTGCAGATGTGCATGTGATGAGTTTCTGCCTAGGGAGAAAAGAGGGGAATGTGAGTGAATTGTGTAGTGTGTGATGCAGGTGCAGTGCTAGAGTGAGAGGAATGTGCCTGTGGTTTGTGTGCAGGGGAAAGGGACCGAGAGGGAGGAGAGTGAAATGGTGAGTGTCTTTGACTGGGTGTTGTTCCAGAGAGAAGGCCGAGAGAGGGAAGTAAGGGAGAGGATTGGGTGAAGTGTGTGTTTTTTGCAGGTCTGTGTGATTGTGAGAATTGACAGGGTGATGATGATGAAGTGAGTAAGAAAAAAAAAGAGCAAAATCCTTCCAAATCCTCAAAATCTGCTGATTGATTGAGTGTAAGTTGGGAGGTGATGATGAGAGGAGGTATGGCTTGGGGCTGCTCTGATGGTAGCAACCATACTGCTACAGTAGCAAGCTACAAACGCAGCCTACTCTACTTTTTTTTTTTTTTTGAGTAAAATAAAGGAAAACAAATGAAATAGAATAAAATAAAAGATACTTGAGATCTCTAAAATCAATAAGAAAAATACTACAATTTAGAGTTATAAAAACGAGTAAATAAAATTTATCGCAAAAATTCAAAAAATTAACATAACATTAAAAATGTGCGATTAATAGAAAAATAATAATAATAACAAAAAATAATAATAATAATAATAAAGTATTAAAATAAATATTAAACGATTTCTAAAAATCAAGGAATTTATACAGAAAATTCATGAATGTATGAGATATGCATAAAAAAAAATTTTCACTTGAAAAATTCTCATAAAAGAATGCATTGGGAAACGTGCTATTAAGTAAAAAAAATATTAAAATTTTAAATAAATACTAAATGACTCTAAAAAAATCATTAAAATCATTAACAATGATAAAAATAGTAAAATTATGTATTTAGGAAATAAAACAAAATAGAATAATATTTACATTGTGAAATTACCATTTTGCTCCTGATGTGACGAATTAGACATAATATACGCGAAAATTGTACTCGACCCCCAGAAAATGAAAATACCCCATAAATAAAGTAACACGCATATCTTTACAAAAGGTGTGTCAAAATTTGGTATCTACACTCTCATCATTTCTTATAATCACAAAGATTTAGCTTAAAATAAATCATAATGATGTTTTTCTTACCCTCTTATTTGTTTGATTTTATTTTTTGCATTATTTTTAGGGTTTTTCTTTTTAAGGTTCCTTCTTTTTTTGTTTTCTTTTTTGGTGTTTTTTATTTTTTTTGTCTTTCTAGGAAATTTTTGGGTTTTCTCCTCCTTCTCTACCGTCAATCTCTGTCTCCTATCTCCATCATTCAACCAGACCACCATATCTCCTCCACTCACCATCGCCACCCTCCACCAGCAAACCACCTCACAATCCACCCAAAATCGATCACAAAACATCGAAAATCACCTCCAACTCCTCCCTCTACAACCAGTCGCAAAACAACTCTCACATACACCACCCCAGTAGCCATCAACGCCACCCTAAACCACTACTTCTCACCAGAACTACCACCTCTGTAGCCATCACCTCTCCCTTGTAACCACAACAAACCAACCCCAAAACTACCAAACTAGAACCTAAAACAACCAATTTCCATTACTATCACAAATTCTACCAATACTCTACCAAACCTCCACCATCTCGCAAGCCTCACCAAGAACCTGCACAAAGAACAAACAAATCAACCACCATCAGCCACCCATATCCATAGTTACCATCAATCAAACAAAATAGCTATCAGACCACCAAAAACCCATCAATCAGCAGTCATCATCAGTCTCCTCCCCAATTCACAACCAAAACAGTTCAAACAACCAATCCCTGTACCTAACCAACAACTTTCCACAACCATCACCGGTCATCAGCCCAAATTTACACAGCAGCCTCCTTTCTCTCACAATTTTCGTCAAACGCCCAAACCCATCACCACACGATCACCTGTTCGACTACTGCTGTGACAGCCCCACCTTACCCAGAGGCGCACCAAAGGGCTTAGCGGGCTGCCTGCCTGGCTCTCGCCAGGACTCGAGTCAAGCACGCATTAAAATTCGTAAGTGATGGTAACTCAGTAGAAAACTCGTAGATACCAACTGTGACAGTATCTCAGGGTCACATAAAATTCAAAACTTAAAAGTAAAAGTACTGGTTTCACAGTTTACATCATATACGTTCATTAATACAATAATATCTCTAGCAGTTTTCTATCAAAATCCTACCAGAATCTACCCTTGAATCCTCACCACCGGCTTTAGGGATAGGAGCCTGTTTAAGGAAAACAAATAAAATAGGGTGAGCTATAATAGCCCAGTGAGGTTCCCACACATACAGACACGGAGGCAAATCAAGAGAGAATAAATAAGCAATTAACATGTGTCACAAAATCACATAGGAAATAATTAAGTAAATAATTATTTAAACAAGGGAGGATACGTTTCGACCATGAGAGCAAGTACTGATCATGTAACCATGATGTTGAACCGAGATAGTATTTTGGGTCTGGATCACAGGTTCTACCTGCATTATCGAGCAAGAGCCCTGACCACCATTCACCTTATATCCTCCGAAAACCGCCACATCCAGGGTGAGATCTCAACCCTAGAGGGCAAACAAGCAAGCAAGAAAGTTCAATCCGGAGTTGGCCTCTTTGAGGATTCACAACTCAAGGAAAGAACGCCATGCCCTAAAACACCCAGCACCTTATATCCTCCTTTGTACAACCGGCTTGACTAACCGCGGTACTACCACGGAAGTCTAGCCAACAAGTTTAGTGTATTTGAAAGTTCACAAACAATTACATTCGCATTTGATAGAAATTATGCATGTAACAAATTACGGGGTAAATGTGATAAAGTACACATTTTCCCTTCATATAGTACATTGTAACAATTCATGAATATCAAGTACACATAGAATTAACACAGAGGATTATCATTTATCATGTATCAAGCATACACAAGGAAACACTCACATGCACAAGAAAAAGGGACACTCACCTGGATCGCTTAGGAAAATATTTCGTAATGTGGTGAAGGTTCACTTTCGGATCCTGGAATTTACAAGAAATAATCTAGTGAAAACCCTAAGTCAAAATAGCAAGAAAATTCAAGAAATAACCCAATTATTTCTAGGGTTTCATTTCTAGGGTTTTAGAGTCTAGGGTTTTACCCTAAGCTTTAGGATTTTAGATTTAGGGTTTTCTTGTCCTAAGAAAATTTCACTTCATTACTAGGTCATTGTCCAAAATTTCTGCACACTAAACTTTCTAAATTTAACATATTCTAGGTTAGAGATTTCCTCTACCATTTTTCTTTCTTTATTTCTACCGAAATTTCGGCAGTATCTCCCCTTAAATCGGACTAAACCAAAATTTTCCCTGCAAGAAAAACAGCCATCCAAGCCAAATTCAACAAGTTCTACAACTTCTATGTTCAATTCTAACTCAATTCCAATTTTCTTTGTTAACTCATGTTTTTTCAAGTTTACCAACTAGGGGTATTCAACCGAACCTAACTTCTAATTGATATGTCGTATGAGAAAAGTGATTATATGGATAGAAACTATATTCTAAGGGCTAAAACTTTCATGAAGAGCATCATGTCAAATTCTAACAAAAATCATTCCAAAATCGGTCCACAACCTAGTGTTTCATTAACCCAAATCTGCACAGGGTTGGTTTTTTGGCCAAGTTCATGCCATTGCTGGGATCAATCCATCAAGAACCAGGGAATTGTGATTACATGGTTTGAAAGTACGTTTCTAGGACTACAATTTTCATGAAGATCATCACTTAAAATTCCAACTAGAACAGGTTCAAAATCAGCCCCCAAGTTGGCTCCTTCTCAAAACTGTTTACGCAGAACCGAAATTTCAGCCCACTTTGCAGACTTTCTGCTGATTAATACACAACGAACCACAGTGCAAGCTTTACACCGTTTGAAAGCCCTATCAATCTAGTTTCTAAAACAACAAGAATCATTCGAATCCAAGTTATCTACACCAAGTTATGAAAGTTTTACTAAAACTGGTCCAGCATGACTGTTCAAGTATTTTTCAATTCAAGCTTAAATCTTCAAGTACTACTATCAAATTCTTAGTATAAAACTTGAACAAAACTAAATAAAACTTGAACAAAAACTAAATAAAACTTGAAATTAATAGCAAAAGTTCATAGTACATACCTTAAACAAGCTTAGAACTATGCTTAGGAAGAAGAAAAGCTCACTTTCTATGGTTGAAAAATGAGTAAATGGAAGTACAAGCTTCAAGAAAATTGAAAGAAAATGGAGAGAAAATGGAGAAGAAAGCAGCCGTCCAGCAAGAAGAAAAAGAAGAGAAAAATTGGTTAAGTAGGAAGAAAAGAAATGGAAAAGAATTGGAAAAAAATTTGACCAATCAAAGCAAGACAAAACCAAAAGTAAAGCTTGATTTTTCTTGCAACTAAATCTCCACTTGGCCAAGTATAATTAGAAGAGATTTTTCTCATTTATCTTACCCTTAATCTTGCAAGACTTATAAGGTACAACTCCTAAAGGAAATGGTACAACATGCTAGTAAAATAGAAAATCAATTCCTTATTTCTTCTCACTAATTTCGGCCCTCTTTTTTTTTTTTTTTTCTTTCTACCAATAAGCATAATATGAATTATATGAATTTTCTAGGTCGTCACAACTGCCACCATCACAATTGTCCACCACCATCCACCTACACCCGCACTATCGTCCCCTTCTATCTGCTTCACCACCTACAAAAATCACCCTAAAAATAGTCAAAACCGCAGCAAAAATCATCACCCAAGATTTCCATTGCCAGCCCCAAGTCACTGCCCAAGGCTACAAAGAAAATAACACAAACAAGCCACAACCGCCTCTACCCAAATAACAATCGAAACCAACTTTAAATCATCACAAAACAGCCACACAGCAGCCAATCTTCACCTCAACCATCAACACCCATTAAACCGAAGCACACCCACAACCACATCTCCACTTCACCTATCTCGAAAGGAGGAATCAACTTGGGGAAGATGATTACGTGGTTCAAGAGATTAGAGAAAATAGAAAAGGAGGAGAAGGGGTGAACTAGGGAGACGAAGACGCAAGGAGTGAAGAGAAAAAGAGAGACTGAAATTGAGAGGAGAAGAAAATCGAGAGGAAAAATAGAGAGCGTTGGTAGAGAGACGAAACAGAAGGCAGATTGAAGAAAAAATAGAAGAAAGAAGAGGGTTGGAAGATGAGTGAGAGGGAAAAGAGAAAGAATTCAGAGAGAGAGAGAGAGAGATCCACGGTGAGGGTGAGGGTGAGGGTGAGGGTGAGAGTGAGAGTGAGTGCGAGAAAATGGGGAAAATTGGGGGAAGGGATTGTCTGAAGAAGATGAGAGAAAATGAAAAATGAAAATTTGGGGATTTTGGTAGAAAAAATTAATTGTTTTTTTTAATTTGTTTTCAATCCATTTTGGCTTGTTGACTTATTCAAGTTTGGAATTGTTTCTATTTTGTTTAATTTGTTTGTTAACTAGTTAATTGGTTTAGTTAATTAAGGTAATTTAATTAACTAATGTAGTGTTTATTGTAGTTTAGAATTTTGTCCTTTTGGTTATTTTATATCAAGCAAGCATTTTGGTTATAATTATTGTTTTCTTGTGTATTATTAATTGGCCTAAGAACTATTTTTTCTTATGCAATTAAATCCCTCCTAATTACAGATTGGCACCCTAGCTTTAGTTTCTTTCAAATTAGATCTGGATCAGTAGCAATTATATCTTGCATTTGCTAGAATTTAACGCTTTGCCCCCAATTTGCTTTAATTTTGCATCTCTACCCCGTAGACTTATGTGAATTTTTAATTTTACTCCTTGGGTTTTATAGAAATTTTTTTAGTTCCCTTAGTCGCCAGAATTTATATTTTACTTCAATTTGTCAATAATTACATATTTTACGCTTTACTCATTCATATCGCGATACCTTGACATATTTACTTGTGTTTTTAAGCATTAGTACTGGGTCTTCAAAGAGATATCCCTATTTCTCTTTAATTTCTCTTTATGTGCTCCAATGTCCTCTATGTGATTTTTTTATGTATTTCTTCATATATTTCTTATTTTACATGCTTTTGCGCATTTATTTACTTTATGCTATTTAATTGTCAAATTTTATTATTTGGCAAATATTTTGTATTTAGTTAACCAATGTAATAGTTAGGTTATATTCTTTTTATTTTTTACAAATATTTGTGTACATAGATAGCAAGTGTAATAGATATCCCCTCGGTGTAATAATTAGGGCTCATGTGCTTTCGTGTGTTTATGTGCTTACTTGTTTTTATCGCTTTCCTTAGGATTTTTCCATCTAATTATTATGTTTATATATTATATGCCCCTCCGTGCTCTTATATGCCTTTACATGTTTATTTGCTTTTTGATTTATGTTTCGGTTATTTTGATTTATGTTTTATCAGTTTTATTATTCCATCATCACACTAGTTCAACGCTAGTTGTGGTTTTACCATTTCCCGCTAGTCCAACGTTAGTGGGAATTCTTAGAAAGTGTTAGTCCAACGCTAAACCCTTAGGTCATTTTAGAGATAGATTCACACCTCATGTGCATTTCATATCATTTCACACATTTCTACTTTTTAGAAAATTTTCATTTTTGCATGATTTTTGTATATATGTTATTATCTATTATCTATTTTTGACAAATGCTCAGTGTATGACATTTAGGTTGAATTTCACTTAGAATTTAGGTCATTTGTGTGACCCAACTAGAAATAGTCGTCTACTCATGTGGGAAGCGGTGGCGTAACATGCTGTTCCTCCCTCCATGATAAGGAACAGTTAGTCATGAGTTGTTAGTTTCCCGTACCCGTTATGTTGCATACCCACTTTCTTTGTATACTTACTATCCATATTACTATTTTTCTTTTCTTTTTGCATTCTATTTTTGCATCCGCACTCGTGACTTACCCGAGGCTTCATTTCGGGTTTCGCAATTAATGTGATTATTCTGGTCAAGTCTCGACGGGACCTTTTGACCCTCCTGACACCACATTACGATTAGGACTTGCATTCATTTAGACACATCAAAATGTGATAGAATTTAGGGATGTTTTAGAAAATTTTAATTAAACCTTGCAACTAGCTTCAGTTAGATAGAAAGGGTGCTTTAAATGTAAGCCTTTGCCTTTACTTTCTTCAAATGTGACTGCTAGGCATTTTTCTCTTGTTTTTTGTAGACCGGAGTCGAAAAAGAGTTTTCAAACATTTTTTCTAAAAATTTTATTTTTATTTTGTTAAATGATTTTTCGGGTGACTTGGTACACCCTAATTCAATGTCAAGTGGCAACTCTATTTTTTTTTAAATAAAAAACCATTTTCCAAAATTAGTTGGCCAAGACTGTTGCATTTTTTAGTCCCAGCCTTTTTTTGTCTTTCAAAATACCATTTTTCTTAAATAACACTTTTTCACTAAAAATTTGATTTTTTTCTCACACACGCACGGTTTTCCAAAAGTCTTTCTTTTCAAAAAAATTCACCAGACCAGACTGCCTTTTCGGGCGAGACAATCATGAACCCCTGTGTGCACATTTTGGGGTGCGACAAGAGAATTCTAGAACTAGCTACCAAAATCTAATTCTTTATAAATACTAACACTTAACATAAAAGAACATGGAAACAATCTACAAGTCTTGCAAACAAAAGCTAGTCTACTAAAAAATTTGCCACAATAAAATAAATAGGCTGGCAATCCCTTGTTGAAATCCATTGGATTTCGATCTTACAATTTTAAGGCCTTCAACTAGATTCCATAAAACCTAGCTAGCTTGTGTGCATTATTTTTGGACCATATTCTACACTCTGGGCCTTCTTTGAATGCAAATTTAATCTAAAACCAAAGAATCAACTTGTAGCCGAATTCTCTAGCTTGATCATCACAATCCTAAAGTCCAAAATAATCTTGAGCCCAAGCTTAAGTCTTGACCATATTACGACGTCTTGCACAACTTGTCGTCAACTCCATAAGCTTGACTGCCAAGTGATCCTTAACTCCATGCTTACAAGCTTGATGTTGATGTGCAAACTCAATCTCCCCCGTAACCCACAAACTTGGAGTGTGCAAGTGCTACTTTACCCTATCAAAATCTTAAGTTAGATACTGTGTTTATTTTTGGTTTCATAGAATTCAGACATATGTAATTTAGTTTTTTAGGATATATGTGCATAATGCTTTTGGCCTTTATGTGTGATGGTAGCATTCTATCTATCATAACCAATAGAACTATGTTTTGGTGGTTAAATAGCTAGTAAGGTAGCAAATATTTTGTGTATTTTGTATGCTCCAAAGTTATTCTGAGTTTACTTATTATCTTCCATCCAAGGTTAGATAAGCTATTGTTCCTAGGTTTGATCGCCTTTTTTAAATTGAAGCAAAATGTTAGATTTTTATCTTATAAATATCTCTAAAAAAAGAAATATACTATTGTTTCATGGCTTGGTACCTAGGTTAATATATTTGAGCTAAGCAAATTTACTGGGGTATGTATAAATGTAAAATGTTGATTGTTATTGACATAATTTGAGATTGAGCAAGTGAAGGCACATTATCCTAGCTTTGGCTAATGTTTCTACAAGGAAAATGAAAAGAAACTTCAAAGAACTATGATTGCTTAAATCAAGAAGAGTTCCATGTCAACTTTTTAAAGACAAAGACCTAAAGACACTCCTGTATGATTCTTAGTTTTACTTAAATTTCTAGGTTTATTTTGAATTACATACTTCAATGGTTTCCTATATCGTTTCAAGGCTCAGGTATGTGCCTGATTTTGATGAAAATCTACATGAAATCAATGAGAAAATTACAGTTTTAATATTAAATGTTTGGAGTATCGACAATTTCAGTCTTAAAAGTTTGGATGAATACGTAGTGCCAAAAGTTTCAATTTTCAACATAGTCACTCCTATTAATTGATTTTGCCAAAATCTTACTAAAATCTGGTCACACGATACTCATGTATTGGTGACCAAATTATCATAAAAAATAAAAAAAAGAAAAAGTTTTAGTTTCCAGAATTGGTAATTAAAGGCGCTATTTTATGTTCATACATAATAAATAAGTACATAAAATTGAAAAAAAAATTACATGGACAATGCATTCATGTGTGCCTTAATTTATAAACTGTCAATTAAAAAACTTTCCTTTTTTGTAATTTATTTTTAAATTTTTGTAATTTATTTTTAAATTTTTGATCACCGGCATGTGAGCATCATGTGCCAGATTTCAGTAAGATTTTGACAAAGCAGTCAATAGGACTAAATATGCTGAAAAACTAAAATATTTAGTATTAGATTTATTTTCGTCCAAAACAACTAAAACTGTCGATACTCCATTCATTTGGTATCAAATAGCAATTTTCTCTAACATCAATACATCACTTACTTGATATCCAAATACAATTAGGTTATTATTTTGTGAGCCTCAATATCGACTAACTTTGGCTTGAAGAATAGAGTGTGACGATTTATGGACGAGTTATATGTTCGTGTACTTGATTTGAATTCTCAGATTTATTATGATTCCGTTGAACCATGTTATTGTTCCAGTCTAAAGACCAGCAAGTACCAAATGGGCTACTTTTTGTCGGGTCTTTTTGCACTTTCAGTACTGACTGAAATCAATTTTCTATGGTTAAAAGTGAATTTGGGCCTCACAAGTGTACTCATTAGTTGATGGCCATGATTCAATTTGACACAATGGATAATTGAGATGTGTGTCAGGTGAACAAATTTTGAGAGAAAAAGCACCAAAAAAGAGGTGGTTTTGGAGAGAAAATTGATTACACAACAATCCTGGATAGTTACACCAGAATGCCAAACAGTTACACAAAAATGTTAAGCAATTATATTACGCTAACTTGCGAGAAATGACAAAAGGCCAAATTGTGAAGCTCCGTACCTGGTTAAGAGTAAACTAAAGTACCATTTTTTTTTTTTTTTTGAGGAAGAACCAAAATAACATTTATGTACAAGAATAATACCTTGTTCTATTTCAGTCATCATGCTCAGTCACGTGCAATGTACATGCATTTTCTAGTTCTTTTAAAAGGGGACAACTATTCAGCAACAACCTTTTCTTTTTCTTTTTCTTTCTTTTTTTTTTTTAAGAGAATCCTAAAGATAACGAATATTGATGAGGCCACCAATATGTGGCATATTGGTAAGAAAATAAACATAGTTCTCCCATCTATCACAATCGTAAAAGGAGACTACATTTGTTTTCTGCGTCTTAGAAAAATAGGATATTTGGCATATTGGTAAGAAAATAAGCTTGGCAATCACTAAAAGAATTCAAAGAATGATTTTTGCTGCCTGAAGTAAGATTTTGCATAGAAATTGCTTAGAAATGATGCCCTAAAATCTTGTGGATTTGAATTATAAATGATCCCCAAACTAATCCTTGAGAAGGTCTATGGCATGGAGGTCCTAAGAAGATGTCAACAGTGCACTACTTTCTTTTGTATCAGCGGAAAATGACTCAGGTTCAATTCAGCTGAATTCAAACTCATCATACTTGTCCCGTAGTCCTTGAAGATTTTGTCCATCGTTGTAGACAATTGGATCTGTGTTAAACTCCTGTATGCTGATACGACCTTCCAGCATGCTAAGTGCTGCAGACATGGTTGGCCTAAGTGCAGGAGATGGATTAGCGCAGAGAAGAGCCACTTTGATCATTCTTAGGGCCTCTTCCTCATCAAAAGTGGAACCCAACCGTGGATCCACTAGCTCCAACAAGCTTCCTCTTTCTTGCAGAACAAGGGCCTGAAATAACCAAAGGATGTGGACTGTCAAAATTGGAGTACATAAACTAGAGTGATGAGTGAAGGCATGCAGATAACGATTGAATCAAAAATCAAATTTCATTTTACTTTGGCCTCACCAGAATAAACAAATTACAAACTTCAATCTCAACAACAGTTTTTTGACATACTGGATCATATAAAAACTACAATTTTCATAACTTCTGACTAGGGTTGGAGGCCCATGGAAGGATGGAGGTCAACCACCCCCGCCCCCCCCCCCCCCCCCCGGGGGGTGCTGCCTCTTCAACGTCATTGAATATGAAGAATTGTAAACAAATTTCGATAAGGCATCAACATGCCAGCTGAATTAAATGAATCTATCATCTCAGCTCATCCACCTGACATATTTCTGCTTTATTCAGAAAGAAGACTTCATTTCTTTCCCACTCAAGGACACAAACATAATCCTCGCTTGGGCGATAAAACATGTTGTTCTTTCCAGCAGCAATTTCTAATGCAACTATCCCAAAGCTGTACACATCTGCTTTGTTTGTTAAGTAGCCCCATAGTGCATATTCGGGTGCCATATACCCTTTGCAGAATGAAATAGTCCTCTTAATACTGCCTGAAATTGTATACTTCCTAAGTTCAACATCAAGAAACTAAGTCCAATTCTGTCAGTCCCAAACATGATACCTTACAATATTAACTGAAAACATCAGAAAAATAATAAAATTACATGTGGTGTATCTAGAGATTACAAATTATGCATTCTTTAATCATATTATTTGAAAATCAGGGACATTGTTCTGTCGAATCTTTCTGTAACTTGAATGTCCGCGTCCCCTGAATGAGAGGTTCATATTGTTGTCCAAATTTAAAGACTAGTTTATGGATCCTTCAACGCATGTTCACATGAGGAAAAAATTTTGAGAATCCAAGGACATTACATGTAATTAAAAATAATCATGTCAATCTTTCAATGGATTCCTTTTCACATGTTCCATTTGTTCCTACAATCTGGAATCAAATTAATTTTCTGTTTGAGTGAAAGTTAATTGTAAAACAATCACAGTGTCCTACTTTTTAAGGAATTTTCAAATAAAAAATGCTTCGCATCTGACATAAAACAACAGCATTTGCAGATTAAAGAATATTGGAGCTCACATTGTTCCCGCAACTCTAGTACTAATGTGTGTATTCTCCTCCTCAACAAGTTTGGCTAAACCAAAGTCAGAAATCTTTGGATTGAGTTCATTATCAAGGAGAATATTGTTGGTTTTGATGTCTCGATGAACGATTTTTAGAGCTGACTCTTCATGTAGGAAAGATAAGCCTTTTTCTATTCCAATGCATATTTTTTGCCTGATTGCCCAGTCCAATTCCAGTTGCAAGTTCTCAGGACCTGTAACATACAGGAAAATAACAAATGATATATTGTCACAAGTATCTTACCATCTCAATGGCCGCTTTCATTTCATTCGTCTCAAAAATAATGAAATACTTTGTTAAATTTAATTTAGTTGTTTCCAGATCTCAATTTGAATGTTTTACTTGATCATATTAAAGAAATCAACCAACCAAAGAGAGCACGTGCAAGGTTATTGTTCGCCAAGTACTCATAAACCAGCATAGTTGATTTCCCTCAATGCAACATCCATACATTCCCTTGGTTTGATTTTGGGAAAAGTTGCTTAACAGCAATTACTGTACCATCCAATAGAGTACCCTGCAGTGCCATAGAAATTAAAGGGCTAGGTGACTATTTATATATCAATATCATATTTCCATATTTCAATTTCATTTTCAATTTAGCATCCATTATGTGAGAAAACATACCAAGAAAAACAAATAATTAGATGATAATCCATTTTGCACATACATACCTTGTAAACTGCTCCAAAACCACCTTCTCCAATCTTATTTGCGGCACTGAAGTTGTCAGTAGCAGCTATGATTTGCCGGTAGGTAAATAGACCAGTCCTTAAGTCTAACCCTCTCAGTTCTGGGCAAGGACAAGATTAAAATTTTAAACTCATCTTTCATGTCCTCTCTCTCATCATATGGTTCTAAACGTGCTAACATATGCGTATCTTTATACTTTGGTTTCTTCACCCAGCAGAAAGAAATTTATTCCATTATGCATTTATTGCTAAGCAGTAGAGTATATTAATGCTGCCATCTGGATTTTCAATAATAAGAAACTTCAATTTCATATTTACAAGTCCAAACGGTACAACAACTTGTAACTTTGGCAAAAGTTCAAGAAAAACTGGAGGCACCTAAAACAAAATTTTAATGGAACAACTTCAGATCATTGGATTCATAAACTTTTTATTCTTCTTCTTTGTTATTTATTTATTTATTTATTCCCTGCTTGTTCCATCCCTCCAGAAGACTAATTAAAAAATTGATACAAAAGAAAACAGGTAAGCTCAAAAATTCAAAGAGTATCTTGCAGGGTATGTGCTAGAGTGCAAACAGAAACAAATTGTTCTCATCTCTTGTAGCTTAAACCGTAAGACGATAGGGCATGCCAATATGATGCTTAGATTTTAAAGCAAGTAAAGATCTTAGGTTCAATCATAAAAGCACCCTTTACAAGTTCTCACTTGCTGGATCCATTGGCTGCCAAAGCCAGCCCACAGATTAAGTCAAATTTTATGTCGCATAAAAGATGAATAGTCCCCTTCTAATAACATAAGTCACAAAAGAATCAAGTAATCCGAGAGATTAGCAACAAAGGAATTGAAGCAGTTAACATATTATTGTCTTCAAGAAAATCATTAATCATATTTGTCCAAAAGAATATCTTAAGGCATTCTCAAAATTGGCCAAAAAGCAAATTTCTTCATTTTAACTGGTATTCCTTTTCAGTTGTAGGGTCAGCCAGAAAAAATTTAATTCTCTTGTCTTCATTGAAATTATACATTCCTACAAACTAGAAAATCCTGACTGGACAACAGCGATCAACTTAACACAGTAATGTGTAAAATAAGACAGAATGACAATGTTTAGAAAGAAAGAGAGAACTACGGAATGTTCTTCCAAGATTCAGCAATGCAAACTTTAAAATGACTTTGCCATAGATTAACCGAACCTTCTTCCCTTGATATATTGTGTCTTGAATACCATCTCCTCCAACCAAAACCAGGAATGAAGAGCATGACTACTAATGCAGAAGCCACAGTTCCCACTGCAATGAAAATCTTCTTTTTCCCTTTGGAAGGAGGGTCAAATTCTATGCATCAGGTTAGCAAATGTTAATTTAGACAATAGTTGTAGCTGCTTTCTAACAAAATATTATAACAGCAAGCATGTCACTGATGCAAAAATAAGACGTCAGGACCCAGATATCTTCCTAAGCTACAAGCTAACTCCTTGGAGCTAAATTAACATTGGAAAAAGAATTATTGATCAATTCATGTCGTTATCTGCTAGATAGCAAACAAGTAAGAAAATAATCCGATATATAACAGGTAAATCCACACAAAAGTACGCCTACACAAACACACGCACAAACACACTCAACAAAGAGCTATACGAGGGGAGAGGGAAGAGAGGTAATTAACTTATATAGAGAAATTAAGATTTCATATAAATGAGATCAGATTACCGGAAACCACTGAAATGGCAGATATCAGAGGTCCATATGTTCCTTTCCACGGAACAGCTGCTGATCCTTTCCCAGCATAGTGGAAGCGTATCTCTAGAATTCCATCCTTTACAACAACGCCCTCATATTTTTCCTTTGTGACTTTATCAACTCTTCCGGCCTCCTTTTCTATATCAAAGTCCTTTAATCTCTGTTCGTCCTGTAACAAACAAAACAACAAAAGTCAGATGTTATAGACTTCAACATAAGACGTCTAAGTTGTGGTCATTCGACCTGGATATAGACATCGAACATCCATCTTCCAAGACTTTTAAATGATTGGTCATCTCTAAGAATTATCTCTGCAAAATGAAGTATCACAGTATAGTTTCCATTTGCCAAGCACCGACCATAGTAAGTTAGAGATAAAGGAGAGAGTCGAGCAGTCGTGTACAACTCCGAATCATTTAATCTTAGAACAGAGACATTATTTGCTATATAATGCACAGAAGTGTCGACATCCCAAACGAAACCAGTATTACTGAATCCCCAGTTCTCCTTTGAGCGAAAAAATTTTGCAGCACCAGCTGAATCTTCATCTGCTTCGAAAACTTTGTTTCCAACCATCATACTCTTTCCACCACAGTTGATATGTAGTGAATAGTGATCTACAAAAAGCAAAATGATGAAATTTTATTGTGGGTAATCCTTGAGCATATTCAGACAAAAGTTGCAGGCTAATGTATTTTATCACATGACATGTCTCTCTAACTAAAAGCAGATGCTATTTCACTGTACAATTGTTGACAAGAAAGTAAAAACTTCTCTACCAAGTATCAGGAGAGTAGTTCAGCTGTGAGATCCCACATCGGTGGGAAGAAAAGAAAAGAAATGATATATAATATCCTGCGTTTGGGCTACTAAATAACTTGGCTTAAGCATTTTGAGCCCGTGGTTTAAAGCTCAAAAGTTATTGGGTTAGCCCAGACGCGGGATGTTACATCAACACTATGATTTGGTAAAGAAATCAACTCTACTTATTACCTTTTGAACAAGGAAAGCTCCCCAGAGATTTTCCTAGCTCTCTGCATTAGAACATGGTTTGTGGATTATGCAAATTGTTAATATAGTACCATAGAATTATTGAATGAACGACTGCAGCCTATATTTTTTATGGGAGTGTCAAAACTTACAATTTTTTTCCTGCATTGAAACTTCTGAACAAGTTTCTGGCAAACATCAAAAAGAAACTTTAAGTTCTGGAGAAGTAGAATGTGGGAAGCAAGAAAATAGGGCAAAGATTAGAGTCATACAAGGTTTCCCGACAAGTTGATGGCTCATAGTTCTCAGAGAAGTTATTGTAAGAAAGATCTATCTGACTGAAAACAAGTACATATCATTAGCATATCTTACAATCCTATGAACTGAGGTTGGTAAAAGCTCAATGCTTACAATTGCAGGATGCACCATCTAGAGCAGAATGAACAGTCTATCAAAACATGTTTCATAGAAATAAATAGTCATCAGAATTAATGACCATAACGACATTACCAAATCGAGATCCTGTTCTCTTATTCAAGTCAATCTGAACAAAAATTAAGTTGCACTCTGTGTCTGCATTTTAATGGTAAATCATAGGTAAACCAATTTTTTTTTTTTTTTTTTGATATTGAACTTTCGATGAATGTATATATCAACATGGACATGCATGCAATTTAGTTTATGCTATGCTTTTGATATTGAATATCATAGCTCAGGAAAGTAATATCATCATCTCATGATCCCACCTAAGTAATCAGTGAAAGGTTTTCAACTAATTCTGAGTGGAGCATTTGAGTATTTCCGGCTTTTGCAGTGAATCCCTATTTTCTTTCCCTATGACCCCCTTAACGATGTCTTCCCCGTGATCTACAAAATTACAAGTTGGTAAATAAGCTGCTAATAGATGGTATATTTAGTTAATTTAGTGTGCCAAGGAATAGAATCATTGAAAGGGGAAATGGACCAAGTTATAGGACTCGGAATGGGAAGAATTTTGGTGAAGCTTGACTATCCAACTCCTTAGTGTAATGGAGCATGACTCTTGCGCAAAATTTATAGAACAACCTTTTGGTTAGCATGAACAGTAAAATGAGATAAGAGCCCATGTAATCACAGTCATTAATGTGCCATGTTTTCTCTTTCCTGTCCTTGTATAGAAACAGGAAGCACGATACACCACACCATTTTACCATTTTACTGTTCGTCTTGTTTAAATGTACCATATATTTAGTCATATTTGTCTAATCTTTTCTCATAAGAGCAGCCAGAGAAATTTAAATCTTGCTATCGTGGCAATTTGGCGTTTGTGATGATTCTTCTACTTTGATGTTCTTATTCCTTTAACTCTGACATTAGCTATATGTAGCCCAACATCTGAACTTTATATGATTTTAGGTATAGCTCTATTGAAGACAGGGGCTTGATACAGCACATTTTGGATCTATATAGTTAGTTTGATTGTTGTTTGACAAAGAGGAGAGAGTTTAGTTCAGAAGTCTAATGAAGGGATATAAGTAATTGTGCCCATTTTGGCTAAAACTTTTCACAGTTTTCCTTTCTGATGTCATTTTTTCTTTTATGCCCTTCAATTTATATTACCAAGCACTCTAAACAGGTTTTCTTTGCCACTCAAATACAAATATATATTTTCCCCAAATAGATTTCCATGAAGCTCCTCAGTGGACAGCTATGTCATTCAATCAGTAAGATGGAAAATTTGGTTTATCCTATTATTGGCATTAGCAACCTCAGGGATTTTTTTAACTTAATATATTAGACACAAATGATGTACACTTCGGATTTTATATCTTTTTACCAAGCCCATTTGGAGCACTCAGATAAATAACAAACTAAAACATAGGCTTTAGTTCTTCCCAGTCTTAGTTTGTTGATGTATTCCTTCTATGACCCAACACCTTATTGCACAAGAATTTCAAAACTCAGTCAATTTTCCAAGGACTTGTAATGTATTTCATACTTCAAAAATTCTTGAACAAGACATTCTTTGCCTTCTTTATGCATTTAACTATTTTTTCTCAGTTATTTCCCTATTTGTTAATGATCCTATGAAAGCAGCTTATACTGCTCCCATACTAATCTCCCAATTGTATTCATATATTGTATAACTACTTGTCAATTCCTTCAGAAGTTAGTTCTGTCCTTAAACGAAGATCAATATTGTAATCCTTATCATTTCATACTTTTCTCATGAATCACATGTAGGTCAAACTTTAGTCCAGCTCGTTTCCAAAAACTAGATTAAATAAACACTGTCAATTAATGAACTATAATTAATAGTTATTATAGTAAAAGTTTATTTATCAGATATTCTTCAGAATCTCAAAGAGAGTGTGTAGTCTTTAAATGAAAATAAAATCAATTGTATCACGTCAAAATACAAAACCAAGTCATAGCAGATGCTGTCTCTTTCACACATAAATTAGTCGCTGGTCATCAAAGGAAAGAACCCCTTCTCCTATTACAAGATCAATCAAGATGGGGCAGAATGAAACGTACAGCTTAGTATCTCTATTCTTGATCCAATCGGCCCAGAAAGATAGTTGCTGGTCAAAAACCTAATTAATACAGAGTATATGGAGTTGTCAGCAAAACTATGCAAATTCAAGTTAAAATAACATATAAAATAGAAGGAAAATTTTGTGCAGCTCTTGCATAATAGAATGAAAGCATCCCAGGGTGTATCCTGTAAAAGCAAGCAGTTCTCCAGTATCTGTATTCACCAAGGATATATTAAATAAAGCCCAGGAATTACAGAACTTTATCTTAGATGATTGCATTTACTTCTTTTGAATAAAAACTATGATTTATATAGCATGCGAAAGAAAAGCTGTCAAAATCTAGACTAAGTATGCAACTTTCAACACCATTTCAGTATACAAAATTGAAGAATTTTCTAGGCTTTACCAGCATTATCAGTGAAGACGTTAGTGATTTATTTCTTACATGATCTCCAGAGCTTCCAGACCTTCAAGATGGGGAATCTGTCCTTCAAGTTTGTTGAAACTTAAATCCCTGGAATTAAAGCATGACACACATGGTCAAGCAAAAAGTACAAATGACAGATTAAAAGATAAAGCCAATCTCTCAAAGTTACACTGGGCAATAAATGATGGGCACAGGTATAATTCAACTAAACTTGTAATCTTCATATTGAATAATTGTTGAAGTATCAAATACTTAGTTTTAATAGTTTAACTATATGTTTCATCACCTTTTGTTCTAAGTAGTTAACAGAATTTTGTAATCATAATGACAGAACTCATAACAGATGCAAAACTTTCAAGGAATATGCAAAAGCTAAAATACCAAATTAGTGGAGAACTCTTTTCACATGTATAACAAAATACCAAGATCAATGCACTTTCTTATGATACAATGTCCTGAAATTGTGAACTAGAAAAATAGAAAACACCTAAGTAAAGATAATAAGAGAAAAGGTTTACAGAATCTTTAATGTCGTCATATCAGCTATGTCATCAGGAATTTTCCCAACCAAATTACAACTTCTCAGCATCCTGCAAACAGAAATGATCATTGTCAGAGCAAAAGATGCTGAATCAAATGGAAGTGACCAAACTTCAAGTAACGATTTGGAACTATATATAACTCACAACTTATTCATGCTCGTCATGTCTCTCAGCTTTGGAAATTCTGAAGAACCTCCTTTTAGATCACTGATCCTTCTGCAGACAAAACCAATAGGGTTAATTGCTTGCAGCAGTACCATTTCTCTTTAAAACAAGAATGTTAAGAGGAGAAGCCTGGAAGGATTTAACTCACAGTTCCGTTAAGTTTTTTAAGACAGAAATACTAGAAGGTATAGGTCCTTGAAAACCACTAGCTTGAAGCTCTCTGTTGACAGTGCCTATGAATTAATGCACCATTGCAGCAAGAATTAAATGTTCAAAATGTACTAAGATACAAGCTTACAATTTTTGTAGATTTTTCCAACTTGAAAAATCAGGCAAGTTTCCTGTGAAATTATTACTGCTTAGCCTACTGCATTGGCCCAAAAGTCAAGAAGAGCGAACAAATAATAAGATGAAAAGATAACAACTGTGTTAGAAACATTTGTTTTGTAATATAGGTGCATAATTAACATACAGTTCTGTCAATTGGGTCAGGTTATTGAGTTCCATCGGCAACTGACCAGTGAGATTATATACACTAAGTATGGTGCATACATCGAGAGGGAAAAAGCTTATGAGACCACAATATGCGCAAGTATGAAATGTCATATAGATTCAGTTAACAAGTATTAACTTATAAATAGAAGGGCTTACAGATTGTTCAAGTTGACCAGCTTCCCTAGCTCTGCTGGCACTGTCCCATTAAACATGTTGTTCTCCAAGCTCCTAAAATTTTGAAGTCTCAAATGATTAGGCATCATTCATAGCACATTGACCTTAAAAGAAAAAACTGCATCAACTTGATACCTCAATTCCAGCTACCAGAAGCATTGTGTGTCACAAAGAGGAGGGAGGGAGGGAGAGGGCGAAGGGTAGAGGGAGAGAGAGAGAGAGAGAGAGATAATCATACATATATACAAGTGTTTTCAGATTTCCCAAGTAGCCTGGGATCGGCCCAGATAAATGGCTTATAGTAACAGACCTACAGTAGCTTCATAAGGTTAAGATACAGAAATGAGGTGTACATACTAAAAGTTGAAAACAAGTTTATAGCACAAGCATAGCTCACACGTATTCTAACTTCGTAGATGCCCATTCAGTGGGTATTGTTCCACTAAGATAGTTCCTTGTGAGGCAACTGCAGACATAAAAATTAAACTTGCTGGTTTAAATCATTAGGCTGAATTCTTTTCGTACAAACAAATACAAATCCAGAATGCAGTCAGTACATTGTCTTAATATATGATAACTTCGCCAGGGAAGGTGGAACAACACCCTGTAAATTCTGTCCCTTGAGGAATCTGTGACAGAGAAGTGGAATTAATAAATTCAACAAAGATAATTGACGGTAGAACATACATTTCGATCTCCAATGAAGAAAATGAGATAAAACAATCCCTTTTCTGGAAAGGCCAACTAGTGGTTCTAAAATTCAGTTTGGGAAAAGAAACCATCAAGATTTTGACTCCTGCCTTAAAAGAAAAACAGATTACATACAGAAGTTAAATCAGAGGACAACCAAACATATTGCGGACATAAAAACTCAAATATTCTTCCACATATTGAACTTCATCTAATATGCCTTGGTATTAGCTACCACTTAGTTTAGAAAAGAGCATAATTGTTTGTAGAATTGACACACCAAACACAATTATTAGCTAAAAATGAAATGAAGAATGTCATTCAACGTTTTTCCCTATATTGGTTAAGTAACTTTTTTTGAAACCTCAAGATGTATAATAATTTATACAGTATAGCTGTAATATAATTTTACACTGGTGTTTTTGGTTAAAAAAATTTCAAGAAGTGTTACTTTCTCATACAAATTTCAAACTGTTTATTATTTTTATATTTACAGTCCATGAAGTAAAATTGATCTATTTTTCATGTTCATTTATTTTCCAGTCACATTATGCTGCATGGTTGCAAATTCTTGAATGGCTAATTTTACAAGCCATTCTAAGCAACGACTTTTCAATGAAAAATAAATGTTGGAATGATTTGTAAATGGTAGGTATTAGTGATAAGTGTAAATATCCATCTGAAATTTAAGAGTGTATTAATTAGTTATATAAGTAGATAAGATAGAGATAAGATTAGGTGGTGGTTAGAATAATTATTATCCTGTAATGAGCGTGTATAAATAGGTATTATATCATTGTAAATGCATCTGAGAAAATGAAAAAAAAAAAACTTTCCAACTCTCTTCTTAACATGGTATCAGAGCAAAGACTCTAAAAACTCTATTCAAATATTAGAATAGTATAACCATAAAAAAGAAATATGATGAAATCATCCATGCCTGTGCAAGGTGGAATGGGACAAACTAACATAGTTCTTGAAGACTTGGCCATAAGAATGATAGAAGTATTGAATAGATATAAAAAAATTTACACCAAGCAATGATTCCTCTATGGCTCATATAGCATCTGGTGGATGATACCAACTATGCATTTTAGTACCAGGTTGTCGAGATGTATATCCCGAACAAAGACAAGTTGAGATATATCAACTGTGAGCTTTCTCAACCTTTACTAACAGATCCAACATTGTGAAATAATGGTTGTAAACAACATGGACCCATTACTGATTGGCGACTTTATCTGCTTTCCTATTGCCAAATTGGTATGGAATACTGTTACCACAACATACTTTGATGGAGCTGATACATCATAATTATATGATCCATAGCAGAAAGTGACTAGGACAAGACAAGTTGGTGGGCCAATCGAGAAATATTATAACGACCTACAAGGTTTGTGAAGAGAGATTGACTTCTGTCAACCCGATCCAATGGAAAGTGTTAACAATATTAGTAAATACAACTCTACCATATATGAAGAGAGAGTTTACATCTTCTTTGACGGACTGGATGATAGATTCGACAAGATCCATAGTGATGTGCAGCAAATGAAACCGTTTCCAACAGTAGAAGAGGCATATGCTTATGTCTAACGATAAGATAGAAGACAATCGGTAATACTGATAGGGGGAGATAACTCAACTTTATTATGGCATCTAAGGGACCAAAAGGTGAACTGATTATGTTGCCACAAATTTAAGCAAAAGAACCAACCGATGGAGTTAATTTTACTCATTACAATAAGAAGGAATACATGCATGATGCGTGTTTCAAACTGCATGGGTATCTTGCATAGTGGAAGGAGCAAAGAGGACGAAATACACGAGCAGGTCGATTGAGTACTGCTAATCAAGATAGAAGCTTTGGAAGAATTGCAACTACTATTGCTGAATCAATGGCATCAGTTGTAGACACCAAATTTTGATACACCTTTTATAAGAAAATATATTTTTACTTTGTTTGGGGATACTTTTTATTTTTTGGGGGCTAATTGCAATTTTTGCGTAAATTATGTCTAATTAATTGTATCAGAGGCAAAATGATAATTTCACCACATAAATATTATATTATATTATTTCATTTTATTTTATTTTATTTTATTTCCTAAATACATAATTTTATTGTTTTTATCATTATTTCTAATTTTAATAATTTTTGGGAGTCATTTATAATTTATTTAAAATTTTAATATTTTTTAACTTAATGACACGTTTTACAATGCAATTTTATTTAAGAATTTTTTTGTGAAATATTTTATATGTGCATTTAATACATTTATAGATTTTATGTAAAAAAAATATTTAATAATTTTTAAAGAATATTTGGTGCTTATTGCAAATTGTATCTTTTTGTTTATGGCATATTTTTCAGTGGTGTATTAATTTTAAGATTTTAATTTTTATTATTATTGAATTTTCTTTTTTTAGTAATGCTGAATTTTAGTTTTAGTTTTTTTTTTAATTCTAAGAAGTCCATTGATTTTTATTTTATTTCATTTCCTTGTATTTTTCTTACAAACGCTCAAAAAAAAAAAAAGAAAAAGAAAGGAGCAGACTGAACAACAGCAGCAGCGTTGTTGCTGCTACTACTTCTGCCATGTATGCATAGCCAAGTTCAACTGCATCCACCAAATCCCCCAAACACCATCATCAATCCATCCCCACTTGGAGTGACATTACCATATTTGTAGGGATAGGTTTGGATTTTTTCTTCCCCTAACACTCAAGCTCAGACACTCTCATTCACTCACACAACACAGCCTCATTTTGGACAAGCACACGTAGACTTCACACGCCTCTCCCTTCTGTTTTTCCTTCGATCCTCTCTACAACACAAAAACAACATAACACTTTTGACCTCACAACTCTCCCTCTTGGTTCACACACGTTGCACACATTTTCTGCAGACACCACATTCACGCACGTCACAAACGCCAACACACCCCATTCACTCACTCTCAGCTCTCTCGCAGACCCGACCAGTCTTCCATTCTCCACCTTTCTGACTTTTCCATTCTCCACCTTTCTGCCTTTTTTTTCCACAAGAGAATACAACCCACATTCACACACACCATTAACACTTCACACCCACAATTTCACTCATCACACTCACGCAATTCACACACAACACTCACACACAGTCACACGCCCAGTTCACACAAAAATATGCACAAAACAACCAGCAAAAGTGTCCAAAAACAGCCCCAAAATCGTGAAATTACAGCCCAAGAAATTATGCAAAAACAGCCAAAACAACACCAATTAACAGCCCCAAACAGTCTAAAATTGCCATCTAAAGCATCAACTCACCTCTTAGCTCTCAATTAGCCTCAAATCCAAGCCACAATTCACAGAATTTCTTCCTCAAATTACCACCGAGAACACCACCAAATAGTCCCTCAAAAGCCCAATAATCACCACCACAATCATGAACAACCATATACCCGTAGCCAGCCTCCACGGGTTAAACCAGGCAACGAAGGACCCCCCTCTCCCTCGATAGAGAAGGTGCGCTTCTTGTTACCCTTTTAATTGCTTTGATTTGTCCTCTAATTAATGAAGTTTGTGTAGAGAATGTTGGATTTATGATGTTTCTGGATTTGAGGATTTTGGGTTTTTGATTTAAGAGATTTGGGTGTTTGATTATTGATTTTGGATTTGGGAAAGAAGAAGAAAATTAGGGAATTTTGGGGGGAAGAAACGATTTGGGGCTTGGGGAAGGAAGCTGCGGGTTTGGAAATCTGACAATTTGGGGCTTTGATGTTGAAGACTTGAGGTTTGATATGGGGGGTATCATTGGCTATAGTGAAGAAAGCAAGCGGATTTGGCTTGAAGATGTGGTGGGGGGAGTTTGACTTTATTCTTGGCTCAATAACCGATTATGGCGGGGGTATTTAGTCTTTAGTTTTGATTCTTCCCTGCCGTTTGCAGTTAAAAAGAAAAGTTTGAGAAGAAAGATTAGGAAACTACGGTTTTTTAGTATTTGGCTATTTAACTTTGTTTAGTTCCTTCATTTTTAACTTTGTTTAGTTCCTTCATATTTTTAATTTGCTTTCTTTAAAATGGTTCCTAGTTTAATTTAATTCAGCCTTTAGTCTAATATTTAGTTTTGTTAGTCAAGTTAATTTAGTTAATTAATTTGGTCTTACTTTAGTTTAGCATTTTGTTTTTGGTTATTTTTATTATAAAATAGTATTTAAGTTTCAGCCCTCAAGATTTTAGTTAGTACTATTGTACTCTTCAACATTTAGCATTTTTGCATTTTTAGTCCTCAACAATTTCCTTTTTCTTTCATCTAAGTCCTAGTTTAATCGCGATTATGTCCTTTAGTTTGCTCAAAATTGTAATTTTGTCCTTAAGCTTTGCTGAAATTACATTTTAACCCCTAAGTTTGCTATAGTTTGCATTTTTTACCCTCCAATATTTCTGGAAATTGTATTTTTACTCCTATGTTTTGCTGGAATTACATTTTTGCCCTTATGAATTGCTGAAAATTATAAATTTGGTCCCTCATGTTGCTGAAAATTGCATTCTTGTCCCCCAACCTTGCTGAAATTTTATTTTTGCCATTATGCTTTGCTAAAATTACATTATTGCCCTCAAATGTTGCTGGAATTTATATTTTTTCCCTCCAAGTAGCTAGAACTTGCATTTTTTGCCCTTATGAATTGCTGGAAATTGCAATTTAGTTCTTAAGTTTGCTGAAATTTCATTTTTTATCCTCAAATGTTGCTGAAAATCTTGATTTTTTACCCTCCCTAATTGCTGAAAATTGTATTTTTGCCTTTAAATATTGCTGTAAATTATGTATTATCCCATTGACTTGCTGTAATTTACATATTTGGCTTTTAAACTTGCTGGAAATATTAATTTTCATCATTATGCTTGCTGGAAATTATATGTTAGCCTTTAAACTTGTTGTAAATTATATTATTACCTTAAGAATTATTTGAAATTGTAATTTTACCCTTTAGTTTGTTGTAAATTACATTTTTGCTATAGAATGTTGCTAAAAATTTCATTTTTTAACCAAAAAAAACTTTTGGAAAATTTTATTTTTGTAAAAAAAAAATTAATTAAGTTCTTAAGACTTTTAATTACTTCTTTTATTATATTATTTTATTAAATTCTCAATTAATGTCCTAAGATTTGGTCTGTTTGTCTAATTAATACTCAAACTAGTTTCTTTGTTTCTCTTTTAGTTATTTTGTGATTTTTTATTTTATTTATTTGTTTTTATTTTTATTTTTTTAATTTTTTGTGCTGGAAGCTTAATTAAGTATTTTTGTATTTTTAATTTATTTATTTATTTTTATTTTTATTTTATTTATTATTACTATTATTTGTTTAATTAATTCAACAATCTTCATTTTCTTCCTAAATGTCTAATTATTATTATTTTTTTAATTAATTCTTGTTTATTGTTTGTTAGAATTGTTTGAACTTTGTGGCATGGTTATAGTGATCAATATTACATTACTTAATTAATGGTTTATTTATTTAAATAGTGGTACCTTAATATGTTTGTTCATGTTGTTAGCATTTGTACCGAGTTTGCTAATGGGAGGTACCTCTATTACCCTTTCAATGTCTCTTTATATGCTCCTACGTGCTCCTATGTGTCGCGTCCTAAAAAATCATGAGCAAAGGGTGCTAGTGGGGTCATTAACTGTCGCGTCCCAAAAAGACGGTCTAGTCTGTTGATCCTTTTCGAAAAAAGATAGATATTGGAAAAATTGTGCATGTGTGATAAAAATCAAGTTTTTTAGTAAAAAAATATATTTTTAGAAAAAATGATATTTTAAAAAGAAAGTAAGGCCGGGACAAAAAATGCGACAGTTTTGGCCAACTGATTTTTGAAAAAGGGTTTTATTTTGAAAAAAGGAGTCGCCACTTGGTACTGAGTTAGGGTGTACCAAGTCACCCAAAAAATCGTTTAACAAAATAAAATAAAAATAAAAAATAAAAATTTTAGAAAAATCATTTAAAACCCTTTTTCAATTCCGGTCTACGAAAAACGAGAGAAAAAGGTTAAGAAATCACATTTGAAGAAAGGAAAGGCAAAGGCTTGCGTCTAAGGTACCCTTTCAACCTAACCGAGGCTAGTTGCGAGGTTTAATCAAAATTTTTTAAATTAACCCTAGATTCTATCGCGTTCAGATATATCTAAATGAATGCAAATCCTAAGTCTAAATGTGAATATCGGGAGGGTCTGCATGTTTCGTCGAGGTTTGGTCAGAATTATCGCGTTAATTGCAAAATCCGAGTTGAAACCTCAAGGGAGTCACGAGTTTTTATGCAAACTATGAGGCAAAAAGAAAAGAAAATAATAATATATAGTAAGTGAAGAAAGAAGGTGGGTATGCAACGTGACGGGTGCGGGGGACTAATAACTTGTGACTGAATGTTTCTACTCACGGAGGGAGGAACGACTTGTACGCCACCGCTTCCCATGTGAGTAGACGACTATTTCTAGTCAAATCACACAAATGTCGTAATTTCTAAGTCAGATGCAACCTAGATGTCATGCATTTTAAAAATGTGTCAAAAGAATATTAATAATAACAATAATAATAATAATAGTAATAAAATCATACCAAATGGAAAGAAAACTAAAAGTGTGTGAAATGAGATGTGAAATGCACACGAATGCACCTAACACTAAAATGTCCTAAGGGTTTAGCGTTGGACTAGCCCGTTCTAAAAATCTCACTAGCGTTGGACTAGCCGGAAAAGAATGAAGCCATAACTAGCGTTGGACTAGTGTGGTGACGGGATAACATAAAACATGAATTAAATGGTAAAGCGTGAATTAAAAGCAAATTAGACATATAAAGACATATAAAGTCAAACAGGAGCACATAACACATAAGCATGATATCTAGATGTAAAATCCTAATGAAAGCGGTAAAACAAATAAGCACGTAAGCACGCAAAACCAAATAAATCCTAACTATTGCAACGAGGGCTTAATTTACAATTTAAAGGGAGAAATTAAAAATGCCCTATCTATTACACTTTCTATCTTATTACATAATTTTTGCTAAAACATGAGAAGAATAATCTAAATATTACATTGACTAGTTAAATACAAAATATTATATTTTTTCAAAATAATAAAAATTTAAAAATAAATAAATTAAATACATAAATACGCAAACAGTATGTAAAATAAGAAACAAACAAATAATAATAAAATAATGCATAAAATCACATTGGAGCATATTGGAGCACATAAAGAGGAAAATAATAAGAAGTCGGGATATCTCTTTGGAGACTCGGTACCAAAGCTTAAAAAATAAACGCACAAGTTAAAGGGACAACTACTTAATAAAATAAAGAGTGAAATATGAAATACTAACACATTAGAATAATGTAAATTATAGCAAGTTAGAGGGAGAAAATAAAAAGTAGAGTAAATTGGGGACAAATGATAAATTTAAACTAATTGGGACAAAATTGAAAATCTACACAAGTATAGGGGCAAAAATATAAATTAACACAAATTGGGGGAGGGCCGAATAGTAAATTCAACAAGTGTCGGGGTGTACATGTAAATTTTAACAAAACTGTACAAGCCCCAATTAAAAAAAAAAAAAGAAACAACACTATAGGGACCAAATTGATAACTGTAACAGCTTAAAGGGGAACAATATAAACTAGAAGAATTTAATTGAAAGGAAATAAACCCAAATGGGGTTATTTGTAAAATTTGAGACCTGAATATAAATATCCTCTTTTACAAGCAGATGCAAAAAGAAAATAAAAATGAAGATGCACTACAAATTAAATTGAAAACTGATCATATCAAATTGATTGGATTAACTAACTAAACTAAGAAAACTAAATCAAACTAAGACCATAAGAAACTAACATTAAGCTAAAACAAATAAAAAAGAATCACATTATTAAAACTGGACTTGGCAAATTAAAAAAAAAATTTTAACTTCAATTTCTTTCTATCTCCCTCTCGTCTCTTCCCAGATTCTTTCCCCTTTTTTTTTTATTATCATCCCTTTTCTCACTCTTCTCTCTCTTTTCTTTCTTCATCCCCTGCTTCTACCGTTCTCTCTCACTCTCTATTTCTCCTTTCTTTTTCTTTCTTCTTTCCAGATTCCTTTTTTTTCTTTCTTTCCCCGTTTTTTCTTTTCTCTCTTTCTTTCTTTTTCCTTATTTATCTCTTTTTTCTTTGTTCCCCTGATTTCCCTCTGCTCTCTTTCTTTCCCATCTCTCTACCTCTCTTTCTGTGTCCCTCTCTCTCTCGATCCATCTCTCTCACGGTCCATCTCTCTCATGCTCTCCCTCTCTCTATTTCTCTCACCAATCCCTCTCTTTCTCTCGCTCTTCTCTCTGCTTATCTCTCGGTTCTCAATTTCTTCTCTCTTAGTTTCTTAAATCAATCCCCCAAATCCCCAAATCAAGAAAGCAAAACTTTAAAATTCTAATCTTCCTTGTCCAATTTCATCACAAATCAAACAACTCAAACAATGATTGAGAGAGAAGGCTGCGGTTTACCTGGTTTGGGTGAGGAATAAGTGGCAATTCGGTGGCTAATGACTAGTTGTAGTGTCGGTTGTTGGCTCAATTGAAGGCGTCCAGTTGGTTGGCTGTTGATGGTGGTGTTGATGTCTGGTGTTGCTGTGTGTGCTTCTTGCATGAATGTGTATGCATGTGTGATGTGAACCTATGTATGTGCCCTTATTGTCTACGACTGTGTGCGTAATTTCTGTGGGTGGATTGATTTTTATGTGTTCTTGCGTGTGTGTGGCTTAATTTTTGAATAGAACTCTACGTGTGTGTGTGTGTGTGTGTGTGTGTTTGTGAGATGATTGTGAGTTTGTGATGGGTGTGTGCCATTGTGTGAATGTGACTGGTGAGTGAATGTTTGAAGCTTCGTGTCAGTAACCTGTGTTTGTGTGTGAATTGAACGAAAGCCACGAGAAATAGAGGTAGCTGTGTGTAAATTGTGTGTCTATTTGGTGTGAGTTTGTTTGTGTGCTTGTGTAGGTGAAGTGAGTTTGTGGCGGTGTGATTTTATGTGGTTATTGTGGCTGTTCTGGGTTAACGGTGGGCTAAGGAAGGTGGAGCTCACCACGGTGGTGGACTTCGTTGGTGCTGGATGGTAATGGTTAGTTGAAGAATTGGGGTTGTGGGTGGTGGCAGTTGTGGACGGTCTGGACTAATGCAATTTTATTGTGATTTCGGCGGTTGTGGGGGCGGCTCTGCAGTTGTTTTGGGGCTGCCATTGGGTACCTTTTAGGGCTGTTTTTGTGTAGTTTCTTGGGTGATGAATGGCTGGTGTTATGGATTGTGTTAATTGTGATTTTGGATGCTGATGTGGGTGAATTTTGTGTGATGTTTGCAGGTCTTTTGTGCTGCAATTTTGAGGGTGTTATAGGACTGTTTTGTGGTTCATTTAGCTGCAACTTAAGACTGATTATGGCTGGAATTTTTGAGGTTGAAGATGGCTGATAGGGCTATTTTTTGGGTGTTGTTTCTCTGATGAAAATTGGGTGATGGAACTATGGTTTAGATGAAGTAGGACTGATGATGGTTTAAACAAGGGGTGGGAAACGAATGTGATGAATTTATTGAAGAAATTCTCAAACCCAGAATATCAGAAAGCAAAGATTAAGAAAACAAAAAGGAAAACAGGTGAGAATCAAAGAAAACAAAACCCAATAATAGAAGAAAAATCCAAGAAAAATCTAAATCAAAGTTTCAAACAAATAAACACATAATTGAACACATAATCAGATTTACCTAGACAAATGAAAAAAAGATAGATCAAAAACAAAGAGAAAATACTAAGAAGTTACCTTTTTGAAGCTTGAAACTGATATGAAGATGAACAGTGGTCAGAAACTTCAGAGGCGATGAATAGTAGATGGAAAATGGAGATGATAGCAAGTGCGTGTTTTTAAGTGAATAGTGTGTGTTTTGATATTTTAAAACATAAAGTAAAAGTGGTTTTTAGGGTTTTCAAAATTTTTCTCCTTTTGTTTTGCTGATTAAAAGGGGTATTTATAAGCCACTTGTCTTGTTGGCCAAGAATGCCATAAAATAACGAAAACGCCACCGGTATTAAAAATATTAATTGTATTAAAAAATATTTTTTTAACCCCAAAATTAAAAATTAATACAAAGAATCTGACAGCAATCTCTAAATTTTTAAAAAGAATTCATAATAGATTTCAAAAATAAAAGCTAGAGCTTAAAGTTGATAAAAACGCGCTCGAGGTGTGAAATGATGATTTTACCCCCGGACAACGAAAATACACAAAAAATAGATATTAGCCTCAAAAAATTATCAAAAATTAAAATCAAGCTTAAAACATTAGAAAATGCCTTTTTGACTCAAAATTTGACAAAAAAATGAATTTAAACTGTAAAATAACAATTTTGCCCTTGGACAATAAAAATTTACAGAAAAATAGCTATTTACCTCAAAAAATTATCAAAAATTAAAAATAATCTTAAAACATTAGAAAATGCATTTATGACTCAAAAAATTGATGAAAAATGAATTTAATTTGTAAAATAATGACTTTGCCCTTGGACAATGAAAATTTATAGAAAAATAGCTATTGACCTCAAAAAATTATCAAAAATTAAAAATAAGCTTAAAATACTGGAAAATGCATTTATGACTCAAAAATTGACAAAAAATAAATTTGATTGTAAAATAATGATTTTGCCCTTGAATGCGGTATTTACAGAAAAAATAGCAATTGTCCCCAAAAAAATTAAAAAAATTTAGAAACATACTTAAAGAATTAGAAAAATAAATTTGGAACCTAAAATGAGCTAAAATGGGGTTTGCGAGGCGAAATTATCATTTTACCCTTATGCTGGTAAAATATAAAAGAATACCAATTAAATCTAAAAAAATCATAAAAAATTAAAAAAAATGAATTTAAACTCCCCAAAACTAATAAAAAAGTAGTTACAAATAAAAATTACTATTTTTCCCCCAAGATTATTGAAAAATTAAAATTTAACCCCAAAAGTATAGACACCTTCTTAATGTTTGAAAAGTAAATGGTGTGTCAAAATTTGGTGTCTACGCTATGTGTTTCCTATGTGTTTTTTTATGTATCTCTTTGTGTTTATTATTTTATTCATGTGTGAGTATTTATTTATTTATGTCATATTATTTATTTGAATTTAATTTTAATTATTCAAAGAAATGTAATAGATAGATGATATTCTACTTAGCAAAAGTTTTGTATTTAGATAGTTAATGTAATAGATTGCTTATATTTTCATCTATTTAACAAAAGCTTTTGTATTTTGGATAGAAAATGTAATAGATAGGTTAGATCGGTCATCTCTTATCTTTTTTCATTTTTAGATTGTAATTAGGCTTCCCCGGTGTAATAGTTAGGGCTTTTGCGTGTTATGTGTGCTATGTGCTTATGTGCTTTACTCACTTTCCTTAGGATTTTGCATCTAAAATATAATGTTTATGTGCTATGTGCTCCTATGTGCTATTACCTACTTCTATGTGATTATTGTTTTAATCTATATTTTTATTTATTTACTTGCTTATTATGATATATGTATATCGTTGTCACACTAATCCAATGCTAGTTGTGGTTAATTTCGGTTTCTTCACTAGTCCAATGCTAACAGAGAATTTCTAGAAAATAGGCTAGTCCAACGCTAGACCCTTAGATCATTTTAATGTTGGATCACTCCTTGTGTGCATTTCGTATCATTTCACACACTTTGTTTTTTTTTAAGGCCTTTTCCATATTTGCATGATTTTTGGCATACATTTTATTATTATTATTATTATTATTATTATTATTATTATTATTATTATTATTATTATCTATTTTTAGCATCTGACAATGTATTACATTTAGGTTACATTTCACTTAGAATCTTAGGTCATTTTGTGTCTGATTCGACTAGAAATAGTCATTTATTTACGTGGGAAGTGCTGGATTAACATGCCATTTCCCCCTCTATGAATCGGAATAATTAGTCACGAGTTTATTAGTTCCCCGTACCCGTTATGTTACATCCCCACTTTCTTTGTTCACTTATTATCTATATTACTATTTTCTTTTCTTTTTGCATTCTATTTTGTATCTACACTCGTGACTCCATCGAGGTCTAGATTCGAGTTTCGCAATTAATACGATAATCCCAACCAAACCTCAATGGAACATTTTGTCCCTTAACGATATTTATTTTAGGACTAGATTTGTATTCATATAGTTACATCCAAATGTGATAAAATATAGGGTTATATAAGAAAATTTTTGACTAAATTTCGCAACTAATTTCGACTAGATTGAAAGGGTGCCTTAGGCGCGAGCCTTTGCTTTCCCTTTCTTCAACTGTGACTCCCAAACCTTTTTCTCTTGTTTTTAAAGACCTGGAGTTGTCTTAAAAAGGGTTTTTCTTGTTGTTCCTACATTTTTCTCAAAAATCATTTTCTAAATAAATCATTCTTGATTTTCTTACTTTTTATAAAATATTTTCTGGTGACTTGGTACACCAAAATTTAATACCAAGTGGCGACTCTCTATTTACTAAAAACCCTTGTAAAACTCTATTTTCGTCCCCAAAACCGTCGCATTTTTAAAGTCCCATTTTAGGCCCTTTCTTTTTGTTTTCGAAATAAAGCATTTTCTAAAAATCACATTTTTTGTCAAACTACCTTTTCTTTTTCAAAAAATAAAGCATTTTCTAAGAAAAATCATTTTTGCAAAAACCTACCTAATAAATAATATCCTTTTCTCATCTTTCAAAAAATGGGGTGCGACATCTGCCATAGCTCTTAACATTACACAAGTGCCTTTCGCTCCTCCTATTGATGTCCCAAAGACCTATAAGCATCAAGGTAATTGTAGCTTTAACCAACATGATAATAATTGGATTATTGGTCTAGGAGCTATAGATCATATGACTTTTGATTTTGATGATTTCGCATATGTTGCTCAACTAAGACGATCGATGATCTCTAATCCAATGGTGTTCAGCTGGAACTGTCATTTTGTCCTCACCTCTTTCTCTTGCGAATACTTTATTAATTCTTTCTCTATCTAATATGTTGTTACCAGTGAATAAAAAAATAGCCAATCTTAATTGTGAGACACTAACGTATCTAACCTTTTGTTTTCTTTACGATATTCTCACCAAGGAGATAATCGGTCGTGGTACTAAGAGTTCTTCAATGAAAATTGTCTCATACATGAAACATCTTGCACTCAAACTTTGTAGCAAAATGGGGTAGCTGAGAGAAAAAATCGACACATATCAGAAACAGCAAAGGCATTATTGATTGGCACAAACGTTTCGCATAATATTGATCCGATGCGGTCACGACAGCAATCGACTTACTTAATAGGTTGCCTTCAAAGGCAATAAAATATCAAACCCCATTGTAGGCTCTAGTTCAGCACTGCACTCTGCTATCAATGCTAATAATTTCAACACAGGTGTTTGGTTGTGTGGCTTTTCTACATTTGTACAAAAAACCAATAAAACAAATTAGATCCACGTGGTGTTTGCTATGTCTTCTGAGGATATGTCGTCCACAAGGAAGGTTATTAGTGCTATGATCCAACCACTAATAAGATGTATAAAATGATGGATGTGACTTTCTTGGAATGAGAGATATTTTTTGCATCGACATCTTCATTTCAGGAGGAGATAAGAAGTAAGGAACTGTAGAATTACCTGTGATTGGCATGACCATGATGACCAAGTCCTGAAGAAGCTGATGTACGTGTGAATGTTGATTTCCCCAATGCCGATTTATCGATTGCTACTAATGTGCCTACTGCCGATTTGCTTGCTAATTCTTCGACGATTGATGGTAGTAAATCTGATCCTTTAGCTGATGATATTCCTAATAATGGTACTGCAGATGTGTCATTTGATGCTGCAAATATAATCCCTTTCTCCTTAGTACTAGACCATCAGTCTCTTAAGAATATTCTTGAGGTTAGTAATTTTGCTACTCCTATTATTGATTTGGCTACTACTAGTACATATGTGTCATCTAACAGGTCCAACAGTGGCAAGCCACCAAATTGGTATTCCGCAAAAACATTTACAAAATGGTCTAAGTATCCCATTGCAAATTATGTTTTAACTTACTGATTATCTGAATCTCTAGGGGCCCTTGTGCGTAGTGTGTTATCAGCTGATGTTCCAAGCAACGTGCATGCCACTATTATCAATACAAAGTGGACTCAAAGCTATAAAAGATAAGATGTCATCATTGCAAAAAAAATGATACATGGACTCTAGTCCAACTATTAGAAGGAAAGAAAACTGTGGGATGCAAATGAGTTTTCACAATCAAGTATAAGGTCAATGGGTCGATTGACCGATATAATGCTCGACTTATGGCTAAGGGGTATACACAAATTTATGGCATCGAGTATTAAGAGACTTTATCAGAAGTAGCGAAACTCTATATAGTTAGAGTTTTGTTATCTTTTGCAGCCAATTAATATTGGTCGTTAGTTCGATGTCAAGAACGCATTCTTACATGATGGCCTTGATGAAGAAGTGTATATGGATATACAACCTAGATATTCTGGAATGCCAAAGGAAAATATTATCTATAGATTGCAGAAGGCTCTTTATGGATTAAAACAGTCATCTTGAGCTTGGTTTTGCCAATTTACCCAAGCTATGATGGAGTATGGATACTGGCAAAGCAATATAGACCATACCTTATTCTTAAAGCATCACCTTGGGAGTGTAAGAACTCTGATAATTTATGTCGATTACATGATTATCATGGGTAATAATGAAGAGGAAATATGTAGATTGCAAGGTTGATTAGCAACTGAGTTTGAGATGAGAATTTGGGAAATCTCAAATATTTTTTATGAATTGAAGTGGCTAAATCGACACATGGCATCTTCTTCTCTCAACGAAAGTATGTACTAGATTTCTTAGCAGAAGTTGGGTTATTGGATTATAAACCTATTGATACACTGATTACCTAGAATCACAGACTTGGAGAATATTCTAATCAGAAGTCAACTAATAGAGAAAGGTATAAGAGGTTAGTCATTAAGTTGATCTATCTGTCCCACACGCGTCCCAATATTATCTATGCTATTAGCGTGGTCGACCGATTTATGCATTCCCCTAGTCATTGGCATATGGAAGCTATGACGCGAATCTTTTGATATTTAAAGGGTTTTCTTAGGAAAGGTCTCCTATTTTCTAAGAGCAACCATCTCAACATTGATAGTTACATTAATGCCAATAAGGTAGGAGACGCGGTCGATCAAAAATCAACATCAGGCTACTTCACTTTTGTCAGCTATAATCTAGTTACTTGAAGAAGTAAGAGACAAAAGGTAGTACCATTGTCTAGTACAGAAGCCGAATTCAGAGGGATGGCTAAGGGTGTGTGCGAACTCTTGTGGCTTAGAAGGCTAATGATCGATATTGACTTTGTTTTAAAGGTAGAAATGAATTTGTTCTATGATAATAAAGCAGTTATCGATATCAGTCATAATGCATTTTAGCATGACTGCACGAAACATATTGAAGTGGACTAATGCTTCATCAAGTAAAATTGTCGCGCCCCGTTTTTCGAAAAAGGAAAATAATTAATAATAGATATAGTGAGTCGGAAAAAAGGAAAAGGAAGTGTTAAATGTGGTTTTATTTATTGGAAAAAGAGAAGCGTGTAAATTTTTGTAAAAATAATTTTTAGAAAGTACTTTATAAAAGATAATTCGATAAAATGTGACAAACAAATGCTTTATTTTGAAAACAAAAGAAAAGGGCCTAAAATGGGACTTTGAAAATGCGACGATTTTTGGGCCCGAAAATAGAGTCTGAAAAGGGTTTTTAGTAAAAAGGGAGTCGCCACTTAGGTATTGAGTTTTGGTGTACCAAGTCACCAGAAAATATTTTATAAAAGGTAAGAAAATCGAGAATGATTTATTTAGAAAAATGATTTGAGAAAAATGTAAGAAAAGCGATAAAAACCCTTTTAGACAACTTCAGGTCTTTGAAAACAAGAGAAAAAGGTCCGGGAGTCACTAGTTGAAGAAAGGGAAGGCAAAGGCTCGCGCCTAAGGCACCCTTTCAACCTAGTCGAAACTAGTTGCGAGGTTTAGTCCAAATTTTCCTAATATAACCCTAAGATTTTATCACATTTGGATGCAACTATATGAATGCAAATCTGGTCCTAAAAATGAGTATCGTTAAGGGACAAAATATTCCATTGAGGTTTGGTCGGGATTATCGCATTAATTGCGAAACCCGAATGTAGACCTCGACGGAGTCACGAGTTTAGATGCAAAAATGGAATGCAAAAGAAAAGGAAAATAGTAGTATAGATAGTAAGTGAACAAAGAAAGTAGGGATGCAACATAACGGGTACGGGGGAACGAATGGACTCGTGACTAACTGTTCCTACTCACGGAGGGGGGAACGACATGTACGCCATCGCTTCCCACGTGAGTAGATGACTATTTCTAGTCAAATCATACAAATGACCTAAAATTCTATGTGTAGGTGGAATCTAAATGTTATGCACTAAATATATGTTTAAAAATAGATAATAAATGATAGAGTATATATATATATATATATAAATCATACAAAATGGAAAAAGGCCTAAAACAGATAAAATGTGTGTGAAATGGCATGGAATGAACACGCGAGAAATAATTCCTAATACTAAAATGACCTAAAGGCTTAGCATTGGACTAGCCTATTTTTCTATACATTCTCCGCTAGCGTTGGACTAGCGAAGAAATCGAAATTAGGCCACAACTAGCATTGGACTAGTGTGACGACGATACACATATATGATAATAAAGCAAAGTAAATGAATGAAAGCATATATTGAAGCAATAATCACATAAAAGCACATAATAGCACATAGGAGCACATAACACATAAGCATGATATTCTAGATGCAAAGTCCTAAGAAAAGCAAATAAAACACATAAGCACATAGCACACATAGCACACAAAACCTAACTATTACACCGGAGAAGCCTAATTACAATCTAAAATGGAAAAGATAATCAAAATAGCCTATCTAACCTACCTATTACATTTTCTAACTAAAATACAAAAATTTTTGTTAACTAGATATAAACTATCTATTACATTAACTATCTAAATACAGAAATTTTGCTAAATAGCAATATTACCTATCTATTACATTTCTTTGAATAATCAAAATTAAATTCAAATAAACAACAATGACATAAATAAATAAACACTCACACATGGATAAAAATTATAAGCACAAAGATACATGAAAACACATAGAAAAACACATTGGAGCACGTAGGAGCACATAAAAAGAAATTAAAAGGGTAATCGAGGTACCTCCCGTTCGAGGACTCGGTACAAATTGCTACTAAATGAGCAAATATGTTAAAAATACCACTATTTAATAAATAAACTACTAATTAAATAATTTCATACCAATCACCATGAACATGTTATGATAATTCAAACAACTATAGCAATAATAGACAAAATTAAAATAATAATAATTAAATATTTAGAAAAGAATGAAAATTGTTTAAGTAGAAATAAATAAGTGCATAAATAAATAAAGTAAAACAAGGAAAATGAATAAGTAAAAAAAATAGTAGAAGATAAAACACAATAATACATACTTAAACTTTTAACACCCAAATGAAAATTATCAAAATAACTAAAAGGGAAATAGAGAAACTAATTTGAACATTAATTAGACTAACAAGACCCAATTTTAGAATATTAATTATAAATTTGATAAAATAAATAAGTAAAAAAATGTGAAAAGAAATAATTTAAAGCTTTGAGGACTTAACTAATTTTAATTAATATTTTTTTGGCAAAAATAAAATATCATAAGATTTGGATTAAAAGAGAAATTTGGGCAATATTCTAGAGTAAAAATTGTAATTTGCAACAAGCAAAAAGGTAAAGTTACAAATTTAAACCCTAATTAAGGTAATGGCATAGTTTACAACAAATTTAAGGCTAAAACATAATTTTCAGCAAGTCTAATGCCCAAAAATAAAAATTTCTAGCAATACTTAAGGCCAAGAATATAATTTCAGCAAGGTCATTCAATGATACATAATTTATAGCAATGTATAGGGTCAAATTGCAATTTCCAGCTATATAAAAGAGTTAAAATAAAAATTCCAGCAACTATAAGTATTAAAATACAAATTCCAGCAACAAATAAAAGACAAAAATACAATTTCTAACAATTAATGGAGATATTAAAACAAATTCCAGCAACATAAAGGACCAAAATATAAATTTCAGCAACAATAGGGGGCCAAAAATAAAATTCCAGCAAGTATAATAACTCAAATAAAATTCCAGCAAGGTTAGGAGGGATAAAAATGAAATTCCAGCAAGCATTCTAGGGCAAAAATAGAATTTCCAGCAATGTTGGGGTACAAAATAAAATTCCAGCAAGCATTCTAGGGCAAAAATAGAATTTTCAGCAATGTTGGGGGACAAAAATGAAATTCCAGCAAGTTAAAATATGAAAAATACAATTTCCAACAAGTTCTAAAACCAAATTGCAATTTTAAAGCAACATTCAAGGTTCAATTTGTAAATTATAGCCACATTAAACACCAATTTGCAACATCCAACAATAAAAGGGGGTAAAACGAAATTTTCAAAAATATTTAAGGGTAAAAATGTAATTTCAGAAAAGTATAGGGGTCACAATACAATTTTATGAAAATATAGGGGTCAAAATGGAAAATTGAAAAATGTAGGGGCCAAAATTATAATTATCTAAAAGTTGGGGGACCTAAATGCAATTAATCGGGACCTAATCGAAAAGAAAATAAAATTATGGGGATAAATCTACAATAAACAGAAACTTAAATGCACAAATTATAAATGCCCAGGGCCATAATGACATTAATGAAAGCATAAGGGCTATAAAATAAATACCTATTATTAATTAAAAATAAATTAAAAAAACTAAACTAAATCAAAACTACGTAGTTTTAAGTGAAACTACGTCAAAACGACGTAGTTTCACTAAAACTTTTTTTTTTTTAAACCGATTTTTAAAATAATTTTTTTTTCTTTTTCTCTCTTTTCTCTCTTTTCTTTCTTTCTTTCTTTCTTTCTTTCTTCTTCTTTCTTTTCCCTTCTTCTTCTTCCCTCCCCCCGATTCTGCTCTCTACTCTCTCTGTCTCTCGGTCTCTCCGCCTCTTCTCTCTCTATCTCTCTGTCAGTCTCTCTCTCTCTCTCTCTCTCTCTGTCTCTCGGTTTCTCCGCCTCTCGTCGAAGCTCTCTTCTGTCCGGCTCTTCTCTCTCTCTTCTCTCTCTGTCTCTCTGTCTGTCCCTCTCTCTCTCTCGATCTCACTCTCAATCGAAATTTCCCCACAAATCAAACCCATAAATTCAATACAAAATCAACCCATGTTCCATTTCAACATGCCAAACTATAATCATGTTTATACAAAATAAATTGAAAGAAAGGGGCTTGGGAATTTTACCTTTGTGCACCGAGGGAAAGTGTGACTTGGTGGCGCCGATGCTATTGCTGGTCGATTGGCATGCTGTTGTTGTTGTTTGTTGTTGTTGTTGTTTTGTTGCTGTGCGCAAGGTGTGTGTATGTTTGTGTGTTTAGTGTGTACTGTGTGCGTGCAATTGTGTTAATGTGCAGGTGTGTTTGTGCCTGTGGTGTGTGATGTGTGTGTTCGTGGAGTGTGTAAATGTGCAGGTATGTTTGTGCCTGTGGTGTGTGATGTGTGTGTTTTCTTGCAGGGGTGTTGTGCCTGTGTGTATGATTGTCTGTGATTTTTATGCAGGTTTGTGTGAGTTGTGCGTTTATGTGTAGCCTGTGCATTGCGTGTGTGAAACTGATATGTATGTGAAGGAAATTGTGTGTTTGTGTCTGATGTGTGAAGGTGTTGTGAGTGCTGCTTGTGTTTGTGAGTGCAAGTGAGTGTTGCAGGTGAGTGAAATTGTGCTGGTGTGTGAGCTGTGAGGTGTGTGTGATGTGTGTCTGTGTAGGCAGAGGGAAGGGGAGACTGAGAGGGAGTGAGTGAAATGTGGTGTTTGTTGAATGTTTCTTTAGTGTGTGTCGTGTGTGCAATTGTGGTTTGAATGTGTGTATGTCTGTGTTTTATGATCAAGAATGCAAGAGGAGGGGCCGAGAGAAAGAAGAAGGGGAGTGGAATTGAAGTATGCAGGTGTGTCTTGGTGCAGTCTTGTTTTTGCGTTTGTGAATGGTGCAGAGAGGAAGAGAAGTGTGTTTTGGGAGCCTGTGATTTGTGTGCAGGCTTGTGTATGAGTGTGTGAATGTGATGTGTTTGGTTTGTGTGAGCTTGATGTTTGTGAAGTGTGTGTAAGGAGAAGTGCAGGGGAGGGGATGCAGAGGGAATTAGGGAGACCGAGAGGGAAAGGCGAGAGTGTCCAGTGTGTGTGCTTGTGAATCTTTGTGTTTGTCTGTGAGTGTTGAAGAAGCAGAGAGTGGGTGAGGGAAATGCAGGTGTGAGGTGAGTGAATTGTAAGTGTAGTGATTTGATGAAACAAGAAAAATCTCCTAAAATCTAGTAGGTTGAGTGCAAATTGGGAGGTGATGATGAGAAGAGGCATGGCTGGGATATTGTTTGCAGAAAACAAACCGCAGCAACGTTGCTGCTGCTGCTGTTCATCATCTTCCTCTTTTTTTTTTTTTTTTAAGAAAACAAAGAAAACAGAAAAATAAAATAAAATAAAAACTACTTGAACCCCCCCCCCCTTTTTTTTTTAATATATATTAAAATTGAAATACAATATTATAAGAAGGAAAAAAAAGAAAAATTCAGTGTAACAAACAAAAAAGTTAATTCTAGACTAGGAAAATATAATTTAAAATAAATAACACATGGTCTTTAAAATAAATAAAATAAATAAATAAATAAATTATGAAAATTTTCTTTACATAAAATTTATGAAATGCACACACTCATAATTCTCGTAAAGAGAGAAAAAAAATCTTAAATAAATAAATGCATTGGAAAACGTGACCTAAATATGGCAAAATTATAAAATTTCTGAAAATTAATAAATGACATTACAAAATCTTACGCAACATATATTATCACATAAAGCACATATAGTATAATTTTCACTAAAAAATTTTAAGATTAACTTTTTTTTGGGAAACGTGCCCTTAATAAAAAAAACAAAAAATAAATAGATACCAAATGGCCTCTAAAAATTATGAGATTTTTACAGAAAATTTATGAATATACAAAATCCATATGTAAAATTTTTTACTTGAAAGTTCTCATAAAAATAATGCATTGGAAAACGTGCCGTTGAATAAAAAATACTGAAATTTTAAATAAATAATAAATGACTCCCAAAAATCATAAATAATGATAAAAATAGTAAAATTGCATATTTAGGAAATAAAATAAAATAAAATAATATTTACATGGTAAAATTACCATTTTGCCCTTGATGTAACAATTAGACGTAATATACACAAAAATTATAATTGGCCCTTGAAAATAAAAAATACCTCATAAATAAAGTAATACACATATTTTATAAGAGGTGTGTCAAAATTTGGTGTCTACAAAAATCTCGAACAAAAAGTGATTCAATTCCCATATGTGAAGTCTGAAGATCAGTTGGCTGATATACTCACCAAAGCTGTGTGGAGGGAAAGTTTCTGCAACTCACTAGGCAAGTTGGGCACGTATGATATCTATCCACCAACTTGAGAAGGAGTGTTGGAATGAGTTGTAGATGGTAGGTCGTGATATGTATAAATATCCATTTGAAATCTAAAAGAGTATCAATTGGTGATATGAGTAGATAAGATAGAGAGAAGATTAGGTGGTTGTTAGAACAATTATTATCCTTTAATGAACTTATATAAAGGCATTGTATCATATCAAATACAAGTGAGTAAGCAAAAAAAGAAAGCTTTCCCAACTCTCTTCTTAACAATAACTTGGCTGAAAAGAAATGGTTCAGATTTCTCCATACTATAATCAGTATAAAAGAAACTGAAAATGAAACAAGATTGAGTTTCTCATCTCATCACTAACTGGACCGATTGTTCATCAAGAATCTGATTTTTTGTGTTTTGGAGATTGCATCTGGTGTGGTACTTATTTGATGCGATTATTGGCTCGTATATCCAAAACTGCCCAAGACTATTGTGTGACTTTTGTAATATCCCGCGTCTAGATTGGCCCAATAACTTTTGAGTTTTAAACCACGGGCTCAAAATGCTTAAGCCAAGTTATTTAGTAGCCCAAACGTAGGATGTTATATACAAATTATTTTCTTTTCTTCCCACCAATGTGGGACTTTTTGAGGGGTCTCACATTCACCCCTCCTTATCAGGCTTTGTGTCATCGCAAAGCCCAATCCATATCATAATCCGGATTGTCCACTCGGTTGTATCGGATTCTAGAGGTGGCTCATTCGGGCTCTATAGGTGGCTCCCGCCCTTAGGTCGACGTAGTACTTAGCCCCACACAACACTTAGTTCTTCCACTTCCTTGCGTAGTCCAGCCCAAATACCATAGGCCCAGTCTCACATCGTGCAAAGACCACACGAGCTTCGCTCTGATACCATTTGTAACATCCCGCATCCGTGCTGGCCCAATTACTTTTGAGCTTTAAACCACGAGCTCAAAATGCTTAACCCAAGTTATTTAGTAGCCCAAACATAGGATGTTATATACAAATCATTTTCTTTTCTTCCCACCAATGTGGGACCTTTTGAGGGGTCTCACAACTCTTATTATATTATAGTAATTTTTAAGACCCAAACATTTGTCCTTCGACTCACAACTTGTGCGTTATGACTAACGTTGTTGAGTTGTAATTCGTATTGATTCTTTATTTAGGAAAATTATAATTTTATTAAAAAAATGATTGTATTGGTCCCATCATGGAGATAATTGAAATTAATTTAAAAAAAGAATATACTTTATTAGAAAATAAAAGAAAAGAAAAGACTCCAAACTTTTTTAATTTCAAAATCCACAAACATAATCTATAGCTATTAACTATTTAAATAGGGAAACTGTTCAGCTTATATGATTTCGGTGTATGCAAGCCAAACAGTTGCAGCTGTTTTTGACCTCAGAATTTTCTAATAAAAAACTTGGCTTCATATTTAGGAACTTAATTAAAAGTTCTCAATTCAATAACTTCAAGTCATCGATGTATTAGAACCCACAACTGAAGAAGAAATTAGTCCAGGAACCCCAAAAAAAGGTCGTTCTACAGGTCTTGGAATCATTATCGAACCAAGAAGCTATATGTCAGAACACCTTTATTCTTAGCTGCCAGTGGCAAATATCACAAAATGGAAGAGAAAAAATTGGAATAAATTATGAAATACCCTCATATGATTTGCTTTCGACCATATAGTTCTTCTATTTTTTTAATATGACTACATAGCCTCCTGTGGTTTATAAAATATCGAACATGCATGGAATATTCCTAACTATGTGTATTTAATCTAATTAACGTCATAGAACATTCCACATTAATAGAATCGGATGTGAAATATCCGGAGAATATTTCGTGCCTGAGAATTGATTCCATTCATTTTCTATATTCTATAAAATCACAGGAGATTATGCGGTCATATTGAAAAAATAAAAAAATTATATGGTTGAAAGCGATATCATAAGGATATTTCGCAATTCACCCAAAAAATCAGCAATTACAAACATGTTTCCAACAAACACATTCACTATGTCAAAGAAGTTATTAAGTTACAATAATCTAAACCCTCCAACACGAAAAAAATACTTACCCTCCTATTTAGGAAGAATCCACTCTGAGCTTTAGTGCAACTTGCATGGAGGAGTAGTATCATGGAGGACATGAGCATAAAAAATAAGAAGGATGGTGATGATGAAGTATGAAATATGGTTGTCGGTGCCATGTCCTCACCCTTAGTTGTAGTCACCCCTTTAATATGAAAAATATTTAGGTGGACTCGGTCTACGGGTGGGACCGTGGATCCTGTGGTCCACCTTTATTCACATTCACCAAAAGTACTATAGGCCCTTTTGGTAGATGTGAATGAAGGTAAACCACAAGATTTATAACCCCACCCGTGGACCCGGTCCACTTATTTTCCCTTAATATTAAAGCATGCAATGAATCTGCAAGATGAATATTGGAAAAGAATGTTTATATTGAACTTTGAGTAGGTTTGACTTTAAAAAGCATTTAAAAATGAGAGGGACATCTTTGACAAGTATGAGTTGGCCTAGTCTCCCCTCCTGCACGGCTATAGAGATTAATCAAATTATTTTGTAGTAGTACCTCTTCCATGGGGCTTAATTTTGACGTAACATAGGCGTACTAAAAGTTTGCACTTCCGTAAAGCTTTATGCAAAGATGGTAATTCGAATCATTCACCACGAGAAAAAAAAAGTAGCAAATCCAATCAAGTATTTTTTTTGACATGATTACAATGTTTCTATCAAGATATATGTAATATCTCACGTACATAGATTTCCATTTTCTGTCAAAAGTAAAAATAAGAACTAAAATTAAAATGGAAAAAGTTGTACGAGATTGTGACGTCTACAGATGTTAAGATATCGTAACTTTAATTTGCTATTTATTTAGTTTTTTTTTTTTTTGAGCAATCATTGTTCTCTGTTCCTTCGCTTGCTTGACTTTTCTAATTGACGGCCTGTCCACATAAAAGGTCGGGAGAGGAAGCAGTAGTCATCCTCCAGTTAAAGTTGTGGCTGATAATTTTAGAGGCTCCACTATAATAGTTAATCCTACACAATACATAACAAATTCGTATACTAGTACAAGCAGGAGAAATATATGAAACTAAACAAAAATTGTTAACAAAATTTCTGGTATACAACTCCCGCAAATATGTAAGAAGTTGTTTGTTTGTATTCATTGTTTAAGAGACAAAATTTATTTTGCACCCTTTAACTTATTACCAATTGTCACTTTGCGCACTTAATTTCAATTTTAAACACAAGTTTTCAGATTTGTTCTAATTTGGCCCTTTCGTTGACCATGTTAAGAAAATTGACAGAATTTTTTTCTCATGTATCATCAGTCAAAACGCTAAAGTTTACTTTGTACTCTTATTATTCTTTTCCACTTTAGATGCCCAACTCTAATATTTGGAAATATTGCATCCTCTAATATTATTTCTATCTATTGTTATAAATTTTCTAAATGCATAATAGACATATATAGATTTATATCTGATATTTACCACACCTTCACCGTCAAATCTACAAATTTACTTTTGTAAATATACTATCATATACAAAGAGATTGAAATGTATATTATTACTGATTAATACCTGAATATATATATATATATATATTAATTATTGTGCTTTTAAACTACATGTATGTTATTTACAAGTAATTGATTAAAGTTGAAATACTCGCATGATGGTATACTTTATTGAACTATTAACAATAGTTAAATAGATTTATTTATTGGTAAGTAAATCATTTAAGAACAAAATTATTGCCTTTTACTTTTACTAATACATAAATTAAATTGCTTAGACAATCTACTTTCACCTTTTGAATATATTATGATAAGTATTTTGTAATTATAGAAATATTTACATCATAAAAATAATTTTATAAATTGTGTGCTAAATAGTATGTAAATTTATATGTATGTATGCACACTTGAAAATCTATAACAATATGTTAAAACAAATTAGGTGATACAATATATCCAAAATGAACAATGAGTCCGGGGTGCCTAATAGAATTTGACCGATTGATTGAAGATGCATCGTATGTACCCATGGATATTCCGTCAATTTTCTTAACTCTATTAAGAATTGGACTAAAATGAAGAATGTAAATGTTTAGGTTGCAATGTTTCTAAAATTGAAATTGATGGTGCAAAATGAGAATCGGTTATATGTTAGGGGTGGCAAAGTGGAATTAGGTCTTGTTTAAATACTTACGTTCGTTATAAATTGTAGAGTATAATTGTGACTGACAATTGCAAAGACAAAAATTTGTAAATACCCTCGTCATTGCCCTCTAAAATTGGATAGGTGTAGTGCATAATATGGCACTGTAGCATTCCCTCGGAAGAATTAGAGTTTATCTGTTTATAATCCCAAAAAGAAAAAATAATAATAATCATCACCTGGTGCATATAATTGTTAATTTTTTGAGTTTAGCTTAGTGGTTAGGATGTCGAGCATACACAGGCTTGACGAGGCCAGAGTCAAAATTTCGATTATTACCAAGTTTCGAGTATTAATTAGGTGCTTTCATGCCGTAATACATTTTTAAGAGTTCCTACCCTTCGTTTAATTCACACGTTTAAGAGTTACATGAGCACTAATGACGGGAGATGCAGTTACGCATCAATCTGGCAAGATTTGCAAGGGATATAAATGTTACGGATCTCGGTAGCTCACTGCTCCTATCCGGTAATAAAATATCTCGCATTTTTTTTCTCAAAATTGAAGAAAAAAAAGTAAAAGAAGTTCCCACCGTTTGTTTAGTTGGGAATAAAAATTTTGAGTTTAGGGTCTTAGGGTTTAGTGTGCTCGAGACTCTCTGGAATGCCCTATCCCTTCTACAATTCGCAAACTACAAAAGCACAAGCATGACACATACAGGGATGCTATAGTTGCACCTCTACAAATTTAAGGTGAAATGAATTTCTTGCTTTACATTACTTTCCTTCTAAAGTGCACAAGTTCTTGCATTAGATTCCAGAAGGTTGAAGCATGCCTTTTATACAGGCATCATCAGGTCTACTGCAGATTGACACTATTGAGTTTGGGGCCTTTTCGCTTCTCAAAGAATAACAAATACTAGGGATGGGGGAAAAATGAAAAAATCGAAAAGTTCGTCCATTTTGAATTAAAAAATGAGAGTAAATGAATAACATTCTGAAAACTACAAAATGGTTCCTATTCGATATATCAATTTTAAAAAATCGCAATTGATGAGAACCAATTCACAAATATGTCCTAAATGTTAATATTGCAAATAGTATAGAAGAATTCAGTATTATTAAATCATTTCATATACATTATATCTAGCGTGTATGAGAGACAACACAATTACTATTCATACTTGCGTTCCAAAAGATATAACTGTTCATTTGTCGTGTATGATTTTTTTGCTTTGCATTCTTGTCCTTCTAAAATGTACAAATTCTTGCAATAGTTTCCAGAAGGTTGTAACATGTCTTTTATATAGTCATCGTCAGATCTATTGCAAATGGTCCCCTTACGTGACACAGTTGTTTTGTTGCCTTTTCGCTTCTTAAACAATGACACATACTAGAGACGGTTAAAAAAACGAAAATATTGAAAAATTGAAAAATCGGTTCATTTTTAATCTAAAAATGAAGGTAATTGTATCACATGCTAAAAGTGGTTAGAACAACCGACAAAGATCTACAAAAATATATTTGCTTCAAGGTATCAATTTCTAAAAACCACATTCGATAAGAATCAGATTACACATGTCCTATAGGTTTGGTACTTAGGTTAATATATTTGAGCTAGGCAAATTTACTGGAGATATGTCTACAATGTTAATTTTGATTGTTTTGGACATAATTTCAGATTGAGCAAATAAAGACAAATTATCATAGCTTTGACGAATGTTTCTGCAAGGAAATGAAAAGAAACTTCAAAGAAGTATGATTGCTTAAATCAAGAAGAGTTCCATGTCAACTTTCTAAAGAAAAAAAAAAAAAAACCCAAAGACACGTGATTGTTAATTTTACTCAAATTTCTAGGTTTATTTTAAGTTACATACTTCAATGGTTTCCTATACCCCTTCAAGGCTAAGGTATGTGCCTGATTTTGACCAAAATCTACATGACATCAGTACGTCAATTACTTAATACCAAAATACAATTAGGTTATTATTTTGTGAGCCTCCGTATTGACTTTGGCTTAAAGAATAGCGTGTGATGATTACATTGATGAGTTATTAGTTCGTGCACTTGATTTGAATTCTCGAATAAGTTATGATTCCATTGAACCATGTTCCTGTTCCAGTCTAAAAACAAGTAAGCACCAAAAAAAAAAAAAAAAAAACCTATACTTTTTGTTAGGCCTTTTTGCTTTCAGTAATAACTGAAATCATTTTTCTATATTTAAAGAGTAAACTAGGGTACCACTTAATGCGCAAGAACAATACCTTTCTAAGTCAGTCATCAAGCACAAACACAAGCAATGCCTTTCCTTTTTCTAATTCTTTTCAAAGGGAACAACTATTCAGCTACAACTTGTTTTCTTCTCCCTTTTACCATAACCATAAAAAGGAGGCCACATTTGCTTTCTGCATCTTGGGAAAATAGGATATGTGGCATCTTAGTAAGAAGACAAACACGGTAATCACGAAAAGAATTCAAAGCATGATTTTTCCTGCCTGAAGTAGGATTTTGCATAGAAATGATGCCCCTAAACTATGTGATCGCTTAATTAATACTTGAGAAATAAGGCTTACAGCATAGAGGTCCACGGAAGATGTCAACAGTGCACTGCTTTCTTTCGTATCAGTTGAAGTTGACAATAGCGGAATCTGAGTTGTGACTATTCTACTTGTCTCTCAATACTTGAAGACAATGCCCTACTTTTTTGTGTACTAGATGAAGTAGAAAATGACTCAGGTCCAGTTGAGTTAGATTGCAACTCATCATACTTGTCCCGTAGTCCTTGAAGTTTTAGTCCGTCGTTATAGATACTTGGATCTGTGTTAAACTCCAGTACGCTGATATGACCTTCAAGCATGCTAAGTGCAGTGGACATGGTAGGCCGAAGTGCAGGAGATGGATTAGTGCATAGAAGAGCCACTTTGATCATTCTTAGTGCCTCTTCCTTATCAAAATTGAAACCCAACCGCGGATCCACTAGCTCTAACAAACTTCCTCTTTTCTGCCGAACAAGGGCCTGAAAACACCGAAGGACGTGGACTGTGAGAACAAGAGTACAATGACGAATGCTAACATCCAGATAACGACTAAATCACAAATTGAGTACCATTTTACTTTGGCCTTACCAAAATAAACAGACTCCAAGCTTCAATCTCAACAACAGCTTTTTGACTTACTGGATCATATAAAAACTATAATTTTCATAACTTAAGAGTAGGGCTGGGGGACCCAGGCTATAACGGGGGTCAACCATCCTTGCCTGCTTTCTTTTTAACTTTATTAAATTCAAAGAACTGTAAAAATCTTGCATAAGCATGCATCAATATGCCGACTGAATTAAATGAATGGAGCAGCTCATCCACCTGAAATGTTTTTCCTTTATTCAGAAAGCAGACTCCATTTCTTACCCAATCAAGAAGACAAACATAATCCTCGCTTGGCCGATACAGCATGTTGTTCTTTCCGGCAACAATTTCTAATGCAACTATCCCAAAGCTGTACACATCTGCTTTGAATGTTAAGTAGCCCCACAGTGCATATTCAGGTGCCATATACCCTCTGCAGAATGAAATAGTCCTCTTAATACTGCCTGAAATATATACTTTCTAAGTTCACATCAAGAAACTAAAGTCCAATTCTGTCAGTCACAAACACGATACCCTACAATATTAACTGCAAACATCAGGAAAGTGTAAGGCAGCATCTGGTGTGTCTAGAGATTACAAATCATGCATTCTTTAATACTATTATCGGAAAATCAGGGACATTTTTATGTCAAATCTCTCTGTAACATGAAAGCCTGCTTCCCCTAGATAAAAGAAGCATATTTTTGTCCAACCTTAAAAGCTGGTTTATGGATTCTCAACACATGTTCACAAGAAGAAAAACATTTGAGAAAAGGACATTAAATGTAATTAAAACTAATCATGTGAATCTTTAACAACTTCAATGGATTTCTTTTCACATTTTCACTTGTTCCTACATTCTGAAATCAAATTAAGTTTCTGTTTGAGTGAAAGTTCCTTGTAAAAAATCAGTGTCCTAATTTTCAAGTAATTTTTAATTAAAAATGTTTCACATCTGACATAAAACAACAGCATTTGCAGATTAAAGAAGAAAATTGGAGCTTACATTGTTCCCGCAACTCTAGTACTAATGTGCGTATTCTCCTCCTCAACAAGTTTGGCTAAGCCAAAGTCAGAAATTTTTGGATTGAGTTCATTATCAAGGAGAATATTGTTGGTTTTGATGTCTCGATGAACGATTTTTAGAGCTGACTCATCATGTAGGAAAGATAAGCCTTTTGCTATTCCAACGCATATTTTTTGCCTGATTGCCCAGTCCAATTCCAGTTGCAAGTTCTCAGGACCTATAACATATGGGAAAACAACTAATGATATATTCTCACAAGCGTCTTAACATCTCAGTGGCCACTTCCATTTCTTTCATACTCGGAAATAATGAAATACTTTGTTATATTTAATTTAGCTGTTTTTAGATCTCAATTTGAATATTTTACTTGATCATATAAAAGAAATCAACCTACCAAAGAGAGCACGTGCAAGGTTATTGTTCTCCAAGTACTCATAAACCAGCAATAGTTGATTTCCCTCAATGCAACATCCATACAATCTCACAAGATTTGGATGAATTAGACCAGAGATCATCCCTATTTCATTCACAAATTCACGGTTCCCTTGCTTTGATTTTGGGGAAAGTTGCTTAACAGCAATTACTGTACCATCCAATAGTGTACCCTGCAGTGCCATAGAAATGTAAGGTCCAGGTGACTATTGGTAAATCAATGTCAAATATTCATATTTCAATTTTATTTACAGTTTAGCATCCACAATGTGAGAAAGCATGCCAAAGGAACAAATAATCAGAAAATACTTCATTTTGCAAACATATACCTTGTAAACAGCTCCAAAACCACCTTCTCCAATCTTGTTTGCGGCACTGAAGTTGTCAGTAGCAGCTTTGATCTGTCGATAGGTAAATAAACCAGTCCGCAAGTCTAACCCTCTAAGTTCTGGACAAGGACAAGATTAAAATATTAAACTCATCTTTCATATCCTCTCTCTCATCATATTTTTGTGAGAGTGCTGACACATGCATGTCATTATGTTTTGGTTCCATTGGTACCCAGCAGAAAGAGATTTATTCCATTACACAGTTATTGCAATGCAGTATAGAGAGTCTCTTAATGCTGCCATCTGGATTTTGCAACAAGAAGAAGCTTTAATTTCATAGTTATAAGTCCAAAAGGTACAAAAACTCACAACTTTGCTAAAAGCTCAAGAAAACTGGAGGCACTCAAAACAAAATTCGAGTGGAACAACTTCAGATCATCGGATTTAAAATCCATAAACATTTTCTTCTTCATATTTATTTATTTATTTTTTTGCCTGCTTGTCCCATACCTCCAGAAGACTAATTAAAAATTTGCTAAATTACCATAGAAACAAACATAAGCAAACAGCAAAGCTCAAGTTCAAAGATTAGCTTGTAGGGTATGTGCTGGAGTGCAAACCAAAACAAATTATTCTCATTTCTTATAGCTTAAACTGTAAGATGATAGGGCATGTTGATGCATAGACTTTAAATCAAGAAAAGATCTTAGGTTCAATCATTGATGCCACCCTTTACAAGTTATCACATGCTGGACCCATTGGCTGCTAAATCCAGCCCACAAACTAAGTCAAATTTTATGTTGCATAAAAGATGAATTAGTCTTCCTTTTATTAACATAAGAATAGATGGTAATCACAAAAGAATCAAGTAAACCAAGAGCTTAGCAACAAAGGATTTGACGTTGTTAACATATTAGTGTCTTCCAGAAAACCATTGATCACATTTGTCCAAAAGAATATCTTAAGACATTCTCAAAATGGCCAAAAAATAAATTTCTTCATCTTAACTTGTATTTTATTGGGTTGTAGGGTCAGTCAGAAAAAAGTTGATTCTCTTTCCTCCATCAAAAAAACATTCATTCCTACAAATTAGTAAATCCTGACTGGGAAACAGTGATCAACTCGACACAGTAGTGCACATAATAAAATGACAGTGTTTAGAAAGAGAGTACTACAGCATGTTCGTCCAAGATCCAGCAATGCAATGTTTAAAATGATTTGTCATGCATCATATAGTCAAAGAGGTTTGCCATAGATTAACCAAACCTTCTTCCCTTGATACATTGTGTCTTGCGTACCATCTCCTCCAACCGAAACCAAGAAAGATGAGTATAACTAATAATGCAGAAGCCACTGTTCCCACTGCTATGAAAATCTTCTTTTTCCCTTTGGAAGGAGGGTCAAATTCTATGCATCAGGGTTAACAAATGTAATTGTTAGACAGTAGTTGTAACTGCTTTCTACCAAATATTACAACAAGAAGCGTGTGACTGATGCAAAAATAAGATGTCAGCTTCCAAATATCTTTCTGAGCTGCAAACAAATTCCTTGGAACTAAATTAACATTAAAAAAAAAAATTATTGATCAAATCATGTCGTTACCTGCAAGATAGTAAATATAAACAAGAAAGGTATCATATATATAATAGGTAAATCCACACAAAAGTATGCATGCATATGCACACTAACTAAACAAAGAACTATACAAGGAGAGGAGAAGGAAGAAAAGCAATTAACTTACATAGAGAAATTAAGAATTCAAATAAATGAGATCCGATTACCAGAGACCACTGAAATGGCAGATATCAGAGGCCCATATGTTCCTCTCCTTGGAACAGCTGTTGATCCTTTCCCAGCATACTGGAGGCGTATCTCTAGAATTCCGTCCTTTACAACAATTCCCCTATATTCTTTGTTTGCAACTTTATCAACTCCTCGTGCTGCCTTTTCTATATCAAAGTCCTTTAATTTCTGCTTGTCCTGTAACAAATGAAACAACAAGAGTCAGATGTCATAGACTTCAACATAAGAAGTCCAAGTTGTGGTTATTCAACCTGGATATAGACATCGAACATCCGTCTTCCAAGACTTTGAAAAGATTGATCATCTCTAAGAATTATCTCCGCAAAGTGAAGTATCACAGTATAATTTCCATTTGCTAAGCACCGACCATAGTAAGTTAAAGATAAAGGAGAAAGTCGAGCAGTCATGTACAACTCAGAATCATTTACTCTTAGAACAGAGACATTATTTGCTGTATAATCATTTAGAGAAGGGTTGACATCCCAAAAGGCACCAGTACTACTGGTTCCCCAGTTCGCTCTTGAGGAAAAAAATTTTGCAGCACCAGCTGAATCTTCATCTGCTTCGAAAACTGTGTTTCCAACCATAGTTCTATTTCCGCCACAGTTGATATATAGCGAGTAGTAATCTACAAAAAGAAAAACAATAAAATTTTATTGTGTGTAATTCATGAGCTTATTTAGACAAAAGTTGCAGACTAATTTTTTTTCTTTTTTTCTTTTTAATCACATGATTTGTCTTCCTAACTAAAAGCAGATGCTACTTCACTACACGTGTCAAAAAGAAATTAAAACCTGTCTACCAAGTATCAGGAGAGGAGTTCAGCACTATGACTAGGTTAAGAGATGAACTACTTATTACCTTTTGAACAAGGAGCCAGACATTTTCCTAGCTCTCTGTATTAGGACATGATTCATGGAAGGCACAAATTATTAATGTAGTACCATAGAATTACTGAAAGAACCACCACGACTTATATTTTTTATGTAAGTGGTAAAACTTACAATTTTTTTCCAGAATTGAAGCTTCTGAACAAGTTTCTGGCAAACATCAGAAAGAAACTTTAAATTCTAGAAAAATATATTGTGGAAAGCAAGAAAAGAATGGCAAAGATTAGAGTCGTACAGGGTTTCCCGACAAAATGATGGCTCAGAGTTCTCAGAGAAGTTATTGTAAGAAAGATCTATCTGACTGGAAACAAACATACATCATTAGCATATTTTGCAATCCTGTAACCCGAGGTTTATAAAAGTTCAATGCTTAAAATTGCAAGATACATCATTTAGTGCGAACGAATAGTCTATCAGAGCACAATTTCATAAAAGAAAATAGTTTATGTAATTAATGACCATAACAATGTTATCTAATAGAGATCTTGTTCTCTTATTCAACTCAATCTGAACAAACTTAAGTTGTACCATGTGTCTGCATTTTAATGGTAAATCAAAGGTGAACTAAGTATTTTTTTGGGGATTGATTTTTCCATGAATGTACCGGTCAACATGGACGTCTACCAAATTTAGTTTATGCTATGTTTTTTATATTGAATATCACAGCTCAGGAATGTAATATCATCATCTCATGATCCCACGTAAGTAATCAGTGAAAGGTTTTCAAATATTTCTGAGTGGAACTAAGTTTACTTCCTTACATTTGAGTATTTGCTACTTTGACAGTCAATCCCCTTTTTCTCTCCCTATATCCCCCTACCAATGTCTTCCCCGCAATCTACAAAATTACACATTGGTAAACAAGCTGCTAATAGATGGTATATTTAGTTGGTCTATATGAGCCAAGGAAAAGAATCATTAAAATGGGGAATCTACCAATTTATGAGACTCAGGATGGGAAGCATTTTGCGGAGCTTGACTATCCAATTCCTTAGTACAATGGAGCATGACTCTTGCCAAAACTTGTAGAACAAGCTTTTGGTTGAGGAACAAAATAAGATAAGAAGCCATATAATCCCAATTTTTATTATGCCTTGTTTTCTCTTTCCTATCTTTGTATAGAAAAAGGAAGTACAATACATCATACCACTTTACCATTTTATTGTTCTTCTTGTTGAAATGTACCATATATTTAGTCATATTCATATATTCTTTGTTCATAAGATGAGTAAAGAAATTTAAATCTTGCTATCATGGCTGAATAGTGCAACTATGGACTTTGTTATTTATGATTTCCTTCTACTTTAATGTTGTTATTCCTTTAACTCTGACATTAGCTATACGTATCCCAACATCACTAAACTTTATATGATCTTAGGTAAGGCTCTATTGAGCACAGGGTCTTGATAGCACATTTTGGATCTGTATAGTCATTTTGGTTGTTAATTGACATAAGAGGAGAGAGTTCAGTTCAGAAGTCCAATAAAGGGATACGAGTAATTGTGCCTATTTTGGCTAAAACTTTTCACAGTTTTCCTTTCTGATGTCATTTTTTCTTTTATGCCCTTCAATTTATGCTGTCAACCAACCTAACAGGTTTTCTTTACCACTCAGATATAAATATCCTTCTTCCACTTGTAGATCTCCACGAAGCTCCTCAGTGGATAGCCTAGTCATTCAATGAGTAAGATGGACAATTTGGTTTACCTATTACTTGCATTAGCACCCTCAGGAATTTATTTAACTAAATCTATCAGAATGATTTACAGTTCAGATTTTATATCTTATTACCAACCTCATTTTGAACACTCGGATAAATAATAAACCAGAACATAGGCTTTAGTTCTTCCCAGTCTTAGTTTTGTTGATGTGTTCTTCTTTTCTTTTCTATGGCCCAACACCTTATTGCACAAGAATTTCAAAACTCAGTTAATTTTCCAAGGACTTGTAATGTATTTCATACTTCAAACATTTCTTGCACAGGACAAATTCTTTACCTTTTTTATGCATGCAACTGTTTTTCATTAAATCCATATTTGTTAATGATCCTATGAAAGCAGATTATATTGCTGCCATACTGATCTGCCAATTATATTTATTTACGGTATAACTACTTGTGAATTCTTTCAGAAGTTAGTTCTGTCCTAAAATAAAGATCAATATTGTAGTCCTTATCATTTCATACTTTTCTCATTAATCACATGCAGGTCAAACTTTAGTCCAGCTCCTTTCCAACAGCAACTAGGCTAATTAAAAACTGCTATTCAATGAACTATAAATAATACGTATTATAGTAAGAGTTTATTAAGGTGGTATTCTTCAGGATTTCAAAGAGAGTGTATAGTCTTTAAATGAAAATAATATCAATTGTATCGTGTCAAAATACAAAACCAAAGCATAGCATATACTGTCTCTTTCAATATAAATTAGTTGCTAGTGATCAGAGGAAAGAATCCCTCCTCATATTATAAGATCAATCAAAATGGGGTAGAATGAAACATACTGCTTAGTATCTCTATTGTTGACCCAGTCTGGAACCGGCCCAGAAAGAAAGTTGCTTGTCAAATACCTAATTGATACAAAATAATTGTCAGCAAAACTATGCAAATTCAAGTTAAAAAAACATATAAAATAGAAGAAAAAATTTGTGCAACTCTTGTATAATAGAATGAACGCATCCCACGATATATCTTGTAACAGCAAGCAGTTCACCAATATCTGTATTCACCAAGGATTAAATTAACACCAGGAATTACAGAACTTGATGTCAGATAATTGCATTTACTTCCTTTGAATGACAAATAATGATTTCAAAAGGACACAGAAGGAATGTCGTCAAAACCTAGACAAAGCATGCTACTTTCATCACCATTCCGGATACCAAATTGAAGAATTTTACTAGGCTTTACCAGCTTTATCAGTGAAGATATTAGTGATTTATTTCTTACATGTTCTCCAGATTTGCCAAGCCTTCGAGAGGGGGAATCTTTCCTTCAAGTTTGTTGAAACTTAGATCCCTGGAATTAAAGCATGATACCCATGGTCAAGCAAAAAGTACAAATAACAGATGAAAAGATAAAGCCAATCTCTCAGTCAAACTTTCGCTGGGAAATAAATGATGAGCACGGGTATTCAAATCAACTTGTAATCCTCATATTGAAAAATTGCTGACAAATAATTAGTTTTAATAGTTTAACTATATGCTTCGTCACTTTTTGTTCTAAGTAGTTAACAGAATCTTGTAATCATCATAACAGAATTCATACCAGAAGCAAAATTTTCAAGGAATATTTAATAGCAAAAATACCAAATTAGTGGAGAACTCTTTTCGTTTGCATAACAGAATACCAAAATCAGTTCACTTTCTTATGATACAATCTCGTGAAATTATGAACTTGAATTGAAAACACCTACGTAAAGAATATAAGAGGAAGGATTTACAGAATCTGTAATGTCGTCATATCAGCTATTTGATCAGGAATTTTTCCAACCAAATTACAACTCCTCAGCATCCTGTAAACAAACATGGTCATTGTCAGACCAAAAGATGCTGATTAAAACAGAAGTGACCAAACTTCAGGTAATGATTATGGAACTATATATAACTCACAACTTATTCATGCTTGTCATTTCTGTTAAGTTTGGAAATTCTGAAGAACCTCCATTTAGATCACTGATCCTTCTGCAGACAAAACCAGTAGGGTTAATTGCTTGCAGCAATACCATTTCTCTTTAAAACAAGAATGTTACAGAGGAGAAGCCTGGAAGGATTTAACTCACAGTTCTGTTAAGTTTTTTAAGACAGAAATACTAGAAGGTATAGGTCCTTGAAAACCACTAGCTTGAAGCTCTCTGTTGACAGTGCATATGCATCAATGCAGTGTTGCAGCAAGAATTAAATGTTCAAAATGTATTAAGATACAGGCTTACAATTTTTGTAGATTTTTCCAACTTGAAAAATCAGGCAAGTTTCCTGTGAAGTTGTTACTGCTTAGCCTACTGCATTAGCCCAAAATCAAGAAGAGTGAACATTTAGCAAGATGAAAATATAACAACTGCTTCAGAAACATTTGTTTGTAATATAAGGGCATAATTAACATACAGTTCCGTCAATTGGGTCAGGTTATTGAGTTCCATTGGCAACTGACCTGTGAGATTATTTACACTAAGTATGCTGCAAACATTGATAGGGAGAAAGCTTATGAGACCACAATAAGTGCAAGTATGAAATGGCATATAGATTCAGTTAACAAGTATGAAGTAATAAATAGAAGGCTCACAGATTGTTCAAATTGACCAGCTTTCCTAGCTGTGCTGGCACCGTCCCATTAAACATGTTGTTCTCCAAGCTCCTAAAATGTTGAAGCATCAAAATATTAGACATCTTTCATAGCATATTGACCTTAAAAGAAAAGACTGCATCAAGGTGGTACCTCAATTCCAGCTACCACAAGGATTGTGTCACAGAGAGAGAGAGAGAGAGAGAGAGAGAGAGAGAGAGAGAGAGAGAGAGAGAGAGAGAGAGAGAGAGACTCATACATATATACAAGTGTTTTCAGATTTCCCAAGTAGCCCGGGATCGGTCCAGATAAACGGTTTACAATAACAGACCTACAGTAGCTTCAAAAGGTTAAGATACAGAAATGAGGTATACACACTAAAAGTTGAAACACAAGTTTATAGCGCAAGAATAGCTCACAGGTATTCTAACTTTGTAGATGCCCATTCAGGGGGAATTGTGCCGTGAAGATAGTTCCTTGTGAGGTCACTGCAGACATAAAAATCAAAGTCACTAATTCAAATCACTAGGCTGAATTCTTTTCATACAAATACAAAATCCAGGATTCTGTCAGTACATTGTCTTGATATATGATAACTTCGCTAGGGAAGGTGGAAGGACACCTTGTAAATTCTGTCCCTTGAGGAATCTGTGACACAGAAGTGAAGGTAAAAAATTCAGTACAGATAGTTAACAGCAACAAACGTTGTGATCTACAATTAAGAAAATGAGATGAAACAATGCCATCAAGGTTTTGATTCCTGCTTAAAAGAGAAACAAATTACATACAGAAGTTAGATCAGAGGACAACCAAACATATTGCAAACATAAAAACTCAAACATTCCAACACATCATTAAACTTCATCTAATATGTCATGGTATTATCTACCACTTCGTTGAGAATCAGATATTACTCTGCAGATAAGTGCATATCTTCCTTGTCTAAGAACGAGGGTCCAAAGATTGCAACCTATAAATATGTAAATGAGATGGAAATACAATACATTTTCTAGGTATACCAACTAGGGTTCTAACGTTAAGATCTAAAAACAACACATCAACATTTTAATTCTTGCCTTAAACAGATAAGACAGCAGAAGTCAGAGCAGAGGACAAACAAAAAATAATGCAAACATAAACAATCAAATATACTAAAACATTATTAAACTTCATTAAATAAGACAATTTAATAGCTATTACTTAGTTAATAATCATATATTATCCACTGGATAATGGTATCTGTTTATTGTCTAAGAATGAAAGCTAGATGCTCACCATCTCTTTTCCCACTTCTTCCTGGCCACCCTCGGCCCCCACCCCCCCACCCCCCCAAACTCCCTTTCTAAAATCTTTTCGAAAAATATAAAATAAATATAAGCAACAATTTAGTCCGATTCATGGAACAAATATGATATACATATACAAAGGCACATAATTCACTTTAGGATCACAATATTTGTGATAAAGGAAAAACATGCAACACTTCAGGCATAAAATATCAAAGCTACATGAAAACAATAATGAGAAATTTTTGTGTAAACAAGGGAATCTTACATTTTTTCTACATGGCATACACCTCCAGGAAAGGAACAATTGCAGATGACAGAATTGTTATAGAGTGGCGCATCATCCCTTTTTGATGTATTCCAATTTGAGTTCCCATCACAAGGATTCAGGGTGAAGTTCCAGTCCTTTTTGCCCAATTCATTAGCAATTTCCATGAGTGCATCAACTGTACAAATTAAATTCGTGTTAACTAAAATGGGAAATCAAAATTTTCAGTTCCTATAAAGTTTTCCTTCTATTTGAATGTTCCAATTTTGTTTGTAACAGGTAAGTGCAACAGCACTATAAGTGTGCTACTACTTGTTGCAACCTTCACCAACGTTATTAGATGTGCAAGAACTACAATGAGCCCATTTCAGATTTCAATTTTGACAGTTCTAAAATGACTTTAAATCAGTTATTCTCCAATTAATTATTTGAGTCCATGAAAGATGGAACAGGAATATTTCAGCATGCTCAATTTTAGAGAAAAGTAACTTTCATTTCATTGTACCGGATTAGTTAGCCATCAAGAAATTTGAAAATAATGGCAACTATTGATTTTTTTTTTTTAAATGGCAACCATTGTTAACCCATTCCTTCCATTTTCACCTAAAATATTGAAATTATAGGTGCGTGCACACACACACATATATATATTGATACCATTTAAGCCCCGGATTATTGTTTATCTTTTCTTGTCTTTTTATCAATTGTAAATTTCATAAAAAATTTAAGCGATGAGTGAGAATCGCACATCGCACTCCACGTTTTGTTGATGATATCTAAAGTACATAATATTTAAGAATTTGAACAAAATTACACTTGATTAAATAGTAAATCAAATAAGTGATTCCCCCTTATTCAAACAAAAGGAATGAATTTTCAAGGTAAGAAAATTTTAGAGATGTCTAATGTAGTAGCAGGTGTCTAATATTTTTTAAGTTTTCATCTCATACGAGATAAATCCTAAAGAAATTTGTAGAATTGCACACTAACATAATTATTAGCGAAAAATGAAATGAAGAATATCATGCAACGTTTTATCCTTAGTGGTTAACAGGTTAAGTGACATTTTTGGAAACTCAAGATATATAACAGGTTCTATAGCATAGTTGTTCAATAATTTTACATTTTTGTGTTTTCGGTTAAAAACTTTTCAACAAGTATCACTTTGTCATACAAATTTCAAACCATCTATTATTTTTATATTCGTGGTCCATGCAGTAAAATTGACCTATATTTAATAGTTTTTTATTTTCTATTCAAATTATGCCGCACAGCTGAAATTTCTTGAATGGCTAATTTTGCGAATTAGGATTCTACTCTCTTTTCCGAGCCATTCTAAGCACGACTTTTCGATGAGAAATGATGTGGCCGAAACAAAAAAGATTAAGATTTTCTCCGTACGTTAATCGGCATGAAAGAAACTGAAAATACGAACGAGGTCAAGTATCTCATCTGATTCCCAATTGGACCAGATGTTCATCAAGAAGCCATAATTTTTTTTGTGTTGGAGATTGCATCTGGTGTTGTTCTTATCTTGATGCAATTATTGGCTCATACCTTCAGAATATTGGCCCAAGACAATTGTCTGAGTCTTATATTATTATAGTAGTAATATTTAAGGCTGCTACAGTATCAATGTGACATTTGTCCAGTAGTAAAACTATCAAGTTAAATCTATGTTAGTCTTTGATTCATGATTATATATGATGTTGTTGAGTTATAATTTGCATACGGTTTTGTTTTAAAAAATGATTGTATTCGTCCCATCATGGCGATAATTCTAATCATATTAAAAAAATAAGAAAATACTTTACTGGAAAAGAAAGATCAAAAGAAAAGACTTCAAACATTTTTAATTTCAAAATCCACAAGCATAATCTATAGCTATTAACTATTTCGATAGGGTTGTTGTTCAGCATTATAGTATTTGTGTATATGCAAGCTAAACAGTTGCAGCAGTGTTTGACTTCAGAATTTTCTAATCAAAAGCTAAGCTTCATATTTAGAGACTAAATTGAAAGAACTCGATTCAATTTCTTTAAGTTAGAACTAACAATTAAAGAAGAATTTAATCCAATGATCTCCTCCCCCACAGCGTCCGGAGAAATTAATCCAATGATCTCCTGCCACAGTGGGCTCGTGGTCCCCCGGTTTTGGGGTGGTGGGGGGTGATTGGTGATGCGACAAGAAAAAAAGTTGTTTGGACCCTTTTTTTTTCTGATGTTTTCCTAAAAATATTACAGTATTAGATTTAGAATTTTTTTGATAAATATATATGTGAGATGAAAAGACTATTATGGCCGAAGCTTTTATAAATTTTTTTTTTGAACAATAGTGATAAACAAACAGATAACTATTGGAAATCAATATCAAACCAAGAAACTACATGTCAAAAAACTTTTCTTAGCTGCCAGTGGTAAATATCACAAAGTGGAAGAGAAAAAACTGCCATTACAATCATGTTTCCAACAAACGAGTTTGAGTCTTCTGTTATACAATTTAGTACTACATTCATATTACACCATTTAAGTGATTAATAAGTGTACAATTACTAACCATACCTCTTAAAATAAATACATTTATCAATCACCTAAGTGGTATAATATGAGTGTAACAGAAGACCCCAAGTCTCAACAAACGCATTCACCATGTCAAAAAGTTATCAAGGCACAAGAAACTAAACGCTCAAACATGAAAGAACTGTTCTTACCTTCCTCTTTAGGAAGGAATCCACTCTGAGCGGCAGTGCAACTTGTATGGAAGAGTAGTACCGTGGAGAACATAAGCATAAAAACTACGATGGATTTTGATGAAGTATGAGAAACGGTTGTCGGTGCCATCTTCTCGCACTTCGAAGAATCGTCGCTTTAACTACTACAGTATGCAAATTATGAATCTGCTAGATGAACACCGGAAAGCAAGAGATGTTTATATTGAACTCTGAGGAGGAGGTTTGACTGTTAAAAGCATTTAAAAATGAAAGAGACATCTTTGACAACTTGGCGTATGTCTCCATACACTGCTAAGAGATTGATCAAATCATTTTGTCGCAATAAGTCGCTGTAGTTATTTCAAGGGGCCTAAATTTGATGTACTGCAAAGAGATTGATCAAATTTTTTTGTCGCAATAAGTAGCTGTAGTTATTTCAAGGGGCCTAAATTTGTTGTGCTATAGGTGTAGTAAAGGTTTCCACTTGCATAAAGATTTGAGCAAAAGTAGTAATTCAATTATTCACACCGCCCCCCAAAAAAAAAACAAAACCCACAAAAAAAGCAGTAATTCCAATCAAGTATTTCGTGACATAATTGCATTGTCTTCTTTCAAGATATATGTGGTATCTCACGTACATTGATTTCCATTTTCCGTTAAAAGTAGAAATAAGAACTAAAATTAAAAAAAAAAAAAAAAAGTTGTATGAGATTGTGACCTCTGTAGATATTAAGATGTTTCGTAACTTTCATTTGCTATTTATTTAGTCATTTGTCATGTGATCTCATTTACCCGTTCTCCGTTCCCATGTTTGCTAACTATTTATTCAACGGATGGCTTTTTTAGCTCAGAAGGCCGGCAGACAAAGATGTACTTTTCCTCTAGTTACAATTGTGTTGTGGCTGATTTTGATAGAGGCACCCTATAATTGTTAATCCTAATTGTTCCATACAATAAAAGAAATAACGCAACAAATACACAAATACATAAAATAGCAGAAGGAGAGTATGAAATTAAACAACAATTGTAACAACAAATTCTGGTATACAACTCCCACATATATGTAAGAAGTTGTTGTTGTGTTCTTATTGTTTAAAGGACTATTTTATCTATTGTTACAGATTTCCAAACGTATAATAGGCATATATTTTTATATATGATATTTAGCGCACTTTGTCACCATCAAATTTACAAATGTATTTTTGTAAATATTCTCTCATACTCAACCACGTACAATGAGATAGAAATGTACATATAATCAACCAACTTGTATATTAAAATAATTAAAACCTTAGTAACCTAATTATTGTCTTTAACGTATACATATATCATTTTATAAGTAATTGATTAAACTAATTGAAACATTAGTATTTCAATTTACGTTATCGAACTGTTAACAATAACTTAAACAGATTTATTTATTCGTAAATAAATCATTTATGAACAAAATTATTTTCTTTTATTTTTCCTAATACCTAAACTAATATTGGCAAGGAGTTTTCTTGCTTAAAACTTCTACTTTCACCTTTTGTATTATAATACATTTTTTGTGATTACAGAAATATTTAAATTATAAAAATAACTTTAGAAATTTGATACCAAATAGGTGTGTAACAGTATATTAAGCAAATTGGATGATATAACATATTCAGAACTTAGAATTGGGTGGGGGGGTGCAAAGTGGAAAAGAACAATAAATTCGGGGTACATTCCGTTAATTTTCTTAACTCTATTAACAATTCGATTATATGTTAGGTTTAATCCAAATATTTAGGATATAATGTGTCTAAAATTGAAATTGAGAGTACAAGTGAGAATCGATCATATGTTAGGTGATGCAAAGTGAAATTGAGCGTACAAAGTGAGAATCGTGTGATTTTGTTGTATATGTAAAGTTAATGTTTAAATTGTAGAGTACAATTATGGCTGACAATTGCAAAGACGCTCATCATTTTCTTCTACAATTGGATCGATGTAGGGTATAATATGGCACTGTAGGCATTGTCTGGGATGAATTGGATTCTATATGTTTATAATCACAAAAAGAAAAAATATAATCATCACCATGTGCACATAATTGTTAACTTTTTAGTTTAGCTCAGTGGTCAGGATGTCGAGCAGAAACACAGGCTTGCTGATCCTAAAGTCAAAATTTCGATAATTACCAAGTTAAGAGTACTAATTACGTGCTCTCATGACGTAATACATTTTTAAGAGTTTCTACCCTTTGATTAATTCACATGTTTAAGAGTTACATGAAGTACTAATAAAAAAATCTAGCGTGTTTTTATCAGGATTGGAAAGGGAAAAAAAAAAAAAAAAAGAGTTAACACCATTTGTTTATTTAGGCGGTTTTTGCGCTCAAAAAATTAATTTATGCTTACGGCCCTTCATTTCTATAAGAAAAATCTTTGGAAAAGTTACTCCCTCAGATTAATTAGCAAAGGACGCCCCATCCATTGCCCATCCAAAATTCACAAACGACAAATGCACAAGCATAATGCATACAGGCCGGCTGTGCTATACATGCCTGCCGACAGATTTAAGGTGAAACGAATTTCTTGCTTTACATTCTTGTCCTTCTAAAATGCACAGGTTCTTGCAAAAGATGCCAGAAGGTTGAAACATGTATTTTATACAGTCATCATCAGGTCCATTGCAAATATGGTACCCTTACGTGACACAGCCTTTTCGCTTTTCAAACAACCACACAACTCTAAGAATGGAGAAAAAAATGAAAAAAAACTAAAAAATCAGCCTATTTCGAATAAAAAAAGAAGGTAACTGAACGGCATTTTTAGTCCAATTAGAATAATAAACCCTTATCAACAAAAGTAGTTTCGATTCCAAATAGCAAATGGTCCATGTGTGTGTGTGTGTTGAAAGTTAATATTGTAAATATTATAGAGAAATTGAGTGCTATTAAATTATTTCATATTCAAGTCTAATATAACTCAACAACCTAAATATCATACTTGTTTTCTTTTCTTATTTTTTTTATTTGTACATTATCCTATGTTTTGATGCTCTCACTATTATAATTTTTTTGTTACCAACTAAGGAATTACTTTTATATAAATTATATGTTGACTATCAAAGACAACAAGAATATTTTTCTTACATGTGTTGCAAAAAAATTTCAATTTTGAATTTTCTTACTCGTTAAAAAGGGTGGTTACAAGAGTTTTGAATTATAATTTTGTTACTTGTATCATGAGATATTTAAAATTGTACATTGTTTTTTTTTTAAAAAATTGGGTATGCATTTGTGTTGCATTATATTTTATCAATTTTGGTAGATCTACTTTACATCAAATAGTTTTGCTTATGTGCGATCCTCTTTAAACAGGTAGTGCATAAGTAATTAACTAGTTAATGACAGTTAAATATAGTTAGTAATTTAAGTAAACCGGTACAAATATTTTGATTTAGAATGTTAGATGTACAGACTGGTTAGCTGTCCAAGTCAAGCTCTAACACGTACTACGAACTTAAAAATTCGAGCACACCGTTTGGAAAATGCAATTATGGAAAATTTTGAAAAAAAAACACGGCAATTCACTAATATATATATATATATATTTTTTTTTTGGTCAAAAACTAAAATGTGCACAATAGCATTTTGCTAAGGTGCGGAATACGTAGAAATTTTGTCAAACGTGTAGGTCCAATGCGCGTTTGTATATTTCAAACAACTTTTGAACATTAGAAGAAAGGTTTTTTTAACATTTGGTGCGAATCTTGTAGATCTTACAAACATTTTCCGTTAACCCAAAAAGTCATTTACGTGGTCCACAACACAATCATCAACCGACATTGCCTTTTGAATACGCGACACTAACTCGTTCGTAAATCCAAATCCAGGAGATATTCACATTAGACCATTTCATCTAGTAGATTAGGCCCTTGGAGAAAAAATACGTTAAATCTAAAATCATCAGTACTAATTTCATGAAATAATGGAAGTATTCAGATAAAAAAAAAAAATTATGTTCCTAAAAGTGGCAACCCCAACTACACGGCCAAAAAATGCAGCAGTCAGAATTTCTATTTTCTTTACATTGGCATTAAACTATTAGAAATTTTTATTTGGTATCTCAACAGTTTGATTGTTAAAGAATTTCGTTGACCTTTCGTTATATAACGCAGTCAACAAGCCAAGCATTAACAATTGACCCGTCATAGTGGTTATAATAATAGTAATGTAAGGGAAGATTGGGAAGTCTGCAGATGTATACAATTTTACATTTGAATGAATTGTACTAAAATGTTTCCATCCTGATGACAGTGTTTGGATTTTGACAATATGATAATTATCCCCGGACCGGACGAGATAATTCTCACAAAAAATATCAATTACTTGTTTTAGCCTTTTTTTTTTTTTCGGGCAAAACCCCAAGACTGGGGGATGCCAGCCCCAGAATTTATTAAATATAAAAAATAACCAGGATTACAAGCTTTGGAGGGGGCTAGGCCTGACCTCCATACAAAGATATAACAAAAAGAAAATAAGGGTACTTGTTTTAGCGTGTGTGTGTGTATATATATATATACACACATATTTTATATATATATAAAATATACACACATATTTTATATATACACACCTATATATATATATATATATATATAGGTAAAATGCATATTTTACCCCCTGTAGAACTTTAAATGTGCTGATTAGCTTTCTGTGAGAAATAAATTTTCGTATTAGTCCCTATGTGAATTTACATCCAACTATATAGCTGTGTAGAAAATAAACCAGTATACTTGACTTGACCCTCTATTATTTGAGATTCATCCAAAAAGCCATACCTTTGCAATTCTATTTCCAATATTACTCTTTTTCATATGAATACAAGGTCAAATTGATATCGTAAAACCTACTTCTATTCGTTGCTGTATTTTCGCAATTTAGGAGTTGTTTTTAACAGATATAAAATTACAAAAGGAGCTAATATGCTAAAGTATTTTTTTTTTTTTGAAATGGGGGTAAATAAGAATATTTCAATTTCCACAAGCGTATAATATGTAACGTCAGAGGATTCTTTTTTAATATAAATCTCAAAATAGCATTCCGGCAACGTAAACTTTCATACTACAGGATATTGAATTGATACATCTGAGTCTGGATTCACGTCTTTGACAGTCTGGCAGTTTTTAAATGGGGTTGTTGTTATTTGAAGTACAAATTACTTACTCTTATTATTGATATAAACATGTGGAGTACATTCTCCTCCGCTAAAAGATAATGATGCTTATTCTAAATAATACCCCATCAGATTGGGATTTCAAAATTTACCAGAAGTTTTGGACATAATTAACTAATCCCAATAAGATCCCAATCCATAATCATACAAGGACAACTATATTAATTTCTTAATTTTTTAGTACGTTTTTCTTTTTTTTAATTACTTATAATTTTTAAATTTTTTATAATAAATATATATGTGAGATAAAAATTGGGTTGGAAAAGATTTCAAAATTTTTTAAAAACATGTTTCTAAAAACTTAACGAAACAAACGGAGTGAACGTAGAATAAAAACACACCTACTCCTCAACTATCACATTTTGGTTGGTTGACGGAGAAATATGAGCCTTAGAATTCTCTTAATTTTAAAATTTTTATAGACTATAGAGAATGAATGAGAACAAGTCTGTAGTCATTAAAATAGAAATCTTCGTATGAAGATTGGAGACTTCGCTCTTGCTTCTTACAAACCCCTTATCCCATGTCAAATGTCTTCAAAGCTCAAGCACAGAGGAATATGGAAAATGACGGTACGTACTACAACTAGTATGAGGACAAGCAAAACCTGAACTCTTCATAGAACTAATGCATCTATAAGTGTATATGTGAAAAATTCTTACATAAATTTGCTTTACAGTTTTTTTTAGATTTTATAATTTAAAAGAGAGTCATATGATATGAATAATTCTACATCATTTACTTATATCAACATGCATCGCTAAACTCGTGTCTATTTTTTAAACTACAAAATCATCAGATAAGTCAGTAAACTTGGTCCATATATATAACCACTTGAGGTAATTATTGATTGAAATTCGACCTCTGAAATTTGGACGATAGAGATTGCGTTTTGCATATGAGAAGACACACAAAAACTTGGGTAGGACTCGATATCTTCATTTAGGACTTTATTTTTTGCATTATAGTCATCAACTAGAATTGAAAATTAACAAGGCACCGGATTCATAAATATGGCCATGCATATGCGTATGCCAAATTGAGACAGCCGTGGCCCATGAGGGTTGAGAACATTCTCAGCTAGTCATCAAATTTTAATGGCTTGTTTATATACATCAAGCAGTTGTACATATTTGCAGCAAATTCATTACTGAATTCTCATGTAAGTCTAGAATAGTAGGCGTAACTTCTTTGGCGACTATCAAATTGTGGACTTGTCCTTTCGATTTTATTTGTACGTGAACAAGTTGGATTGCAAATAGTTGACCAAGTTGGAGTTGCAATTAATTTTTGAATAATTTTCGCAGGCTAAGTGTTTACACTAGGAATAAAAACAAATGTTCAAAGTTGTACTCATTAAGTTGCACAATCACTAAATCGTTGCACGACCTTGCCCTCCAAAAATATTTCATAATAATATTAGGTTTCAATAAGCTTTTAAACGAAGATTGATGAGGAAATTGCAGCCATTATTTCCGATTGTAGATTCTTAATCTCCTCTTTTTTTTCCCCTTTTGTGTGGTTCGTTAATGAGGTATAATGATGTAAGACGGTTTGTTTGGTTTCATTAATCATTCTTTAATAAAATTTGTTATTTTTCATTGGAATATATATATATATATATATATATATATATAGATTGTGTGTTTATGTATATATGTATGTAAAATTTCCTAAAATTTCTTTAGGATTTCCAATAAAATTTTTTACTAGAAAATCCTAGGTTGAAATACAATGCCTAGGACAGGGAAGTGCCATATTTGCTTTTCCGCCAACGATGAAATTTGAAAACTTTTCTGTTGCAATACAATATCCCAGGGAAGAATAGTCGCCTAACCAATTATCCATGTATTGAAGTTGATGTGATTCGCCGCAAAAGCTGATCTATTCTGGTGATAAGTATTGGAAGATTCCTGAACATATTGTCAATTTATCCGTTTAGTTTTTTATTACAAACAGTAAATCAACTTTGTGCCAAAGCTTCACAAATTGGATAAGCAGTAAGCATTTTCTTTTCCCTTCTAGTTTGTAAAAAGCAAGAAATACTAACTTGAATTCAAACAAAAAAGATAAGGTGTTCAACTTGAGGAAAACGCTACCCAATTCACTTGGATACGATACTAAGCAAATGTGACTCAGGTTTGCATTAGCTTAGTTATGAAATAGAGTTTATAAGGACTTAAGGGCTTCTGTCTTATGTTTTACATTTTGGTGTTACACTCATGTTACGCGTAATTGACAAGCGTACAATCACTAACCATGTCTCTAAAGATAGGTACACTTGTCAATCACTTAGGTGGCGTAACATGAGTATAACACCAAAATGTGTAACAGAATATCTCAAATCGGGAATTAAGTCTAATCAAATACTAAATAATTTCTCTTGACTTTACAGATGAATGTTTAAATTTGAGTCCCACTAGAACTTTTTGGTTTATGCCGAAAAGAAATGCTCGGTATTGAGTCTCGCTAAATTAGACTCATGAGCATAAAAACTACGATAGATTTTGATGAAGTATGAGATACGGTTGTCGGTGCCATCTCCTCGCACTTCGACTGGGTCGTCACTTTAACTACTGCAGCATGCAAATTATGAATCTGCTAGATGGATATTGGAAAGGAAGAGATGGTTATATTGAACTCTGAGGAGGTTTGACTATTAAAAGGCATTTAAAAATGAAAGAGACATCTGGACAACTTGGCGCGGTCTCCTTACACTGCCAAGAGATTTATCAAATTATTTTGTCGGAACAAGAAACTGTAGTTATTTCAAGGGGATTAAATTTGATGAGTAGGTATTGCGTGCACCACGTGCATCACATGACAGATCAGGTGATGCGCTAGAATCAATCACACATCATGGTGTGATCCATCATTACTGCGCGGTGATAAATTATTAATTCAGTGCACCACATGTCAATACAGTTAGTACATTTGATACTTTTCCAAATTTGATGTACTATAGGTATAGTAAAGGTTTCCACTTGCATAATGATTTGTGCAAAAGTAGTAATTCAGTCATTCAACCAAAAAAAAAAAAAAAAGTAGTAATTCCTATCGAGTATTTTGTGACATTATTGCAATGTCTTCTAAAAAAGTTATATGTGGTATCTCCTGTACATTGATTTCCATTTTCTGTTAAAAGTAAAAATAATAACTAAAATTAAATTAAAACAGTTGTATAAGATTGTGACGTCTGCAGACATTAAGATGTTTCGTAACTTTCATTTGCTATTTATTTAGTCCTTTGTCATGTGATCTCATTTACGCGTTCTCAGTCCCCTTGTTTGCTAACTATTTTTTCAACGGATGGCTTGTTTACCTCAGACGGCAGGCAGACAAAGCTGTACTTTTCCTCTAGTTACAATTGTGGCTGATAATTATAGAGGCAACCTATAATTGTTAATCCTAATTGTTCTATAAAATATAAGCAATAACACAACAAATACATAAAATAGCATAAGGAAGTATGAAATTAACAACAATTGTAATAACAAATTCTGGTTACAACTCCCACATATATATGTAAGAAGTTGTTGTTGTTGTGTTCTTATTGTTTAAAGGACAATTTTTTTTTCATCCCTTAACTTACGATCAACTCCTTTACGTTCTCAATTTTATTTTCAATACATTGCATCCAAAGTTTCAGATTTGTCCAGCTTTGACATTTTGATTAACTGTGTTGAGAAAATTAACGAAATTTTCTAGCGTGCGACGCTCATCATTTTCTTCTACAATTGGATTGGAGTAGGGTATAATATGGCACTGTAGGCAGGGTCTGGGATGAATATGTTTATAATCACAAAAAGAAAAATAATAATCATCACCATGTGCACATAATTGTTAGCTTTTTAGTTTAGCTCAGTGGTCAGGATGCTGGGCAGAAACACAAGCTTGCTGAGCCTAAAGTCAAAATTTCGATAATTACCAAGTTATGAGTACTAATTACGCGCTTTCATGCTTTTTAAGAGTTTCGACCCTTTGATTAATTCACTTGTTTAAGAGTTACATGAAGTACTAATAAAAAATCTAGCTTGTTTTTATCAAGATTGGAAAAAAAAAGAAAAGAAAAAGAAAGTGTTGATTCCATTTGTTTTATTTAGGCGGTTTTTGCTTTCAAAAAATTAATTTATGCTCACGGCCCTTAACTTCTATAAGAAAAATCTTTGGTAAAGTTACTTCCTCAGATTAATTAGCAAAGGATGCCCTATCCATTGGCCGTCCAAAATTCACAAACTACAAATGCACAAGCATAACACGTACAGGGCGGCTGTGCTATACATGCCTGCCTACAAATTTAAGGTGAAGTGAATTTCTTGCTTTATATTCTTGCCCTTCTAAATGCACAACTTCTTGCAATAGATGCCAAAAGGTTGAAACATGTCTTTTTTGCAGTCATCATCAGGTCCATTGCAAATATGGTTCCCTTACGTGACACAACCTTTTCGCTTTTCAAACGATAACACAACTCTAAGGATGGGAAAAAATGAAAAACTAAAAAATCAGCCCATTTCGAATAAAAAATGAAGGTAACTAAATTGCATTTCTAGTCCAGTTAGAATAATAAACCCTTATCTACAAAAGTAGTTCCGATTCCAAATAGCAATTGGTCCATATGTGTGTGTGTTGAAAGTTGATAATGTAAATATTACAGAGAAATCGAGTACTATTAAATTATTTCACATTTGAGTCTGATATAACTCAACAACCTAAATATCATATTTTCCTTTTTTTTTCTTTTATTTGTACATTATCCTATGTTTTGATGCTCTCATTACCAACTAAGGAATTACTTTTATATAAATTACATGTCGACTGTCAAAGACAACAAGAATATTTTTCTTACTTATGTTGCAAAAAATTTCAACTTTTAATTTTCTTACTTGTAAAAAAGGGTGGTTACAAGAGTTTTGAATCATAATTTTGTTACTTGTATTATGAGACATTTAAAATTGTACATTTTTATTAAAAATTTGGGCATGCATTTGTGTTGCGTTATATTTTATCAATTTGGTAAATCTACTTTACATCAAATAATTCCACTTATCTGTGATCTTCTTTAACTAGGTGGTGCATAAGTAATTAACTAGTTAATGACAGCTGGATATAGTTATTAATTTAAGTAAACCGGTACAAATATTTTGATTTAGAATATTAGATGTACAAACTGGTTAACTATGGAAGCCAACCTCGAACGCGTACTACTAACTTAAAAATTCGAGCACACCGTTGAGAAAATGCAATCATAGAAAATTTTGAAAATATACACGGCAATTCACTAAAATGTGTAAAATATAATTTTGCTAAAGTCCGGAAGGAATACGTGGAAATTTTGTTAAACGTGTAGGTCTAATGCCGCGTTTGTATATTTCAAACAACTTTTGAACGTTAGAAGAATTTTTTTTTTTTTTTTTAAACATTTGGTGCCAATCTTGTAGATCCTACAAAAAATTTCCATTAATCCAAAAAGTCATTTACGTGGTACAAAATCATCAACCGACACTGCCTTTTGAATACACTAAACCAACTCGTTCGTAAATCCTCCAAATCCAGAAAATATTCACATTAGACCATTTCATCTGGTAGAGTAGGGCCTTGGAGAAAAAATAGGTTAAATCTAAAATCAACAGTACTAATTTCATGAAATAATGGAAGTATTAAGATAAAAATGATCATCATTTCCATCAATCATAAAAAAATTATGTTCCTAATAAAAGTGGCAACCCCAACTACACGGCTAAAAAGTGCAGCAGTCAGGATTTCTATTTTATTTACATTGGTGTTAAACTATTAGAGATTTTAACAGACTGACCTGATAGTTTTATTTGATATCTCAACAGTTTGATCATTAAAGAATTTCGTTGACCTTTCGTTATATTACGCAGTCAACAAGCCAGGCATTAACAATTGATTAATCAACCCCCGACATATATCTGGTTCTGATTCTTGTGCATGTCGAAAAATATTTCTGTTTGGATACAATTATTTGGAGAATTATTCAAAATAATTATTAAGAGGATTTTTGTTAACTTTTTTGAAAAAATCAAAAAGTTTTAGTACTGTGAAAAAGTTTTTAAATTGACTTTATTTGAAAAAGTGAATAATTATTGTGAATAAGTGTTTGGATGGTTCAAGTAATTTTCTAACATTTGGACACTTTTTTAGGAAATTTTAGTTAATATAAAGCAAATTTTCTAACAAAATTTGTTCAAAAAATTAAAAAAGTACAACAATTAAGATTAGACCTAATTAGCATAGCTTTATAATATCACGCGGCTAATTGCTAGAAATATTGTGAAAACTAAAATTTATCTCAAAAATGTGTTGATTGAGGTTGGGGTTCTGGATTAAGGGTTGCCGCCAACAACGTTGGCGGCGACCCAAGGATTTTTTCTTTTTTTTTTTATTTAATAGTGTTGCCCCCAACAATGTTGGCGGCAACACAAAATATTTTCCACTCCAGTCCTCCAAGGACTGGAGTGCAATTTTCCATATTTGTAATATAAAGGCAAAAAAAAAAAAAAAAGAGCAAATAGTGTTGTCGCCAACATGGTTGGCGGCAACAAAACATTTCCAAATTGCACTCCGGTCCCCGAAGGGCCGAAGTGCAATTTGGTTAATTTGTAACCAAAAAAAAAAATATGTAAACAGTGTTGCTGCCAACAAGGTTGGCGGCAACCCAAAAAAAAAAAAAATGAAAACAGTGTTGCCGCCAACAAGGTTGGCGGCAACCTGAAAAAAAAAAAAGAATAGTGTTGCCGCCAACCTTGAAAAAAAAAATTCTCATTACCGGCAATAATGTCATTCACTATTCAAAAAATCTGGTCGTCCTTATGCATACCTTTCATTTGTCCTTATGCAATGCACGCCTAAAAGGCTGCAAAACCTACATAAAAAAAGCAATGCCTATGAATAGCAATGCCTACGAATTTTATCTTTGCGTAAAGCTTCACAAATTTCAGTCGAATTGTCAAATCAAATAATTTTACACTGCAATGAATGAGTTTTCTCAGACTTTGAATTTGGAATTTAGCTAGCATACTTTGAATTGAGCAACCGGTTATATTATTTCATTCTATGTTCATTTTATTCATTTAGTTTTCTTCTTGTTTTCGTTTCTTCGTTGCTTCTGTTTTTTCATTCTACAAGTGTTCCTCATTGAAATTTTCACACAATTCTCTCTGAGTTGTTTGTTCATCTTCTTCAATTTCATCTCCGTAATCCAGGTTAATTCTTTTTTTTATTCTCATAATATTTTTATGTTTAACAAATGCAGAGCGTGTGAATTAAATGTGATTTCTGATTTTATTTTTGTAATTGTTTTGCAGTCGTCTTGGTTCTTTTGTTCAACTTCAACTTCAACCGCATCAAAATTCAAGTTAGTTTCTTTTATTCTATTAATAGTTTTTTTTTTTAATGCTATGCTAGATTTTGTAAGTGTGATTTATTATTGTTTTATGTTTGTAATGTTTGGTAATTTGCTTGATTATGAAATTATAATGTGAAATGTTATTATTATACATCATTGTTGTGGATAAGTGAGCACCGAACTTTGTTGCCATCAAACTGCTAAAGAAACAAACATGTAATAATTCAAATAATCAACATTTAGAAGTTAGATATTAGATTTAATCATGTTTATATGTATATTTAAGGGTTAATTTCAGATAATATAGCTGAAAATAACTAGTGTTAGTTTTTAAAAATAATGTAATTTATAATTTACATTTACAATTTACAATTTATATATTAGAATTTAGGCTCTGGTCTGAAATGCAATTTGCAAATTTGTAACATAAAATCAAAATAAAAAAAAAAAAGAAATAGTATTGCCGACAACCACAAATGTTCATTAATTACACTCCAGTCCTCAATGGACTGAAGTGCAATTTATAAATTTGTAACATAAAATCAAAATTAAAAAAAATGAAATAGTATTCCCGGCAACACAAATGTTCATTAATTACACTCCAGTCCTCTAAGGACTGGAGTGTAATTTACAAATTTGTAACATAAAATCAAATTTTTAAAAAAAATAAGGAAATAGTATTGCCACCAACCACAAAGGTTCATTAATTACACTCCAGTCCTCAAAGGACTGAAGTGCAATTTATAAATTTGTAACATAAAATCAAAATTAAAAAAAAAAAAGAAAATAGTATTCCCGGCAACACAAATGTTCATTAATTACACTCCAGTCCTCTAAGGACTGGAGTGCAATTTACAAATTTGTAACATAAAATCAAATTTTTAAAAAAATAAGGAAATAGTATTGCCACCAACCACAAAGGTTCATTAATTACACTCTAGTCCTCAAAGGACTGAAGTGCAGTTTATAAATTTGTAACATAAAATCAAAATTAAAAAAAAAAGAAAATAGTATTCCCGGCAACACAAATGTTCATTAATTACACTCCAGTCCTCCAAGGACTGGAGTGCAATTTACAAATTTGTAACATAAAATCAAAATTAAAAAAAAAAGAAATAGTATTGCCGCCAACAATGTTGGCGGCAACACAAATGTTCATTAATTAATTACACTCCAGTACTCCAAGTACTAGAGTGCAATTTGGTATAAAATTAAAAGAATATAAAAATGCAACATAACAACATAAATGCAAAATAGCAACGAATTTAAGAAATGCTAAAAAACTGAAATTCAAAATTCCCACAGCAACACAAATTTTTTTCTAAATTAGATTGCGGTCCCTATGCAATAAAAAAAAACTAAAAGTATATGATTATAGATTTTTTGGATTTAATTATTTATTCTGAGATAATTATTTAAATCTTTCATGCAATTATAATGTGAAATGTTGTTATTATACATCATTGTTGTGGATAAGTGAGCACCCAACTTTGTAGCCATCAAACTACTAAAGAAACAGATATGTAATAATTCAAATAATCAACATTTAGAAGTTAGATATTAGATTTAATCATGTTTGTATGTATATTTAAGGGCTAATTTAAGATAATATAACTGAAAACAACCAGTGTTAGTTTTTAAAAATAATGTAATTTATAATTTACATTTACAATTTACAATTTATATATTAGAATTTAGGCACTTGTCTGGAATGCAATTTGCAAATTTATAACATAAAATCAAAATTAAAAAAAAAGGAAATATTATTAAATGTTCATTAATTACACTCTAGTCCCTGGAGTGCAATTTGGTATAAAATTAAAAGAATAGCAAAATGCAACATAAGACTGGAATTCAAAATTCCACAGCAACAGGAATTGATGCTCCCCAACACGTCCTCTTGTTCTACCGAGATGCACTTTCGAAATTAAGCCCAGATGATGTACTTTTCTCTATTTCACCTTAATTATGTCATCTAACCTTATTATTATATTTGTTTTTTTTAGTTAACTATCACTCTGTAATGTTGTAGTTCATATGGGAGCCATACTCGGCAGATGTACTATCGTCTTTACCTGACTATTGTACAGCCGGTTCTCATATTTGGCGCTCTAGATGCCCCCTAATATTTTGGCATATTGTGGAGTTACATCTACCGGATCGAGTATTGCGACAGTTCGGGATGTATCAACCAATTCCGGAGTTTCTTGAAACAAAAATTGAGTTGCATGATCTTGGTCGTTCTGGATATCACGGTAGAGATTGGGAACAATTTCACGCACACTGGGTGCATTTTTGGGATAATAGGACGGCCTCTGTAGTTTCTACATTGTCTGCAGAGACATACCACCCTACTCCTGATTACCTAAACTGGTACACTTATCATACTGTCAGGTATATAAGCCGTCCTATCCAGCATTCAATGTACCAGGAGGGTTATCGAGGTGATGCAGGGCAGCATCTTTATATGGTATGTTTTAAAACTGATATGAATTTGGTTATTAATTTTCGATATCACAAATTTAGACAATTCCATTTTGCATATTGTGATTATCAAATTTACCTTTCTTTGTCAAATGCACAGATGGACACATTATCTAGGATAGGTCATACTGCAGCACACAACATTGCTGGAATTGTTGATCATTCGCAGAATTTTCATTCGGCTTTTACCTCGATACAAGATGAGGCATTCGGCACCATGCACTACCTTCAGCAGGGTCTTCGTATTTTAGTTGGCCCTATAAACTATCATGCTGCTAGTTCATCGACCTCTCAAGATATCCCCTATCAGCGATCTGTCCCTAGAGTACCTAATCGACATGATCGCAGGGGAGGTCGTCGCAGACGCGACCATCACTTTCCCCGAGACAAGGATGACTCTCATTCTCAACAGCAAGACCATTATGCTTCTCATCCCGATTAGCGAAATGAAAGCCCTACACCTACCTACTCTGTCGCCCTACCTACTACTACATCTGTTTTTGGATACGAGAGCACATCGTTTGCAAATCTTGATGATCAGTTGCACCCGATTTTTGATTTTCTTAGTGGATCTCAAGGTTTGTCTACTAATCTTGACGACGTCAATTTCTCCACTCCTACCAATCCAGCACCTAGTACGCTTGCTCCACAGTCGTGTCCTTCATGTGGTGGGACTCCTATTTTAGTCGCTTCGCCTGATACCACTGATGCACCACCTTTAGATTTTCCGATTCTGCCAAGGAGATCTGATCGCTTGGTCAACCAAAACTTATTACACAGGCGAAGACATTGGAGATGCGGTTGCTCAATCACTCCACATGATAGGGATAAAAGATATTAGATAAACTGAATTATGACAAGGCCTAAGAAATATTTGTATTTTTTAATTAATCTGACTTTAGTTTTTTTTATTCTTATCATCTTTTGTTGTCATATTTTGTTTTTATTGCTTAATTAACTTTTAACTTTGATCATATCAATTAATTACTTTAATTATACCCAAAATTCTAAACCCCAAATTACATAATTTTGTTGCAAATGAATTAAACCTATACCCTTAAATTATATCTCCAAAACAGGTAATCCAAAAAATCTTAAAATCCGAAAACCTAAATCCTAAACCCTAAAAGCTTAACCCTAGATTCTTAACCCTAAATTGTAACCCAAATCCTAAGTTACATAATCTTGTTTTACATGAATTAAAAATTTATTTATTTGATAAATCCTAAACCCTTATATCCCCAAAACACCTAATTTAGAAACCCTAAACCCTAAAAGTTTAACCTAGACTCTAAATTACATAATTTTGTTGCAAATGAATTAAACCTAAACCCTTAAATTATATCTCCAAAACACGTAATTCAAAAAATCTTAAAATCCGAAAACCTAAACCCTAAACCCTAAAAGCTTAACCCTAGATTCTTAACCCTAAATTGTAACTCAAATCCTAAGTTACATAATCTTGTTTTAAATGAATTAAAAATTTATTTATTTGATAAATCCTAAACCCTTATATCCCCAAAACACCTAATTTAAAAACCTTAAACCCTGAAAGTTTAACCTAGACCCTAAATTACATAATTTTGTTGCAAATGAATTAAACCTATACCCTTAAATTATATCTCCAAAACACATAATCCAAAAAATCTTAAAATCTGAAAACCTAAACCCTAGATTCTTAACCCTAAATTGTAACTCAAATCCTAAGTTACATAATCTTGTTTTAAATGAATTAAAAATTTATTTATTTAATAAATCCTAAACCCTTATATCCCCAAAACACCTAATTTAAAAACCCTAAACCCTGAAAGTTTAACCTAGACCCTAAATTACATAATTTTGTTGCAAATGAATAAAACCTATACCCTTAAATTATATCTGCAAAACACATAATCCAAAAAATCTTAAAATCTGAAAACCTAAACCCTAGATTCTTAACCCTAAATTGTAACTCAAATCCTAAGTTACATAATATTGTTTTAAATGAATTAAAAATTTATTTATTTGATAAATCCTAAACCCTTATATCCCCAAAACACCTAATTTAAAAATCCTAAACCCTGAAAGTTTAACCTATACCCTAAATTACATAATTTTGTTGCAAATGAATTAAACATATACCCTTAAATTATATCTCCAAAACACATAATCCAAAAAATCTTAAAATCTGAAAACCTAAACCCTAGATTCTTAACCCTAAATTGTAACTCAAATCTTAAGTTACATAATCTTGTTTTAAATAAATTAAAAATTTATTTATTTGATAAATCCTAAACCCTTATATCCCCAAAACACCTAATTTAGAAACCCTAAACCCTGAAAATTTAACCTAGACCCAAAATTACATAATTTTGTTGCAAATGAATTAAACCTAAACCCTTAAATTATATCTCCAAAACAGGTAATCCAAAAAATCTTAAACCCTAAACCCTAAAAGCTTAACCCTAGATTCTTAACCCTAAATTATAACCCAAATCCTAAGTTACATAATTTTGTTTTAAATGAAATAAAAATTTATTTATTTGATAAATCCTAAACCCTTATATCCCCAAAACACTTAATTTAAAAACTCTAAACCCTGAAAGTTTAACCTAGACCCTCAATTACATAATTTTGTGTCAAATCAATTAAATCTAAAACCCTAAACTTATTTCTCCGACATACCTAATCTAAAAAATCTTAAAATTCGAAAAGCTTAACCCTAAACTCTAATTTACATAATTTTGTTTCAAATAAATTAAAAATTAGTTACTTGATAAACCCTACATTTATCCGCAAAACACCTAATATGCATAATTTTAAAATCCAAAAAGCTTGACCCTAAAGCCTAAATTACATAATTTAGTTTCAAATGAATTAAAAATTAGTTACTCCATAAACCCTAAATTTATCTGTAAAACACCTAATATGCATAATTTTAAAATCTGAAAAGCTTAATCCTAAACCCTAAACCCTAAAAGCTTGACCGTATACCCTAGACCCTAAATTCCAAACTATCGATTGTAAATTATAAATTATAACCTAAACCCGAAAAATCTTAAAATCTGAAAAGATTAAGCCCTAATTTCAAAAAACCCTACCCTAATCCTAAAAATCCTAAAAATTGAAACCCTAATCTCAAACATTTATGCTAAAAAATCTTTAAAAAACTTAAACCTTTAATTAAAAAGTGTGTTCATGCCTAACAAGTTCGATGTGACTATTCAAAATTTCAAAAAATTTTTTTAATTTTGGACCATCTTTTTTAAAATTTTAATTTGAAAATATTAAATTATTTTTAAAAAAAATATTTTATTCATTCTATTTTTCATTTTATATTTTAACTAAAATAAAAAAATAAAATCGTATGAAACTAACACTATTTTACCCAAATTTATTTTTAAAAAATTACATTATTTTTAATTCAATTTTTTTATTTTAAAATATTTATTGTGTTTTTAATTTTATATTTTAACTTAAAAAAAATATTACTATTTTTTTAGGTTGCCGCCAACCTTGTTGGCGGCAACACTGTTTACATTTTTTTTTTTTGGTTACAAATTAACCAAATTGCACTCCGGCCCTTCGGGGACCGGAGTGCAATTTGGAAATGTTTTGTTGCCGCCAACAAATATGGAAAATTGCACTCCAGTCCTTGGAGGATTGAAGTGGAAAATATTTTGTGTTGCCGCCAACACTATTAAATAAAAAAAAATAAAAAATGTTTGGGTCGCCGCCAACAACGTTGGCGGCAACCCTTAATTCGGAACCCCAATCCTAATCGACACATTTTTTAGATAAATTTTAGTTTTCACAATATTTCTAGCAATTAGCCAATATCACAGACTGGACTTCTGACGCAAGACACCGAATAGGTCTATTAGCTTCCCTATTCGGTTGTCGTATTTGTCTTATTTGTTCAATTGTTGCATTTGTTTTTCGCACTTGACATGTATGCATATTCTGTCTGGTTGTCAACAAGTTTTGGTTCAAAAATGGGAATGCTGTGTTTGTTGACTTTTGTGGAAATTTTTTTTCACCAATCCAAATACACAAGTAAATATTTTTTTCTAAAAAACTTCCAAATAATTGTATTCAAACGGTTACTTTCCATTGCCTCGTCACAGATTGTCAACATCATCAATCACCAAATAGTTTTCTCAATTATTGTATTGACGCGTTATAGTGGTTATAATAATAGTATACAGGGAAGATCAATGGGACGTCGGCAGATGTACTACAATTTGCATTTGAATTGTACTGAAATGTTTCCCTCGTGATAAGAATGTTTGGATTTTGACAAGATGATAATTATCTCCGGACAAAATAATTCTCACAAAAAATATCAATTACTTGTTTTAGCGTAAATATATTGGCAAAATGAATATTTTACCCTGTAGAATTTAAAATGTGCTGATTAGCTCCCTGTGAGAAATAAATCGTCGAATTAGTCCCTATGTAAATTTACATCCAACAACATAGCTGCGTAGAAAATAAACCAGTATACTTGACCCTCTGTTATTTGAAAGTCATCCAAAAACCCACACCTTTGCAATTTTATTGCCAATATTACCCTTGTTTTTCTTATATGAATAGAAGAGTAATTTGATATCGTGAAAGTTACTCGGATTCATTGTTGTAATTTCCATGTTCGGAGTTGTTTTACTAGATATAAATGGGGGGTAAATTAGCATATTTCAATTTCCACAATGTATAATATGTAATTTCTGAGGGTTCGTTTTCAATATAAATCTCAATGTAGCATTTGGGCAACATAAACTTTTCATACCACCAGAATACTTAATTTGATACTCTGAATTTGGATCCACGTCTTTGACTGTCTTACAAATTTTATATGGGGTTATTTTTAGCATCATAATGCTGATATATGTTGTGGGAAGTACGAATTACTTATCCTTTCTTTAATTATTGATGTATACACATGGGTTTCGCCCGTTGGTTTAACTTTTTGGCCTAAATTATTTGTCTATTTAAATCAAAATTTTGGCAATCCACTACTTTATATAGAACTTTTGTACTCACAGGGAAAGATTCAAAGCTTAGATCACACTTACATCAAGTGGTCGGGATTCTAATGGTTTGAACGGGCATTAGAGGTTCTTACAGGCCTTACACCAGTGTAGCACTTAGCCGATTCATTTTTCAGTTCCTACAGTTGCCATAGTTGCTATCCAACAACACTAGCTTCCCACTCTGATACAAATTCCAAAGCCCAGGTTAGTCAGGTAGAGCAATTACGTTCTGGACATAAATCATTTGCAAAATATGCTAAAACTAAATTACTAACAGTCCACTACCTTACGCATCATTAAACAATCAGGCGTCCCCTATTTGTTTTTTTTTTTTTTTTTGGTCGTAGGACTAGGGCTGTTCTGTTACAAATAAGGTCGGCAGGCTTATGATATAAAACATGTATTAATGAAACATGACTGCCAGTTTGTAGCGCTAAACATGGCAAGCAGACAATGCCTTTATGATATAAAAAATGTACTTATGATATCCTTTCTTTAATTATGCATATTGTAAATGGTACCGCATCAGATTGGGGTTTGTAATTTACAAGAATCTTTAGATATAATTAACTAGTCCGAATAAGATCCGAGTCCATGACGTACAAAGACAACTATATTAAATTCTTAATTTTAGTTGATAATATTAGTATATTAGTTAGGAATTTTGTGAAAGATTCCTGTGATGAATAGAATTAAAGTTACGCGATTAGGAGGAAGCTCATAGACATGTATGTAGAATAAAAACAGCAACACTTCAACTACCACATTAACCAACTGAGCTTGCTCGGTTGGCGGTGTTCACTGATGCCTAAGTTTGGCGTTCAAACCCGGCCTTGGCAGTTTAGAAAATAGGGTGTGCAAACTTACTTAGATTGGGAGCCCTACCTTAATTGTGTGTAGTAAAAATTGAGAGCCTCAACTCAAATTGTGTGTAGCAAAAATATTTTGACGTAACGAATTGTAATCAATTGATCTTAAAAAAAAAAAAAATACCACAGTTAGTAGTTTGAAGGAGAAGCATGAGCCTTATAATTTTCGTAATTTTAAAAACTTAACGCACTATAAAGAATGAGAACAAGTCTGTAGTCGTTGTCATAGAAGTTTCACTCTCCATGTGAAGATTGGAGACTTCGTTCTTACTTGCAAACACCTTGTCCCATACCATGTGCCTTTAAAGCTCAAGCATAGGGGAACTAAAAAAAATGACGTTACGCACAACAAGAAGTACAAGGACGATTAAGAACTGGCCTCTCCATACAACTAATGCGGCTCTAAGCAGTGATTAGTATAACCAGCCGAGAAAATTTGTGATCGTGATTCCACCATTTGAAATTTGGACAATAGAGACTGCATGTTGCATATGAGAAGACCACAAAATTTTGGGTAGGACTCGATGTCTTCATTTATGAGCTTTATTGTTTAGATTATAACCAGCAATTAGAAGTAAAAAATTACAGAGGATCAGGATTCATAAATATGGCCATGCGTACGTGTTTGCCAAATTGAGGCTGCCGTGGCCCATGAGGGTTGAGAACCTCCTCGGCTAGTCTGCAAATTTAAATGGCTTATTTATATATGTCAAGCAGTTGTACATATTTGCTGCAAAATCATATTTAATGAATTCTCATGTAAGTCTAAAATAGTAGACGGAATTTTTGTTTTGATGGCAACTACTAAATTTGTGGACTTGTCTTTTCTATTTTATTTTTACGTGAACAAGTTGAATTACAAATTTTTGGCCAGGTTGGATTAGCATTTAATTTTCGCGGCCTTAGTATTTACACTTGAAGCTTTGACCAAAAACATAAGTATTTACATTGAAGGCATAAAATGGTAAAAACAGATGTTAAAATTGTACCCATTAAGTGGCAAAATCACTAAATCGTTGCTTTTAAAAGTAGGTTTTACATTAAGCTTTTAAACGAAGACTCTGATGTTGATAAGGAAATTGCGGCTTTCCGAGTTAAAACCCCGTTTCCAACCAGTCATTTATCGTTTATTCGAAGACATTATAATAGACCTTCTCAGTTTGTAGTCAACCTGGTAGCCCTGGGCTTCTCAGCTTGTTTTGGTAACAAATCTTAATCCAAAAATCATATATAACTAACATGCCCTTATACAACTAATATTTAATATTATTCTCTCCGAACTAATTTTTTTATTCATTTCCTTAACCATAAAACTTTTATTTTCCCACCCTTTTTCTATCTCATACTATTTACCAGAGTCTTAAAAAGTCTATCATTTGGTACTATTAAAGTTTCCATCCAAAACAAAAATTTTCAACCCTATTATACTAAAATAAAGTTCAATCACTGCCATATTAAACGTTAGCATCCCTTGAATTCTGCCCATCAATCCCTAGACCCAATCCCTTTTGAACATTTAAGTTTCAACTTCACAAAAGTAAAATCAGAATTTGTTCATTTGTGAAATTGTATCTTAAGGCAAATTTGAGAATCCCAAGGTGACGAGTAAATTGTTATTCAGAGGTTATTGAACAGAGAGAAGGAATCGTTAGGGAGGGATGAAAGAATTTGCTTGGATTTAATTTTAGAGGGTTAGACAAGTTGGGAAAAGATAAGAAGAAATGTCTATTAAATTTAGAAAGGAGAAGAAAAAGGAAAGTAGGGTTTTGAAAATTTTGATTTATTAATATGTTAAGGTTACAATGGTCATTTTTTATAGTTAGGGGAGGTATGTGTAATTTTAGAAACCTAAAGGGTGCTAGGTGAAATTGTCAAAAACTTCAGGAGAGGTTTAATTAACATATGTGTGTGTGTACACACACATATATGTGTGTATGTGTGTTTGTGTGTATCGAAAGATTGTCTTATTCCATCTCTGTTTCTTTAGGATTTCCTATAAAATTTGTTATTAGAAAATTCTTGGTTGATTATACAATGTCTAAGATAGAGAAATGACATATTTGCTTATCCACTTATTGTGAGTTTAGGTTACTATCAATATAAGGCACAATTCACATAAATAAGTAATAAAATTTATAATCTAATACTTTTTCTACAAGTGCACTGGTCTATTGTAGTTGTGAGGAATATTAGGGTCAATCCCATGAGGAAACAAGACACACACACACATGTATGCGTGTGGTGTGTGTGTGTGTATCGAAAGGTTGTCTTATCCCATCTCTGTTTCTTTAGGATTTCCTATAAAATTTGTTATTAGAAAATTCTAGGTTGATATACAATGCCTAAGATAGGGAAATGACATATTTGCTTATCCACATATTGTAAGTTTAGGTTACTATCAAAATAAAGCACAGTTCATACAAACAAGTAATAAAATTTACAACCTAATACTCGTTCCGCAAGTGCACAGGTCAATTGTAGTTGTCAGGAATATCAGAGTCGATCTCATGAGGAAACAAGAACTAGCAACTACCAAAGCTACTAACTTGTTTTATTATCTAGACAATCAAATTTTGGTAGGTGAAAATGGTAGGAAAATCAAATTCAAGTAAACAAAATATGAAGAAACTAGTTAAATAAGATTGACTAGGCTTAAGAATCCTCCAAATATGAAAGATTAATTTATGGCCATGATGATTTTTCTCCATGTTTAGGCTTCAATTCTATTTTTACTCCAAACTAGATCTCTCTAGGAATGGAAGACTACTAATACATGAGCTGTTCTACTCTCGTGGTAAAATCTAGCATGCTCAAGAATTGTGGCTTTAAACCTTAATCCACCTATGGTAGCTAATCAACAACAAATGCTAAGACCAAGTAAATGAATAAACAAGAATAAATTTGGCCATAAACTAATTTAAAACATAATAAAGCTTGTCTTAAACCCAATTAGTTCAACATGTTTAAGGTAAACTTAAGCACATAAATGAATGTAAACAATCATGCATGAATGAAACTAGAAAGAATAAGGTAAGAAATGCTCAATATGTGGTTGAACATGGCTCCAATGCTTCTTCCTTCATTCCATCAAACATGTTGAGTACAAGTACTATCAAGTTTCTTCAAGGTTTTGCTACAAGAATTGAGAATTCCTACAAAACTAAGAAGAAAACTAATCTAAGTATTTACAAAGAGTGCTCCTCCTACCAAGTTATGTTTATACTCTTTCAAGCACAAAACCAAGCATGTCTTACATGAACTACAAAGGCATATATTTATAGGTGAAACTCTAGCTTAAGTCATTGTCCAAGTTGGAGACATGATGATGAAATTTGATTCCAAATCTTGAAAAATCTTGCCTTGAACTTCGAAATATTCTTCTAGGGCAGTACAGAAGCAACTGGATGTAAGAATTATCTACAAAAGTTGCATAAACAAGCTGCAATTTGGAGATAGCCGAAATCTGCAAGTTGCCTCAATTCAGCGGGTGGGATCTGTGGGTGAGCAGACTCGTGGATCACTTTCTCTTTCCAATTTTGCTCTTTTCAATATTTGGTTATTCCTTCCATACCCTTGAGACCTTTTTTCACCATTTGAACCATAATTAGCTTGGTACAATTGATGTAGAAAAATTATTTCAAAAATTGCTAAGCTTAAATGATCAAAAAGTACAACTTGAATCAACTTTGATTTTGATAGTCCTTGTGCTCCCATTGATCCAAAATTTAGTCATCATTTTCCTGCAAAATCAAATAAACTTGAGCATTAATTTGTTCAAAATAATAATTCTACCTCAAAACCCTAATTTTCAAACTAAAAATCCTAATTTTGAAAGAATCCTTAATTTGATGGAACATATTGAAATTGAGTCATTTTTATATAAAAAAAAACTAAAAACATGCTTAAAACATACTAAAAACATATGTAAAATACTATGCTAAAATTAGTAAATTTATCACTTATCATCCACTAATGATGAAATCTGAAAACTGTTTTGCTGCATTAGAACATTCCAGGGAAGAATAGTCACCTAACAAATTCAAATGAGAAAATACCTAAAGGTGTTGTTGACAGTCACTAGGGGTGAAATGTGGTATTGTGCTCATTATTGATTATGTACTAAAGCTAATTAATTATAAGATTATAATTTATATTTACTATTAAGTGATTAAGAACTTAGAGGGTCACACACAATAGAACTAATTCTTGGCTTAAATTGATTAAAATAATTATGGGATAATTATGGGATTAATTTGTGAAATAATTAATGATAAGGACTTATTAATAAATAGCAATTCTAATAGTGGGAGAATTTCATTTTGAAGGAAATTAAAACCTACTAAATATCTTATATGATAAGATATCCTATTGTTGAATTCTTGTTGGACAAGAAGTCTTGAATATTGCTCTATATAAATAAGTTTCATACACCAAAACTTAACAAAATAAACAACACAAGAAAACATTCATAGAAAATTAGAGAGAGAAAAATAGTTTTTCTTTATTCAATTTTCTTCAAGTTGGTGGCGTGTCAAGTGTATCTAGCATATTGACTTGGTGTTAATCAATCCTAATGAGGATCTCAAAAAGTTGTTTGTGTGCTTTAGAGGCCAAACACGCGTGTAGCTATGATTGACGTCACTATACCTTTGATCAGGTTGACTGTTTACTTATGTCACAAAAAAGGTATGTTCTCGTTTTTGTATAGATAATCAATGATCCTGGTTATTGATTTCCTAATAATTCTAAATTTCGCTGTGTCAATTTGTTATTGGCATATTGATTTCCTAACAATGGTATCATAGCAAGTGTTTGATTTATTTGTACAAATTATGGTATTATGAATTATTTATATGTATATGTGATTTATTTGTATAGAAAAATTTAATATGTTGAGAAGTTTCAAAATATATAAACGAAATTTTCTTTATTTTTATATTATTGTTAAAAAAATCTTGAAAATTGTTTTAGGAATTTTTCTATTATTGGTCTAATTAAAAAATATGTATAATGGTTAGACTATCGGAGATTGTTTCCAGCAGTCTAATTAAACAAAAGCTTTGGGCAACGTTTGGACAGCGTGAAAACTTTCGACAAAGTAGACAACGGAGGTGACTAATAGCGTGCGACCAAGTCACATCTGACCGCGAGAGCCAGAAACATTTTGGGCATAGCTGGATGAAAGGTTGGGACAAAAGCTCTTTTTCTAGCGAACAGTCAAGCAAATAAAAAAAAATTTGTTGGGCTTCAATTACCAAAAATTGCTTCTGTCAAACAATCAACCAATATGGCGATTGTGATACCTGAAAAGTCTCTGCCAGAGAAAACGTCAGAGTGAGATCTGGGTTGGAAGCGATCGGAAAAGTGTTGGTCATCCAGCCCAATGAAAAAAAAGCATGACTAGAGGGATTCTGGTTGCCAACCGTGATTGATTTGCTCACCATTGAAAGTGGTCGGCCAGATCAGCCAGAGTTTGGCTAGAAGATGATAGCCTGAGCTTTGCCAAAGGAGAAAGAAGAAAGTTTGAGGTCGGTAGCGGTGGGCCTTTGACTTGAAACCCTAGCAAATAAAACGATGTCATTTCGATGACATTTTTTAAAAAAATAAAATAAAACATTAAAAGAGTTTCTTTGACTGGGTCGATGTGAGTAGTTTGACCACACCAGCCAACCAAAAATGGCGTCATTTTATGCTTCCAAAATAAATAAAAAAAAGGAAAATCTAGTCAAGAGGCACTATTTGACTATGCCTTAAAAGGGAAAGTTCTCCTTTTTGCTTTTGAGTCCCTAATTTTCTTTCTTTCATTCTTTGTCTGCCCAATAACTTTTGTTTAATTAATTTCAGCCTAGAAACTTCTCAAATTATTTAATTAAATCAATTCTAATATGATCAGAATTAATATGCACATAGATTCATGACTGAAATCTTAAATATTCATTTAATGTGATTATTTGAATGATTTATTATATGCATTTTATATTTGATAAAATAATGTGATTTATTTTATTGCTTATTGTATGCTTAATTTGATCAAATATATGTTTTTCTATATGATATATTTGCATGATGAAACCATCATTTTATTTGGAATCGTCAATAGGCAAGGTCGGCCCAAAAAAAGCCCAGTGAGCCCAACCTTTCATCGAGCTGATCTGAGTTTGGGCCGAAATTTTAGGCCCAAAGTATTTTTTAGCCGAAACCCAAAGTATTCTTTAGCTGAAGCTTAGGCCTAACTAGGCTCAGTCCATTATATATATATATATATATATATATATATTACATTCATATAATACATTTATGATTTAACCAAAATTCTTTCTTATCTCACCTACCCATCTCGATTGTTCTATCTGACACACACGCACACACTCTTCCTCTATCTTTCTCTCTCAGCCTTGCAGAGATCTGCAACTATTTTCTCGATTTCTTGTCGCAGTTGAAGTCTATTTCGGGGTACATTCTTAAAGCTTGTCATGTTTGTTTGTTATGTGGTGGTCAATTTCTTTGATTTTATTGAACACCAAGGTGTGAATTCAAAGATTTGGCTCATACTTATAGTGTTTGATCGTGTGGGTAAAGGACTGATATTAATTTTTCAGACAATTTAGTATCATAAAATAAAGGGATTAACAATCATCAAGGAATCTTCATGAAACATCATATATATTAAAATCATATGTTTTATACTTGTTTTTTGGACAATGCTGACTTTTCAGGAAGGTAAATAGAGAATAAAAGAGATGTCCCTATCTTTTAAATTATAAAAAGTTATTACAAAAGAGAAAGTGAAAACGAGGAGTACTATCAATGTTATGGTTCTCTCATCATACAGAGCATGAGATGTAGCCATTGCCAGGAAGTCTCAATCTTCTTTCCTAGTTTCATATGCATTTCTCAAAAGAACATGTTCTACACAACAACAAATGAAAAAAAAAAGTTACCAATCAATTATTTAAAGCACAATAGAATGATATATTACTTTTGAGAACATCTAAGGGGGCGTTTGGTTTGAGAGGTTTGGGATTGGAAATGGGATTGAAACTCATAATGGGAGTTTGGGTTAGGGGGATGGGATTTGGGATTTGGGATTTGGGAATGAAATACAAAAATTTGGGTTTCTCCAAACCCCAACCATTTTGGGGGGTTTTGTCAAAACCCAAAATTTGATTCCCTAATTTTTACACACACGCACACGTACACGCACATGCATGCACACACACATACACACATGTATGTGTGTGTTTTTTTATCTATTCACATATACACGTATATATGTACATGTACACACACACACACACATATATATATTTATTTACTTATACATACACACACATATGCACATACATATACATATATGTACGCATATATGTACATGTACACACACACATACATATATGTATGTGTGTGTGTCTGTCTGTATATATATGTACATATATTTATTTATTAATTTACATATATTTATAAATATTTATTTGTTTATTTATACATTTATATATTCATTTATATATATATATTTATTTATATATATACACTCGCATATGCACATACATATACCTACACCTATGTATATATGTACATGTACATATACATACATATATATATTTATAAATATATTCATATTTATTTATTTATTTATTTATATACACATGGATATATATACACATGTATATACCTACGTATATATGTACATGTACTTATACATACATACATTTATATATATATATTTATATTTTTTTATTTATTTATATACGCATGCATATACACATACATATACATATACCTAGGTATATTTGTACACGTACATATACATACATACATATACATACATATATATATTTATAAATGTATTCATGTTTATTTATTTATTTATAAATATATTTATTTAGTTATTTATTTATTTATTTATATATTTATTTGTTTATATATTTTATTTATTTATATATAATTATTTTTTTATATATTTATTTTTATATATACACACGCATATACCTATACATATAGTAATAATACCCATTCCAAGTACCGAACCAAGCACATGTATTGAAATCAAGGGTTTCATTCTAAACTCAAGAGAAATGATTTCGATTCCGATTCTGATTCCCGAGTGCGAATCAAACGCTCCCTAAGTGATGCATCAGTTAGTAAATTCTTGTTTGTTTTACTGTTAAAAATTAAGACAACAAACATCTTGATCATACAAATGCTTAATCCCCTATAGTACTGAAAAAAAAATTTTTTTTGCATAAAATTGTATTTTGTTGACGAATTTTTTGATGATTGAGTAGTCTAGCTCCTTAAATCAATTTATGAAGAGGACTCATGATGAAAAAAGGTTGAGCAGATTAATTGACAAAACAATAGGCGTCCAAAATTTGATAGTCATGAATCATCCCATTTTGCTTTTAGTTTGATGTTTTTCTTTGATAAATTACTCATTATGTGATTATATCTAGGAGTGACATTCGGTCGTGTGAAATCAGTTAATTCGATATTTTTTTTTCAATTTTATCGACCAATTTCAATTTCGATTTCGACAAATACCGATCCAAATTCGATTCCGAATTCAAATCAGTAAATCGGTATTTGAATTCGGTATCCGAATTCAAAAAAAAAAAGGAAAAAATGCAATATAATGTTATGAGGAGCTTATTTATCAAATTTTAAGTATCTTCTGGTGTTTCTACATTGATTTCAATTTGTAGCCCACTATCATCCATGGTAAATATTGTGGAGATAACTGCAACACCATGAATTAGGCAATTGTGATGATGGTTCAGCAAATACATCCATGATTTTTTAGCCTTTAAGGCAACAATTTCTATTGATGGTATAGAATACAAGCACGAGCAAACATTTTGCCCTAGTTAAAGAATCAGACAATATGCATAATAACCTTTGTGAGATGGAGACATTACTAAAATTAGTGAAAACAACATGTGTCCATTGCATCAAAATACTCTCTACAAATCCAATTTGAGGAAATTGCGTATTACTACAAAAGTATAGCCATATCCAAATAATCTCCAATCTGAAAATTTAAGTTCACATGAGGCATCTTTTACTAAATCTGTCAATTTGCACAAAGCTACATCCATCTATGTATAAATTTTAAACTTATCCTTGGGTTCTTCCCTTTCACAACAAAATCTTCCTTGCAAAGATGCCCTCCAATCTTAGTGAAAAAACTAAGCAGTATCAGACATGTCTTCTCACGATTAATAGGTGGGAAGAAAGGGCCGGACTTGGCAGCGGGTAGTGGTAGAGCGGGACCCCTCGCAGACGGTGTCAACGGTCTTATTCCTCCTCCTCTTCTTTGCACTTCAGGCATTAAAGACTAAGTTATACTTAAAAGAATAAAAGCATATGTTAGAACATGAAAACCTCAAAGTGATATTCTCCAAGGTATGAATGGAGAATCGGAGATGCCTATGGCGAGGAATGGAGGACGAGGGATTAGGGCTTGAAAGTGAGTGGAATATGGACCGAAATTGATATTTGGTCATGTGTTTGTACATTGTAACAACATAACCAGCTTTTGGTCCATATTTACTAACAATATCCCATCTTGCTCCAAAGCCCACTTATAATATAATGGCCCATGAGAGTCACAATAAAATTGTTTGTTTTGGGCCCTTTTAGTTCTATTCTATGTAGCCTACATAAATTTGAATTTGATAATTCAAATTTGGTATTACCGAATTGAATTTGAAATCGTTATTACCAATTCAAAAAGTAACATTTTCAAAAACCGACCGAATTCGATTTCATTATTTTCGGATTTTTTGAAGTACCGAACGAATTACCGAATTGGATTTACCGATTTGAATGTGAATTCGGTCGGTAATTTGGAATTTACCGAATTTGCTCACCCCTAATTATATTAGTCATATAGTATTTTTATTTCTTTTACTGTGTACAGCATCTTCTATATTAAAAAATTGCTTTTATGTTTTGACAACAACTTCAGGATGTACTTCATGAATCTAAAATACCATGACATGAAGTTTTTGATAAGAAGAATTTTTTTTTAAATGTTGCGGGGGTTCTAAATATTAACAAAGAACTCAAAAAGCATGCCCACTACTTTACTCTAACTCAAGATTGCTTATTGATTTTTTTTTTCATTTCTCACTCAAGGAATAAATTATCCAATCAATCTTTTGATTTTTGTGCATATTCAAACCACTTTCTTAGAAATAAAAAATGGGAAATTCTAAGGTATAATTTTTTTGTATTTGCATATAAACAGTTTATACAAAAGCATCACTTTCTTATTGATATTGTTTGTGTTCACTGTTGGTATATACTTTCCCTCTTTAACCAATGTCCTTTTGTGCATTAGATGTCAGATGCAAACAATAAAGGCGTTGTTATTACAACCATAGATGCCGAAGGGACAACCCCTCAACCCGAACGAGAACTTGGAGGAAAAGAGCCAAATAAATGTGAAAAGATAAGAAGAGCCAAATGAAGGTGAAAAGAGGAAAAGAGAAGTGAAGGTAAGGTCTAAGGTTTGGGCCCATTTACCAAGATTCCACCGAAGGAGGAGGAATGTACTTGCTATTATTGCAAGAAAGTATTCTCGTGCGTAGTCCAGGACAACTCATTTGCATTAACATATATTTGGGGGCATATCTGTAGCCTAAAAAAGAGCCATGGGTCAACAACCGTCAAAAAGGCAAATGCTTCTTAACTTCCTAAAAGTAAATTAGATCAATCTAGTAACTATGTTTTGAATTTAATCAAGAGCAAAGTCGAAGAGATTTAATAGAACTTGTAATTAACTAAGAGCTACCATTCAACTTTGTTGAAGATAAATCATTCCAGAAGTATGCTTTAGGTCTTAATTCAAAAGTTAAATTTGTGTCTTGAAATACAATGAAAAAGAGTTGGATAAAAATATATGAAGTTGCAAAAAGTAAATTCAATGCAATGTAGCCACGAGTATGTTTGACAACATACACTTGGACATCTAAGATGGATTTTCCTTTCATGGCATTGACTGCTCATTTTATAGATAATCATTAAAAATTGCAAAAAAAAAATATTATCAATTTTGTCTTAGTTCCAATAAAAGCTTTAGGGGGGAATTTAACTATTATAATTATAAACTGTTAGTTAGAGTGGAATGTTGACAAAAATTGTACCATAACTATGAATAATGCTATAACTAATGATGTTGTTGCTAGATGCGTTCAAGAGCATTATTCATTAAATGTGCATTATTGCTGGATGGGAAAAATATTCAAGTTCGTTGTTGGAGTCATGTTCTTAATTTGATTGTTCAAGAAGGATTGGATGAGATTAATAGCAGTATTCACAGGGTTAGGAATGCGGTGAAATATGTGAGAGAATCTGCTAAGAGAAAGCTTAAGTTTCTTCATTTTGCAGACCAACAATGTATCTCTAGAGACACAATGTTATCTCTAGATGTATGTACAAGGTGGAATTCAACATATTTAATGCTTGAATCAGCATTGCATTATAGGAAAGTTTATCCCCGCATAAAAACTCGTGATTCAAGCTTCAAAGATCCTTCATTGTCCAAAGATTGGGAAAAAGCTCGAATTTTTCATGGTTTTCAAGAAAATTTTTACACCATCACAAGAATTCTCTGGCAGTAAATATTGTACAATTAATATTTTTCTTCATAAAATTTATTGTGTCTTAATGTTACTAAGGGAGACTTCTATAGAGGACAATCTACTTTTTGGGAGCATGACAATTAATATGTCGGTGAAATTTGAGAAATACTGGCTTTAGAAGGAGCCAAATATCTTGCTATCTATAGCTTCAATTTTAGATCCCAAGTTTAAAATGATAAAATTAAAGACCATCTATAGCAAGATGTACGATAGCTATTTAGTGTCATGCATGTTAGATCGTGTTCAAGAAACACTTGAGTTGTTTTTACTAAGTATTTAATAGATTATGAAGTGAGTTGCTAGTAGGGTTTAGCTTCTCAATAGGAGAAAACTAGTGAGGCAGGCAGGCAGCTCTTCTTCTAAAGTAAATAAGAGCTACATGGATGATTTTTACAGCCTTTATAAGAAGGAAGATAGTAATTGTAGCAAGATTCAGTTGGACTCTTATTTTATAAGGAAAAAGTTTATCCAAGCAAGCCGATGAAGAAGTCTCATTTGACATTTTGGATTATTAGAGACGTAATGTAGCCAAGTTTATGATTTTGTCTATGATGGTAAGAGACATCTTAGCTACTCCTATTCTACAATTGCTTCTGAGAGTGCTTTCAGCATAGGGAAATGTGTTTTGAACAAGTTTCGTAGCTCATTGCTGCCCTCCAATATCGATGCATTAATTTGTGCTCAAGATTGGATTAAAAATGCACCTAAGGGGATCAATTTTGAACAAGAATTCGACCCTAATTTTGTTGGTTAGTAACCTTGTCAATCTAAGAGTTAAAATCAACAACTCTATTGCATTCTTAAGGGCCAAAAAGTAAGTTTCTTGCTCTTTTTTGTGGTTGAATGTTGTTCCACTCTGTGTGGTGTGAATTGTTTAGTTTTTTTTATGATGCCGTTGAAATTTGCTTCCAAATTTTCAGTATTGATTGTGAGATGTTTATTTTTTCCTTTATCATGGGTGTTCCTCTTTTTGTTGTTTGGTTTTGTGAAAATATAATGTATGCTTTTAGGCTTATGAGCTCGGCTCACAACCAAAAGTTTTGTGGACCAATTATAAGTTTCACGTTTATAAAACCGAAATTGATAGCCTGAAGCTCAAAAGTGCTACTAGTTATGTGAGCTGAACCTTGGCTTGTTAAAACCTGGCTCATAAGACCCAATTGACAAGCTTAATTTTATCCCTCAATTAAAAAAAGATTAAATCATAACCATTATCGTAGTTTAAACAATTCTTATTATGATAACTTATTAAAATTATTTTTGATTTATTGGGCTAACTCAAGATGAAAAATAATAAAAATGGGATCCTAATCCACTAAGAATTTTATGAAAATTCTCGAATCAATGTTGAGGAATATTGATTTCGATAAAATAGTTGAAGCAAAAACCAAAATTTTATGTCCATATATTATTTTATTTTAGTTTTTTATATTGCATAAATGTAAAGTCATATTCTATCTTCATTTGCTGATAGTAGAATCCATGATCACGTGAATACACAACCCACTTTATATGACTCCATTTTAATATGAATTTCTTGTACTATTATAAAACATGATAATAGTTTTCAAGTATATGAACATGTGGATCCCATGTTTGCATAAATATGCAAGATCTTAAAATAGCATAATATTGGCAAAAGAAGAAGTCATGTTACATGTGGGGAATGAAGAAAGAGTTGCTGCATTAGTCATGGAAACTTATACATTCTCTTTGCTAGCTAGGCTTGTTCTAGAATTAATGGATTGTTTATATGTTCCAAAATAACATAATATATATATTTACGTTGGATGTAAATAGATACCATTACTTAAAAGAATAAACCTTGTTCTCACTTGATATTGTTCTATATGGTACTAGTTTATTAAACAATAGATTATATATTCTAGACTTTTATAAGTTCATTCTCAACATAGACACTAAGAGACAAAAACTTGACATTTTGAAACAATGCAAAAAACTTGATACTTTGAAACAATCTTACCTTTAGCATTGTAGACTTGGACTCATTTGACTACGGATCATTTGAGATATACAATCTTGTTTATCTAGTAAGATAATTAAGACACCATTTACTGAAAAAACAAATATGTTAGTGATCTTTTGGACTTACACATGCTGATGTTTGCAGCCTAAATGTTGATCCATGCTAGAGGATGGTTTCTCATACTTCATCACTTTCTTAGATAACCATTCTAGATATAATTACGTGTATCTTATGAAACACAAATTCGAGACTTTTGAAAAGTTCAAGGCTTAAAGAGCTGAAGTAGTGAAACAATTTGATAAGAGTATTAAAATACTGAGATCTAATCGAGGTAAAAAATACTTGAGTCAAGAGTCTCAAAAATATCTAGAGAATAATGAGATTCTTCCTTAATGGACTCCACTATATATGCCATAATTGAATGGTGTGTCTAAGAGCATAATCATACCCTACTAGATATGGTACATTCCATGATGAGCAGTGCAACACTCTCAATCTCATTTTGGGGATTTGCCTTAAAACTGTCTCCCACACACTCAATCGAGTTTGAACCAAAACTATTGATACCACCCCATACGAGATATGGCATGGTAAGAAACCAATTATTGGTCACGTAAGAATTTGGGGATGTTCCGTTGATATGAAATGGATCACGTTAGACAAGTTTGAAGCTAAATTTGATAAATGTTTGACTGCAGGATTTCCTAAAGAAAGTTTGGGATATTATTTTTCCAATCCTCTTGAATAAAAAAGTTTGTATCGGGATATGCCATCTTTCTAGAAAAAAGTTTATTTGTGAAAGAGGCAGTGGTAGTAAAGTAGAACTTGAAAAAAATTCAAGAACCACAAACAAACAAAAATCGACAGTTAGAACCTGTGCTTATGCCACATATGGATGAAGCGTAGTCAGAGGCTCAAGTTATACAAGATCTTCATAGATCTATATAGAGTACATCTTGCTCCTGAGAGATATAGATTTCTCACAAATAAGAGTAATGATGTGCTAGTTATGGTTGATGATGATTCTACTTGCTGCAAAAAGTCTATGTCTAGTGTAGATTCTTTGAAGTGCATAAAGCCATAAAATCCAAAATGGATTTTATGTATGACAACAAGGTATGGACCTTAGTTGAATCATTCGAAGGGATAAAATGCATAGAGTGCAAATGAGTCTTTAAAAGAAAGACTAACATAGATAGTAATATGATTACTTATAAATCAAGGAGTTGGAAATTCATTCTGATGAGACGATCAAAGAATTTGATTTTTTCAAAAAATGAAAACGAGCCTTGTGTATGTAAAAAAGTGAGTAGGAGCACTATAGTTTTTCTGATACTTTATGTGAACGACATATTGTTGACGAAAACAACATATCTATGCTTCAAATAGTAAAAGATATGGTAGTCCAAGAATTTTTCTATGAAGATTTAGGAGAGTTAACCTATATTGGGAATTAGGATCTATAGAAATAGATCTAAGAAGTTGCTTGGTTTCTTTATCTACATACATAGACAGGGTGCTAAAGAGGTTGCAAGGAGTAATCAAAGAAGGGATTCTTATCTGTTCGATATGGGATTACGCTTTCGAAAGACATGTGTCCTAAGATATTTGTCAAGATTATAGTATGCAAAAAGATCTCTTATACTTCTGCAATAGGAACTATAATGTATGCTATGTTATGTACGATATATGATATCTCCTATGCTCTAAGTGTTATGAACAGACATCAAGCTAATTCTAGTGAATGTCACCAGAATATCCAGAAGTACTTAAAATGACTAATAAATTATCCTTGTCCTATGGAGTTCACATTTTAGAAGTGTGTGGGTTTACAAATGCGAATATTGAGTCTTTTAAGGATGGTAGTAAGTTGCAATCTAGATTCGTGTTTACATTGAATAATGGTGTTGTTAGCTAGAAGAGTTCTAAGCTACACACTACATCAAATTCTACAACAAAGGCCAAATGATTTATAGCTTTAGAAGGCGAGTTGGATCTAGAAATTTATTATTGAACTTATAGTCTCATCTGTGATCCAAACAAGTATTGTGGTTGTACCATTTATTTAAGGAAATAATTGGTAAAAATGATATAAAGATAGAAAAGAATCCCACTGAGGATAATGTAGTTGATCCATTGACTGAATCATTATCTCAAATTAAACACGATAGTCATATATATTCATTCGGTTTAGAATGCATGAATGGTTGGTTTTAATTAAAGTGAGAGAATGACTTGTAATTTCACAAACTATTATATTTGATTTTTTATGCAATAATAATTATATGGCATTTTATCAATTTAAAATTCATGTATTTTCTTAATGATAAAGTCCTTAAAATAATATTTATTATTCTTAAAGCATCCCTAGTCATAGTATTAACAATATAAGAATATAGTTAATGTGGATAGATTAGTATATATGATGATATATGGGTGGATTATTGAAGAACAAATTCACTGAATTGATCCTCTTAGAGATTTCCATAAGGTTAATTATTTGAGTGTTAATAGTATAATGTGATAGTTGTGTAAGTGACCCTTTGACTTAAGATAGAGTATCTATAGTGTGAATTATTAAACTCTATTAGTTAGGTGTGCAATAAAAGTTGGATATAATAAGAAACATGAATTGATAGTTTATGATCGATATAGAATTCATCACTCCAATGGCCACATTTGTTGAAATATCAACTCAGAAATATTTGCAAACAAGTTAGTAAATTTAGAAAAGTTTCAAATTTATTGTAAGAGTTGAATTTCGGGAACAAGATAGAATAATAATTAGTACATTAAAAGTTGACACTTATATCCTACGCTTGTCTAATTTGGAAAATAGTATAGTGAAAGGATAATAATTGCACATAATTTGGTTCAAGGATAGATGAAGCCAATCATTTGACTTTTTCTAGAACTTGGATGGTCATGATGTCGGGCTAGAGGCCAATCTTGATCTATAAATATAAATTAATTAATTTTGAATTAATGATAAATTAAAGTTATTTAATTTATCAAATCTTAAATGCTTGTGATTAAATTGACTTTAGTCCAAGTGAGAGTTTATTTGGTTATGTACTAAAGCCAATTAATTCTAAGATTATAATTTTTATTTATTACCCAGTGATTAGGAACCTAAAAGGTCACACATAATACAACTAATTCTTGGCTTAAATTTATTAATATAATTATGGGTTAATTTGAAAAATAATTAATCCTAAGGACTTATTAATAAATAGCAATTTTAATGGTGAAAGAATTTCCTTTTAAAGGAGATTAAAACCTAATAAATATCTTATTTGATAAGATATCCCATTGTCAAATTCTTGTTGGACAAGAAGTATGAAATATTGCTCCATATAACTAAGTCCCCAAATATGAAGATTTGACACAATACACAACACAAGAAAACGTTCCTAGAGAATTAGAGAGAAAAAATAGTTTTTCTTTGTTCAATTTTCTTCAAGTTGATGGCGTTTCAAATAGATCTAGCATATTGACTTAGTATTGATTAATCCTGATGAGGATCCCAACAAAATGTTCACGTGGATAACTTAGGATTCGGACACGTGTACAGCTATGATTGACGTCGCTATATCTTTGATCAGGTTGACTGTTTATTTATGTCACTAAAAATGCATGTCCTAATTTTTGTATAGATAATTAATGATCCTATTAGATATCAATTTTAAATTCCGCCGTGTCAATTTGTCATTGACATATTAATTTCCTAACAGTCATACATATGAGGAAATAATTTTAGAAGGTAAAGCTATTTGTGTTGCAGTTTTGGCCAGAAATAGGAGCATTATAGTAAGCAAGCATCTACATTGTTCGGTTTGCCCATTTTAAAAATACATCAGCTGCTTTTGTCAAAAAAGGAAAAAAAAAAACAAAAAAAAAAGGATTTTATCCGCTCGTACGACCCTCGGTCATTCGGCAATACTAAATATCAGAAACCATGCATAAAAATCAAGAATATGAGGGTAGGCGATCGATCAACGTTTGGTCTCTATAGGAAAAAGTTAATACTCCTACGCTTTGATGCAAATTTGAAGACTTAAAAAGAGAAAACAGTTCAGATTCTCAATGCCAGTTTCTACAGTACCATTAATCACAAATTACCACTTTATATTTACACTATAATAATTATTTGATTTATCTCTAGTGTGATAAGTATAAATGTAAAGTGACAATTTTTTGTGAATGGCACTAGGATGACATTGGAAAATTGGGTTTGAGGATCTAAACTGAAGAGAAAATGTAAAATACGGTACAAAAGAGATTTAATTGTACCTGAGTCGTCGGTCGTCCTATTACCTACAAGAGTTTACTTCTATATTTTGTATATTCTGTTTCATAATTATCTTTTTGACTTGTAACAACAAAATTATACTAATATAAATTGAGTATTGAAGAATTAACAAATTGCTCAGTAATCAATAAGGAATCAATCTTATCCCTACCGCAATGTCCTATTCAGTACAAGCACAGATGCCTTCCTTCAAGATGAAAAAGATGTTTACAACGTATGAACTCAATTCAGAAATTCCACACAGGGTGTACTACGAACTTGACATAAAGGAATATCAGAAAATAAAGACAAGTTATTGAGGCAAAGATCAAAGGGTATTAAATCACATCATAAATAAGAAGACTTACCACAAAGCTTGGTCCATCCTATTGAAGAGAAAACACGTTTTTTGAGAATGGACTCATTCAGCGATTTGCAATAAATTTTAGCAATCCTGTGTTCAATATGTTTGCATATTATCAATTTTTTATGTATTAAAGTTGATGTGAGTCGCCGCAAAAGCTGATCTTTTCTGGTGATGCGTAGTGGAGAATTTCTAAATACGTTGTCAATTTAATAGTTATCCGGTCAGTTTTTTTGTTACAAACAGTAATTAATCTATTGCAAAAGTTAAAAACAAGAATACACCAACTTGAATCCATACAAAAAAGATAAGGTGTTTAACTCACGGAAAATGCTGGTCATTTCACTTGGATACCAATCTAAGCAAATGTGACTCAAGTTTGCATTAGCTTAGTTATTAAATAGAGTTTAAGTATAGGGTGAAATGTGCTTGAGTCTAATCAAATACTTAAATAATCTCTCTTGAGTTTAAAGATAAACATTTAAATTTGGGCTTTACTAGAACTTTATGGTTTTTACCGAAATACAATTGAGCATAATCAAATACCTTAATAATCTCTCTTGAGTTTAAAGATGAAGTTTAAATTTGAGTTCCACCAAAGCTTTGCGGCTAAGTTTGGCTTATTATATAAAAAAAAATGCCTGGTATTGAGTCTCGTTAAATTAGACTTCCTAATTAACTTGATTATTCTATAGATCATAGGTATTATTGCTAATGTATTGTGTCATTTTAAAACCACAATTTCCTATATCTTCATAATACTCAAAATATAAATTTAATTATATAAATAAAGCTTGATTCGATTAGCTTTGAGTTACTTGAGGCCTAGGGTCTAAGCTACTCACTAATAGCTTAGGACATCAGTTTTGTTTTTTTTTTTTTTTGTATATTAAACCTACACTATTACAATTGGGGAATGGAGCATGGTAGGATTCAAACCCCTGACCTTTGGGGTAGAGTCATAAAACTCTAATTGCTTAACAATTTATTCATTCCCAGGATATGGGGTTGTTATCCCTAGCCAAGTGCAAAAACACAAGTTAAAATTTCAAAATTTCGAGCAAAAACACAAGCTTGATGAGCCTAAAGTCAAAATTTCGACAATTACCAAATTATGAGTACTAATTAATTGCTCTCATGCCGTATTATTTTTTTCTGAGTTTCTACCCTTTGATTAATTCACATGTTTAAGAGTGACATGAAGTACAAAAAAAATATCTAGTGTCCTTTTGTTAAGATTGAATTAAAAAAAAAAAAGAAAGATTATACACAGTTTGTTTGTTTTAGGAATAAAAATTGCGATTTTATGGCCTTGCTGGGGTTTGTGTGCTTGAAAAATTAATTTATGCTCCCCTTCATTTCCATAAGAAAAATCTTTGGTAAAGTTATTTTCTCAGATTAATTAGCAAATGGATGTCCTATCCCTTGCCCGTCCACAATTCACAAACTACAAATGCATAAGCATAACACATACAGGGTGGCCATTCTATACTTGCTTGCCTACAAATTTAAGGTCAAATGAATTTCTTGCTTTACATTCTTGTTTTTCTAAAGTGCACAAGTTCTTGCAATACATGCCAAAAGGTTGAAACATGTCTTTTATACAGTCATCATCAGGTCTATTGCAAATATGGTACCCTTACGTGACATAGCCTTTTGGTTTTCAAACAATAACACAACTCTAAGGATGGGGGAAAAAAAATGAAAATCTGAAAAATCAGTCCATTTCGAATCAACAATGAAGGTAATTGAACTATATTCTGAAACTAGTTAGAACAATAAACACTTATTTACAAAAGTAGTTCTAATTCCAAATCTCAATTTTCAAAGATCGTATTTAATAAGAATCGATTCATATATATATATCTATATATATATATATATAGATGGATAGATAGATAGATAGATAGATAGATAGATAGATACACACACACACACATGTATGTATGTATGCATGTATGTACACACGCACACACATATACTGAAAGCTAATATTGTAAATACTAATTGAGTGCTATTAAATTATTCCATATTCAAGTCTAATATAACTCAACAACCTATATATCATACTTGTTTTCTTATTTTATTTTTTTGATTTATACATTATCCTATGTTCTTATGCTCTCATTATCATACATTTCTTATTATCAACTAAGGAATTTCGTTAGATAAATTATACATCAAGTATCAAAGACAACACAAATATTTTTCTAACTTGTGTTGCCAAAATTTCAATTTATAATTTTTTTACTTGTAAAAAGAAGCAGTTACAAGAGTTTTTAATCATAATTTTATTACTTGTGTATCGGGATATTTAAATTGCATTTTTTTTCAAAAATTGGGCATGCATGTTGCAATATGTCTTATCCATTTTGATAAATCAACTTTACATCATATAGTTCCTCTCATCTGTGATGATATCGGACCCTCTTTAATTGGGTAACTCATAAATAGTTAACTAGTTAATGATAGTTGGATATGGTTAGTAATTTAAGTAAACCTAAACCAGTACAATCGGGATTAGAATAGTGGATCTACAGACTGGTTAACTGTTGAAGCCCACCTCTAATACGTACTATTAACTTAACAAATTCAGGCACACCGTTCAGAATATTCAATTATGGAAAATTTTGACAAAATACACAGCAATTTACTAAAATGTGTGCAATAGCATTTTGCTGAAGTGTCAAAAAACGTAGAAATTTTGTTAAACGTGTAGGTCCAATGCCGTGTATATTTCAAACAACTTTTGAACATTAGAAGAAAGTTTTTTTTTTTTTTTAACATTTGGTGCGAATCTTGTGGATCTTACCAAAATTTTCCGTTAACCCAAAAGTCGTTTACTTGGTCTACAATCATCAACCGACGTTGCCTGTTCAATACACGACCCCAACTCGTTCGTAAATCCAAATCCAGAGAATATTCACATTAGGGAGGGCATTTCTTCTAGTAGATTATGGAGTTGCAGAAAAAATAGGTTTAATCTAAAATTACCAGTACTAATTTCAAGAAATAATGGAAGTCTTCAGATAAAAATGATCATTATTTCCACCAATCAAAAAAGAATTATGTTCCTAAAAGTGACAACCCCAACTACACAGCTAAAAAGTGCAGCAGTGAGAATTTCTATTTTCTTTATATTAAATTATTAGAAATTTTAACAGACTAACCTGATAGTATATAACGCAGTCAACAAGCCAGGCATTAACAATTGATTAATCAAACCCCAGCACATATCTGGTTCTGATTCTTGTGCATGTCGAAAAATATTACTTTCCATCGCCTTTACCGTCAATGATTATCAACGTCATAAATCACCATATAGTTTTCTCATCAATTATTGCATTGACGCGTCATAGTGGTTATATAATAGTATAGAGGCAAGATCAATGGACGTCGGCAGATACTACAATTTACATTTGAATTGTACTAAAATGTTTCCGTCGTGATAAGAGTGATTTGGATTTTGACAAGATGATAATTATCTGTGGACAAAAATAATTCTCACAGAAAAATATCAATTACTTGTTTTAGCGTAAATATATTGGCAAAATGCATATTTTGCCCCTGTAGAATTTAAAATGTGCTGATTAGCTCCCCGTGATAATTATCTCCGGACGAGATAATTCTCGCAAAAAATATCAATTACTTGTTTTAGCGTAAATATATTGGCAAAATGAATATTTTACCCTGTAGAATTTAAAATGTGCTGATTAGCTCCCTGTGAGAAATAAATCGTCTAATTAGTCCCTATGTAAATATACATCCAACAATATAGCTGTGTAGAAAATAAACCAGTATACTTGATTCATCCAAAAAGCCACACATTTGCAATTCTATTCCCAATATTACCCTTGTTTTTTCTTATATGAATAGAAGGGTAATTTGATATCGTGAAACTTACTTGTATTCATTGTTGTAATTTCACATGTTAGGAGTTGTTTTACTAGACATAAATGGGGAGTAAATTAGCATATTCCAATTTCCACAAGTGTATAATATGTAATTTCTGAGGGTTCCTTTTTAATATAAATCTCAAATAGCATTTCGGCAACCTTCAGGATATTTAATTGATACATCTGAATTTAGATTCAGCCTTCGACAGTCTTGCAGTTTTTATATGAGGTCATTGTTGGTTCCATAATGCTGACATGTGTAATTTGAAGTACAAATTACTTATTCTTTCTTAAATTATTGATATACTCATGTGGAATACATCTTCCTCCGGTAGAAAATTATGATGCATATTGTAGATAATACCCCATCAGATTGGGACTTGAAAATTAGACATAATTAAAAAATCCCAATGAGATCCGAATCCATAATCATACAAAGACAACTTTATTGATTTCTTAATTTTTTTTGGTTAAGTAGAATTAGGGTTATGAGACATAGTATCATTTGAATGGATGTTTTTTAGGGTGTTTTTTTTTTAATTACTATAGCATTTTTAGATTTTTAATAATAAATATATATGTGTGAGATAAAAACTAGGTTGGAAAAGTTGTTTAAAATTTTTTAAAAACATGTTTCTAAAAAACTTAAACAAACAAACAAACAGAGAGAGTGTAGAATAAAAACACACCCACACCTCAACTATCACATTTTAGTTGTTTGACGGAGAAATATGAGCCTTATAATACTCTTAATTTTAAAATTTCATGTACTATAGAGAATGAATGAGAACAAGTCCGTAGTCATTATAATAGAAGTCTTACTCTCCGTGTGAAGATTGGAGACTTCGTTTTTACTTCTTACAAACCCCTTATCCCATGTCATATGTCTTCAAAGCTCAAGCATAAGGGAAGTATGGAAAATGACAGTACGTACTACAACTAGCATGAGGACAAGTTAGACCAGACCTCTTCATAGAACTAATGCATCTATGTGTATATGCGAAAAATTCATGCATAAATTTGCTTTACAGTCCCTTTTAGATTTTATGATTTAAAAGAAAGTTATATGATATGATATAAGTAACTCTACATTATTTTTTTACATTAGTATGTATCGCTAAACTCATGTGCCTAGTTTTTACTACAAAATTAATAAATAGGTCCGTAAACTCGGTTCATTCATATAACCACTTGAAGTAATTATTGGAATTTCTGCCTCTGAAATTTGGACGATAGAGATTGCATTTTGCATATGAGAAGACAGACAAAATCTTGGGTAGGACTCGATAACTTCATTTACGACTTTATTGTTTGCATTATAGCCATCAACTAGAATTGAAAATTAACAAGGCACCGGATTCATAAATATGGCCATGCATATGCATTTGCCAAATTGAGACAGCCGCGGCCCATGAGGATTGAGAACATTCTCAGCTAGTCATCAAATTTTAATGGCTTATTTATATACATCAAGCAGTTGTACATTGGCAGCAATTTCATTAATGAATTCTCATGTAAGTCTAAAATAGTAGGCCTAATTTCTTAGGCGGCTATTAAATTTGTGGACTTGTCTTTTCGATTTTACTTTTACGTGAACAAGTTGGATTACAAATAGTTGACCACGTTGGAGCTGCAATTAATTTTTGAATAATTTTCGCAGGCTAAGTATTTACGCTTAAAGGAATAGAAACAAATGTTCAAAGTTGTATCCATTAAGTTGCACAATCAATAAATCGTTGCACCACCTTGCCCTCCAAAAATATTTCGTAATAATATTAGGTTTCAAATAAGATTTTGAACGAAGATTGATAAGGAAATTGCAGCCATTATTTCCGATTGTAGATTCTTAAACTCCTTTTTTTTTTTTTTTGCCATTTTGTGTGGTTCATTAATGAGGTATAATGATGTAAAACGGTTTGCTTGGTTTCATTAATCATTCTTTAATAAAATTTGTTATTGGTCATTGGAATATATATATATATATATATATATATATATATATAGATTGTGTGTGTGTGTGTATATGTATGTAAAATTTCCTAAAATTTCTTTAGGATTTCCTATAAAATTTTTTACTAGAAAATACTAGGTTGATATACAATGCCTAGGACAGGGAAGTGCCATATTTGCTCTTCCGCCAATGATGAAATTTGAAAACTGTTCTGCTGCAATACAATATCCCAGGGAAGAATAGTCGCCTAACCAATTCAAATGGTAAAATGTCTAAAGATGCTGTTGACATTGAATGAGGACCAAATATGCTGCTCTCCCCATGCAATAATGAGGAAATAATTCAAGAATGTAAAGCTATTTATTTGCGTTGCACTTTTGACCAGAAATAGGAGGATTGTAGCAAGTATCAATCATGGACGCACGACATATACACTCTGTTGGTTATTTTTGGGCGGTTTTTTAAAGCTATTATTATAGCAGTTTTAGAGTTTTTATTTTCATAATTATGTATGTTAGATAAAATAATAATAAAAAAACGCGTTTAAAATTTTTAAAAATGTGTTCTTAAAACATAAGCTCAAATAAATAGAGCCGGATTGCACATTTTCAAAGATATATAAACTGCTTTTGTCTAAAAAAAGAAAAAAAAGATTTATCTGCAGTTTCGAACCTCGGACATTACTCAAAATTGTCAACGTCAATTAACACGGCAATACAAAATATTAAAAACCATGCTTAAAAATCAAGAATATGAGGTAGGTAATCTGTCACCATTTGGTCTCAATAGGAAAAAATGAATACTCCTACTCTTTAAGTGCAAATTTGAAGACCCAGGTGAAAATGTAAAGTATGGTACAATACAGATTTAATAGTACATGAGTTATCCGTCGCCCAATTACCTAAGAGAGTTTACTTCTATACCCTGTATATTCCATTTATAAAATTATCTTCGTGACTTGTAACAACAAAATTATGCTATTATAAATTGAATATTGAAGAATTAACAAATTACTTAGAAGTCAATAATGAATTTCAATCTTATCTTCGTGACTTGTAACAACAAAATTATGCTATTATAAATTAAATATTGAAGAATTAACAAATTACTTAGTAGTCAATAATGAATTTCAATCTTATCTTCGTGACTTGAAACAACAAAATTATGCTATTATAAATTGAATATTGAAGAATTAACAAATTACTTAGTAGTCAATAATGAATTTCAATCTTATCCCTCCCTCATATGTCCTACTTTGTACAAGCTCAGAAGGCACGTCTAAGATGAAAAAGATGTTTACAAGGTTTGAACACAACTCAGAAGTTCCACAAAAAGTGTACTACGAACTTGACAGAAAGGAAAATCAGAAAATAAAGACCACTCATAGAGGCTAAGATCAAAGGGCATTAAATCACATCATAAATAACAAGACTGCCCACAAAGTTGGTCCATCCTATCGAAGTGAGAGCACGTTTTTGGCAAATGGACTATTCAGCTGTTTGCACTAAATTTTAGCACTCCACGTATTATCAATTGTCCATGCATCGAAGTTGATGTGAGTAGCCGCAAAAGCTGATTTACTCTGACGATAAGTAGTGAAAATTCCTAAATATTTTGTCAATTTATCAGTTTAGTTTTTTATTACAAACACTAAATCATCTTTGTGCAAAAGCATCACAAATTGGGTCAGTAGTAAGCATTTTCTTTTCCCTTCTAATTTGTAAAAAGCAAGAAATACTAAGTTGAATCCAAACAAAAAAGATAAGGTGTTCGACTTGAGGAAAACGCTACACAATTCACTTGGATACGATCCAAAGCAAATGTGACTCAGGTTTGCATTAGCTTAGTTGTGAAATAGAGTTTAACTGTTATATAGGGAATTGAGTCTAATCAAATAGTTAAGTAATCTCTCTTGTGTTTAAAGATGAACATTAAATTTGAGCTCCACCAGAACTTTGTGGTTTATACCGAAAAGAGTGCTCAGTATTGAGTCTCATTAAATCAGATTACAGACTTAACTTGATTATCTACAGTTCATATGGGTATTATTACTAATGTAATGTGTCACTAGAACCACAATTTTTAATATCTTTATAATATTTAAAATATAAATTTGATTATATATATATGGCTTGATTATATTAGATCAGTTAGTTTCAGCCAAGTTGAGGCCTAGGATCTAAGCTGTCCACAAGTAACTCCAGACGTAGTATTGTTATTCTTAGCGAAGTGCTTCCAAATTTTTTAATTATTCCAAACATACCCTAAACAGATATAAATCGTCTAAATATTTCCATGCTTTTTGGTAAGTAAAATAATTTTATAATTGACAATAATGATTGATAATAATAATAATAATAATAATGCAGAAAACATTCTCCCATTCTGAAAGCAACACGTAACACTAATCATGTTGGGCCACATGTCTAGTAAGCCCTACTTGGTGCATAGAGGCCCAACAAATGTTATGAGATAAATAGGTCATTCGTCATATCTTTTCAAATAGAATACAAAGTATATTTACAGCATTTTCTCCCTTTATATTCTTGTCCTCCCAAGCTTCTGTTTTTTTTTTTGTCATCACTGTGGGTATTCGGTATTAGACCTTCTAATCCCACAGTACCTAGTCAAACGGGCCCGATCAATGCCCAAGAATTCAACGGTTGGGATTCAAGCCTAGGACCGCAGGTAACTAACCCAAATGGTTTGCCGGTCAAGCTTCTCGGCACGAGCTCCCAAGCTCCTTACTCGTCTACAAGTTACTAACTTAGCTTTTCAAAGAGAACACAAAGTACATATATAGCATTTTCTTCCTCTATATTATTGTCCTCCCACGCTCCTTACTCTCCTTCAAGTTACTAACTTAAACATCAGAGTATTGGGGAGGCAACATGCCTTTTCTAGGTCTATTCAGTGAGTAGAATCAACAGCCAAGAAATAAGCCCGTGAATGATCAATCCCATCTCCTACAAGACCTAAAAGTAGAAACTAGTTAGAACTTAAATTTTAGCATTAACATCTAGTATCATCTATGAAAATCTAGGAAAATGCCAACTACTTAGAACACCAAGAAAGCTAAACAAAAAAAATGAAAAAATACAATCGTTGTTCCCAAAAAATTTGCTAGGCCCACCTTCCATTATTACTACCTCATGTCCATTAATACATTAGAAAACTTTTATCAGTTTAAAATCTCCTCTCATAGAGTAACCATCCAAATTTTTTTTTTGAATTTATAATATCTTTTGCAAAAATGATTGATTGAAATTAGAACTAGGCTATAGTAAATCTTTGAAAGATATAAGATCACAACTACTCTCATTGTACCAATTTAGATGTGAGGGATTTTAGAATCAATTTTATTTCAATAAGGTAAATTAATTGCTTGACAAGAATTTCATTTCATGTGTAAATTGGTACATGTAAAATAGGTAGCTTGTAAATTTTAAAAGCCATAGATATGCCTTTAAATTCATTGCAATTTTATTTTTGGAAGAAAATTGACATATTTGACAACTTTCTTACACAGTTTAAAAATACTAGAAAATCAAATAAAGAGTAATAGTTTATTGTGAGCTTGTAAGGAGATAGAACAAAACTTTTATTTTATATTTTCTTTTCCTAATAATAGGTTTTTATGGTCAATCATCATTCCAATACTAAATTATAGAAATGATTATTTAACTTACTTTGATCTTAAATAAATTCAAGCAAATTTTGTTTAAAAATATAAGTCTAAATTCAGTTCCCTCAAACACAGTGCCAAGAAAATAGTTAAAAGTATTGGAATAAATTTTGTCAAAAACCATAACTTTATGATAGTCCAATGACTAAAACAAGCGCTTGTATACATCTGCATTTTAACATTCAGAATAATATTAAAAATTCTATTTTACTTATACACTGATTCTATAAAAAAAAAATACTAAATGGTAAGCCGACTTGAGATTATCAATTTTTACAACAATAATAATCATAATTAATATGATTCACAATTTATGAGGCATGAGATGTGTGTACGCGTGTGTATATAGACACTACAGATAAGAATATCAATTGTTTTTCGGGAGAAACTTACGTATGTGCTAACAAAAAAATACGACAATAATATGAAGACAAACATAATAAAAAATAAATAAATAAATAAATAAATTAGCATGTCCTAGAAATTCAAGCATTTAAGCCATAATTTAATTAAACTTCATTATGTTAAAAAGTTGTAAAAATCCCATTTTAATTCACAACTTCCTAATGTTACAAATAATCTACCGATTGTACAACTAATTCACAAGTGGAGGGTGAAAATTTTATCAAGCATGAGAATTCCAAAAATTGCATTTCCCTAACATGTGATGTAAACATGAAATTTACACGAGGATGCACGGCACTCCCTCCAAAATGAATCAGACAAATAAATAACTTAATTTCCCGGAGCTGTCGTATTTTATATGTGATTCTATCAAGAACACAAACAGCTGCCCAAGTAAGCATGCACCCAAATAATATCGAAGCTCTCTAGGTTGGCTCAAGGATGGATCTGCCTTCAAATAATAGACGTAGACCGAATCTCCACCAGCTTGGAGTTTTTTGGGTTCGGTAAAGCTGCGCAGGCCGAGCATATGCAATTTCTGGGAACAACTGTCAGTGTGACAACTTGTCTGGATTGATTTCAAACAAATCAGCGTTTGATGTAGAAGATGAACCCACATCAGTTTGTAATGAACCCACGTCAGTTTGTATTGTCGTCGAGTTCAGAGTTTGACTTCCAGTAAGACTCTGACTGTGCTTTTCTCGGTGGAAGTCTCTCATAGCTTTGAACCTCAGATCTTCAGGATATGTCCTTGATTCTGGGATTACATCCGGAATAGTCATCTGACCTTCGAGCATGCTTACCACCTCAGACATTGTAGGCCTGAGAGAAGGAGATGCATTGGTACACAAGAGCGCAACTTTCACCAACCTATCAACTTCTTCCTTGTTGACTTGTGAACCTAACCTCCTGTCAAGAATCTCCTCAAACTTCTGACTTTGTTGCAAGTGACAGGCCTACGACATAAAGTTAAATAGTTCTCTCAACAACAAATTTTTGAAATTGAGAACCGTAGGTATATCAAAAGATATTATAGCAGGCGCAAACATCATAAACAGGACCAGGGAATAATCATACCCAATCGAGAAGACAAATGAAATTGTTACTTGGCATATAACTATTGTTGTTCTTGCCACTGACAATTTCCAATGCCACAACTCCATAACTATATACATCTGCCTTGTATGTCAAGTAACCCCATAAAGCATATTCAGGTGCCATATATCCTCTGCAAAACAGATATAAAGTGTAACAATACAACTTGTAACTTCCAAAAAGTTCAAGGAATTATACGGGCTTCATGAATATGTCAAGGTAGAATGGTCAAAGAGATTATTATAATAGATATCCACAAGTAGAAGGTAAACTGACATTGTTCCAGCAATTCTTGTGCTAATATGAGTCCTCTCATCTTCATTCAGCCTAGCCAATCCAAAGTCTGATATCTTAGGGTTTAAGTCTCTGTCAAGCAGCACATTAGTAGCTTTAATATCTCTATGAACAATTTTTAGTCTTGATTCTTCATGTAGAAAAGACAAGCCTCTAGCAATCCCCACAGAAATCTTGAACCTTGTCGGCCAATCCAGTAATGTTTGACTATCCTCAGATTCTAAATATAATAGCAATATGAGATTGTTAAATCCTCACTGGAAAATGCATACAAAAGTTAAATGTGAAAAAGAATTAGCACAAAGAAAGACTCACCAAACAAAGTACGGGCAAGACTGTTGTTTTCCATGTACTCGTACACCAGCATTAACTGATCCCCTTCAATGCAACAACCATGAAGCTTAACAAGGTTTGGATGTTGCAAACAAGAAATCATGCCAATCTCATTCAAGAATTCTCGGTTTCCTTGCCTTGATTTAGATGATAGCTGCTTGACAGCAATTACAGTTCCATCAGGTAATAAACCCTGCAAGAGGTCATCTTTTCAGTGTCCAAAAAGAAGCAAAATTAAGAAAGGTTAAATAGTTCCTATCCAAGATGAATACCTTGTAAACTGGACCAAAACCACCTTCTCCAATCTTATTAGCAGTGTCAAAGTTCTTAGTAGCAGCTTTAAGTTGTTTCAAAGTAAATGAAACCATTTGCAACTCCAGTCCATCTAAATCTGTTAAAAAAGGAATATTTTACATTAACCTTCAGTTGCAAGTTATTGATTTGAGAAACAGGGCATACGAATATACTATTAAAAGAATATAAAGACCAGTCTTGTGTGCTTGCTCGCTTTTGCCTGCTGTTAATTTAAATAATTTAATATATTGCCTCGAGGACATAAAGGATTTGTTCATGCGACTTTTGCACTGAATGATCAGGTGCAATTTTTAGACAGAACTTTAAGGATATCATTCATAAAGACAATGAATATCGGTAAGCTGCAACAATTGCAAGTAAACAGCTATCAAGTTTGTATGGATGCCAGAAAGAAGATGTTTATAAGTATCAATCTACCATAAAAACAAAATAGTTAGCAACTTTTATTCGTTAAATCCTTTATAGGCCAAACTGAGACAACCCAAGAATGACTCTATGCAATGTAGCAGTATAGTCTTCTTTCACTGCCGTCATAAGCTAGCAATATTGATGGAGATGAATACAACACTTGGAACAATCGACAAGTCAAATTAAAAGCTCAATTTTTTGAACCAAAATATAGATAAGCAATTACCTTTTCCTCCCCTCTTCCATCCTTGAAGATATCCTTTCCACCAAAGAACACCAAGCATTGAGACAATGATAAAGAACGCTACCACTACTCCAACAATAACAGGAGTTATGTTCTTTTTGTTTCCATCCGAACAAGTTTTAAAATCTGCATGGTATAGAAAAACAAATCAACCAACAGTGCTGGTGTAGAAAAGAAAAAGAAAAGATATGAAGTAACCAGGTACTTTATCAAACTCGGAAGATTTTGAAGATCAGGCATATTTCTGAGATCCACTTCACATATTTGCAATGCAGAATATGGTAACAAAAATAAAAAATAGCAGCAAAAATCATCTAGGTGATTTTTTTTTTTTCCCCACTTTTGGATCTGTGAACTTTTTAAAGAGCTAGACTACTGGATGTTTTTGCTTCCACCCTCTGTGTTTATGTCAGCCACAACCACGCATGTTGATTTCTGGAAGTGGAACATCTCGTAAACTTAGACTATCCTTAATAGTCTGGCTTGGAAGCAACGACGCTTTCCTCTAGTACATCAATTTTCATGTAAAAATAGCTTTCTTTTAGTTCATACCTGAGAAATGGGTGGGACAGCGGGAGGTGGTAATTCAATAAAAAGGTTTTCTTGCATTCATCAATAGGAACAGGTGATTTATTGCAAAATCGAAGCCATTTAAAATCCTTTTCCTTCTGTCTTCTAACTGGTTCGAGAAGACCACTCCTATACACCATTCCCTGGTCCATAACACCAACCGTGCCTCTAAGGTAAGTTTACTTCTTCCAGCTAATCTCTAATTTATCAGACATTATACAGGGTTTATAGTTGCTTAACAATATAAATCGTTAATCTTTCCAGGAAGCAACTATCATTAGGGAAGAAACACACCTGATTAGAATGAACTCAAACAAATGACATATTTTTGAAATCGCATGGGGCAAAAAATAGGAAAAAAACACTTAATGAACACTAGAAGACTCTTTATTGATGTAAAAACAATTAATTCAAGCACTAAAAATATGCCCTGGGTATTAGTAAGTGACATTCCCAAAGAAACCCAGGAGACGAAGTAGAAATCAGATCAACTTGCTTTAGTTATAATTTATAGACTTTTTTCCAGTGGACAGATAGTCTCCTCGGAGATTTAACAGAAACTCAAGCCTTCGAGTATTCTGTATAAAAGTATCCATGAATCAGGATTACACTCTTAGTTAAACTAAACGGTCGGAAAAAGGACAAACGTAATCATGGCTCATCAATAAACCAACCATGCAAGACTTCCAATATTTCATGTGCATTAAGATATTAAAAAAAAAAATGTTTCTCAAGAATCCTGGGATTCAGAAGGATAATTTGTTAAAAGTCATCAATAAGATACCAAAGTTATATCACTGTCAAAATTATGTGTCAAGCAACACCTGATGTACTTTTGTTCGAGCAAAAGAAATACCATATCAAATATTTTTATGTCAATCGGTAGATCTTGCTTCCTGCGATCTATGATCTGTGTCATTAGTTTGGTGACAAAGGTGTTCTTTAGTATCTGGTAAATTTCATTCTTCAGTGACAATTGAGAAATTGATGGGTATAAATAAGTTTCATGAGTCCATTCATCGAAGATTAACTTGATTTTAAATGAACAATTTCAAGACAAGCACATTAGTTATTTATCAAAAGCTACTATAATTAGAAAAACACTTTGGAAATAGATGAACTAATAATTAAAAGTTGGGAGGTAGATGAGGAAATATAACTGATAGAATGTTGAGCTATGGTGGTATGGGTTCATCTACCTAATTTGTTTTTTCGGGGGACAAAACATCTACCTCAAAGTAAGAACGATCAGTCCCAATGTCATAGTTACAATATTCACGCACATTACAGTTGATTTATGATAACCAGAAGAAACTCATCTTTATATCCAAAAAGCAGCACAATATAAAAACTTGAGTATGAAAGTGCCAAAATGCTGTACTTTTTGAAGCTTCAGAATGCTAATAGAGACCATGCTGCTTAGTTTGGGAGTTGAGATGGAAAAGAAAAGAAGAGAAAAGTAGAGTTAAGAAAAGAAAAGAAGGGAATGGAAAGTTTCTTTTCCTTTCCTTTTATTTCCTCCCAAATTTGGGAGAAAAATTTTTGGAGGAGAAAAGAAGAGATTTTCTTTCCATTTTCTTTCTTTTCTTTCACAATTTTTACTCCCAAACAAAGGAAACTGGTTAAGAATCATTTCCTTTCTTTTCCTTTCTTACTCCCAGACAAAGGAATTGTTTAACCATCCTTTCTATTCTTTTCTTTTCTCTCCATTTCTTTCCTCCCAAACTAGGCAAGCTACAACGGACCACCATCAATTTATTTACTAGTCTGCCTTCTGGTATGCATCAGCTTCCTGAAGGTTTTTAAATTTTTGCTTTATTTTGAAAGGTTTCCCACTCACTGTGATGCACAAATCAATGAAATCAGTAATTATAGGAAAACTAAGCTTGATGACATGAAGTTCTTAATCTACTAAAATGCACGAATGCATATAACTGGAAAACAAAATCTTATCTATCCCTTCAGAAACAAAATTAAATCCTTTACATATGATCTGGTGATAAGAAATCAAATTAAGTGCTAAATAAAAGAAGTAAAAAACATGTCTGACAAAGTCACAGACCACCCGGTCTTTATCTTGCAATAGGAACATATTGCTATAAAGGGACAATTCAACGTTAAATACTTACTAGGATTGACCGATATAGCTGATATAAGGGGACCATAAACACCTCTGTTTGGTATCCTCGTAGTCCCTTTCCCGGCCCAATAAAATCGAATCTCCAGAATATTATTACTTACGGTGGCATTAAATTGAATAATCACAGGCTTTTGAGCTCCCCGAGCCTCATCTTCAATATTGAAATCTTTCTGAATTAACTTATCCTGAGGTAAAAATAGGACTTTAAGATACTAAATACTTTGAGACCTACATTCCAAAACTGTGGAAATTACCTGTATGTAAATATCAAAAATTCGCCTGCCAAGACTGCTATATGTATTGTCATTTGTAAAAAGTATTTCAGCAAAGTGCAGACTGACAGTATAAACCCCATTCTCCAAGCAATAATGGAAATAGGTAAGTGATAGAGGAGAAAGGCGGGCTGTAATATACATCTCAGATAGGTTTGTTGACTGGACGGTTGCAATAAATCTTGTGTTTTGATAGTTATCATCATCCATGAAGTCCCCAGTGCTGCTAAATCCCCAATAACTACTGCTCCTAAAATATCGAGCAGAACCACCATCAACTCCAGCATCTCCTTCGTATAAGACTTTCCTCTTTCCATCATTTGCATTCAAATCATTTCCTCCACAATTAACATGTAATGAACACCTGTCTGCATGATTAAGAAGCAATAAGACAGTGCTAATAAATATGCAGCAGGTACGCCAGCATTACAAATATGCAGCAGTAAGTTGCTTGATAAATAATACCTAAGAAGATTGGTAAAGATGACCTATCAAGGGACACATACTTTTGGGGCAATGTTACTCTTAGAGTGGAATAAGGTGAGTGCCTAGTTTCAATTGACTAACTTAAGATTTTCATTTAAAGGTCATTGTTTATTATAGGAGCTGCTACATAATACACAATTAATTTTAATTGTCTGAAATTCATCTCAACATCAAAAGCACCAATTTCAACAATTGCAATCAACAGGTTATATCTGAATCTCAGACCTGAATAAAATTTTATTGGCAGTATAGATTGCAGAATAATGACTAGATTTCTTGTATAGAAAACGTTTTTGGACACTTTTGAACAAAGGTAACTTACACAACCAGCCTGTAATTTGGCTAATTAACAAATTACCCTCATGTGGATTGGAAACCTACACTTTAATCCCTTGTAGTTTGGACCTTTTCTGAAAATTAGACAGAAACAACCAATTGAAATGAGAATATGTAAAAAGTAATAACTACGTCCATATGTATTAGAAAGAAAAATTATAAATTACAATTTAATGATTAAAAAAATTATGGTTCGCAAAATCTATTAGTTCTCATGTTATAATCCTTTTTTCAAAAAAGTCCACAGCACAAGGGGGGAAAATGTAAATTCCATACCACGTGGAGCTTATCTATTAGTTTGCCAAACCACAAGGGGGTTCGTGTAATTTATGCTTTGAACAATGGTACTCTTAAGAGCAAAAATTTGAATTCAATTATGCACCTAAGAATTTCCTCTTGGCAAGATTGAAGCTATATCTTCGCTACAAAGATTACAGTTTTCTCGTGGGTTGCCTATTTGATCACACCACAAGTAACAAGCGTTGCAAATATTAGAATCTTGCTTTCTTCCCAATCTATAGAATAGCTCATTTCAGTTGGGAACACTGCATTTACTAAGAATTATATCTATTCAAGGGAAACAACTCATTAATTTGTTGAGTTATGGTAACTATTATATGATGCCTTCAGAAACACACCAAAAAAAAAAAAAAAGAATCATTTTAAGGGCGACTACAATAATTTTACTAAAAATAGCCTACAAAACAGAATTATCTGTATATCAGAGCAGACAGAAAACTTCAACTCCATTATGCAGTCCGCGATTGATTAAACAAAATCGATTGAACTGTCGTCCACCAACCTGAGTTTCATGCATCACAGTTGGAACAAAAATGATAACCACATCAATTGTTTGCTGTAAAAGCTGCCACACAACTATTCACATTAACATCCCCATTGATCGTGTGATAGTTTTTTTTTTTTTTTTTCCAGATTATCTGCAACTATTGTTGAGCTTCTGGTGAACTATTGAAATTGCAACCAACTTCAACTCAATTGAATCAATTCCACTAGTGGATTTATTCATAGTTTTCATATGCAAAACTTTGATAGCATTGTCAATAGTTCATAGAAAGGGTTAGCCACTATGTTACCAATTACAAAGGATCAAAGTAATCTATTATCAAAAAGATAGGGAAGCAAAAGGGGAAAAATATACTCACACTTAGGGCATGTGACGTCCCTTGTGCACGGAAGAATGTTCTTTCTATAGCAGATTTAAGCATAATAAAAGTTAGCATTAAATGTGCACAGAAGTGTATATTAAATTTAAGCATAACAGAAGTTACAATTATTAATGAACTTGGAACTTCCCTAACTCTACTGATGCTTATAGCTCTGAGAGAAATAACAATTGTACACAAAATAGCAAAGCTGCTTACAAGGTGTTTATTGTTGAAGAGCTCCTGAATAAATTTATGTATAAATTCCTATCCAAAGGAAAGAAATTACCAGAGTTGTCAGCACCAGAAACTTTTTATTCTGACTAATAAATTAAAGAGAAAAAGGTGAGAGAATTTCCGGTACATGTTTGGTTGACAAGCAGGTTGTTCCGGGTCTTGCCAGGTAAAATTGTTGTATGAAAGATCACTGTACCAAACAACTGACATTAGATATCATCTCAATCATTTTAGTGTATTCAAAAGACGAAGACCAAATTTCTGGAAATATACCAATAACATAAAAGAAATTCAAAAGGTTCAACCCTAAATGCAGTCTGAGCAGAAATAAACAACCAGTACATACAAACTAAATCACTCCCAAATCATAAATAACATTAAAACAGTATGACTATGCTTGCACATGTTAAACATACAGACTGCTTCCCTCCTTCAAGATCGAGTCAGGTACATTTCCACTTAAGCTGTTGCCTGTTAAAAATCTATAAAAAGAAAAAAAAAAGGAAAATTACACATTATTACATAAAGAAGCATCTCACTTGTACACAGAACTGTTTCCTAGAAAAATCGATAACATTGTTAGCAGATCTTTCAAGATCTGGAGCTCATACTTACAAAAATTTCAAAGAACTTCTTGTGTCAATATTATTTGGAACTTCCCCCACTAAGTTGTTGAAACTGAGATCCCTGTGAAATGATAAAGACAAACACGTTATTTAATAGTAGACACCCCTTTTCCCATGGAATCCATAGGAACAATTCGAATGGTCATATACCAGAATATTGATCGTCTTTATCAAAATATAAAAAATATTGGTTGTTGTCTTCGTCTTCCCAAAGTTTTTTTTTTTTTTTTTTTTTTTTGTGCTGTGCCATTTTAACCAATCAAAATGAAATCGATTTCTGGAAAATAGATGTCAAACAGATAAAGACAACTATATATTTTTATTTTGATCAAATTCATCAACATTCTAGTAGATAACCCACAAATCAAAAAGATCTCAAATCGTGCATCATGCCTCCCTATCTTCTGCCTGTCTTAAGAGAAATATACTATTAAGCACGAGTCATAATGAAGATTGATGTGAGAGAGAGAGAAAAACTAAAACCCTCTAAAAGCATGCAGCTATCAAAAGAACCAGAGAATATTAAGATGGTATATGTTAGTTGCAGTCTGTCATCTCAAAGAAAGACTTGCCCCTGCAGCAGCCACCTAAATTTTGCTCACATGTCCAGAATGATCAAAGACCTTCATTCAATTTATTTGTCCCAATACATCCTCAGACCACCAGCGTCCCCAAATGACTTCCCGGACACAGGAGTATGCACAATGTGCCCTTGGTCAAGTGGTATAAGCAACCACCACTGACACCACCACCAAAGGAAAAGATACAAGGTTTAAGTGTTACACCACCATGCAAGTTATTTGTCTAACTTACGTCAGACCCTGTTTGGAATTGCAGTGGCTTAATACAAAGCATTGTACTTACCAGAGCTTTAAAAGGAAGTGCCTAGTAAGTGCTTAATTCAAATGGTTTGGAAGCACATCTATAGAGTTCTTTTTGTGTTTAATAATGTAGAAAATTGAAATACATATCCATCCTTATCCAGTTTTAAATTTGTGTTAAAATGGCTAAATAAACACTATTTCAAAAGCATCAGTTTTCAGCTTGAGTTAAAAGTTCTTGTGAAGCTGAAAGCTCTACTGCTAAATTTATAGAGTGATCCCTTAAAAAAGTACTTCTATCATCTAAAAGCACTACTTATTTTGCAAAAGCACAGCAATTCCAAATGTGGCTTTAGGTCTGTGTCCTACTACTTTTGAATGTTTACTTCATAATCCTTTCACTACGGAAAATGGAGAAAGAAAACCAGTACCACATTACAAAACATTAGTTGTCCTTCTGGTCAAAAAAATCATAATCATCTATGAAGGCCCAATTAAGCTTCCAATATTGTTGAAAGAAGATAAAATTACCAGTAATGTTTTTAAATACATGACGGTACCCAATTGAATTTCCATGGAACCAAGATATGGATGCCCAAGAAAGAGCGGTATATGATGCACAAATTGCTTCTGTTCTCAAACACAGCCTAATATCTTTCTGTTCCTATACACAGTCTAACATCACTTTGGATGTTGCAACAAAATGTTCATTATTTCATTGGATTGAAAGTAACTTCAGTTATTGGGCCAGAAGAAAAAGATACTGATTAGAACCAAGTATACATTACTTACAACATCTCCAAGTTTCTCATTCTCCAGATATAGGCAGGAATTTCTCCAGATATGTTACAGTTTCTGAATACCCTGAAAACACAAAAGTTACTCGCATTATAGAAAGTGATAAGTATCAGAACAATCTTGGGAACAATAGCTTATGATGCAATTATTTGACATACAGTCTTTGTATGCCTGTAATATTACTGATTTGCGGAAATCCTCTTGACGGCCCAGCTATGTCACTAATCCTCCTGTATAAATAACAGAGGACAACAAAAATCTCAACATCGTATATTGCATTAGAAGAAAAGAAATACAATATAAAATCAAACAAGAAACCGAATATAATGACATTGACACTGCACACTCACAATTCAGTTAGCTTAGTCAGGAGTGATATATTTGCTGGAATGGGCCCTTGGAGACCAGTTGCATGCATCTCTCTGCATATATGCAAAAAGACAAGAGTACAGTCAAAATTTTGTTCCATACATTCAGGTGCATTTCACTCCAGATAGTGAATAAATCATACAGTCTTGCAAGTTGTTGCCAGTTCTGCAAGAAATCAGGAATTGGCCCGCTGAAGTTGTTGTCATTTATCCTACTGCATTGTGAGAGGAAGTGCTTAGAACACAGTTCACAGCAAACTTATAATATTAATAAAGGAACAGATATTACAGATTCTTACAAATCTGTTAGATTTATTAATCTGGAGAATGTAGGAGGTAGCTTCCCAGTAAATCCATTGGAAGACAAAAATCTGTCATTTCAGCAAACTGTTTCAGACTATTATTCAGAAATTGATCGTTCTTCAAAATCCCATTAAAGAACACTAAGGCTGAGATCAACAAGAAATATCTTACAGAGTTTGCAAGTTTGTCAATTTTCCAAGTTCAGGAGGCACAGTTCCAGAAAATTTGTTTGCCTCTAGGTTCCTGGTTAAAACATCCAAGAACTCATTACCTGAAGCTAAGTAATAATGGACATGATCTCGAAAGATACATGGATTTCTTTTCCCCTTTTGTGGTGGTTTTTTTGTGTTTTTTCATTTTCTTTGTTTGGGGGGAGGGAGGTGGGGGACGACCCTAAAAAAGAAATTTTGTTCACCAGACTCATGAACACATGGGGGGAGCCCCATAAAAGAATTTGTTGTCCACCAAATTTATGAATGGCAATGAATTCGTTTTTTAAGCAAATACAAGATTAATCCTGTAGATTATTCCCACTGGAGCTTGTGCATTAACCCCCATACTTTTGCAGTCCTATTAGTCTATCCAATGCAGTAAAAAATCACTGCATTTGCTCTGTTTGACAAGATAATCTCTTTTCATATAAAGTGCCATAATGCATCTCAGAAGTAGTACTTGTGATATCTCAAAGTAAGTTACAGGATACTCTTAGGTAAAGTCCAGCCATTAAAAGTTTACTTCTGCTAAGACTTAACTGTTTGTCAAGCTTAACGCATACAAATAGATCAGGAAACGAATCAAGAGGTAACAACAGAGGACATACAGGTATGTCAGAGTGGCAACGTTCCCCAGCTCCTTTGGAATTTCCCCTGATAACTGATTTGCAAGTAATGAGCTGGATCAAAACTGTGAATAGTTATATTATATTCAAAAGGAATGGCATATATATAGATATATAGATAGATATAGATACATACATATGAGAAAGAGAGAGAGAGAGAGAGATGATTACATAAAACTCAACTGTGTCGAAGACCACTCAGATGGTATTGTACCATGAAGGTAATTGTAAGCAAAGTCACTAAAAATACATATTATCAGTTAACAAACTAGTGACAATACATTATTGGGAAATGTAATATTAGAATTCAGAAAGATCTTACATATCCCTGATGTAAGGAAGATTTACAAGCTCAGATGGCAGAACTCCAGGAAGACTGTAACCTTTTAGGACACTGCATTGTAGAGGAACAATCATCACCAAAATTGGAACATGTAAGAATTTATTAAGACCATAACTGTCAGTACTTTTTCTTCTGTTGCTGAAAAAAGCTATAATTGTGAATGTTCACTACAAATCTGACTGGGTCAGAATGAAAGTCAGCAGCAGTGAACAGGAAGTCATATGAAAGCGGACTTCAGTGAATACAGTACTTTTCAATATCCTTATGATTAAACTAACACCTTTTAGGTTATGTCAAAGTGAGCTTTTGCACGCAAGTAAAGCTGCTACAAGCAAATAGCCATTGCAGGGCAGCATTGATGATTACGCATAAGGAGTTCTAGTCCTCACAGTATAAAGGTTTGCCTAATTAAGAATGGATCTCAGCATGGTCTGTGAATAAGGCTTTCACCTTCAGGAGTAACAATCTTATGGAAATATGAAATAGAAGTTAGGCTATGTTGCAATGAAGATTCATAAATTAGACACTAAATTGCTTTAGGGAATGGATAAAGCTTACAGCTTTGTGACATGACAGGCAGTGTTGTTATCGGAGTTACATTCGCATTCAACATCATTCTCAGATCCCCTTGGTGCCTCTGGTGTTATTCCAACCATTTCGATGCTACAAGAATCAGCATTGAACTTCCAATACGTTGCGCCCATTGTTGAAACAACTTTCTGGAGAACATCCACTGCAACAAAATTGGCCACAGGGTGCCTCAAATAATATATTAACCTTTTTGGACACAAACAAGTGAAAGTAACTGCTAGGAGATCTAACTTGATGTAAATTGAAACTATCAAGCAGCTAGTAAGTAGAAAATCAATTTTGCCAGTCAGGAAAGCACAAGGGTTGTTTGTCGAATATCTGACTATCTTCCACATGGAAACTGATCTTTTTAATAATTATATTGTCTAGAATCCCAAGATCAACAAACAAGATAAAAGGTTTCAAATTAAACCCTGAAATAAGAGCTTGGATTGTCAAGTCAACACCTTTTCACAATTCTATTTATGTGTAAAAAACCAGATTTACTTTCCCTGCCGGTTGACTTCAAACTCTAAACAAATTAGATTTTTCATTTTCTTATTGCATATCTCAAAAACTTGTGTCACAAAAATGAGTAATCAGTTCTGTTTGGATAGCTAAGTTACAGTGCCCAAACAAACAACTATGCAAACATATACGTGCAAAAATACATAGAAAGAACTTGATAACATCTTTTTTGGAGGAGAGAGGGTAATTATATAGGCTAAAATCAATTTTCTTATTGAAAGTGGAAAAGCAACAATTATGAAATTTGGATGCAACTGAGAGAAAAAAGAAGTTCATCTGCGTGTGCTGATGATGTATTTGATGTAAAATATTGTTTGTTGTACAGAGTTATATATAATCAACTTCCAACTGATGATTGCTTTGCCACTTGCGAACTAGTACAAGCTCTCATGTGACAAATTTAAATTCTGAATCATTTGATGCTTCTGCAAGACTCTATTCTGAAGTAAAATAAAAAAGGAAGGAAACTAAAAACTTTCTATCCCATTTGAGCTTAGCCAACTGAATACTTGAGTTACTAGTGAGCTCTACCACTGGGTCGCACTCTATTTTAATTCCCAATTCTCCAAATCTTACTTCCTAATATTTCCATGTCAATTCAAATTTCTAACTAAGGATTTTATATTCTGTAGCTATCTTTATTCTACTGCCACTTGTCAGGCATATTTAAGTGCATCATGCCATTAACTGATAAGTAAAAAACATCTTCCATAAATTGTGCATACACCTTAATAATATTTCATGTTTTATCTATGAACATGGCAATTTTACGTGGCATGCGCAACCACAATACAACATTCAATTTAAAACACTTCCTAGAAAAGTAACTCCATATCAGTCTAGAAACCTAGTCAATCGAGAAGAAGGACCCAACTAATGATTCTGCATTTTAGTACACTAAAACTTTGTATTATGTCATTCTGAGAATTGCATTATGTTGTAGTTGAATTAATTGATCACTTTACTGCAGCTCCAAATAATTAGAAAAAGATCCAAACAAGATTAGAAAATGGACCAAAGGCCACCAAGATAACTAGATTGTGAAATGTTCAGGAACATGGAACGGAACCAAATAACTAGACATGTTTGGAAACAGAGAACCAATCAGCAACATAGAAAACTACCTATCACAGAATTAGCAGCACTAGGAAGGCTCATTCAAAGAGTGGAATAATTCTTTGGATAGTTGACTAGAAGGGGAAAAAAAGAGTCCTTTTCTGCTTTAGCATATATAAATTCTTCAGTTATGAGGAAGTAGATAAATAAACTTTCTTATGATTTATTCCCAACCACTTGATGAAACAATAGATAAATAACAAAAATCCATTCTGCACAACTTATTATCAACTTCAGAACGTCACAAGTAGCTTCTCAAAATTATCCAATTCCAGATTCATTAAAGATTTCTGGCAATACAGGACCAAAAGCCTACCAATACAAATTTCCACCTTTCCTCTCTGCTGAAAAAATGTCATATGCTACATTGTAATTACACATACTCCTTGTCTCCCCTCACCTATTTCTTTTCTTCAAGGTACGGTTCACCCTCTACTTCAAGCTCAACTCGCCAATCTCCATGCAACATACGACCCAAAAAACATAAACAAAAAGGCAAATAGAGAAGCACTATATATAGAACTTCAAGGTTGATTCTATATAGTTCCTACAAAGTTGATAACATACATGCCATACATTAAACAACTAAAAATCAAAACATTCCACCTATATTCACCAATTCTAAACATAAAACTTTAATACTTAAAAAACCTTCCAAAACTCCAAGAAAATTATTCAATTTAACTTTACTTCTTCTATGACCTTATAATATTTCTCATTCATTTTCTGGGAATGCAAAGCAAAACCGTATATCCCAAAAAGATTTACAAAAAATAAAAAATAAATAAAAAGAACTAACTGAAGTTGACAAAGTACCTTCTTCTTGTGGGACCCTGGATTGAGAGAACCCCAACAACATGAAAAGGCTGAATGCTAAAAGAATCCGTGGAGTAACAACCATTCTCGAAACCATCTTCTAGGTACACACATGAACAAAAAGAACATATGTTGAGTAGGGATTAGTTCGAAAAAGTTAATGAATTTTGCTTGAACGTGAGTTCTGATGGGATCCCAACTGCTCCACGCTCCAAAGGTGGAAGTAAGAAAGTCTGAAACTGTGGATGGAACTGTAAATTGGTTGGCAATAAAAGTAGAGAGAGAGAGAGAGAGAGAGAGAGAGAGAGAGAGAGAGAGAGAGTACGAGAATGAACGAAAGAGAATGCGATGTGCTCTTCTAATTTCAGATTAGTTTGTGGTATGTTTGGTTGGATAGATTTAAATTTAATGGATGATTTGGATGAAAAAATTTGTCAATTCTCTTTCTTTATTATTTAAGCTTATTGATTTTATATTTGAATCTTTTGCGAGTAATTCAAACAACCAAAATAATTTGGTATAGTATTTGAAATTTAAATCCACTCAAATCCACGAGTCCAAACACATCCCAAGGGATATACTGCTCAAAAGCTGTTGAAAGAATCCCGCTGGTCAACTATGAGACAATTTAGTCTTTGACAATACGCCAAAGGGATTTTTTTTTACTGGAAAAAAAAAAGGGTTAATAACACTTTGCCCTCTTGAACTTAGTGGGTAGCCACACTTTGCTCCCCTCAACTTTAAATATATACACTTTGCCCCCAAAAGGTTAGTCAAAGTTAATAATTCAAAAAAAAAGTGAGTGTTATGACATTATTGCCCTTTTATTAATGAATATATTTATAACTTTATATCATTTCTTTTTTTTTTTAAAAGATTTGTTTCTTCACTATCATATAAATATATCAAACTAAAAAATTTAAAGAAAGTTAATATTTAATTTACATCTTTAAAATTTTTTCTCTTGTATCAATATTTACTTCTATATATGTTATTTTTAATTTATTAGATTTTAAGTTAAATAGAATTGATAAAAAGCACAACAATAAAAGATAAATTCAGTTACCAAAATTTATATAAAAAGGTAATACCAAACTCATTTATTTAAAGTAATTTTTTATCATTTTAATTTATTTAAACTTTTAGAATAATATTATTGTCATTTTTATATTTATCAAATTATTCCAATATGAAATTCTTAATTAAAGAATTTCTTATTATTTATTGTTTTGGACTAAATGTTATATATTTTTGTTTGACTTATTTATTCCTGTTTGCCCTAGTATTGTATAATGGGCTAACTCTTCTTTTTTCCCCAAATATTCTTTGATTAAAATTTTCATATTGGACTAATGTGATAAATATAAAAATGACTATGATATTAGTCCAAAAGTTTAAATAATTTAAAATAATAAAAATTTAGTTTAAATAAATGAGTTTGGTATTACCATTTTTATACAAAATTTGACAATTAAATTTATTTTACTGTCGTGTTATTTATCGGTTTTGTTTGACTTAAAGTATAATAAATTAAACAAAAAATATATAGAAGTAAATATTAATCTAAGAGGAAAATTTCAAAGATATAAACTAAATATTAACTTTCTTTAAATTTTTTAGTTTGATATTTTTATATAATTAATACTATACAAAATATATAAATCTTTTAAAAATGAAAAGAAATTATATTAAATTATAAATGTATTCATTAAGAAAAAGGCAATAATGTCATAACACTCACTTTTTTTTTGAATTCCTAACTTTGACTAGTCTTGGGAGGCAAAGTGTATATATTTAAAGTTGAGGGGGGCAAAGTGTGACTACCCTCTAAGTTCAGGGGAGAAAAGTGTTATTAACCAAAAAAAAAATACGCCAAAGGGATGTGGTATCCCCCCCTCACCCCCCCCCCTTCCCCCTCTTCTTTTCCTCCTCCTCCTCCTTTCTTCCCCTTCTTTTTTCTTTTTAATTTTTTATTTTTTTATTTTTTATTTTTTGCTATGGAAAGGGAGGTTGTTATACTTGTAAGGACCTAAGTGTTACTAGACATCCATGAACTTATTTATGTCCAGGCCCATTACAGTTGAGTAATTTTGTTTTGCACCCTTAAAAACTGTTCGCAAACAGTGCAAAAGACCAACTGGACGCTGTGGATGTATCCCCCCCGGCTCGGGCCAACAGAACCAGAAAACAAACGCCCCCCAACAAGAACCCCCCCCCCCCCGGCAACCCGAGTAGCCAAAAAAGGGGAAAAAAGAAAAAGAAAAAGAAAGTAAAAGAACAATGACACTTCTACTAGCTGTTAGGCTATATCATTCACACGTCTAGTTGGCCCTTCCATAGTTGTGTAAGATTAATTCCGAGAACATCAAATTTTACTCTTTTTTTTTCCCCTTTCTCCTATAGCCCCTTGGGATGTAAAATGCATCTCTTCTCACTAGGGGTGGGCAAAAATAATCAAAAAATTGAAAAATCGCAATAATCGGTCTATTCTGAACCGAAAAATGAGGGTAACTGAACTGAATTTTGAAAGCGGTTAGGTTATCCAAACCTCATTTGTATAAGCGATTCCGGTTCCGGGTATCAATTTTCAAAAATCACGATTAACCGAACTGGTCCATATATACGTTTTAAAAGCTAATATTTGTAATGTTATAGAGGAATTGAGGAATATTAATTCATTTCATTTTCAAGTTTAAGATTATTTTAAAACTTAAATATCGTATTTAATTTTTCTTTCAATTTAATTTCTTGAAGCTAAATAAAAAATTATTTTCATATAATTGAAATACGTAAATTTTTTACTCTTAAAAATAGCAATCTTTTTTAACTTTTTTTACTTTTAAAAAGAATGGATGCAAGAGTTTCAATTGTAATTTTATTGCTTGTCTTTTAAAGTAATTGAAATTGTATAAGCATTTTTTTAATTTGAGCAAAGGTTTATGTTATAATATTTTGATCTATTTTGTCAAATTAACTTAAACTATACAGTTTCGGTTACTCGCGGTACTCGACCCTCTTTGACCGGGTAACTGATAAGTGGTTAACCGATTAATGAGGGTCGGATACAGTTTATAAATTAGACAAACCGTTACAAGCGGTTTCGGTTAGAATATTAAGTGTGTGGACCGGTTAACCGGTCCATGCCCACTCCTACTTTTCACCATCTCCAATGAATGGTATATTCTTCTAAAAATCCTAATTATTTTTAGTATGATATTGATAAATCTATCTTTTTCGAAAGTCGATAACTATTCATAACTATTATCTTGACACTAAAAAGAGTTCATTTGAATAAGAGTGCGCTAGAAATACTAGCATTGGACACAATACATTCGTCAATCCACTAGAAAGGCTTCCTATTGCACCCACTGTCTTCCTCTAATTAAGCTAATGGTGGTCTGAATTTGAATTGAAGAATAATCAAGTTTTACAAATGTAAATTTGTACTTTTTAATGAAATTTTAGAAGCAAATTTTAATTTTCATGTATAGAACCAGTAATTTTATTCATTGTTATAAGGATAAAATCTTTATAATATGCTTGACAACCACCTTATTTCTCTAAGTATAGTAACATCTAATGTTTTATATTGCATAGAGAAAATTGTAGTTTTTGTACTAAATATTCAGGATATCAATAATTTCAATCCTTAAAGTTTGAACGAAAGCAAATCTAATTCAAATGGTTTAATTTTTTTTAGTACATTTAATCATGTTGACCAATTTTGTTAAAATCATATCAGAATCTAATCAGTAATACTTACGTGCTAGTGATGAAATTTTAAAAAAATTAAAAAAAGAAAAAATGTTAGTTGTCATAATTTATAATTAACAGCATGCACAACATGCACTATCCAGTTTGCATTTTTCAATTTATCTGCTTATTTAACGTGTGCTAACTCAAATTATTTCCTTTAATTACAAAATCTGAAAATTAAATTTTTTTTAAATTTGGTCATCTGCACATGAATATCATGTGACCGTATTCCAATAATATTTTGAAATGTGTTAAAAAATTAAAACATTTGATACTAGATTTGTTTTTGCTCATACTTTAAAAACTAAAACTATCGGTACCCAAAACAATTCATATGAAACTGCATTTTTCTCTATTGCATAAACTTAAAAGACCGAAAAAAAATCTTGGATTTTAATTTTTAATTTTTAATTTTTTGTAATCTTAACTACACCGTACGTCATTCTTTTATACAATAAAAATGAAATGATAACATCTGATATTTCAGAATTACGCTGGTCAACTACCAGACAATTTAGTCTTTGACAATATGCCAAAGGGATTTGTGTGGTTGCCCCACTTTTTTTTTTTTTTTTTATAAATTGAGGTTGTTATGCTTGTCAAGGAGCTAGTGTTACTGGACATCCATGGAATTATTTATGTCCAAGCCCATTACAATTGAGTAATTTTTTATTTTGCACCCTTAAAACTGTTCGCAAACGCTGCAAAAGTCCAAATCGACGGTTGTAGCTGTGGTCTTTCTTCTCCTCCCCCTCCCCCAAACCCCCACGGGGAGCGGGGGGCCCCCAAAAATAGTACCACAATAGGCAAAAAAGGGGAAGAAAAGAAAAAAAAAGAACGATGACGCTTGTAGTAGCTGTTAGACTATATCATTCACGCGTCTAGCTGGCCCTCTATGGTTGTATGAAGTTAATTATGAGAACATCAAATTTTACTTTCATTTTCCTCTCTCCTATGGCCCTTCTGGGATGTAAAATGCATTTCTTTTCACCATCTCATATGAATGGTGTATTCTTCTAACAACCCTTGCTAATCTTAGCATGATTTTGAAAAATCTACTTTTCTCGAAAGCCGATGACTATTCATAAAGAGTTCATTAATTTGAATAAGAGCGTGCCTAGAAATGCTAAGCATTAAATAACAATACTTTCATTAATCCACTGGAAAGGCTTCCTATTACACCCATTATCCTCCTCTAATTAAGCTAATGGTGGCCTGAATTTGGATTCAAGAATAAGCAAGTTTTAGAGATGTAAATTTGTCCTTTTTAATGAAATTTTAGAAGAAAATTTTAATTTTCATGTATATAATTAGCAATTTTATTCATTGTTATAAGGATAAAATCTTTATAACCTATGTGACAACTACCTTATTTCTCTAAGCATAGAAACATCTAATATTTTATATTGCATAGAGAAAATTGCAATTTTAGTACCAAATATTTGGAGCATCAACAATTTCAATTTTTAAAGTTTGAACGAAATCAAATCTTATACCAAATGTTTTAATTTTTTAATACATTTAATCCTGTTGACCAATTTTGCTAAAATCTTATCAGAATCCAGTCAGTAATACTCACATGCCAGTGATCAAATTTTTAATAAATTAAAAAAAATTAATTCTCATAATTTGTAATTAAAAGCACACACAAAACACATTGTCTAGGTAGAATTTTTCAATTTTATCTATTTATTTTTTGTGTGCTAACTCGAATTATTTCCTTTAATTACAAATTAAAAAAATTAAAATTTTCCTTTTTTCTAATTTTTTTAAAAATTTGGTCACCTACACATGAGTATCACGTGCTTTGATTCCAGTAATATTTTGACCAAACCGTTCAATAAGACCAAATGTGTTAAAAAAATAAAACATTTAATACTAGATTTGCTTTTGTCCATTCTTTATAGACTAAAATTACTGATATCCCAAACAGTTTATATGAAAATTGCATTTTTGTTTATTGCATGAACCTAAAAGACCGAAAAAAATCTTGGATTTTAATTTTTTATTTTTTGTAATTTTAACTACACAGTCCGTCAATCTTTTATACAGTAAAAATGAAATGATAACATCTGATATTTCATTTTTTGGGGGCTTATCTGAGATTGGAATTCTGTAGAAGAATGATTTTTTGCCACCAACAGAAAAGTGCCCAACGTCATTGCTAATTCTAGCTCAGACCTGAAAGTCAAATAATGACAACTTACTAAGGTCTAAATTAGTTAAAGAGAACATTAATATATAGGTCCACAACTCATATATTATTTAATCACGCAACAAAAACGGGTTGTTTGGAAAAGGATTTTTTAATTAGTGCCTTGAGTGCAATAAATAATGCCCACACTGTTCATTTTACCTCGCCTATATTTATATTTATATTTATTTTTTTCCACACATTCACACGCTTCTTCCATCTCAAGAAAAGCTTCTTCCATTTCAAGAAAAGCAACATTTCCTAACCCAATTAACTAGTATCTTAAACGCATTTGTTAGACACACGCACAAACGTGGTGTGTGTGTGTGTGTAATATCTTCACCAAATAATTATCCAATAATAAAAATGTCTGGGTACATATGAAAAATCTAATATCAAATACTATAATCATACAGAAAGCAATTAATTTGATATTAGAAAGTAAACCAAATTAATGAACAATGTGATGACATAAGTTACCACAATTTATTACGATTTTTATTATAAAATTATCAATCAAATTTGAAGACATGAGACTTCTGGTTTTTTTTCTTAATATATAGATGGATAAAAAGGATAAATACGCTTTTAATTTTTTAGGTACCTTCACGAAAATGATACCTCTCAAACTTAAATACGTATTTTCTCTTAACTAAACTAGTACTATACTATTCTTCTCGGTATTTAATCACCACTAGGACTGCTCTAAAATTTTGTCATTAACTAACTAGAAAAGACAAACGAAGGTGAGCTGAAGTTGCATGGGACCTTTGATCAATCCTAGTATTTTGTGTTTTACCCCTTAGAAAAGCTCCATTAAGAAAATAATGGTAAAAATTATGTCTAAAGAGAAAAAAGGTGGTGGGGTTAGGAAAGGCTGTGTCTAGCTAGGCTATCGAACAGTTGAACATGATACAACTTTATAGCCAAGTTGCTATAAACGGCGTGGGTAGTTGTGTGCTACAATGATATTATATTGAGTAAAAATATTGAGAGGCACTAAACGATTCTCATTGCAACATCTTAATCACTTATTTAATTTTTATTTAAAAAACACAAAAAATTAAAAACATAAGGTTTTGGTCATTTTGTTTACTTTCCCAATTAAAGTATGTAGAAAAATTAGATGAGTGATCAAAATATTATAATAAAATTTAATTTAGTGATTCTTAATCAATATGTAAGACAATGTGAAAGGACAATAATGCCCTTGAAATGATTTACATGAATGGTACATTTTTTTTCTAGTCTACTTTAATTAGAAAAGTAAACGGAATGACCAAAATGTTACGTTTTTAAATATTAAGTGTGTTATTTAAAACAAAAAATAAATGAATTGTCAAAATGTTACAATGAGAATAGTTTAGTGACCTCCAATGTTTTTTATTTGTTACGACTTTATTATTAGAGTCAATTATTATTTTTAGCAAAATTAATTCTTCAAGAAGATATGAAAGGCATATAAACTTGGTTGTTGAGCCTCTTAAACCAATCTCAAAAAATATAAACATGTAAAAACGCACCAATTTTATGAAATACTTGTCCTTATTATTGAGGAAATTAATAATTTTCGGATAATAAAGAGCATCCGAGGTGATCAAGTTAAGCCGGATAATCCCATCTCAAATTGGAAAAATAATAAATTCTATTCTGACTTATAATAACTAAACCTTTTTTTTTTTTTTGGGTGAATGACTTGCCAAACCTCTGGGCAGAATAATATTGAAATTTTTTTTGGAATATTCCTTAAAAATTTATCTGACCACTTTTTTATCTTACATATAACATGTTACAAAAAGTGGTATAATATTATTCTAAACAAAAATTTTACCATTAAAAAGTCTCATAGTTGGTGTTTACTTTTCAATTTTAATCTAACAAATTCTTTTTTTTTTTTGGTTTAATCTAACAAATTCTTCTTGATTGTCTAATTACATTTTTTAGATTGTTTTCTAGATTTGCATCAATAGTCTAATACGACTTGGAAAGAAGAACACCATTCAAATTAAGAAAACTAAGAATCTCATTACCCTTCCACAAAGTCAAGAAGTTGGTACAATAAAAAGTTAAAAAAAGATTACAGTTAACAATGTAGGATTAAGACAATTATGGAGAGAAGAATTTCCTCGATATTGCACTCACTATCACGTTGATAACATGACTGATGACCAATTCTTTTCGTAAATATTAATTTTGCCATAGCCATCATGCATGCATGCATGCAAGGGATCATCATGATTTTTTCCTTTTTAATACTTTTTTTGGGTTACAAACTAATTAAAGCAAAAAGAATATATATATATATATAGAGAGAGAGAGAGAGAGAGAGAGAGAGAGAGAGAGAGAGAGAGAGAGAGAGAGAGAGAGAGAGAGAGAGAGATCTTACTTTTTTTAGCTCTACCCGTACCAGCTAAAAATGTGAAGTGAGAATTGTGGGCCGAAGATGCTGGCTGCTAATTCAGTCCAATTTTGCGTGTCAAGGCCGAACAACGACCAATACAGTGTAGTTTTTTGGTAACTTTACAAAAGAGCTAAATTTCTTTCACGTGTTGATAATAATACGTGAGAATCATTTGATTTCATTAAAAAAAAAAAAAAAGAGGATTTTTGACGTTTGAGGAATAGATAATTGACCTTTGTTAGCAATTGAAACCTTAAGCCCAAGATAAAGGTTCTTATACCTTATAGATGGTGAGGAAACAAGAAGCAAGAACCTTTATTAATTAATTTAATATAAGAACCTTTATTTATCCTTATTTTAATTGTATCCTTTTGTCAAACTTATCATGTTTAAATGCAAGAAATTCAAAAGTTCACATGAGTGTTCTACTTCCTTTCCCCTGTACTATTTTAATTATAGGTTTTGTGGTGAAATAATAGTACTATGATGGATGTGCTCCTTTTTAAGAAGAAAGTTCAATGAAGTCTACTTTTCAAACAAAAGTGCATCCTTGTGTTGAACTTTGTTGACAGATATTGCTGAAGGTTACGTGATCAAGAATTTCAAGAAAACATATAAAAAATTTGTTGATGTACGTAACTTTTGTTTCATGGTAACATAGGCAAAAGGCATTTGCATATTTCCGATGGAATAGTACTTAGGAGTCTATTGCAGGTAGGCTTGTCAACGGTCCGGGTCTAAGCCCGGACCCGACCCGAACCCGTCATTTTTTTCCGGGTTTGGGTATAAATATAATTCCGTTTACCCGATCCGGATCCGGACCCGTTTATTCCTAATAAAAAGTGAGGTCGGATACGGAATATTCTATTCCGACCCTGAATTAGACCCGAACCCGTTTAGAAAATAACTATTAAATATATATAATTTTTTAACACTTCAAACCCTACTAAAAAAAAATTCTGCCATTTCTTTTCTTTCTCCTATCTATCCAACCCACCGCCGTTTCTTATCTTTTCTTTTCACCTACACGCCACTGCCGTTTCTTTTCTTTTCTTGTCACCTGCTTTTCATTCCCTCTTCAATATCTTTCACTCTTGTACTCTTGTAGATTTCTTTCACAATCTTACTAATCAATAGCCAGGGAATTACCTCATGGGAGAAGTTGCTTGCAACTGACTTGAATCCTTTTCTTAATTTTGTTTCATCTTCATCTCTGCTTGTCACTAATCATTTTTTTTTTTGTTTAAATAGATGGGTTTTCGTTAAATTTTTATGGATCTCGTACTTTTTTTGTGTTTGGAAGAGATGGGTTTTCATTATTTTTTGTGGGTATTTTTTTGTTTAATTTTTGGGGTATATACAGACTTAGTGATTGTATTTTTTTTCTTTTTTTTTTTACTTGGTTTTTCTTTTGACAAGTTGAGTATTGGATGTGTTCGTGGTTTAATTTGGCTTTTAGAGAAATCAGTTTGGTTTTAATTTTTGAATATTTTCTTGTTTGGTTCAGTGCAGTGCTTTTGTTTGGTTTATCAGTGTGATCAAGTGTTTGGTTCATTAGTGTGGTTGAGTGATTGTGTGTGCAGGTGAGTGGTTGATTTTGTTTGTGATGACTGGTGTAATGTGAAAGTGTTAGTGTTGGTGTTGGTGTTGCGGTGGTGGTAGAGGTAGGTGGTTGGTGGTGCTTTGGTGATAATGGTGAGGTTGGACCCAAACCCGGACCCGGGAGGACCCGGACCTGGCGGACCCGGGTTTGGGAAATTAAGTGTAAGACCCATCGGGTATTCGGGTCGAATCCGGAACAATTTTACTTGAACGGGTTCGGGTCCGGAATGTTCAATTCCGACCCGAACCCGACCCGTTGACAGGCCTAATTGCAGGGTTTGGCTTCGTACTCAAATTTTAGTCTCATTCGTCCTTTTAACCTCGAAATAATTCATTTGTTATGGTACAAGATGGTATTGACAACATTTTTTGCACTTACTATATTTTCATTATTCAATCAAAGGTACATAAAACAAGTCTCTTGTTGGGCATGTCGGCTTTATTTTGCAAAGAAAAAAATTTTACTTTTAATTCCTGATTACTCAGATGAATAAATTTTGCTAAAAAATGTTTAGGTAAAATGGATCAGATGATACGGAATTGGTAATCACTTCCATTTTTAAGTCAATTTCTTTCTCGTTTTCTGTGCTCTTTCTCCTCCTTTTCTTCTTGAACTTTCAACTCCGTGACTAATTTATAGTTTAGCAGGTTTTTAATGAATTTAGATGCCATATGATAGAAGGGAACTGGATAGTCGCATGTCTAGTTAAGCCAAGATTTAAAGTCTATGTAGGCCCAACTAGAAGGAGAACAAAGACCCGCTACTAGAAAGAGAACATAGACAGAATGCAAGTCACTTTTTTGGGTTTTCACGCCCTGTGCATGTTTTGATTCTTTTTCTTTCTTATTTTTTGGTTATTGAAAAGGAGGACGCCTTTATTTATGAAAAATAGTAACACACTACTTTTTTCTAGTGCTACATTCGAGTTGAGTTGAATGGACTCGTGTATATATCTCTAGTATTGAGCCGAGTTTGATTTAAATTTACCAAACACTAACTCAACCTCAAACTCGATCAAGACCTATTTTTGAGCTCAATCTTGACTTGAGACATTTTTCGAGTAACTCAAGCGCGACAAGAAGTCGAATCTAATCGAACTTGAGTTCAAGTTTGGCCTCAACAAAAGAATGAATATTGTGTATATTAGTTGAGTAATAAGATAATTTATATATTTCCAAAGAAAGAATGAAAAATTATACATGTAACATACAACAGCCTATGAGTCAAGCACTAGACAGGTCAAATATAATTTGTTTAACTTTCATTCGACCGTAGTTGTGACATGGTAAGTATTGAAATATTGTTCGATCTGTCCATACACTTAATGAATTAGAAAATTTACTTGGCACTCTCTAAAGTCTAGAGTGTGCATAGACATAACAAAAGGAAAGTGGTGGAAGGGTAATTGCACTCTTCCCCCCAAAAAATTATTAAGTTTGTGTTTATCCCATAACTTCTAATAGTGATTTTCAATTTGACACCTTTTAGGCACCCAAAAACCTTGCTTATATGATATGATCCAAGGATCAATCACAATTTTGCTGCTGGTATGTGCTCTCCATGAGCTTGGTTGCTAACGTGTGGAGCAAGAAAAGCTAGCTCGTTTGGGCTTTGATGAGATCAGTTCGTGATTGATCATGAAAAGGATGTTTAAGCTTCAATGTTGTCTTGTTGATGCACGTACGCTTGGGCCTTTCTTTGGACTCATTGTTCAAGTTATTTTAGCGTATAAGATGGGCCAATAGTTGAAGTTTTGGCTATAGATCAAGTTCAATTACAAAGAAGCTTCACAATATAGTATTTGGGCTGCTCAAGTGGATTCATGGAGCATCAAAGTTCAGTTGTCCAGTCCATATGTTGTTGGATTGAAGATTGAAGCCCAATATCAATTTGGAGTAGATGTTTAGGTCCATTGGGCTTTGGAACTTGGACGACCAGCCCAAATGCATGGTGGATGGCGTTTTTCTTGCGTTCTAGAACTTAGCTATTTTTGTGTTTTAAGACTTCCAATTTAGTTACAAGTTGTTTTAAGTTAAGTGTTTCAATTAGTTAATGTTTAGGTTTAAGTATTTGCTTTAATAGGAGTCACTATTCATACGAATTTTACATAAGTTTTGATGATTAATAATATTGTGAGTTCTCAAATTGAGTGCTTCTTTCGTTCTTTGCTGATTAAACAACCTTCGAGCTTGTAGAGTGATTCCAAGTTCAAAAACCCTAACTTATAGTTACCTTATTGGTTTGATCAAGCTTTCTAGGTGTTGATTCCTTGAATTCTTGTTCGTTCCATAAGGAGGTTTAAAGCTTCCTTGAATTTTCGAGCTGTTCATATTGTGTGTTCAAGGCTTTGGTATTGATTTTAGAGTCTAGTTCATCGAAGGGGAAAAGTTCGAAATTCATACCTGGTCTTTCAACAATTCCACATTCATTCTCACGAATCAGTAGGTATCAGAGCTAGTCTTGAAATTTTAGGTTTTTCTACTTCAATTTTCTTTTAGAAAATTTGGACATATCCCTTTATTTTTGTTCTTTAAGTCATTCCTAAGTTGTTTTTCAAAGTGCTTCGTACCTAATTAAACAACTTGTATCTTTCTTTGAGTTTTCTTATGTCACGATCTTCATAAAAAAAAAAAAATTTGCGTGCCTTGTTTCCTTGTTTTTGTGCTTTCTTGAATTTTCTATAAGGTCTTAGAGTTGTTCTTGGTTGTCTTCAATCAAGAATTCTAAGTATTGTGTGGTTTCTTGATAATCTTGAATGTTTCTATTATTTTCTTAAAAATTCTTGTGTTAAAAACTTGCAAGAAAAGAAATTCTTGAACTTACCATTCACAAATTAATTTTCTTAGGGGTTTAAGTGTGTTTGTTTGACCACATAGTGCTAGTCTCGTGTTAAAAAAAATCGTTTGTTAAAAAAAAAAAAAAGAAGCAGAAATTCTGGAAAAAAAAAAAGCCAAAAAGCACAAAGTAAAGAAGAAAGAAAACAAAGAGTAAAAAGGGGTGCACACAAGTTAAAAAACCGTGCACAAATTTTTGTCCAAGTTTATTGAAGTTTTATTGGTGTTCTTGGTTCAATTCTTGAAGTTCTTGGACTTACTTGTTAGGTTCTTGAATTATACATCAAAGTTGTCTTGTGTTTCTTGAAATTTCTTGGTGTCTTGCATTGTTTCTTAAGGATCTTGTTGAGTTCTTGAGCTTTCTTGACTAAAATCTTGAAGTTCTTGAATTTCCTCTTGAATCGTTTGAACCCTATGTACAAATTGCTAGGGTTAGTTGGGGAAATTGTTGAGATTTGTGGCTAGATTTTTTTTCTTCTTATTGCTATACGATTTTCTAGTTGCTTTTCTAGAAATTTTGGATGTTTAAAAGGGGTTAAATTTAGTTAGTTTGGTTTATATACAAGTTAGTTTGCTTTGAGAAACCAATTGGGAGAAGGAAAGTAGCTACAAGGGGGAATTGGAAACCTAATCCTCAACAACCAAGAGTTTCCTTTTTCTTTTGGAAAGTGGCGGTTGTTCATTGTTTCCTTTTCTTTATTTCTGTGTTTTTGTAGCTATTTGGGAGAGTGGACCATGTTTTCTAGTTTCCTGATTTGATTGTGTTTGGTTCTAGTTGTTATTTGTTCAAAAATCCTTCAGGAAAAGAACTTTAATCCTACTCCAACAAGGATTGCTTTGAGTTTTTTTTTTTGCATAAGAATATTTATATTTTTCAAGAGAACTTTAAAAATCCAGGTTTTTCACACAAGGATACCACACTTTAGGGTACTATTTTCATGTCTAATTTTGTGCTTTCTTGACCTCTCTTGATCAAATAATTATTCTAAACTTATTTTTTTCGACCTCTACACTTACTCTTGTGGTTTTGACTTCTTGGATCTTTACAAGAAAGGTTGATCTAGTTCTTTTCATTAAAGAACACACAAAGGAGCTACCAAAGAGTGGTAAAAGGCTTAGGGATGAGCACATTTGAGGGAAAAAGTCACAATTCTTTGAGTAATACACGAGAGTTGAGTGTATACACTAAGGGAGTGGTAAGGCAACTTTCTTTATTTTTGTTTATCTTGTGCTAACTTGTTTTTTTGTGGGTTTTATTTAACCATGGCTGAACAAGGAGAAATTTCAATGAAGAACCTCCAATTCATATTGAAAGCCATGCAAGCTGAGTTTAGGAGGATGTATGAACACATAGATGATGTGAAGTCCGCTATAAAGGGCAAAACAAAGGTGACCACTAATCCAACTTATGAGGAGGAGCATGAGGAGTATGATTTTGATTATGAGGAAGTAATCTCATACAAAGGGAGGAAGGTGAGAAACCAACCAACTCATGATGGCAATCTAGAGAGCATAAAGATGAAGATTCCATCTTTCCAAGGGAGACTAGATCCAGATGCTTACTTGGAATGGGAAAAAAAGGTGGAGCATAGCATGCCATAGCTACACTGAGGAGAAAAATGTATGTCTTAGAGTTGTTGAGTTTACTGATTATGCAAGTATTTGATGGGATCAACTCAACAAAAATCGCATCAAATATGGAGAGGAACCTGTGGCTACTTGGTTCGAGACGAAGAAAATTATGAAGAAGAGGTATGTGCCAAATTACTACACTCGTAACCTCCATTGGAAGTTGCAAACATTGAGGCAAGGTACCATGTCTGTGGATGAATATCAAAAAGAGTTGGAGAAATTGATGATTCAAGCGAACTTGGATGACAAAGGAGAAGTTTTGATGGCTAGATTCATGGGAGGTCTAAACCCTGAAATTAGATCTCGTGTGGAGTTGCATCACTATGTGGAGATGAATGACTTGGTGGACATGACCATCAAGATTGAAAGGCAACTTAAAGCCATGAAATCACGCAACTTTAGCTCATCCAATACACGGCCTCAATGGAATGAACAAGCTATGGAAAGAAGAAAGGAGAACTATAACACCAAAGCCTTTCTTAGGGGTATTTTTGTAAATTGCCAATCTAGAATGCAAATTAGATGATTTGTTGATAGTAGAGGGCCTTGGCTACAATTTTAAGAAGTTTTTATCCTAAATGAATTAGGGCTCTTCTCTTCCTAATTCATTTTCAATTGGCATCCCATTTTATCTCTTGCTCTCTCCCTTCCATTCTCTCCCACAATTTTCTTTCCTAACTACTACCATTTCTTGAAGAAAGAGGTAAAGGTGTAGACTTGTGAGGTCCAGCAAGTGGGAAGAGCTTAGGAAGTGTTGCTCCATCTTCAACTCAAGGTAATTATTCTTTTTCCCTCTTAGATGCTTGTTTAAAAGTAGTTGTGTTTTAGGCTTCAAAAAAAGGTGAATGATTGTCTATGTGCCTTAAGAATTGGGTATTAGATGGTGATTGAGATGTGAGAGTGGATAAGTGTTAGATGGGTGTGTTTTAATGCTTAATGCTTGATGAATCATAGGAGGAATTTGTGTTTGGATGGTTGAAATGTGATGTATATTTAGTTTCTTGTGTCTTTTGAGGTTTTTTTGGTGTTTAATTGGTGTTGTTTGGAGTTGAAAAGTTAGATTTGGTTTTGGGGTTGTGCAGGGTAAAGATCGCGCTTTTCTGGGCTCATCCGCGGCGTCACTCGCACTGCGAATGAGACCGCAGTTCGGAGGAAGTAACCCTCTAGCCCCATCCACAGCGTGAGCCGCGCCGCGGATGATGCCGCAGATAGGTTACCTCTATCCCCTGACCTAAGCCGCGATACCAGCAGCACCATGGCTGGTCACTGTTGGTGAGCCACGGCGTGAACCGCGTCACCACAGTTTATTCCTTTTTTGCTCCGTTTTGCATGTTAAGTTAGATGTAAGTTTTAGTTTTACCTTCTTGATAGAATTAGTAAATTGATCTAGGGTTTGTTTGTGGTATAGGTAAAGACATCGACCATTCTTATTCAAATTATCTTAGTTAGCTCGGACGAGGTAAGTGGAGGTTTGTACTCTTTGATCTTTTTGAAAATGAGTTTTATGAACGATAAATATTTTGAATTGATTATTTGTTGTATAAATGTATGGTTTAAGTGTGGTTAATTACAATTGTTATAAAAGGGACAATATAGCCTACACGAATGAATGATTTGATGAATGAATTATTTGAGTTCTTGAATGTGGTATGCTTTTAACGGAATTAGTTCCTTAATTGTATGACTAATGTCTTTGGGACTGCACTGACCGGTTAAAGTTAGTTTGGGACCGTACCAACCGGTTAAAGTTAATTTTGGGACCATGTTAACCGGTAATAGTTAACAACTAATATTCAGGGTCAATTGGAACCATTTAATAGAACTCATTGGTTAGTTTATGGAAATGTATGTTTTGACGAAAATGTGATAATGGCCATGTTGCTTTCGTATTTAAATTCGATAATGACTTTGTTATGAAATGTACATGTATAAGTAACACTCTTAAGCCTCAGGGAGTACTCTTACCACTTATTGAGTGAATTGTATCGCTCACCCCTTATTGTTGTATGCAGAGGGCGATACTTTTGTGGAAGAAGATTGGACTGACTCGTGGTACTAGCCTTAGAGATAGGATGTGATACATAGCAAAGATTTCATGTTGAATAGTTTGTATAGGTTCTTCCACTTGGAAGTATTTTTGTGATCTTAGTGGAAGTGTATTGGATTATCTCTTTATTTTGTTGAGGATTATCTTTGTAATGTATCACATGATTTTGTATTTGAGTCAAGTTCAATAAAATGGTTATTTTGAGCAATTTATATTTTGTTTTGCTAGCCTTATGTCATAGCATAATCTTAGTATGGGGGTGTTATACTCCGGACACGGGATGTGACAAGAACTATGAAGCTCCCCCACCTCCACTTCAAGCTGTCCAACACGTGAAGCAAATGAATGAATCATCTTCATCAAAGTCTCAAGCAAGGAGTAAGAATGAGCTTACCTTAAAGTTTAGTGAGATACGTTGTTTTAGATGCCAAGGTTATGGACACTATGTTGCAAATTGTCCAAACAAAATGGCTATGATGACCATAGACAATAGGGATGTCAAGAGTGCTACTTCTAGTGATGGTAAAGAGGAGATGCTACCTCTTGAAGGAGGTTCTAATATTGAAGAAGCAACTCCTTTGGTGGTGATCATGGAGAATTCTTGGTTATTAGAAGAGTTTTAAATGTGCAACCTAAGAAGGATGAGGAGACACTACAAAGAAAGCACATCTTTCACACAAGTTGTACTGGGCTCAATAAGGTATGTAGCATGATCATTGATAGTGGTTCTTGTACTAACGTAACTAGTACCTTATTTGTAGATAAGTTACACTTAGAGACTATCGAGCATCCCAAGCCCTACAAACTTCATTAGTTTGATAATCAAGAAAAAATTAAAGTGACTAGACGTGTGCTTGTTACTTTCTCAATAGGTAAGTATAAAGATGAAATTTGGTGTGATGTTGCCCCAATGCAAGCTTGCCATATTGTTTTAGTTCATCCTTGGCAACATGATAGAAGAGTTTCATATGATGGATATAAGAATAGCTACTCTTTTAAGTAGAATGAACGAAAAGTTGTTCTTAATCCAATCTTTCCATTTGTAGTTCTTTCTTATCAAGTGAAGATTGCGAGAGATTTCCAATTGCAAACTAAGGAGAAGAATGAAGGAAAGAGTGTTAGGGAAATCGTGCAATGTAAAAAAGAGTGACGAGAGTGTTTCTTCTGTAAGAGCAAAGAGAAGAGAAAACAAAAGTATTTTGTTAGTTAGATCAATAACTCTTGTATCAATGTACTCTAAAGAAGAAATGTACTTTGCTAACTCACTTTATAACTCTTTTTCTAGTCTTTTTGTGGTGATTTCGCAAGTTGACTTACATTGAGAAATGCCACATTTTTTCTGTTTGGTAGCAAACAATCATTTAAGAAGATTGGAAGTTGCTCAAACCGTGATTAAGAGATTAAAGTCAAATTCAAACGCCACATTGAGCTTGACAACTATGATGGATTCAATTAATTTGTGGCCTAAGTTTTCTTGCTTTAGTTGTTTTAATTTGCAACTTAGTGTATTCTTGCATATTTGTTTTGTTGGTTTAGATGATTGCGTCTCGCACTTAACATGTTTAAATTCACCTAGTACAATATGTCCCAAAGACTTTTGTAGATACTAAATTTTGACACATCATTTATTTTTCAAACATTGGGAGTATATTTATATTTTTTGGATCAAATTCTAATTTTTCAATAATCTCAGGGGGTAAAATAGTAATTTTTATCTGTAAATATTTTTTCATTAGTTTTGGGGGTTTTAAATTTATATTTTTACTTTCATACGTGTTTTTTAATTTTTTGTAATTTTTTCAAATTTAATTGATATTCTTTTTATATTTTACTAGCACAAGGACAAAATGATAATTTGGCCTCGCGAACACCATTTTCGCTCATTTCAAATCCAAAATTTATTTTTCTAATTCTTTAAGTATGTATTTAAATTTTTTTTATTTTTTTCGAAGACGATTGCTATTTTTCTGTAAATACTGCATATAAGGGCAGAATCGTCATTTCATATTTTAACGTATTTTTTATCAATTTTTGAGTCATAATTGCATTTTCTAAAGTTTTAAACTTATTTTTAATTTTTGACAATTTTTCGAGACCAATAGCTATTTTTTTGTGTATTTTCGTTGACCAAGGGTAAAATCGTCATTTCACATTTTAACGCATTTTTCACCAATTTTTGAATCATAAATACATTTTCTAAGGTTTTAAGCTTTTTTTTAATTTTTGATAATTTTTTAAGTTAATATCTATTTTTCTGTATATTTTCGTTGTGCAGGGGCAAAATTGTTATTTCATATTTTTTACTTATTTTCTAATTTTTGAGTCATAATTGCATTTTCTAGGGTTTTAAACTTATTTTTAATTTTTGACAATTTTTCGAGGTCAATATCTATTTTCTGTATATTTTCGTTGTTTAGAGGCAAAATCGTTATTTCATATCTTGAACGCGTTTGTGATTAGTTTTAAACTCTAATCTTTATTTTGAAATCTATTTTGAGTTTTTTTGGCAAATTTTAGAGTTCATTGTCATTTTTGTATTAATTTTGATTTTTAATATCAAAAATAATTTTTTTCGAATAAAATTATGATTTTTATTACCAGTGGCATTTTTATTATTTTGTAGTGTTCTTGAAGACCATGACAATTAGCTCTATAAATACCCTTATTTAAAAAAATAAAAGTGGACACTTAATTAGGAAATACTAGGTACACTCTTTTATTTTTACACACACTTTTACATTTTTTCACACACTAAAATCTTACACACACACTAAGACACTTTTTTCACCTACTAAAATCCTACACACACACTAACACACTTTTTCACATACTAAAATCAAACACACACACTAACACACTACACTTACACACACTAAGATCAAAAAACCAAAAAATCAAGAACATCAATAACATTGCAAAAAAATCCAGCTTTTATTTTCTCAAGAAAGTAAGGTTCAATCCATTATTTTTTATTCTAAGGTACCACCTTAACTACTTGCTACCCCTTTACACTTATTTGACATAAAAAAAAAATGCATGAATCTTGTTGTTGTTTATGAATTTTAGGGTTTTCCTTTTCTTTTTCTTTTTCTTGAAATTATTTTCTAGATTTTTTGTTTTCTCTTTTTGAGTTTATTTTTTGTTTGCTAGGTTTTGGATTTTCTTTCCTGGTTTCCTTTCTCCACCATTTCTCTCTTTCTCTTTCCTACCCCTACCGTTCAACCACCACACTCACAATCACAACTCTTTTCTTTGCCACAACCATCCACTAGTTAGTCACCTACGCCACCACTGCCCTGCCCCAAATCACATCTCCGACCACCACCCAAAACCTCCGGACAGACAAGCTTATACTACCTTTTAACCTCCATCAGCAACAGCCAGTTCACCATCCCACCCAAAACCAGCAGCTCAGCTCCACCGTCCATCTCCACCCACCACCACCAAACAAACCCATCAGTTCCATCTTTCAACTAAACCCTACAATACCTCCCATTACCCACTGCCAAACTCAACCTCCAACCACCAATAAACCAATAGCCATATTACCATCAGCCACCCACAATCACAGAACACAACCCACAATCTCTATAGCAACCATCTCAGCACCATTACCAAACTCCGTTACAACCCCTGCCATCCAACTACCGGAGCCCTACCATCAAACTGCCCTACCACTCCTAATCAATACCACAACCCCATAATCAAAAACTAGTCCACCCCAAACCACGTCTCTGCTGTATAAACGCCACCAAAAAACAAAGCCAATTTCCACTACCACAATTGACCAAAATTACCCCAAATACCTGTAGAAAAACAGTCCACAATAATAGAACCCCCATTGCAACCAACGTCCATTCCCTCATCCACTGCAAAACAGTCCCAGTTAGCCACCTCCTTCAACCTCACCTACACACAAAACCACCGCAGCCCCACCGAGCCTATCGATTTACCTTCAATCACTCTCTTCCCTTGTCACCGAAAAGCCTACAGCCCAGTAACCCCTCCTCCCAATTGCCAAACCTTCATCGAACCCCAGCTTTGCCTTTTTCAACCGAATCAATTAGCCATCAAAGCCGCAACTCTTCACTATCAATTCTCCCAAATCATCCCCAAAAACCAGCCTCAAATCACTACCACCATCCATACAACCTCCACTACATCACTCGCATCACAATTACATTGAAAGCCACCGGTCCATTCCCTCTGACACCATTGAATCCACCTGCCAGTCAAAGGTACCACCATTACAACCCCACCGCGCCACCAATGTTGCCGCCGTCCCTCTTCTAACCAAAGCCCTTGCACAAAAACTGTAAGAATACAATTATAGAGAGGGGACAGAGAGAATAGAATCAAAAGGGGAAAGAAGAAACTAAAAGAGAGAATAGAGAGACTGAGAGAAAAGTGAAGCGGTTGAACGCGAGAGAGAGATAGAATCTAATGTCTGGAGAGAGAAGAGAGAAAGCGAAACAGAGAGATATGGCTAAGAGAGAGAAATCAGAGAGAACATAGGGGAGAATTAGAATGAGAAAGAGAAAGATGATTTAGGGGAGTTTTGACCTTTTTGGGAAAATTAGGTTTTTGGTGAATTAAAAAAAAAACTCTGAATTTTTCTCTAAGAAACTGATTGGGGTTAGTTATGTTGTGTTCGTTAGTTTTATTGGTGGTAGATTTGGGTTTTATGTAAAAGAATAAATTACATATTTGGGGATTGGATTTTACCTAAATTCTTGTAGCGTTTCTTAATTTAATTAGTTAAATTGCTGATGGAAAAGAAAAATCAGTTTAAGGGATCAGGTAATCTAGTATTTTGTTTCCTTTATTTGTTTTAGTGTTTTTATTATTATCATTTTTTTATCCGTGTTTCTTGATCTATTTATGATTTGTTTAAGTTTAGTTTTAACATAGTAGTCAATCCAGTTATTTTACTAGTTAATTAAGTTTAGTTTACTAGTTAATTAAGTTTATTTTACTAGCAGTCAATCCAGTTAATTAAGTTTATTTTACTTATTAATCCAGTTTTATCTTTGTTTGACTTTTTTTATAATGTGGATGTTTATGTCTAGTCTCTCTACTTTTGGTATTATTCATATTGCTCCAAAGATTTTTTTTTATTTATTTACGTAATTAAGTCTTCAATTCTTGTATATTTGCCTTCTTTAAGTGTTATTGTCTTTCAAATTGGATCCTAGTCACTTACCCTATCACTTTTGGTTTTGCTATAATTTGCATCGTCACCCTCTAAATTTGGTAGAATTTACAATTTTACCCTTGACTTACTATAATTTGTATGTTTGCCCCCTTAGTTTGTTAAAATTTATAATTTGCCCCTTTAGCTTGCTAAGATTTACATTTTGCCATCAATTTGTTAGTAGTTATATATTTTATACTTTATTCATTTAAATAGTGGCACCTTAACATGTGTGTTCGTTTTGTTAGTATTTGCACCAAATCTTCAATAGGTACTTTCACTTCCTCTTAAATTTCTTTATGTGCTCTAATGTGCCATTATGTGATTTGATTTTCATGAATTTTTATTCATATATTTCCTATTTTGCATGCTCTTTGTGTATTTATTTCCTTTATGCTATTTAATTTTAAATTTTATTATTTTGGTAAAAGTTGTAATATTTTTGTATTTAGTTAGTCAATGTAATAGTTAGATTACATTTATCGTATTTTTAGCAAAATTTTGTATTTAGATAGCAAGTGTAATAGATAGACCATTTTATTTTTTCTCCCCTTTTAATTGTAGCTAAATTCCCCGACGTAATAGTTAGGGCTTGTGTGCTTTTGCGTGCTTATATGTTTTATCATTTTCCTTAGGATTTTGCATCTAAAATAGTATGTTTACGTGTTATGTGCTCCTATGTGCTCGAATATGTCTTTATATGTTTATTTGCTTTCATATGTTTATCTATTTACATGCTTTATCAGTTTTATTATTCCGTCACCACACTAGTCCAACGCTAGTTGTGGCCTTATCACTTTCCTGCTAGTCTAACGCTAGTGGGAATCCCTAGAAATGGCTAGTTCAATGCTAAACCCTTAGGTCATTTAGTGATTAGACTTACCACTTGCATGCTTTTTCATCTCATTTCACACATTTCTTTCTGTTCTAAGATTTTCCATTTTGGTGTGACTTTTGTTTATATTTTACTAATCTATTATCAATTTTTAACAAATATTCAGTGTATGATATTTAGGTTGTATTTCACTTAGAAATCAGGCCATTTGTTTAATTCGACTAGAAATAGTTGTCTACTTACGTGGGAAGCAGTGGCGTATATGTTGTTCCCCTCTCTATGAGTAGGAACATTCAGTCATAAGTTATTAGTACCCCGTACCCATTATGCTGCAAACCCACCTTTTTTGACACTTACTATCTATACTATTTTTCTTTTGCATTTCATTTTGCATTCACACTTGTAACTCCCTCAGGGCCTCATTCCGGGTGTCACAATTAATGCGGTAATTTCGACCAAGCCTTGATGAAACATTATGACCCTCCCGATACCCTCACTTCGATTTAGGATTTGTATTCATATAGATACATCCAAAAAGCGATAGAATTTAGGGTTAATTTGGGAAATCTTGATTAAACCTCGCAACTAGCCCCGGATAGGTTGAAAGGGTGCCTTAAGCGTGAGCTTTTGCCTTCCCTTTCTTCAAATTTGACTCCCGAACCTTTTTCTCTCGTCTTTCGTAGACCGGAGTCAAAAAGGGTTTTATTATTTTTCTAAAATTTTTATTTTGCTAAATGGTTTTTCGGGTGACTTGGTACACTCTATCTCAATACCAAGTGATGACTCTGTTTTTATAAATAAGACCCTTTTTCAAAATTAATTGACCAAAACTGTCAAATTTTTAATCCCGGCCTTATCTTTTTTTTAGATACCATTTTTTCAAAAATAACATTTTTTACTAAAAACTTGATTTTTTTCACACACACATAGTTTTTTTCAAAAACTAATATTTTCAAAAAGGATCACCGAACCCAATCGTCTTTTCGGGCGCAACAGTCAACGACCCCACTAGTACCTTACCCTACTGATTTGGGGACGTGACAACTTTCTTGTGTTTTCTCATTCTTTTTGGGACATTTTTTTGTTGCTTTTATGTGATGTATCATGCAATATTGTGTGTTTTAGGGTTTGCATCTTAGTGCATATTTTCTGTCCAAAGCTTATTCATAACTCTTGTGATTGTTGAAGTGTTTTGTGTTACTTTAGATGTTATACACGACTTATAGGTAGCCACATTAATGATTTTCAAGTTGTTAACACTAAGGTTTTGGCTTCTAAAAATCGTTCATGTTATGTGCTCGTTCATGCATGTTTTTCACTACGTTCTAGGGTTTGGGTTAGACATCTTGTTAAGGGTCATTTAAGTTTGTCAAAGTCTAATTTGTTTAGATTGTTTAATCCATTTATGTCTGCTCGTATGTTGTTTCTTTGTTTTGAGTGTAATTGTTACTTCGCTAGAAGTCCATGCATGCTTGCTATTCATGTTTTCAAGGATGATATTCATCAAGATATGTTCATAATCCTAAGGTCAAAATCTATTTTTAAGTTTTGTTGTATTACATCTTTGAATAACAACAAGTTTTCAAATATTTGTGTTTATACTTGCATTGAGTCATATGAGTTACATAGTTCCTTTTGTGAGCTATATGTTTTTTATACTTGTTTCTATATCAACCCTTTGGTTGCTTATGTTAGTTTGTTCAACCTTATAGATTCGAGGATGAATCTTTTCGAGGGAGGAGGGATTGATATGATCCAAGGATCAATCACAATTTTGCTGCTGATACATGCTCTCCATGAGCTTGGATGCCATCGTGTGGAGCAAGGAAAGCTAGCTCGTTTGGGCTTTGATGAGATCAGTTCATGGTTGATTATGAAAGGGATGTTTAAGTTTCATTGTTGTCTTGTTGATGCACGTACGCTTGGGCCTTTCTTTGGACTCATTGTTCAAGTTATTTTAGTGTATAAGATGGGCCAAGAGTTGAAGTTTTGGTTATGGATCAAGTTCAACTACAAAGAAACTTCACAACATAGTATTTGTGATGCTCAAGTGGATTCATGGAGCATCAAAGTTCAGCCATCTAGTCCATATGTTGTTGGATTGAAGATTGAAGCCTAATATCAATTTGGAGTAGACGTTTTGGTCCATTGGGTTTTGGAGCTTGGACGACCAACCCAAATGCATGGTGGATGGCATCTTTCTTGCATTCTAGAACTTAGTTATTTTTGTGTTTTAAGACTTCCAATTTAGTTACAAGTTGTTTTAAGTTAACTTTTGATTAGTTTTAGAACTTAGCTATTTTTACGTTCTAGAACTTAGCTATTTTTGTGTTTCAATTAGTTTTAAATAGGGGTCACTATTCATACAAATTTTATGTATGTTTTGATGATTAATAATATTGTGAGTTCTCACATTGAGTGCTTCTTTCGTTCTTTGCTGATTAAGAACAACCTCCGAGCTTGTAGAGTGTTTCCAAGTTCAAAAACCCTAGCTTAGAGTTACCTTATTGGTTTGATCAAACTTTCTAGGTGCTAATTCCTTGAGTTCTTGTTTGTTCCATAAGGAGGTTCAAAGCTTCTTTGAATTTTTGAGTTGTTCATCTTGCGTGTTCAAGGTTTTGTTGCTAATTCTAGAATCTAGTTCATCCAAGCGGAAAGGTTTGAAGTTCATACCTGGCCTTTCAACAATTCCGCACGTATCATTATATTTTTCTAATATGTCTCTTACCTTTTACATTTAATTATATTAAATGTTTAATAAGATAAAATAAGCCCAATATATAATATAATTAAGTAGTTTGAAAATAATTATAGTACATTAATAAAATTGTTACAAAAATTAAACAATTATCACACCATAGAAAATTAAATCAAAGCAAAAAAGAAACGCATAAGAGATGATTTCTCTATTTCTAAAAATCTTTGCCAGGCCAATTTTCTTTTCAACAAGTCATTATCATATTTTGTTTTTCATTCCTAGAACATTCTTACTATTTAATAAAAAAATTGTTCAAATATTCATTTTTTTACTAATACAATAAGAAATAAAGGTAAATTTTCTATTTCTTAATCTTTATCCTTAATATCCAACTTTTCTTAATTGTAGGAGGAGTACATAATTTTGTATTGTAATTATTATTGTTTTATTGAAATGATAACTTCATGCAAAATTTGCATAACTTGATTATACCATGATCAAGTTCTAGAGTATGAGTGCGTAACTTGATTATATATCTTAATTACATGTGGTAATTTTATTGTTGTACATCAATATTAATTAGATTAATATTTACATATTTGCCTTGTTATAAATTTTCATCCACCAAAATAAAGTTTTGTGTTGTTATTAGTGCACATATATGTCAATGCTGCCTCACAAACATAAAATTTCAGGTCTACCACTAGCAGTGTGGACAATATTTCTCAAGTGATCACAAACAATGCAAGAACTGAGATTGTTGGGATTATTATCAAACTAGCCACTTCAAAGGAACTTGGATGAATGCAATTAGCTTCCATGCTTGTTAAAGAATTTGCATAAGAAAGCTCCCATATAACTTTTTTGCCTCAAAGATTTATTGACGTTCAAGATGTCAAAGGAGATATTAATAAAAGCTTTTTAAGCTCCATGGTAGGATACAAAGCCTCTTTAGCTTTAAGATGGCATTCTTTATGTGCTTCTTGTGGAAAGGATTCCGTGTCCAGTGTCTCCTTTGAACCAAAATTGGAACCAATCTTTGAAAAGTATTCCTTAGTGATCAGCCTTATTTAAAGTCTATAATTTGCCAAAGATAGATGTTTGCAATCTCCGAGAAATAATAGAGTTTCTTCTTTATCAATATCTAAGAGCTCCTTTGTAGAAAGAATGATCAAGCCATAAATAATGTATCACGAATTAGAAGGGCTACGAGTTGATAGTCTCCTATTGGCATGTGATGCATGCTAGTTGAATGGCACGAAAGCTCATATGATTTTGTTGCAACGGTTGTATGAGAATCCTGATACATAGAAATTATCAAGAACTTCATCTTTTGTATATATGTGTTTATGTCTTCCTATCATGTTTTCAGCCCATTTTCAATAAAAGAGGTGTATTGCACCTTGCCAAAATAGGAAGGAGGAGTTCTCCTAGTGGCTTTTTCAATACTAAAACTAGAGAAAAAAAGTGTGGACTTGGCAACACGTAGCTCTTTGCCACGGAAAGAGGAGTTTAACATCAGCACTTTTTGACTCCTTGTAGTGGCGAAAAATATCAATAGGACAGCAACTTCTTTGGTAGATTTAGTTGTCCATTGTTTGAGATAATAAAGACATTCATCATTGCTTTGTCAATATATAAAGTCAAGTTCCTGGATTGGAATTTGCAGACAATGAAAATTTAGTTTAGCTAAAATTATTGTCTATAAATTAAATAATTTGCTATTTAATTAAATATTGTCATATATGTGAGAAATTGGTTATTTAATATCTAATAATATTGTTCCACACCTCAAGATTAGATCATTAGGTTAGTCATATATATTGACACTACAAGAAATTACCTTTGTAGTGACAATAGATTAATGACATCCAAAGGTCTCATCATTATAACCCACGTTATAGACATGATATATGATGCTATCATTTCTTTTAATTAGTTAAGTATATTCAGTCATGAGATTTAGATAACACTAAAATCTTGTCACAAAATAGAAAGGCAGGAGAATTTTCTCGGGAAAATTTATCAAAAGAGACTAAATTTTGCTATTGATGATACATAATTGTCACAATAGATTATTTAAATTGACTTCTATGAAAACTTGTCTTGTATTAAAATACCCTTATGTTTAACCATCATTATTGTAGTTAGAAGAACTTTTTTTATCTTTTAAAAAAATATGTCTTTTTTTTTGTCATGCGGTATGGATAAAATAATAACATCATATAAAACTTGCATAATCAATGGTTTATGTTTTCACAGAAAAGGATGTGAGTGGGTTGAAAATCTCAAAGCAATAGTATAAAAGTAGGCTAAAGAAGAATCAACATACAAAGAATATTATTGTTTATTGGAGTAAATTATTCAATTGGATTATTTTAGAAATAACTATGTTTTATGTCCAATTATAACTGTCAAGAAAGAAAATTAGTTAAGATTGATAAGTACAACTATACAAGCATCAATATATCTATGCCATGGAAGACCAATGAGCCCTTTGTGTTGGCATCTCAGGTTATGACATCAAGTTAGGCATGATTGGAATAAAAGAGACAAGCTCGAGACTTATGGAATATTTTAGAAAATAAAAATGAACCACTTGTGATGACAGATGAAGTATTTTAGAAAAATGCATTACACGAGGATAGCCAAAATTTGGCTAGAACATTCAATGTTTTTGTGCCATGGCATAATGATGACATTTCCCCAATTATCTATCAATTCACATTCATGTAATTTGGTTGTTAATAAAAAAAATAATTATACATTTATAAGTAATGAGTAAGACAAGGAACACGAGACTTTGGATAAATATACAATGATGAAGAAATTGTGAATAAATCGGATGATAATATTCATAGTGAAAAAAATATTATCAAATGCAAAATGATAAAATTGAAATGTTTTTCAGTTTTATATTCAAATGTAAATATTTACATATTAAATTTTTTTCCTTTTTTTTCCTTGCTTTTGAGCATTTGCATCAATTCCTATAATTTGGTAATAAGGAAATAGGTTGTTTAAATTATTATTCTATTATAATATTCCTTTATACTAGTTCTTAGTAGTAACCTTATTTTCCTTTCTAGTAAGTAACATATAATAAATTGCATAATTCATCTTTATATTCATTTTATATGATAAAGATGCGGTTCATTTATTTTGAATTGATTTATAGACTGCGTGACAAATAACTTTCGTATATCATACATTATTTAGTGCTAACAACTTCCTATGTGATTACATGTGAAAACCAGCTAATACAAGTCAAATAGCAGTCTTGGAGAAGAAAATTTTGAATTTTTTATGATGAAAAAATTACTAAACTGTACAAGTAAAATTGCTAATGCATAGTAACCTGCTATCGATATTTTAGGTTATAATATTTTATCTTTTAATTTTTCATTCACAAGTATTAATAATTTTCTATAAACTTTTTATAGATTGTTACAATACTTTGTACCAATTCCACTATCATTTTATCATGAGAGAAGCTTGATTTATTTAGGACATTCTAATAGAAAAGGAAGAGGCAAGATAGTGGGATATTCTGTTGAAAAAAATAGACTCAAAGGCAAAAAAACTTTCAATTATTCTTCACCCACATAGAAAGAGAATTATGGGTCCAAATGCATTTGGCTTCAAAACAGATGCTTGTGCTATTATAATGCAACACCCAACTTCAATATACTAGTTAGAAAGATATTCCTAGTAATATGAAGAAAAAAATGTGGCTAGCTATGGAATTAATTTGGTTAATATTTTAATATTAAATAATAACTCATGTTTACTTATGTTGCAATTTGATTCATATTGCTATATAATTTTTATACTTATGTTGTTTCCATTTTCTTGCTAAAATATAGGAAAATTTTGATCCCACAGAAAGTTATAATATGAAGAAAGTGGGGGATAAGCAGCTTAATAGTCAGTAAAGAGGTTACCACCATACATTGGATATGCATTACTTGAGCACAAAGATGACCCAAATATAATGTGAATTGAATTGATTTTTTTTGACAAACCCCGTACACGGGGAAGAAATTCCCGCTCTACATTTTATTAATACTTGCTAAAACGAAAAATATATAGAGGGGGATTATACCTTACCTCCATTTACCTAATGACAAAAGGAAACTAGCTAAAAAACAAACTAGGAGTGCTACTCCATTACATTTTGTAATCCAACTTGTGGAATAGGTAATAAATCTAGATGGAATCTTGCTCTCATCGATGGTGGTAATTGTGACGCATTTGAAAAATACTAGTCATAACCAAGCTTGAGAGTTACCAAGCAATTTGTTACAGTATTCCCTTCCCTGAAGATATTAGAAATTGAACCATCAAAGCTTTTGATTTTTGACCGAATCATTCTCAAAATATTACATAGAGACCAACAAACCATAGCGTCTAAATTGATTAACTGAACTAATACGGATGAGTCCACTTCAACTCTTAACAAATGAATCCCTTTTTGTTGACTTATGCATAATCCATGTAGCAGTGAAAGAGCCTCGACACTTAAGACATCCTTCTACCCAAGTTCTTTATAAAAACCAAAAATCATTTTTCCCTCATGATCACGTAATACCCCTCCACCCGACGTGTCACGGGCCAGCTTGACTCTATGCCTCGTGACCTATTAAAGTTTCCTGAGAACGTTGCACAGGACAGCATGCCGCTGTCGTCCGTGCCCATGCTCATGTCTTGTCCGTACCTAGAGTTGTGTGGTCGTTGCCTGGTGCGTTTATGTCACAGCCTTCATGCCATGTCGCACCCGTGCGTTATTTGCTTATCGCACTGGTATTGCAGCTTGTATGACCTGCTGCACTCATGTCGTAGCTGCACGCTCAACACAGAGTCTGTCGACCTTGATCGTGAGTTACGGGAGGACGAAGTCGTACGCCCGGCACCACCAGCGCCTGGGACTCGTGGGATCGTCGGTCACTGCCCAATACCAAATTTTCCTAAGATGAAAAACCAAGCACCAGGAGTCTAGTGACGTAATTTTAGATGTGAGTTCATCCTATATATGTATATAGACAAGTTTATATTTTTTCTCTTTTATACAGAAAAACAATGTCTACAGGTCTACTCCTGTCACTTAAGCTTATTTTGCTAGAACTATTTTAGGAGGCGACAGGAGTTGGATGTTGGAATGTGATTGTAAAAAAAAAAACTTATAATTCTTGCGATTGTTCAATGAAATCTTGATTTCTTAGTTTACCACTATGTCTCTAAAGTTTTTATATGCATTTATTTGCTACAATAGGGGGTGTGGCAAACAGTCAGTTTCGTAAGCGGAAGTGACGTGTGAGACATTACTTGCCTCACGGCTCATTATGTCATTAGAATACAATCGCTCCATGACAGTTGGTATCAGAATCTTGGTTGGGATTACATGGCAAGTTATATTTGAGGATGGCTACACACCGAGAATGCATTGATTCTTTAGAAGAGTCAATCAATCGTCTCTCCACAATTTGTTTGGGCAATGATGGGGCCGTTCCCCTTAATCTACGAGTTGATTAGGCAAGATGGACTTTGCCTACTTGAGTGCGGACCTTGAGAAGAAACAAGGGACCATTAAAAGACTTTTCAAGGAGACCCAAACTCTAGAGGGAGGAGTTGTAGAGAACACTAATGCAATTGCAGAATTGCGTACGATGATGACTGAGCTTTGTGTGAAGGTGCAAATTCTCCAATTGGCGGTGGCCAATAATAATATTGTGGCAAATGCTCCAGAGATAGTGAAGGCATTTAACAGGCTAAAAGTCCCTGAGTCAAAGGCGTTTGGCAGGGCACGAGATGCTAGAGAAATTGAAAATTTTCTCTTCGATATGGAGCAATACTTTGAGGCAACCAACGTTGAAGATGAGGCTGCGAAGGTGACAACTGTGACCATATATCTGTCGGGTGACCCCAAAGTGTGGTGGTGCACCTACAAGGCATCCAAGCGGGACGCCTTCAAATAAATACATAAAAGGAACTGAAGGAGAGAATAAAGCGACAGTTCTTTCCACATAATATTGAGGAACAAGCTCGCCATGCCTTATGTAGATTGAGGCAGATAGGCACAATTCAATATTATGTAAGAGCTTCCAAACTCATCTCTTGAATATTACGGACATGTCAAAGAAGGATAAGCTCTTTTTCTTTAAAGAGGGCCTAAAGCCTGGGACGAGGGCAGAATTACAACGAGCAAAGGTTGGAGATTTGACTCAGCCATTGCATAGACCGAGAGGTTGGACTACCAGTTAGAACTGAGACGAGAAACGAGACTAGTAACTAACTAGTCCAAGGGATCGAATAATGGATTCAATTGGTCAAATGAAAAAATTGATAGGAGAGACCGACCCTCCACACCACGAAATGATGCTCAATCAGGGCAATCCAAGGATCAAGGCATAAGCACTAGCAACAATAGAGAAATACAAAAACGAGAGTGCTTTATTTGCAATGGTCTTCATCGAATGGCCAAATGTCCAAAGAAGAAACTCTTGATTGTTTTGCTTGTTGATGATGATCTTCTTAGCCAAGAGAAGCCGCCTTCAGAGAAGACGGTGGCAAGGAGTTGTACGACCGCAAAATGCTATGAGGGCATTTTCCTACTAGTGCAATGCACTTGAGAGTTCAACGCAAACAACAAAAGCCAAAAGACCCCTAGAGGACCAAATTGACAATGCAATTGCTGAGTACTAGGCGAGGGTTCTTGCCAAACAAAAAGACCACACTACTACTGAAATAGGAAGACTGACCGTGGAGGATACGACTACGCCAACCTTTGAGGAAGACGAGATCGAGCAGGTCAGGAAAATGAAGGGCAAAAACAACAGCCTGATATACGTAAATCTAAAAGTGAATGGAAATTCGGGCAATAATCGATACAGGGGTAACCCATAACTACTTCTCCAACATTGAAGTTGAGTAATGGGCTTAGTGTTGGAGGAGTTTACGGGCAGAGTGAATGTAATCAATTCTGTCACACAACCAATCTGAGAGTTACCAATGGCGTGTCCAGAAAGGCTGGTTCGTCTACGATACGAATTAGCTTTTTAGCGATTAAGATAGATGACTTCAAACTCATTATTGGGTTGGAGTTTTTGCAAAACACAATGATAGCCACATACCCTCATGGCAACGTTCTAATCGTTCTAGGCAACAATCCATGCTTGATTCAGGTTTCAGTGGGAAAAGCTAATGGAATGCATTTCTCAACGATAAAATTGAAGAAAAGCATAGAATAAAGGAAAACAAGTTACCTGGTGCATCTGCGCTGAGAAGAGGGCATGAAAACTCCTAGGCTAGAGCCACTTTCGGTTCCCACCCTACTTTGGGAAAGCGTATCTTTCCACTTCATCATGAACTTATCAACATTTCACAATAATTTTGGTATTAGCCGATCGCTTTTCTGACTATGTGACGTTCATTCTTACGCCCCAGTTTGTTACAGTTGAAGAGACTGCTTAACTCTTCTTCAAGTATATTGTCAAATATTGAAAAATTTTACGGGGAATTGTTAGTAATCGCGATTTGTAGTTCACTGAAAACTTTTGGATCATACTCTACGAGATGCTCAAGTCCAAATTGAGCATAAATCCCACGACAAATCCTAAATCTAATGGCTAGACAAAACAGTTAAATAGAATGTTGGAGGAGTATCTCTAACACTTTGTGACTGCCAATCAGAAAGATTGGATACAATTGTTAGATGTGGCCTAATTATACTTTAATGCTCAAAAAAGTTCTTCAACCAATAAGAGCTCTTTTAAAATCATTACGGGGCAACAACCTCTCTTAGCTCATATGGTGGATGCTATGAAAAAATTAGAAGTTCCAACTTGATTGAAAGACCATCCAGTTTTCCATGATAATCTTTTAAAGCCATATCATAAAGACAAGAAAAATCCATCCAGGGGACAAAATATGCAGAAAGGTCTCTATATCGAAGACAAAGGGAAACAAATTGCTAAAGTTATTCTTGATAATTAGGTGACTAGACACAACTGTAGAGATCATCAAGAGTACTTTGTAAAATGGCAAGAATCTGGAGACAATGAGAATTCTTAGAAATGAGTAATAAATCTCAGAGCCCTCCAAAAAATAGTTGATAGTTACAATGCTTCAAAGACTCTAAAAATGTCATCAAATCAGGTGGAGGTGAATGTTACAGGTTAGCTTGATTCTATGCCCCATGACCTACTAAATTTCCTTGATTACGTTGCCCAAGATAGCAAGCTGTTGCCGTTTGTGCTCGTGCCCATGCCTTGTCCGAACTTGGAGTCATGCGGTCGTTGTTTGGCGCGTTTGTGCTGCAACTCTTATGCTTTGTCGTATCCGTGCGTTCCTCATCACACTCATGTTGCAGCAGGTATAACCAGTTGCACTTATGTCACAGCCATAAGCTCAGCACAGAGCCTGTCGATGCTGATCATAACTCACGGGATGACGAGCTCACACGTCTGGCACCGCCAGCACTTGGGACTTGTGGGACTGCCGGTCACCAGGATTCTAGTGATGTAATTTTAGGTGGTAGTTCATCTAGTTAATGTATATAGATTATTTTATGCTTTTTCCCTTTTGTACAGAAAAACAGTATCTACTCTTATCACTTAGAATTATTTTGCAAGAACTATTTTAGAGGGCGACAGGAGTTGGATGTTAGAATACGATTATGAAGAAAACTCATAATTCTTGTGATTATTCAATGAAATCTTGATTTCTTATTTTACCACTGTATCTCTAAAGCTTTTATATGCATTTATTTGCCATAATTGAGAGTACGACACATAGTCGGTTTAGTAAACAGAAGTGACGTGCGAGACGTTACTTGCCTCACGACTCGTTACGTTGTTAGAATACGATTGACCCGTGACACAACACTATGCCATTGACTATACTTGCATCTCTATTCAATTTATACCATAGCAAAGGAGGCTTCATCCATGAAACAACAATAGGCTTCTTTGAAGATCTCTTGTAATCAAAGATATATCTCGATAGAGTTGAATCCATATCACCTTGCCTTGTTCGAAACAACTTGGCTGCTCCAATTTGCATAAGCAATGTATCCACATCCTGTATAATTTTTGACGCCGTCATACCACCCCCATTGAATTGAGAATGATTTTTATTTTTTCAAATACACCAGAGGACAACTGCTAGAATAAGGCATCGTATGTGCTTTGATGATAACTTTGGAGTTGACAAATACCATGACATCAATAGAGTAGAGATACAAGACTGTGAATTTAATGATAAACCAAAACTGTTATGAAAATGGATCCAAACCTCGTTTGCCACCATGCCCTCAATAAACAGATTTCTTTCATTTTTTGCAACATGAACATCTTGATACAATGGTTATTCCTTTTGCCTGTAGTGAAGAATCTGTTGGCAAGAAATGATGAAGTAACCTCCAAACAAAAACTGATATCTTTAGAGGAATAATTGAGCTCCATATCATTCTGGCTATGATGAAGCTATTCCTTTTTTGGCAAACTGTCTCCCATGCTGAAGAAGTAGAGAAATTTAAGAGGAAAGCCAAACCATGGAGTCTTTTGCATCTACATCAAAATGGGTATCCGATGTACTATATCCAAGGTAACCATTCTCTTAAATGGGTTCTATTCTAGCCGTGTTGAGTAATGAATTTAGCAACTAAAAATATGGAGAGTTGTCATTGGGTGCAAAATGTCTCAAAAGAACATCTAAAAGCCATCTATCATTCCAGAAGTCTACCAATCCCTCTTTGATACACCAATGAATTTTCCCTTTAGCCAACTCCCAAAGTTTCAATAATCTTTTCTAAGTACTAGAAGGTCGATCAGTATTAGCAAGTGCTGGGTGTGAGGGTTGGATAAATTTTTTGAACATAAATGATGCCCAACAGAATTTTGCTCTCTCAGCCTCCAGCACAATTTGCAAGAAAAAGTCTTCACTTTGTCCTTTAGTGCACGAAAGCTTAGTCCTCCTTCCTTCTTTGGGAAACAAAGTTTGCTCCAAGAGCACCAATGAATCTTTCGACTATCTAGTGATTTATCCCAAAGAAAGCCATTGAATATGCGCTTTATAGATACAATAACAGTTTTTGGAGGTCGAATCATCTGTAACAAAAACATGGGCATTGAACCAAGAACATGACGTAATAAGATTAATTTACCTCCGAAAGAAAGAAATCTATTACTCGATGCCAAAGTCTCTCCCAGATTTTTGAGACAATACCATCGAAAAGGATCGTTGTGTGCCTTCCTTTTGCTAATGGTACACTCAGATACTTGAATGACAGTGCTTGTCTTTTAAAACCCATAATTGAACTGATTAACGCTTGCATCTCTGTTGCCACTTTTGAAGAACTTATAAAAGAGATTTTATGTACATTAACTTTCTGACCAGAACAATTTTGATATTGCTTCAAGAAATCCCAAATAGCCTCTAAGAAATTTTTAGAGCCTCTAGTGAAAATCATCATATCATCTGCAAAAGCCAGATAGGGAATTTCACCACCCAAAGAAACAAAAAACCAGTCTTTGCGTTACTCGAAAATAAACTGTAGTCCTCTTCCCAAATATTCTGAAGCCATGAGAAATAATGCCAAAGAAAGAGGATCTTCCTGGCGAACATTTCGTGAAGATTTAAAATACTCAGTAGCTTGGCCGTTATTGAGTAATGAAACCAATTATTAGAAAGGGTTCGAAGCAATAAATCTACCACCCATTCTTGAAAGCCAAATCTCCTAAGCATGGACAGTAAGAATGGTCATTCCATCCTGTCATATGCTTTTTCCAATATCTAAATTAAGAATTAGATTTGGATGAACTAATTTTCTATCCAAGTCCGTTGTCAATTCCTGAGCCACCAATATATTATCCAAGATGCTTCTACCAGGAACAAAACGAGTTTGAAAAGGAGAAATGATCATTGGAAGGACTTCAGCTAGCCTGTTGTTCAAAATTTTAGAAATAATCTTCGAAGTGATAGTGCACAGGCTTATAGGCCGAAAGTCTTTTCACTGTGTTGCTCCCTAAACTTTGGGTATCATCACAATTGTGGTGGTAGTAAAACCTCTAGGCTGCTCCACTCCCTTGAAAAAATCTATAACAGCTGATACGAGTAGATTAGGTCTATAAAATATGCAATAAATCGTTCTAATTTCATTCACAAACAAGTAATAAATATAACTCAATTCCCCAATACTACAAGTATACAGGTCAAAACGAGTATGGGGATATTAGGGTCGATCCCACAGGGAAACTTAATATGGTAATTACCAAAGTTTTTAACTTGCTTTATTATCTAAACAATAAAAAATAAAGTAGTAGGAAAAATATAGAAGTAATGAATTAAAGAAAATTCAATTTCTTGTAAGGTAACTAATGGAGAAAATTCACAAAATGCAAGTAGTAGGGTTTAGATACTACTAATTCTCACTTGCTATTAACATCTTGATTTACTAGAGATTGCAATTCTATATGTAATCAAAACTTATTTTTACAATGAATTGACATAAACTCACCTACTCACGTGATGAAGTTTTGTGAATAACATGAATTGTGGTTTGTACCTAAGAGTACAACTATTTTCATGTCATACTACAAAGGTTTCATCTATCATATTTCCATTGTTATGTTGCAAGTTTAGTTGTCAACTGACAACTTGGTAGTTTGTAGTTAGTGATCAATCAACCACAAATGTTTAACCTTGATAAATGAACAAGTAAAATCAAGATATATAAAGTTTAATTTTATTCAAGACATATAATCAGTTTCATCTAACCCTAATACAAGTATTTAGCTTAACATAAAATTCCTAATTTTAAAGAGCAAAACAACAAAGTAACGATTCATAACAAGTAGTAAATGATAAGATAAGAATAGAAATTGCTCATTTGGTGTTTGACCAAGGCTCCGTAGCTTCCATTTCCTTCATGAACTTGAATTGGTACAAGTGAAATCTCTAAGACTTTCTTTAGAAGTATTAAATTTTCTACTACTACAAGAAGATTTATGATACGCTACATAATTTCTCTTAACATAACATAGCCTAACATATATAACATAACATCACCTAACCTCACACGTATAACATCCTTCAATATATTAATCAAGGACCCCTATTTATAGAACATTGGGACTCAAGTCCTTGTTAACAATTTTTTACAAATTTTATCCTAATGGTGTAATATTTAGGGTTAGAATGGTAAAAAATATTTGTGTAGAATTTTTATCAAAATTTCAGCTTAAAATTCTCTGAAAAACTCAAGAAATCAATTTTAAAATAACTCTAAGTTGTAAAAACTGCCACTGACTCTTTTTTTTACCAACATATGTTGACTGGTCAGCCTGTCTAGGTGTCTGCTTAACATTGGTCCATGAATTTTACATTGAAGACAGATGAATCAGCTCTTTTGCAAAACATGAAAGTTGTCTTTGAGTTGGCTTTCCAGAACCACAAAGATCAGCTTATTTCAAGATCGAAGCATGGAGATATGACTAGAATACTGAGACATGGTCAGAAGAGCTTCACAGCACAAATGTACTTCAATAAGTAGGATTTTTGGCCATGAAAACTTGACTACTGGATTTTAATCACAAGAATTGTAGAGCATCCTCTTAGCTTTAAAATTCCATAAGAAACATGTCAATCCAATATATATAGCTCAAGTTATTGATAAAATACCAAAATTTGTTATTATTTGCCAGACCATAATTCTTAGGTAAAATAAACCTAATTGGAGAAAAATGATATTTTTGGAGCCAAATTCACTTAAATACATTAAAAATACACTAAAAATATATAATAAAGATTTATAACATAATATTAAATTTAAAACTTGTCAACAGCTGCTATTAAGTCATCCTTAATAATGCTCCAACAACTTTGGAAGAAACCTGTCCCAACGCCGTCAGAGCCTGCTGTGCTATAAACATCAAAAGAAAATACCACATTGTGAACCTCTTCAGCTAAAGGCAATTCTTAGAACATCCAGTTGTCTACTTTTGAAATCTATGGTAGTTCAAAAGATAGGAGTGTTAATCTTGCTGTATTTTTATCCGTGGTATAAAGTGTTGAAAAAAATGCACAATCGATTGTTTGATGTTGCTATCCTATTAAAGGTAGTCCCTAGTAGAATCTTTGATTCTCAGAATATAATTAGAACATCTTCTCTGTTTGATAATAGTATGAAAATAGGCCGTGTTTGCATCTCCTTCTCTAATCCACTTTACTGCAGCTTTCTACATCCAAAATTCACTCTCCGTAGCCAAACACCTAGCATGAGTAGCCGTTACTCACCGACTGACACTGTATCCGTTTCATAGAAACTAGTTTGCAATGAGGAGAAAGGAAATTAGAAGCCTTGTTAAGTTTTTGAAAGCTTAAGTTTTGTAGTTCCTCTTTCTAGTGTTTAGATAATTCTGTAGAGTGCCAAATGAATTTGAGATATTCAGTTCATCTACTTCTGCATCCGACTCCTCCTCTAAAACAACCTTTGATGTTTACACAATTTCTATTATTAAATGTCCAGCCAATTGCTCCATATTATCCACCTACTTCTCCGTATTCTCTTGAGGAGAGTTTGAAGGCAAATTCTCCATTGACAGGGTTTTGTTTGGAAAACATTAGCATCAATCAAGAATGAAAAGTCATCCCCTTCTTGACTCAATGGCTGCAAGGAATTTTCTAGTAGCCCCTAACTGCTTCTGCACAATTTCACCTTCCTTAGGCTTCTTCTTTTGCTTGTAAACTTGTTTGGGCAGCTTCTTATCGTCCATAGGCTTGTTCAGTTATTGTTTCAAGTTTGAGACTTGGATCCTTTTTGAAGCAAACCTCCTCTAGATGTCCCACACGCTTACAAAAGTAACAATATTCTGGCCATCTCTCGTACGTCACCTATTGCCAAGATCCATCACTATCGGCCTCTATCCAAATACGTTTTGGAGGCACAGCCACAACATTCATCTCCACAAGGACTCTTGTTGTCAAAGGCCGTCGAAGATCTATTGTGGCAGAATCAACTTGCAACAGTCTACCCAATAAAGCAACGAGTTTTTGGTTGTATTTCATGTTGAAAAGAGGCAACAAGACGTGAGGGAATTCCACCTACATCGGTGCTATAGATGTTTCTACAATAGGGTTATAATCCAATGTCCACTTAGAAACCACCATTGGAACATTTTGTATAAACTATGTTCGTCTAGTTCAAACCCTTGTAAAATCTTCCTCAATTGAAGGTCTGATTAAAAATGCCTATTATCAAGTAGGTACAGGACAATCACCCTTCAGCCTAAGCAAGGTTATGAGCCTTTGAATACTTTCAATGGAGGGCCGGTTGTAGGGAAATCTTCCTATCAATGCATTTCTAAAAGGCTGAGCTAGGTGTAGTAATTCTTTCCATGAGATATTGAGAGTAGGCTCCCCACGAAAAGAATCAAGTGTACCAAAATCTAGTATATCCTGGTTAAAGCCCTTATTAGATGGTGCTTGAGCAAATGTCTTGATTGGTTGCTTTGAAAATGGTCTCGGATCAAATGCTTGATTCGACAACTAAACGCCGACCATGAAGACTACGGAGAAGTTTGAAATCAAAAGTTTGTTGAGAGAAGACAGCCACGATTAATTGAATTGAATTAATTGGGAGCATATATATTCAAAATTAAAAAATTCAAGATTTGCATTTAGTTTTCTTCTATTATAAGCTCTAACTTTTCTTTATGTTATAAAGAAAATCTCATGCGTTCAATTTTTTTATACAGAATAAGTGCAAGGAATCAAGAAAACCAAGCAAAGCCAACTATGGGACAAGTTAGTTAGACAATGTCAATCGCATAGTGATGCTATGATAATGTAAGTATTTTATGGTTAACATACTTAAGTAGGACATACAAACAAATTTACAAGTTTGACTTCTCTCAGTATCTGAAAAATATGTAAAATAATTTTTTATGCCATTTTTGTAGCATGATCTACAAACAAGGAACAACCCTCATGCAAAAATGTTTGAAAGATGACTCGATTTAATGGCATAAAGAACTCTTGTATGGATGGGCATCACATCAAGTATATGTAAGTTCTTATTGATGTTTTGCAGCATATTTTATTTCCATACAGTGATTGTAGACTCAATTATATGCTTGATTTTAATATCATGTATAGAATGACACATTAAGCATTAAGAAAAGCCAATTGAAGAAGACATACCTCCTACAATTGAAGATGAGGCTTTTGTGAAAGCATTAGGAGAAGAAAAACCAAATTAGCCACATGAATGTGAGATAGCTTGATACACCACCTAAAAGAGATCAACACATTTATGATGGCTTTTAGAAAGAGAACGATGAATTGAAAAAACAAGCCAAAGAATATAGGAGTCATTTAGAATCATTAGAGAAAGAAAATTGGGATTCAGCTGCAAAACGGGCATAATTGCAATCTAATGTCAATACATAAGTGCAAGCTCAAGTCGAAGCAAAAGTCCAAGAATCCTTAGTTCTCAACTTGCCAACATTATTGAGAAAGTCAATTAATCTTGATAAACTCACTAAACTGTAAGATATATACTTTTTTAAATAATGCTTTGAGAATTAAATTGTGTTAACTAGTTAATTTTCTCCTATTATAGGTAAAGTTAGACATAGTATATAATAATCTTTTGATTTTTGTTTATTCTATGGAAATGACATATATACGTATTCATCCTTATTAATATACATTTAGTTTCGGCCTTATTAGCAGCTCCTAGTAATTAAACCAAATATAAAAGTTTCAATCTCGTTTAAATTCAGTTTGATGAAAACAGCTCTAATTTTGAGCGATTATGCAAGAAGCTGATTTTTTTTCCTTCACTTTCCATCATGTCATGTTCGTGGATTGAATTTTTAAGTTTTTCTTTATTTTTAGTTATTTTGTGGTTGGCAGAGGCAATGGGTCTTAATATCTTTAAATCCTCTAAGCTGTAGAAAGTTAATGATAATAGAAATTCATGCGTTTAGATCTTTTGGAGCACAAATGTGAAATATTTTGGGTGTGTATATGTATGAGTTGGTATTGAGGACTATTGTTAATGAATTGCTATTCTTAAAGTAGAAGAACTACAACTTAATAGCACTTTGTTAGGATTGAGATGTAATTGGTTTATCCACTACATGATGGTTGTATATTAATATAGTATAATTAGAAAGTTTATGCATATATTTGTATTATTTCTTGAGTAAAGCAATTGGTATTTGTTCTAAGGAGAAATTGAGATGAAGCAATATTTATCCAATTTTTGTCTAGTTAGTATTTTCTCATACTTAGATTTTTGTGTAATGTGATAGTTTGCCTAAGTCGAATTTGTTCTTTTATCAAGTTGTTTCATGTATTTATTTTGAAATTTTTTTTATGATTAACTACCTAGGCTTCAAATTTGGACATTATTGGAATGTTAACATGATAATTAGATTTGCAAAATTTACTTTGGTGTTGACAAGTGGAATTTGATCTTATAATGGATTTATTATGTAAAGCTTATTAACTATTCTTTTTACATTTTACTTTATTGTACCAATTCATTAGAATGAATTTTGTTTGAGAAGTGAAATATGATTCCATGAAGCAATTTTTTCCTTTTTCTAACCTATTTTATTCTGGGTGCCTAAGGTAGATAAGAATTCTTATTGCTATATATTTCTTTGTTTTGCAGGTTCAGATATGTGATTATTCAAAAATATTGCATGGTGGAATATGTGGTTTCACTTTTAACCTTACAGATTGTGACTAAGTGTTTCTTAACTGCAGACTCTTTTAGGGTTGAGCATAATTGGAAAATACCGATATACCGACATTGAATTGATTTCGAAAATTCGAAATCAGTGGTTCGGTAAATCGGTCAGCATTCGGTATATACTGAATTTAAAAAGTCGAATTTGAATCAGTATTCGGATAGAAGAATTTTGAATTTGGTATTGCCGATTTCGAATTCAATTTAGTAAAATTTTATTTTTAATATACATATATATACATACATATATCTATTCCTATATATATTTGATTAGATATATAAATTCAACATATAAAGTTAAATATGACTAAATATAAACTTCATAATTAAAAGATCTTATACAACTATAACCTTTTAATTACAATTAAAGAGATCTAATTCATATAATCAAATACACACAGGCATAAACTCAGCTTTTTTTGAACTTTAAAAAGGTGATACACATATGTAACTAGATCAATTCACTCTATAGAAAATTCTCTCTTCCTTCTCTCTTCTCCTAACAACTTCGTAAGTTTGTGCGTTTCAATTTCAAAATTCTATTAGCCGGCTGCAGTTCACTGGTGTGACAGCCCCACCTTACCCAGAGGCGCACCAAAGGGCTTAGCGGGCTGCCTGCCTGGCTCTCGTCAGGATTCGAGTCAAGCACGCATTAAAATTCGTAAGTGATGGTAACTCAGTAGAAAACTCGTAGATACCAACTGTGACAGTATCTCAGGGTCACATAAAATTCAAAACTTAAAAGTAAAAGTACTGGTTTCACAGTTTACATCATATACGTTCATTAATACAATAATATCTCTAGCAGTTTTCTATCAAAATCCTACCAGAATCTACCCTTGAATCCTCACCACCGGCTTTAGGGATAGGAGCCTGTTTTAGGAAAACAAATAAAATAGGGTGAGCTATAATAGCCCAGTGAGGTTCCCACACATACAGACACGGAGGCAAATCAAGAGAGAATAAATAAGCAATTAACATGTGTCACAAAATCACATAGGAAATAATTAAGTAAATAATTATTTAAACAAGGGAGGATACGTTTCGACCATGAGAGCAAGTACTGATCATGTAACCATGATGTTGAACCGAGATAGTATTTTGGGTCTGGATCACAGGTTCTACCTGCATTATCGAGCAAGAGCCCTGACCACCATTCACCTTGTATCCTCCGAAAACCGCCACATCCAGGGTGAGATCTCAACCCTAGAGGGTAAACAAGCAAGCAAGAAAGTTCAATCCGGAGTTGGCCTCTTTGAGGATTCACAACTTAAGGAAAGAACGCCATGCCCTAAAACACCCAGCACCTTATATCCTCCTTTGTACAACCGGCTTGACTAACCGCGGTACTACCACGGAAGTCTAGCCAACAAGTTTAGTGTATTTGAAAGTTCACAAACAATTACATTCGCATTTGATAGAAATTATGCATGTAACAAATTACGGGGTAAATGTGATAAAGTACACATTTTCCCTTCATATAGTACATTGTAACAATTCATGAATATCAAGTACACATAAAATTAACACAGAGGATTATCATTTATCATGTATCAAGCATACACAAGGAAACACTCACATGCACAAGTAAAAGGGACACTCACCTGGATCGCTTAGGAAAATATTTCGTAATGTGGTGAAGGTTCACTTTCGAATCCTGGAATTTACAAGAAATAATCTAGTGAAAACCCTAAGTCAAAATAGCAAGAAAATTCAAGAAATAACCCAATTATTTCTAGGGTTTTAGAGTCTAGGGTTTTACCCTAAGCTTTAGGATTTTAGATTTAGGGTTTTTTTGTCCTAAGAAAATTTCACTTCATTACTAGGTCATTGTCCAAAATTTCTGCACACTAAACTTTCTAAATTTAACATATTCTAGGTTAGAGATTTCCTCTACCATTTTTCTTTCTTTATTTCTACCGAAATTTTGGCAGTATCTCCCCTTAAATCGGACTAAACCAAAATTTTCCCTGCAAGAAAATCAACCATCCAAGCCAAATTCAACAAGTTCTACAACTTCTATGTTCAATTCTAACTCAATTCCAATTTTCTTTGTTAACTCATGTTTTTTCAAGTTTACCAACTAGGGGTATTCAACCGAACCTAACTTCTAATTGATATGTCGTATGAGAAAAGTGATTATATGGATAGAAACTATATTCTAAGGGCTAAAACTTTCATGAAGAGCATCATGTCAAATTCTAACAAAAATCATTTCAAAATCGGTCCACAACCTAGTGTTTCATTAACCCAAATCTGCACAGGGTTGGTTTTTGGCCAAGTTCATGCCATTGCTGGGATCAATCCATCAAGAACTAGGGAATTGTGATTACATGGTTTGAAAGTACGTTTCTAGGACTACAATTTTCATGAAGATCATCACTTAAAATTACAACTAGAACAGGTTCAAAATCAGCCCCCAAGTTGGCTCCTTCTCAAAACTTTTTACGCAGAACCGAAATTTCAGCCCACTTTGCAGACTTTCTGCGATTAATACACAACGAACCACAGTGCAAGCTTTACACCGTTTGAAAGCCCTATCAATCTAGTTTCTAAAACAACAAGAATCATTCGAATCCAAGTTATCTACACCAAGTTATGAAGTTTTACTAAAACTGGTCCAGCATGACTGTTCAAGTATTTTTCAATTCAAGCTTAAATCTTCAAGTACTACTATCAAATTCTTAGTATAAAACTTGAACAAAACTAAATAAAACTTGAACAAAAACTAAATAAAACTTGAAATTAATAGCAAAAGTTCATAGTACATACCTTAAACAAGCTTAGAACTATGCTTAGGAAGAAGAAAAGCTCACTTTCTATGGTTCAAAAATGAGTAAATGGAAGTAAAAGCTTCAAGAAAATTGAAAGAAAATGGAGAGAAAATGGAGAAGAAAGCAGCCGTCCAGCAAGAAGAAAAAGAAGAGAAAAATTGGTTAAGTAGGAAGAAAAGAAATGGAAAAGAATTGGAAAAAAATTTGACCAATCAAAGCAAGACAAAACCAAAAGTAAAGCTTGATTTTTCTTGCAACTAAATCTCCACTTGGCCAAGTATAATTAGAAGAGATTTTTCTCATTTATCTTACCCTTAATCTTGCAAGACTTATAAGGTACAACTCCTAAAGGAAATGGTACAACATGCTAGTAAAATAGAAAATCAATTCCTTATTTCTTCTCACTAATTTCGGCCCTCTTTTTTTTTTTTTTTTTTTCTTTCTACCAATAAGCATAATATGAATTATATGAATTTTCTAGGTCGTCACAACTGGCGCTTAGCAGCCATGGCTGCTTCATTGCCTGGCATGATGGACTAGCAAAAATAGGCGAAGGTGGACCAAAGATCATTTGCTCAACTCTTTTCCGGCTCCTCTCAATCGGTCATCCCAATGAAAAGCCTTCCTCGCACAAAGGTGCACCGGCTATCTTCTTCTCCAAGGATGACATTAACCTGCTATCTTCACCTTTAAAACTTGCTCTGGTTAGGAAGTTCTCATACGATCGTCTGAAACTGGAAGAGATCAGAAAATTCAAAACTTTATTGGATTTAAAGGATGACTGCCAAGTTGGACATATGGATGCTAAGCATGTCTTAATCCGATGTGTTGTAGAATCTGATTTCCATAGGATATGGGCGAGACGACTTTGGTACGTGGGAAAGTTTCCGATGAGGGTGTTTAAGTGGACACCAAATTTCCATGTCAGTCAGAAGTCTTCCTTGGCTCCGGTATGGTTTTCACTTCCTGGACTCCCAGTGCACTTCTTCAATAAACACTCCTTGTTTTCCATAGTTGACACGTTTGGCAGGCCTTTATTGATTGATAATCCAACGTTGAATCTCTCTCATCCAAGCATGGCTTGTATTTGTGTAGAGATTGATCTAATGAGAATGCTTCGAGCCAATATTTGGTTGGGCTTGGAGGACTCAACGGAGGGGTTTTGGCAAGTGATTGAACCAGAGAATATGCTAGAATATTATTTAGCTTGTTGGCATCTTGGTCATGCAAGAAAATCATGTCAGAAGAATTTGGATGTGGAGAAACAACTTCAGGGGAAATCTACTTCCAGTAACTCACAAAATACTCATGATGTGCACAAGGACTCCGCAGGTGTTAAGCAGCAATAGGTGTTGGTCTCGAAGCAGCAACCCAATTATGATGATGTGGATGTTACTCTGGAGATAAGGCAACAGCAATGCACTCCTTCAATGACTACTCGAGTGCATGATTGCCATATAGTGGATATTAAGCAGCTGGACGCCATGATGGAGGTGCTATTCATCATCGTGTGCAGCCTATCAAAACACAGCAGGAAGAGCACCTGGTGTCGCCTGTGGTGCAGATTCAGGAGGATATTGGCGCTTCTCAGGGGTCTATTCAAGATCAAGAGACTCTTCCATTGGGAACGTTACAACAGATGTAGATTGTATAGATGAAAGGGAATGCAAGTCTGCTGCCTGCAATCTAGATTTCTTTGCTTGAAGAGGATGATAATCGCCCCCAGCTAGAGCATCTTCCTTCTTCGGCTGGTAACTTTTCACCGAGAGAACCCTTAGCATTGGAGGTACAAGATAATTTAACTGATGTTCATGTCACTCTAGACGATTTCTTCCAGGAGGTTAAAACTAGAAAGAGAGGTGTTCGATTCGTGAATCTTTCGGATAGTTAGCTGCGTTCTTCGAAAAAAAATTCAAGTAATGCATTTCATCCATTATCCAATGATTAATGTAGTCTTTTGAAATATTAGAGGGATAAATAAGCCCTCACATTTGAGACGTTTGAAACACACAGTTAAAGAAAATAATGTTGAGATTCTTTGTCTTTTCGAAGTTTGAGCAGATAAAACTCTCACTGATTTTTTTAGATTATAACTGCATTTTGATTCAATTATTTGCAATAATGAGGCTTCAATGTGGGTGTTTACAATTCTTCTTTTGTGTGTTCTGAGGTGGGGATTAGTGGGCAACATATTTCGTTGGAGGTTGGCCATCCAGCTTTATCAATTCCTATTGGTTTCTATTTGTTCATGCGGCATGTACTACGGAGGAGAGAAGAGCCTTGTGGGACAATTTGCTGTCTGATAAACCTTCTACGGGGCCATGGCTTGTTTGTGGGGATTTCAACGTTGTTGTGGACTCAGTTGAGAAAAAAGAGGTCGTCCATTTAACCTGTCTGAATCATTGGATTCTAACAATTTCATGGCTACAGCTAGGTTGTTTGACGCTGGCTTCACAGGTTCTTCATAAACTTGGTGCAACAACAGATTTGGGAGAGCTAGGATTTGGAAGAGATTGGTTAGATTGTTGCTAAACACAGAGTGTGGTGATGTGGGTCTTAATGTCTCAGTTATGCACTTGCCTAAGGACCTGTCAGATCACTCTTCGCTTTTGATGTCAGCAACAACCATATTAGATAACAAGCCACGACCATTCCGCTTTATCAATGCATGAGTGGATGCTCCAAGTTTCTTGCAGGTTGTTTAAAACTCTTGCAGTCAGCCCTGTAGCGCCCTTCCAATGAAAGTGTACTTAAAATTGAAGCGGTTGAAGTAGCAACTCCAAGAATGGAATAAGAACTATTTTCGGAACGTCCATTCTAATGTTAAGTCAGCTGAGGAAAACCTAGTTCAAGTAGAATTTCAACTTCAACAGGTGGGGTTGGAAGAGAATCAACAACAACTCCACGCTGCAAATGCTGCTTTAAGATGGGCTTTAGTGGTTCAAGAGAGTTTTTGGAAGTAAAAAGTAAGGGTAAAGTGGATAAAGCTTGGGGAAAAAAACCCCAAACTCTTTCACTTAGTGGTTAAACAAAGGAAGGTGAGGTCCATCATCCATAGAATCCAAAATGGTTCAGGCGTATGGTTGACGAAGGAGTCGAATATTACTAATGAAGCAATTAGATTTTTTACATCTCTCTTTGGGGCTGACCAAATTAATAGTCTTGATGGTGTTGAGGAGATAATTCCAAGGCTAATTTTTGCACAGGATAATGATGTTTTAAAAGTGGTCCCTTTATTGGAAGAGGTCAGGAAGGTGGTTTTTAATTTGGATGGTGACAGTGCAGCGGGGTTGGATGGGTTTCAGGGAGGTTCTTTACATCTGCTTGGGGCATTATTGGTGAAGACATTCATACGGTAGTGGTAAGCTTTTTCTGTGGAGCTGATTTTCTGAGGTTTGTTACCTCCACATCTATTGTGTTAATTCTGAAGGTTGTTAATCCTAAGGATTTTTCACAATTTCATCCTATTAGTTTATGTAATTTTTTTAATAAGATTATGTCTAGATTGATGTTTGAAAGGTTGGCTCCTATCATTTCCAAACTTATTTTACCTAATCAAAGTGGGTTTGTCAAGGGCAAGCTTATTTTAGATAACTACTTGCTAGCCCAAGAGATTTTATTAGGGTTGCATAAAGCCAATAGGGGTGGCAACGTGGCAATCAAGATTGACATGATGAAGGCATATAACAAGGTTAATTGGCGTTTCTTAATCAAAGTGCTGAGGTCCTTTGGAATTGGGGAACGGTGGTTAGACATGATTTGGAGCCTAATTTCCAATCCTTAGTTTTCGATCATAATAAATGGTTCCCTGTGTGGGTATTTTAAGGTGTTTAAGGGGCTGCGTCAGGGTGATTCCTTATCTCTTGCCCTTTTTATCCTTGGAGCAGAGGTTTTCTTTAGGCTTCTAAGTTAGCTATTTACTAACCCTGCCTTTCATGGTTTTTAGGTCCAAAGGAATTACCCTCATGTGACCCATTTAGGGTATGTAGATGATGTGATTATTTTTTCAAGTGGGACAGTATCTTCTTTGAAGCTTGTAATGGAAGTGATCAAGAGATACCAAGCACTGTCTGGCCAGAAGATCAATGTAGAAAAGAGTTGCTTCATGGTCCACCCTAAACTTTCATGGGTGAGAAAGATGAAGATCAAGCGAATTACTGGTTTTTCATTAATCGATTCCTTGTCAAATACCTTGGATATCCATTATTTCTCGGAAGATAGAAGAGGCAATATTTCGTTAATATTTGTAATGGAGTTGCTAGCAAAGTGGCCTCTTGAAAATCTAAGTTGCTTTCCATGGGTGGTAAGTTGGTGCTTATTAAACATGTTCTAACTTCTATGCTCGTTTACCTGTTAATGGCAGCCTCTCTTCTGGTATCAGTGTTAAAATATTTGGAAGAAATTTTGGCTAATTTTTTGTGGGGGGAGTCTGAGGGGTGGTTGAAACATCACTGGATTAAATGGGTTGATTTGTGTGTTGCGAAAGATAGTGGAGGTGCAAGTTTTAGGTCTTTAATGGAGGTTTTTTCAACCTTGTCAATTAATTTATGGTGGAGTTTCTGTCAAAATGATTTTCTCTAGGCAAGATTCATGGAAGCAAAGTATTGTAAAAATGTCCACTCTTGTCTGGTCAATGTCTTGCAATCAGCCTCAACTACTTAGCGAAGGATGTTGAAAGTTAGGGAGAGTGCAGAAAGCAGTATTGGCTGGATAGTCCAGTCTGGGAATGCCAACTTCTGGTTTGATAACTTATTGGGGTCTAGTGCTCTATCTACTTGTTTGCTTGATGTCTTAGATCATCAGATTAATTCTTTTGGTAAGAAAGGAAGCTGAGAAAGAGATAAAATTTTACAATGGGTGCCTAGTCATTTGCTACCAAAGATTATTAGTAAGGATCCTCCATTCGGTCAGCACCTTGATAAGATGATTTGGCAGCCTTCCCAATCTGGTGAGTTTACTTTCAAATTTGCTTTTAAGTTGGTTCAATGGTCAAGAGCTTCTTCTTTTTTTTTTTAGCAGAATTTGGCATCAAGGTATTCCCTTAAAACTTTCTTTCTTTATGCTTCGAGTTTTGAGGAATAGGCTTCCTATTGATGCTAACTTACTTAAGTTGGGGTTCTGCTTGCCTTCTAAATGCTTTTGTTGTATGTCCCCCGAGGTGCAGAATTCTGCTCATATCTTTTGTGGTGGAGACATTGCCTGTTGGGTTTGGTTGTATTTTGGTAATGTGGTTGGTTTGTCATATAGGGGTTCCACAGTTAAGGTATTTTTTGTAGCTTGGGGGTTTATGAAAAAAGGTAATAAACTAATTGATTTTACCTATAGACTAATTCCAATTTTGATTTGTTGGAGAATTTGGCATGCTAGGAATAAGGCTGTTTTTTATGGCGTGTTTATTGGGCTTGAATCAATATGTAGGGAGGTCTTTTGAGATCTTAAGGATCTATTTCAATTGTATTTTCCAAACCTCAATGTTGCAAGGACAAATTGGAGAGATTTCTATAGGGAGCTAGAAGGAATACATATGACTAGTCGGGTCCCATTAATAAAGTGGTCGCTACCAAGGAATGGAACCTTGAAGCTTAACATAGATGGGTGTTCTAAGGGAAACCCTGGTCACTTTGGAGAAGGGGGGGATCTTACGGGGTAGTGAGGGGGAGCTATTGCTGGCTTTTTCCATTAACCTTGGGAAAGCAAATAGTATACTGGCTGAAGCTCGGGCTCTTTTATTTGGGATTCAGTGTTGTTTGCATCATGAGTATTTTTCTTTTGTGATTGAATCTGATTCACAAGTGCTGGTTCAAGTGCTTAAAAAGGAGTTTCATTGTCCATGGTCCATACATAAAGAAGTGCAGAAGATAGTTAGCTTGGATCATCATTTCTTATAGCAGAAGCACTGTTTTTGGGAAGCCAACCAAGTAGCAGATGCCTTATCCAATGTTGGCCTCACCCATCCTAGTTTCAAGACTTATCTCAGGTTTGTTGATCTCCCAGTCCATATACAAGGATTAGTTAGTTTAGATAGGTGTCAAATCCCCGTTTTTCGTAGGTAATAGTTTCAATAATTGTAATAATTGTTTTTCATTTTCAAATCTTTGAGCTTTCATATAATTCTTGAGGTAAGGTCTATGTCTCCCTCTTGTATTTATTTTTTAAACATTAATAAAACTTAGAGTTGGCGTGCCTCCCCATGTACACAAAGGGTTATACACAAATTTATGAATAATAAATTATAGTGATTACAAAAAACACTTACAAGTGTATATAAATACTTATATATATATATATATATTAATAAATAGCTTATATTTATATTTATGAATAAATACACAATAATAGTAAAGTTATCAATTATCAAATTCGACTATTTAATGTATATTAAAAAATTTGTATTATGTAGTATATTAACTACTTAAAATTTGTAATCATAAATTTCACTTTTTGATCTTTCATCAAAGACAATTTGTTAATTAGTGACAAATGATTGGTGAATTATTTAATTAAATAATATTTATTGGGGCTAATGTATACTTTTTCAATGTTGGAGTATAATTATTGGGCCACAATTTTATTCAATCCAACAATCTAAATCAGTAATTCGCTAAATATTGAATTCGATATTGAATTCGAACTATGAAATCAAATTCGGTAATTTTGAATTCGAAATCAAAATGGGTCGGTATTTTTCTAAGCAAAAATACCGAAATTACCAAATTTATTTTACCGAATTATTAACTGAATCACACCCCTAGACTCTTTTTAACTATTTAACTATGATGCTATCCATTTACATTGTATGTCAAATTGATGATAGTCAAACATTCTTTGGTTCTACCATTATATTGCAAATGTTTTTGCATTGCATTAATGCTTTTAAGCAAGTATTTTAATTTTCTTACTAAACAAAAAAATCGTGGACATGAACTCTCTTTATGGAGAAACTTTTTATTGTCATAGTTTTTTTGACAATGAAAATTCTCATTTGTAAAAAATTTTGGCTACATACAAAAAAAAAAATTATCACTGTTGGTCACTTCTTCTTATAATATTTATTATTCGATTATTGTCAATGAAGGTATTTATTTTATTATTTATTGAGTTTTTTCGTAACTATTTTATAATATTGCGGAATAAATTCTCTTTTAGCAAAAATATTTGACATATTTACATCTACAATCTTGTAGTGATGCAAGCACTCGTTGTGGATAAAAATGAATATCTAGTGATGAGTTTATTTATCGTTACAAGACTTTCAATGATAGTACTGTTTGTGACGACTTAGTGACGACAACAAATTTTGTAATTACTAGTGGTTGGGCATCACGTTGCGTGTGAGGATGCCCAATGAAGGGTTGGATAAAAGTTTAAATTCTAGTTGTGATAGACAATTGGAAATGTGGTAATGAACTTTAACGAATTTGTAACTTCTTTGATGAACAACTAAACTTGACAAACAATCTAGGACAAAGGTATCATCTAGCATCTATTGTATGGTGTTGAAGGATAAGGCTGCAATGTAATGTAGGCTACATGCTACAGGGTCCAAAATGCAGAGGTTTGTAAGAATGGGAATGACACTTGCATCAATATTTTGTAAGTATTTTATTTTCGCTATCATGCTTGTGACAATGAGCAAGTAGAAAACAATGAGCAAAGATTACCAAATTGATAAGCTGGAGGATACCATCCAAGGGTGTGGATGTAAAGATAAAACAATCAAAAAACATATGAAATACAAGAACCTAGAAGATAGTGTATGTTGCTATCAAATGGTTTTTTTTATTCTTACGTAGGAAAATGTCTTTCAAAGTATTAAAAGTTGATTTCAACAATGCATCTTTTTATAATTAATCAGTATAATTAGACAAATTCTCAAACAATAAATTTGAAGTATATAAATTTTTTTAAATAATAGAATAATTGAGCATAAAATTAACATTTCTGTAAAGGCTGCGTTGTATGAGTTTTATTTTTCTTAGCCTGGGAATCATCGTAACTGAACTTGATTCATTTCAAACCAAGGTAGATAACAAAATACAACTGAATCTTAATCCCAAACAAGGAAAGCAAATTTTCCACCAAGTAAATAGAACAAAATGAATTAAAAACTTCTTATGTGCCTCAATTTCTTCCAATGCTTTCTATGCTTCATCAGTCATTTTTTGTTCACCTAAAGAATGTACCAAATATAAATGAATATAACAAGATTATCTAGTAAAATCTATAACTATTTATGCATTAATACACCTATAAACAGTCCTAATGTGATAAGAAAATAAGAATATGTTCAGTGTAAAAGAATTTTGTCGAGATTAATGAATCCAAGGGGCACACCAACTCATCATACGATAAAAAAGTAGCACTACTAACAAAATTTTTTGCCTTTCCCCTATCCAAACGTTTGAACGAACTATCACGAGGAATAGCACCTATTTCATTACAAGTTGATATCTTTGCTAAACCAAAATCTGGCTCAAGAACATGCTTCTTTGCTGCTCCAAAAATTTCAACCTATGGAAATTTTATGCCCCATCTCTCGCATGCAATAGTTAAAACAAGAGCTATAGTTACGTATCATCAAAAGGGTAGAAATGTGGAAATAAATGGGAGGGAATATAATATCTCATTAGACATATGGGTGCTCAGCTTCATCACTACAGCTATAGCATATAGCAAGAAAATGCATGTCTAGGACTTTCACCAATCTCCAAAGTTTCCAAGTCCGGCAGCAAAAACTAACAACTAAGAGGGTTTTTACGCAAAAGCATTCGAAAACATAACCCCAAAAAGGATCTAATTCTTTGCTCACTACTACAAAAATTTCCTTTTATGGCATTTGAAAGTGTCATTAAAGGTTCATATAATGACATTTTGGCTATAATGACGCTCTCCAAAAGCATTGTCCATTATAACGTCACTATAAGTATTATGATAGTTCTACGTGTCCTAATTTGTAGTTGTTTTGACACGTATAAACGTCATTGTTTAATGCTATTATGACACTTTTTAACTGACAAGAAATGATTGAAATCATACGAATGCAAAGTGACACCTATAAGCGTTATATTTTGAAGCTATCTTGAACTTCACAATGCAAGAACAATGAGATATTATGACACGTCTAGAATGAAATATTATGACACTTTTGTAGTGTGAGTAAATTAAGATATCATGACACTTTTTAATATAAGTAGAATGATATATTAAGATACTTTTGCAATGTAAATAAATTAGGTTTATTATGACACTTTTTAACATGAAATTTTGTGAATATTACTATAGTTGTATTAGGCAAATAAAAAAATAAAATTGTGACACTTTCAAGTGTCACTACAGTAATATACATTTCTATACACCATTCAGGTTTTTAAATCCAAACTACATTTCGCCTTGTCTATACATCACATATTCTAATTTTTAGGATGATAAAATAACCAAAATCATGATGTAAAGGAAAAGTCTTAATAATAATTAATGCAATAAAGAATCCAAACTGGTACAAAAGTGTTTCAACAGTGTTGCTAATAAATGTCACTTTTACAAAAGTCATAAGCATTATAATCTTCTTCAAGATTCACCTACAAATTTCATAAACCAAGCAATACAAATTATGATTCACACAATGCTTCTTTTATAGTTTTAATATTAGAGAAGAAATAAAAAATAAGTTAGATAAATGATAAAGGTAGGATAAAAAAACCAGGTTTATTGGACAAGCAATGACTACTCCAATTGCATCTCCAATATTTTGAAAATTATGGTACGGCCTCATCAACTCCTCATCACACTCCACAGGCACATTCACATGGATTTCATATCGGTATTAATTGTAAGGTTTAAGTATTATCAAAATTAGGCAAAATTCACACAAACAAGTAATAAAATTTATAACCTAATACCCCTTTTTGCAAGTGTACGAGTCAATTGTAGTAGGAAAAATATTAGGGTCGATCCCATGAGGAAATTTGAATTTGCAAGTACTGAAGTTAATCACTTTCTTTATTATCTAGACAATTCATCAAATAGTTAGTGGACAAAAAAACTCAATAACTTGTAGTAAAACAAATAGGGAAAATCACAATTACAAGTTAAGTTAGGGGTAATGTAACATCCCGCGTCTGGGTTGGCCCAATAACTTTTGAGTTTTAAACCACGGGCTCAAAATGTTTAAGCCAAGTTATTTAGTAGCCCAAATGCAGAGCATTATATACAAATCATTTTTTCTTTATCCCACTGATGTGGGATATCACATTCACCCCTCCTTTAGGCCTTTGCGTCCTCGCAAAGCTCAATTCATTTCCGGACTGTCCACTCGATTATGTCGGATTCTAGAGGTGGCTCGTACGGGCTCTAGAGGTGGCTCCCGCCCTTAGGTTGATGTAGCACTTAGCCCCACACAGCACTTGGTTCCTTCACTTCCTTGCATAGTCTAACCCAAATACCATAGGCCCAGTCTCACCCTGTGCAGAGACCACACGAGATTCGCTCTGATACCATTTGTAACATCCCGCATCTGGGCTGGCCTAATAACTTTTGAGTTTTAAACCATGTGCTCAAAATACTTAAGCCAAGTTATTTAGTAGCCCAAATGCAGGACATTATATACAAATTATTTTTTATTTATCCTACCGATGTGGGATATCACAGGTAAGAATCCACTAATGGTCACAAAATATGCCAGAATAAGATTATGTTGCTTATAACATCTAGTCTTACTTAGGAATCCATAGCACCCAAAACTTGCTCTCGCAATGAATTAGGTTACTACTTCAAAATCTCATTCTCATGATGATTCAAATGAAACTAGCAACAAGTATTTTCTATTCTTGTAGTGTAACAACTTATGTGTTACTTCATTTTTAAGCCATAAGCAAGAACAAGATATGTCAAGTTTAATCCTACTGAAAGCACATCATTAGCTTCGTCTTAACCCTTAGCTTGTAATTAGTTCGTATTGAAGATAAAAACAAGTAAGAACAAGAATATAATGTATAAACTCATAACAAAGATTAAAAGTAGAGAGATAGAGTTAGAAATTAAGTTTTCACTTCTTTCATTGAAGATGAATTGATACAAGTGAAATTCCATCAAGAGTTTCTCTACAAATATTATTTTTCCTAAAAAACTGCTAAGAGAAAAACTAAACTAAAACTACTTTAGGAGTTCTCCTCCTACCAAGCTTTGGTTTTCATCAAACCAAGCATGTCTTACATGAATAACAAAGGCATCTATTTATAGGAAAAACCATAGCTCAAGTCCTTATCCAAGTTGGAGACATAATGATCAAATTTGATTTCTTTTGCCTCAAAAGTCTTCCTTCAGCTTTGTCTTATCTTCTAGGGCATCCCAAAGTGCAGCTAGATGTTGGAATTATCTGCAAAAATTGTGTGAACAAGCTACAAGTTGAAGAGAGCTGAAATTTTGTAAGTTGCACTGATCCATGAGTTGGATCCGCAGGTCACCCACAAATTGCTCCCAGAAGATGGTTGAATCAGTTTTTCCTCAAAACATAAAAGTTTTAACCCTTTGAGTTAGCTTTTCAACAACATAAGAATAAAGTCATTTGGAGCTCTAGATGCAAAGATATGGCTAAAATACTGAGAAGTGGTCGGAAGATTTTCACAGCACAAATTTACTTCAGTAATTTGGCATTTTGGCTATGAAGATGTGAGAACTAGATTTTGATATCTTAATAAGAAATATAGAGCATTCTCTTAGCTTCAAAATGTAAGAATAATCATCAATCTAATATTTGTAGCTCAAGTTATTGCCAAAATAATGAAATGTGTCATTGTCACTGACCATCTGGTTTTCACCAATTCTTCATTTCCATTGCTTCTTTGCCCTTCCTTTTTGTTGGTTTTTCTTTTGATGCCTTTGAGACCTTTTTCTACTATTTGAATCATAATTTCTTGGTAGAATTTGATGAATAAAAATTATTCTAGAAATTTCCAAGCTTAAGTGATAAAAAAGATATAACTTGAATCAATCTTCAATTTGATAATCCTTGTGCTTTAATTGATCCAATTTTTTTTTAATCATCATTTACTTGTAATATCAAATAAACTTGGGCATTAATTTGCTCAAAATAATAATTTTGCCTCAAAATCTTAATTTTCAATCTAAAATCCCTAATTTTGGAACAATCCTTATTTTGAAGAAACATAATAAAATTGAGCAATTTTAATATAAAAATACTAAAAACTTACTCAAAACACACTAAAATCATATATAAAATACCATAAAAAATAAATAAAATTATTACTTATCAAATGTGATCCCATAGATGTGTCGCCAACTTCAATAATTGGATCCAAATTTCTAACTGTTCCAACAGCCAAAATTTTATTTGAATCAAGCATGCTCCTTATTGTAACTTTATCCACAACCTAGAAAATACCAAACAACCACACATAAGAGAGCAACTCTTGAACAAAAATTCAATACATATAAGACATTCTTTGGCTATTTTAATGAAAGTTAAACCCTTGTGATTGTGAATATTTGTGAATACTTTTTGCCTTGTTCATGTATAAATCCTTATTAGTAAATGTACACAATTGAAAAAAAAAATGAAGACATATTCTTTAAGCATGTAATTTCCAACTGATTCAATATTTTACATACATCAATAGTTTAGGCCCCAAATCTATTTAAATTAGATATGACTTGTTCATTTTAAAGACATAAAAAAGAATTAAAAACATAAACAAATAAGAAATATCGTGATGAGTCCAATAAACAATTGAATTTCAAACATAAACAGGAATCGAGTCTTGGACTGATTGTCAATCCAAACGCATGAAACAATTGTTTGGGAAGAACTCGTTTTGGTCTTTTAAGCACTTGACTTTCAATTGACTCATTTGGATCAAAACAAGCTTTCTTAAGAGCATGCTTCCAACTTCTCCATTTCTTTCCTAATGATTGCTTTACTCGTTCTTCAGTGCCACGAGGATTATTAAATTTTTCTTGTAATATCAAATCCTTAATTAAAATAGCACAAGCATTTGATTAATATTGCAGGCTAAAGAAAATTATACATTTACTACATCTATCATATTGTCCTTAACAGACTTGGGAACCATATGCCAATTATCAATGTCAATTGGTACATATTTTCCAATTCTAGACAATGCTACCAAAAATTCATTGAATTTGCTTCTATTTGTACATATTAGCTCACCAAACCTGTTGAACTTGACTTTGATTCGTTTGCCAGTACCATGTCTGCCCCAAATGTGTCTCATGTAAGTTGGTCCTCAAGTTTTCGTAGGCACATCAACATCAGAACCACCACCTACAAGTACAATGGACAGTTGTAACATATGTAGTAGACACCATTGATACAGATATATGCAAAGAATTAAAAAGTAATTTGTAATGTAAGTCATACCCATGCGTTGCTCACTTTCCAAATTAATTTCATCTTTAGGATCTTCATCACACAGTTGGAAACTCCTTTCTATTCTATAACTTTTTCCTCCTCTCGTTCTCATCGTTGTTGTACAATTATAGTTTCAAATTGTAAATGCATAGATATAAACAACACAATATATAGTTAACAACATATTACCATGAAATAAACAGCTAATAATAAAAAAATTTTAAGCATAAGAGGCAGCAAAATTCAACAAATAAAAGTACCTGAATTTAAAAGATACTAAAAAAAGTCAATGATTTTATTTAAATAAATTTAGAAAAGATTATTTCTTGGATTTTGGTGCCACTGCAATAATATCAACTAATTCTCCTACGACACCTTTGCTAACCCAATTAATATCTTCAAATCTAACACTTTGATGACTAGTTGAAGGCTGACTTTGTAAGTACATCTCAACATCTATGGGATCCATCTTCAAATCATCTCTTGCTACAGTAGGGAAAACAACATTCTACCCCTTATCTAGAGGATCCTCTACATAAAATACTTGCTTCACTTGGGATACAAGAACGAATGGTTCTTGGTGGCTCTTCACCTTTGTAAAATTTACTAATGTAAATCCATCATCATCTTGCTTCAAGCTTTTCCCTTTAGAAACCCAATCACAATTAAACAAGACTGCTCTTTGACCTCCACCATAATCCATTTCCAAAATATCCTTTAAGTCACCGTAATAGGCCACATAACTTGAAATCAGATTCATGTCCTCGGTACTTGCTTGTGAAGCTTGATGTTGTTGCTATAGCAATCACCCCACTATTCTGGTTTTTTCTTTTATTCTCTAACTGTTTTGTATGGAACCTAAAACCATTCACAATGTATCTCATACTTCATCCCCATAGCATTCGGACCCTTAGACAACAATTTCAAATCTTTAGGGATATCTTCATTCTCAGGCGGAAGATCATCCACCTATAAAGAATATAAAAGTAAATTAATAAAAAAAGAATACATGTTTTTATGTGTATAGAGTACAAATTTTCTATGTATATTAACTTACATGAATGTCAAACCAGCTTGCAAATGTCTCGACATGAATCAGCTCTATTTCATGTTTTGAACTACGTGGATGCTTCTCTTCAACCAATTTACGATGTTGGTTGTCTCAATTATAAAAATCAATTAAAATAATTGATATAGGCATTAAAAGATGAAAATTTGATAAAACACTAATAGAGTACAACTACTCACTTGAGATATGGTTTAATTGATTCACAATTGAATAAAACATATTGTTGTGCTATTTTTTGGGTTTCATCATCCACTATAATTGTGTTTCCTTTCCCTAACGAGCAACCTTCTACAGAGAAAATCTCAAGTCCTTTAGTCAAGATTTCACCCCAATCTTCATTTCTACTAGGTCGGTTGAACTTAGTGATCACTTCATCGGACAAGTAGAGAGAGCAAAATGTCAAGCACTCATCTACTAAGTACCCTTTTGCAATTGAACCTTCAGGCCGACTTCTATTTTGAACATAATTCTTCAAGGTACATAAGTACCTGAGACAGTTAGAAAATAATATGTTATTAATAAGGCTATGACATTAAGTAATAAAATAAATAGAAATTTTAAAATTTATGTTAGTTACCTTTCAATCGGTTACATCCAACGATAATGTACTGGACCAGCAATCCTTGCCTCAGTCGCTAAATGAATGATCAAATGTACCATTACAACAAAAAAGGATGGTGGAAACACACACTTTAGCTGGCATAGCACAACAGCAATTTCTTTTTCCATGCGAAGCAGTTCTCGAGAACAAAGAGCTTTAGAACATAAATCTCTAAAGTATCTAGAAAACTTTATCAAGGGAGACTGCACCGATTTTGGAAGAAGTTTTCTATAGCCTAATGGTAACAATTGTTGCATTAATATATGATTGTCATGACTCTTAAGTCCAAAAAGTTTGGGAGGCTTTAAGTGCATAGACTTTGAGATTGCAGCTGAATAACCATCCGGTACTTTAATCTTTTTTAGAATCTTGCAAAAGAACTCTTTCTCCCTCTTATCCAAATGGAAACAAGTTGGAGGCAAGTATGCTCTTTCAGACTCATCTATAACAGGATGAAGGTCTGCTCATATGCCCATTTCCTCCAAATCACATCATACGCCAAGGTTATCTCTTACTTCCCATCTATATTTAACAACGTTCTAACAATATTCTCACACATTTTTTTCAATATGCATGACATCAAGATAATGGCGCAACAAATTGTTCTTCCAATAAGGCAAGTAAAAAAAATGCTTTGTTTATTCTAATTAGATGGTAACTCAGGGTTATCATTGACTTCTTTCCCAAATCTAATTTTATAAGACCTCAATTCTTCCAAAATCATAGCTCCTGCCAAGCACAGTGGTGCACTTTCATGTTCTTCCTTTCCATCAAAGTGGCGTTTATCCTTTCAATATGGATGATTATTTTCAAGAAATCGCCGATGACCTATGTAACATTGTTTTGAACTGTTCTTTAAATGTTGTGAAACAGTGTGCTTATGACAAGCTGGACATGCTAAATAACCTTTAGTGCTCCAACCAGATAAATTAGCATATCCAATAAAGTCGCTAATGGTGCATTACAAAATAGCACGAATCTGAAAATTCTATTTAGATGATGCATCATAGGTGGTAACATCTATGTCCCACAATTCCTTCAACTCAGCTATAAGAGGTTGAAGGTAAACATCAATATTGTTCCCGCGTGCATGTGGGCTAGGAATAAGAAGTGACAACATAAAGTATGGCTGTTTCATGCACATCCATGGTGGCTAATTATAAGGCATCAATACTACCGGTCATGTGCTATAGTTCACATTCATATTTTTAAAATGGATTAAATCCATCAAAAGCTAAACCCAATCTAACATTAAGAGATTCTTTAGCAAATTCAAGATTTTGGTAGTCAAATGTCTGCCAAACTAGAGTATCTGTAGGATGTCTCATGCGACCATGTTTAACACAGCCCTCTACATGCCATTTCATAAATGATCCTATCTTAGATGACATGAATAGACGCTGAAATATGGGTTTAAGCAGAAAGTGCCATAAAACCCTGTAGGAACTTTCCTTTTTTCACCAATAGGATCATCTTTTGATGGCATCCACCTAAGATGTTTACAAGTGTCACGTTTCTTCTTTAATTCACCCCAATATAGTGTGCAATCATTAGGACAAGCATCAAATTTGTTGTACCCAAGTCCTAGTTCTTTCATTATCTTTTTTGCTTCATAATAAGAGCTAGGTAGATTTACACCTTCTAGGAATGCTTGCCTTAACAAATCAAGAAGCACGTTAAATACAGAATTGGGCAATTTGCTGGGACACTTAACATACAACAACTACATCAGAAAAGAAAGCATAGAGAATTGTGGGCAATTTGGATAAAGAGGTTGCTTCAAATCATTTATTAATTTTTAAAATTTCTCAGCATCAACATTAGGCCATTCTGTTTCTAATATTTCTTCCACACCTACATCTTGGTTTAGAACTCCTAATGCATCTTGCAACAATCCCTGCATATCATGTATGGGATTGAGTGGAGGAACTTCATTTGAAGGGCTACATGAAGATGAATGAGGGACACTTGAAGACTGTTCTCCGTGAGCTATCCATTGAGTATACCCTCTAATAAACCCTTTCCACAATAAGTGTGATTTAGCCTACTCTCTGTGACAAATACCCCATTTCCACATCTAATGCATGGACATAAAATCATCTCCCCTATACTCCCATTCGCAAATGCAGAATCAAGAAATTCTCCTAAACTAGCTTTATACTCTTTACTTGATCGTGAAATGTTCATCCATCTTTTATCTGAAAATTCTAATTAAGAAAAAAATAAAATTTTTATTAGCATTTGAAAGAAAATTCTAGCCAAATTATTACTAATTTTTAGTAGTCATAGTTTTACTTTTTAACACTCGAGTTTTTAAAAAGAAAAAAATAATTACTTTCTTAAAGTGGATGTTACACTAGTTGTCATATCATAAGTGAGGCAACTAGAACAGTACTAGTATATGAGTACTTGTCATAAGAATATGTATTTCACTAATGTTTTTAATCATTACATTTTACTACCCAAACAAGAAACAAATTAAATCATTAATTTCCAAAAAAACTTAGCCATATTGAGAGGATTCATGAAATTACAATTTAATGCACAAAATGAAAACAAAATGCTTTAGAATTTCACAAAAAATGGAAGGTATTAAATTTAGATTTATCTTATTAGTCCCATTACATATAGATATCTCCAAAAACATATTAAAATTTTCGTTTATCATTTCTTACAATCATAAAGAAACACTAAGAAGCAATACTACCAAAATAGATAATATAGATAATACTATAGCAGCAATAGTATGTTGGACATATCTAGTATTGAAACAACCATTTGACATACGTTGGCACATTACCAAAATCGAGCCAAATGTGGCAAATCCCACAAATTTTATGACCTAGTGTTATTGGAGCTTTCGATTTGAGAGAATCAACACGATTGTCTCTAGAACTTCATTAAGTTTCTATTTTAGTCTTAATTTTTTATTGAAATATATTTGTCTTTAAAAATCTTTGAAATGTCGCAGTCTAATCGCACAAGAAAGTTCCAATCTTCACTAAAAGCAAACGCTTATTAGTATACAAGCCACTGTAGTTGCTTTGAACATGATATGTAGTGTATTGACATAATACACTAGCAATTATGTAGATGTAACAAAAGTCTTCGAGAAAAGGTATAGAATGAGTTGGCTATTAAGGCTAATACTAAACCAAAGCACCTCCAATTTCAGCAAATTCACCAACTCCTACCTATAAGAAAGTATTGTAATTGATTTACTTATTTATTTTTTGTACAGCTACAAGGAAACACTTATGAAACAAGCAAAACCAAATCGAGCAAGTCTATTTCTTGGAAACAAGGAAAAAACTCTAAAAAAGAAACTGTTTTTGCAAAAAATATACCAAGGATATTTTTTGCCTATATATACATATATATATTATTGTATATTCAAGCCAAAAATAAATATTCCATAAGTTATGGACAAACTGTTGAGAAGAAGAAAAAAAAAGAAAACCAAAAAATTAAAATATGATGTAGTCAATTAAAGAACAGGAAAAGAAAAAAATTCGTAAAGGGTGAGCTATGAGAAAATGGAGAAGTGTCTTGAAATAATCTTCTGACCCACAATAAATTAAAGCGCAAAAAATTGAAGCTAATAAAAGTAACTAATTAGATAATTTCTACATATTTAAGCCAAAAATAAATATTCCAGCAGCCATATAAGTTATTTCAATGGTTGCTTAATTTCATAAAGTAAAAGGCTTATACTTGGAAAACAAATGCAATTTTTAGTCCTCCAATTCTAATCAAGCATCATCAATTTGTATTACTAACATGAAGTACCCATCAACGTTTTAACCAAATCCCATGGAAATGGTAGACTTTTCAAGAGAAACATAAGGAATTTGTTATGGTTGTAAATTTGGTTTTCAATTGCCAGACATTTACATTTGTCTTTATTTTCTAATGCCTTAATCATGCAACAAACTGAGAGATAGATAATTACATCCAGTTTCCTTTGTCAATTTAATCAAATTCTTGCCAACATCATACTCCAATAATGGAAGATTTATCCTAATCATGGAAAACAAGGCATACAACAAGCAACATTAACTAGGAATGAGAATCACTGAATATTGCCCTTTACGTGCATTATTGCGCCATTGTCTATTACCGTTATTACATCAATCATAGCAAAATCTAACGGTCTCCACTATTAGCTCATAGTTGTACTCGAATGAAAATAAGAAAAGCCAATTAGCCAGTGTTCTCAAGGTACCCGAAAGCCAAATTTTCCTATAAATCATGGCAGAATGGTATCCTCAAAATTTTACGCAAAAAATAGCATCTACCTTTTTTCCTTGTAGTCTGTGAATAATTCTAGTACTTTTTCGTTCACATACTCAAAAAGTCTTGTTATCTTAACTCTTAGCTAGCTAGCTTATTAGTCTTCTGCAATGCAAGAGAGTGCAAACATATAGCCCCAATGATATAGCTTGCAACAACAAATCTTTTTATTCATTTCAACAATAACTTGAATATTTTAGATTCTTACAAAGTTACTAGTGTCAATGTGAGACAATGCGACGTGAATCAATCTCATCGGGACAAAAAAAGTCCTCTCACTAGGCCATTTTGGCTTTCTTTTTCTCGGTGTTGCTTAACTTTCTCCAGGTTAAGTATTAAGGAAAAGATCAATCTCCATTTGAAACACACCCCAAAACCCCATCCTCACATATTTAACCAAGTTCATCTATGAAAAAATATGGAAAGGCACCCTTTGAACACCAGATAATTTTATAGTCATGTAAGTCCACATAGACATTTAATCAAACACAAGCCATGCATAGCAGGTGAGACTGTCATATAGACAATTAGCTCAAAAGAACACCACAATTAGGCAAATTTCTCACTATAATCAACAAAATTCAATGAATAAATACAATTAATTAGGAACAATAGTAATGTAAGCATCATAACAAGTTGATAGTAACCTTTTAATCCAACACACAATCAATTGAATAACTCAAGATTCACAAATTAAGGAATAATAGAACATTGCAAAATCCTGGAAAGACAAAACAAAAATTGAAGAATGGCATATTTGAATGGTAATCAAGCATAAAGAATAAAAGTGTGGTCCCCAATAATTCAATTGATACCAAAAAGTACAGCATTTCATATGGGCGTTGATTACTTCCGCAATACTTTTTGTTAATTACCAAAAAACATATGGGAGTTAATTATTTGAAAGAGACATCAATGCCGTGGGTTGCTTTTCTTCTACTCAAAACTCAACGAGGGTTGCTAATGTTAGGGTTTGGAGGAAAAAATGAGCAATAGAAAGAGTTGGTAAGGGGCAGAGGAAAATGAGGGAGAAAAAAGTGATTTTTTTGTTTGAAAGTCGTGCTTTTTTTTGTTGAAAATCTTCCCATTTTATCTAAAGTCTTCCCGCCATATTTTTCATCATTTATTGAAAAGAATTTCTTTTTAATACGATGTACTCTTGGTCACTTTGTTAACCTTTTTAATGACACTTCCTATTGAGTGTCATAATAAATTACTATTGTGACGTTCAGATAAAAGTGTCATATTAGACGTGTGACTGAAGACTTATTTTTTAGTAGTGGCTAAAATACTTTATAGTAGCACTTGTAGTAACTAAGAGGTAAAATAAAAGGGAAAAAAAGGCAAACAAATTTAATTTAGCAAAAATAATCGACAGAAATAAAGGAAGAATAGTAATGAAATTAACAATGAAACAACCAAATGTGAACTTAAGATATAATATAAAGGGAGAGTGAAAGGAGAGAAAACCAAAAAATTAAAAGAGCAAAGAAATTTGGTTTGCACTATTTGACTGTGGGAAGTCATTCCAGTTCACAAAGACAAAAAGAAATTCAGTTTGATGGAGTCAACTAAATGTACACATAGCTCTCAACAATTGATGATTGTAGATTAACTAATTTACGAAGTGATTGTGGAAGAGCCTTGTGTAGATGATACTGGCATCAACTCATGCATTCTAAAAGAATATGTTATGTATTGCGTACCTGAATGTGCAGTTTTTTGTATGTTATTGATTGATGCAGTGGTAGGTAACAGCACGCTTGAAGCATACAAGTATCATCAAGAAACAACAACATTTGTTTTAATTTTTAACTAGAGAGAAAATAAAATAAAGTAGAAAACCTATAGATATTCAATAACAAACAAATAAACATAAATACACATAGAGTTGCTCATAAATACAAACAAAAACATAAATAAAAGGCAAGAAAGGTTGATTAGGTTAGCACTGTTTGATATTTACAATAGGATAGTGTCTTTTTCTGCGCTGCTCTAGTGATAGAGAAATTAATATGCACTCTAATCACTAACGTATAAGTGCCAAGACAAAAATATTTATGCACTTATATGAATTCAGTTGTGTGCATGCCATAGTGATGTGTTTGTGCCAAAAGTATACTATTTGGATCAAAAGAAATTCATTGTAATAGTAGTGGGAGAGGTTCTTTACGATGCTAATTTTTGGTTCTTTTTGGTGGATTTTCCTGTAGACTTATGGTAGCTTGTTTCTTCATGGTGAAACTAGAATGTGTTTCTTTGATTTCTGCACTGATAGCTACTGATGAGACTATGTAGGATTGACATGTTTCTGTGGCTGATCTTGTCTCGTTAGCATGATCAGTATTTGAGCATGATGTATGTGTAGTGGCTGAACTTGGGGTAGGTGCTATTTGTGGTGTTAGTTGAAGTAAGCCCTGCATGATTGGCAATCAAGTAGAGACTATGTATCTAGGTGGGTGCATGGCTTTCGATGAGTAGTTGATGTTTCAGAGTTGGAAGCTTGGTACCGTCAAACTTGGCATTGATCACATCGATCTCAATTTCTTCGTCCTGTGAAAGTGATAGGTAGTAGAATTAATTTTTTTTGCAATAATTTTTTTATGGTGGCAGATGAGAAACTAAGAAATTAAAATTACCTTTTGCTGCATCTCTAAAACCATGTCAGCGAGGATGTTGAGAATACTGTCTACGTACTTGTCTTGGATTATTGCCGTTAGTGTACCAATGACATCAAAAAGTTGGATTTCAAACTTCAGCCTGCAATTACTTTGATTGATATATAACACATGTATTTTTTATTGATATATAACACAGTATTTTTTATTTGGGTGTTTGTTGAGCTTTAAGTTGTTTGCCTACTTTGGTTGAGGTTTGCTTGAGTATGTTTTGCAATGTGGCAAACGAAGTTAGTGTCACAATTTACTCCAATGGGTTTTTGATAGGTAGGGACCGGACAACTTAAGTAATAGAAACTTTGGTCTGGATTATTTACATGGAACTTGACTTTGATCCAAAATGGATTGGCCTATTCATTTTTTTTTTTTGTCAATATATAAGTGTAATTGAACATGTTGTGTATGTTGTTTAGTTCATGAAATGAGAAGCTTATAATTGTTAATGTCTAACTTATGTATGCTATCTGCCGAACTTGTGCTTCAATTGGTGGATCGACTATTTGATGCACTCTATCATAAAATGCACCTTGCACTACTGCATCAATGTATTTCTTATTTTCTTTTATCTTGTAAGCAATAGTAACTTATATGTCATTGTGAAAGAACTTTTTATGAGAAAGTGATGGTGTATAAATAACTTATCAGTTCTTTAATAAAGCAACTTGTGGAATATCCAGATTGAATATTATGATTGTTGAGGCCTTTCTCGCAGCTGATATAACTGTTTATAATTTGTATGGGGCCAAATGTGTAATATATGAGTATTTATGGGTAAAAAATGGCATAGTAAGTATTAAGTTGTAAGTGTGTTTTACCATGGAACAAACTTATTTTTTGCCTTGCAATTATGACAATTGGGTGTTCGTGCACAAGGCCAAGAAGATGTGTACCTTCAACATTCATGTACTCTTCCCAGACAGTAAAAATAAAACTCATCTTCCTGCATTTAGACATTGGTAGAAAAGTAAGAATTGATTTTACATGTATGCTAGGTAGTAATTTGGAAAATAAGACGAGCATACTCTTCATGATGACCATATTTTGAGAAAAAGTGCAATGACAATCCAAGGATCATGGCACCTAACATAGCTGCAAGTAAAAAAAAGGCCATAGCTAATGTATTGTTTATAAAATCTAGAATTTAGGAATTGTTAAAAAACAGGTAGCTTTTAGTAGTACTTAGTTTTATGCTGTTATCGTCCATACGACTCTACAGATGTGCACATTGGGCAAAATCATAACACTAGGAACATGGAAGTATACTTTCAAGCCGTATAGCACAAATGAAAGTACCTATAGAGAATCCTTTTACCTTTAAAATGCAAAAAGAATCATCACAATCCAATTTCTGTAGCTCAAGTTATAGCCAAAATACCAAAATGTGTCATTATTGACAAACACTAATATTCGAGTAAAACAAACCTAATTGGAGAAAAATGATATTTTTGGAGCCAAATTCACTCTAAAATATATTTTAAAAAATATAATAAAGATATAATAACATAGATAAATTTAACACTTGTCATTCTTCAACTCTCCTTTCTATCAACACCTCCATATACTCTCTCTCCATATCCTCTCTCTATATCTCTCTATGTTATTTTTCAACTCTCTCTTCCACAACCACTGCCTTGAAGATTATGCAAAATTTTGGATCTAGATAAAACTATGGATACAAAAGTTGATTTTGTTAGGAAACTATTTATAGTGCATGTTTGATTTGTAAAATACGTTGAGATTTTTTATGTTTCTAATTTGGTATTAGAAGGCATTGGAATGGTGGGGTAGAGTTGTTAGTGGTCGTGAATAGCCAGTACTTGTTGGAAGTCTGGGAACAGTCTAGTTAATCTTTGCGATTGGAAAAATATTTTCTAAAATTTTAACAAACATTAAAAAATGTTGAGAAAAACGAATATTTTCTTGAAATTATTTTCAAAAGAAAATATTTTACAACCAACCAAACCGACCCTTAATGACAACAATTCTCGTGATTGAAACTCCAAATTTTTCTAGTTTCTCTAATTAAATTATATAATGTCACCTGTCTACTAGATTTAGTTAATCAAGGATATACATTTTAATATTTATCTCTTTTTTCATAAATTATAAAATAAAGGGATATTGTTTAAGGTGTTGTAGTCCTTGCATGCTTACATTTCTTCAAAGGCTAAAGAGATCAGATTGGATTTCTTTAGAGACAAGAAGTATGCAGATAATATAACTTTTCTTTTATTTTCCAATTAAAGTGTTTCTCGCAATTAAATTGTACCATATCACATGTCTATTAAACTTGACTAGTTAAAAAAAATATTTCAATATTTATCTCTTTATTACTAAATTATAAAATAAAAGAGATGATATTTGAGTTGGTATAGTTCTTATGTGTTTACATCTCTTTAAAGACTAAGCTTTGGTTTACTTGGAGACACATAAGTAGTTATACATGTAATAAAGTCCACTTTTCTCTCTCATCCTATAACTATAAACAAGTGATCATCCCTATGGAGAATTACATAAATGTAGACATATACACATATATTCTTGAAATCCCAGGGTTTTGAAAACTCTAAATCTTTAATCAAAATTTCAAGTCTTCTCCATATCAAGATTAAAATTTAAAGATCATCAAGCCCTCTCTTAAAATTTATTTTATCCATATCAAGATCGAAAGTTCATTAGGCCCTCTCTTCAAGTCTTACATATGAAGAAGTCAATGATCATTCGAGAAAAGGGTAGAAGTCCTCTAGTTAACATTTAAAGAAAAAAAAATAAAGGATTCTCCGCTAAATTGAGAATTTTCAAGGGATTGTAACTTTTATTTTATAAAATTCTTTTATTTTATATCTATCTCTATTTTTTTTTTTTTTTGGTTGGTTAGTTTTTTACAAACTTGAAATTTGCTGGGCACAGAATCCTCAATGCTTGTTAAAAAAGACATATATGTCTATATATGTATGTGTGTGTATGTGTGTGTGTGTGTACTGAATCCTTGAATTTCATGTTCATTGAGTTTTTATTCCTCTAAAAGTTATGATAATCTACCAAAAAAGAGGCAAGTAAATCGTAGTTTAATGCAAAAGCTGACATGTATCGTAATCATAATCTTTACTAATTTTACATGAAAATTTATAATAGACAATGTGAAACTGATAGCCCGTTATCATAGGTTTTACATTCAATCGTAACTTGTATCCTTTTGCAAATTTACATGAGACAAAAAAGAATATGAAGATGATCATATATTGAGTTTGAACCTTCGGTCATCGATATTCAAAAGTTGCTCCCTTAAAGGATGCTATTGAAAACTAATATGCCAGGAGCTAATTCATACACATTCAGAAACTTTGTCAAAGATTAAACGATGTTAAAACAATATGACCTAGCATGTTGTAATATTCAAATAAGTTAACGTATGCTAATGAGACAAATCAACATTGATCATTGAGTGACTGCAGGTTTAGGAGAGAAAACCAACATATATATTAGCTTAACTAAATTGCATTCATATTAGTTGCGCCAAATTTTCAAGTTATTAAGAAGAAATAAACTTTTTATGAAATATAATTTGAATAGACTTGACATAAAAGATTGCAAGTGAGCTTTTATAGTGTTGAAGTAGAGAAAACCCAGTTATAGATTGCAAAAATACATTTTGTGTTTTCTTAACTCCTTTTATCTATATATCCTAATACAAATACATCCCCTTATTGATATTACAATATATCAATATTTTATTTTTACTCGCAAATGATTTTTCATCATTTACCTTATAAACCAAGGTGCAAATGAATCGAGTCACTGAAGAGCAGCTCACGAGCAACTCAATGAAATGATCAACTTGAACCCAGAGTTAACTGAGATTGAATCAAACTGGAGTAGTTCCACTCGATCACTGAGTTGAGCTTGAGCCCTTGAGTATTCAGCTTGACGATTATCAAGCTATTCGATCTTATATGTATTATTTATTTTTATTTTATATGTAAAGCTACTAAAATGTTTAAATTTTTAAGGCAAATTACATATTTTTACCTTTACTAGGTTTGAACAGTATAGAGTAATTTGGTAAAATTATATTTATGTATAAAAAAAAAACACAACACACACAACAACACAACCTATTCTCTCTTTGTTTGCCTCTCTTTGTTCTTCACACACAAAACTGTTGATATGATTTTTATGTTGTTTTAGTGGTATTTTTGTGGTGTTGTTATCAAACTAAAAACTATGACTACAAATCGTTTATTTGAACAATATTATTTCCTTTGTAATTGCTTGTTCATTGAATCTTGTTATATGGACTGTCCCAATCATTTTGGTGAAAAAATTATCCTGATTGGAGTGATTTGACTGGTGGTCAATACCGTCCCAGTCATGACTTTTTTTTTTTTAAGATTTGTGTGATTTAAATTATTTTGTTCTAAACCTAAACTTAGGCCTGTGATTTAAAAGTAGCTGGTGGCGAACTATTGGCAGCCTGAGATGGCCAACGATGATCTATTACCCACTTTGACTAAGGACCTTTTTGAAAATTAGACAAATGTCAAGGACCTGTGCACAATATGTAAAACATAAAACTTTGCATTCTTTGTATTTTCCTCCCTTATAAATTTTTTAGAATTTATAAATTGGCCCTCAAAATTTATAAAAACATAGGTGTTGAATCTAAGTTTGAGCTCGAGCTAGAGAATGCCTAGAATCGAGTTTGACCTCTAAAATTGTATACTGGACAACCTTGAAGTCAAGCTCGAGTTCGAGTAGAGTTATTTAAGGGTTGAGCGCTGAGCGCTATCATGTAATGCTTAAGCTTGGCTTGACTCAACTACTCTGCTACAGTAAACTAGAGCATGAGGCTCAAGACATCATCATTAGCCTCTAATATATGTCATAAATACATAATTATGCTTTTTGGAGAGAAAAAAATAACTTTTCGTTAATCTCATACATAATGTGCACATATTAGGGAACAATATTTTTCTTTTTTTTTCTGTGGAAGGATAGATTGAACAAATTGATCACTATTCTAACTAAAGTTTTACTTGTTGACACTATAAACAATGTTAAGATATATTATGTCCTAGCTTGTTACAGTTAGAACCTCGCAAACTTAATTGAGGAGGCAAGATGGAATAATTTTAATTATAGTATGCATAATTCGTGTAGTGCCAATATTTTGATAGGTAAAGTACAATTGTATTAAAGAAATAAGTTCTGTACTCCTTTTTTCTTTATGCACACAGGTAGGCTTGTCTGGACCCGACCCAGACCCGATACTTTTTTCCGGGTCTGGGTCTAAGTAAAATTCCGTTTACCCGGACTTGTTTTCCTTTAATAAAAACGCAAGTATGGAAAATTATATTTTGACTCGGACCCGATCCGAACCCGTTTAATAAATAATAATTATAAATATATTTTTTGATTTTTTGATTTATTTATTTACTCTACACCATTTTGCCACGTGACCATATTACTAAACCCTACTCCCAGTTCCCTTCACTCTCATTCTGCCGTTATTTTTCCCATTCCTGTGTCTCATTTTGAGATATCATTCACTTCCTAAATCTTTTCCATCCATCTTCAATCTCTGCTATTTCCCCTCCATTCACTCAATTCACTTAGTTCACTTAAGGGATCTATTACTTTTTGGGTCAAATACAGGTGAGTTTTCTTTGTTCTTCCAATTTCTAGTTCAATTTTTTATGTATGATTATGCATCATACAAAGAAATGCCTCTTGAATGTGGTTCACCAACTTTATTTAAGATGGTAATTTGCTTGTTTGATGGTTCAAAAAATGTGTGTGTGGAGGGATTAGACAGCTTTTCTAAGTGATTAATCCATACTGATGTCAATTTTTCCTACTTTCTTACATACTATTTATTGCTCCAGCTTGCAAGTTCTCTAGCTTTTTAGTGGATCCTACTCGTAGTTGCTTTGTCTAATATTTTTCTATTCATAAATTCTGCATTCTACCTTATCATAGACCTTTTCCCTAATTTTTCTTTCTCTGTATACATTAAGAAATGTAGTCACAGATTCATATTTTTGGAAAAAATTTTGAAAAGATCTCTATAGTATGCACACTAATATTTATATGCGGATGAGTGCAAATTTCCTTGGATTTTCTTTGCAAAAAATGGAGTCAATTTCTTTGAACCATGTAATTTTTGCTGCTAGTAGCGCATTTCTAGTGAGGTATTCCTTGAGTCCAATTCGTATAAGAAGGATTGTCACTGAACCATGTGATTTTTGCTGCTCGTGATTTTTGCATAAAAAATGTTTTCTTTTCTATCAAAGTTAGTTATACTAGTATTTTTTAAACTAACAATTTTGGAAAATTATGTTGTATAAACATTCATTTATGAACAGAGATTTGTGTTGTCCATTTGCATTTTTTGGTTTCAATATGTTTGGTGACTGCACAATCTATTTGCTCTTGCACCAATAGACCATTTAAAGTTTTGAAAAGAAATCTTTCCAAAACTTCATGTTCTTGTTAAATGTCTTGGCTATTTAGCTACCATAGCAATTCATTGGTAAACTGATTTTTTGTTGCTCACATTTCACTGTTAGCCCTATTTAGAGTCGTCTATTACACGGTTAAATGGTATTTATGGAGTGGTATTTGTTTAGATGTTTGGACTAAGGCCACTGGCCAAGTCCAATAAATTGGTGAAAGTGAATACTTTCAAAGTTGAGAAGCTATTAGTGTCAAAATGTGCTCTATATTTTCCATATGGATGCTGTAATATTTTCCGAACTAGTCACTTTATTCTAATTTGATCTCTCTCACCTCTTCTTCTTCCTTTGCTTGTCATGTAGCTGTGATACTTAATCTTTTTAGTTGTCCTTGGTTTATTAATAATTCATTTTTATTCGTTTGTTTATTTGTAGGATGTCATCTTTGCCTAGTTAGACAACAGGGCCAACACCAAATAGTATAGTCAATGAATATGAAGTTGCTATTTTGGATTCGAAGGATGAGGCCATGAATGAAGACGACTCAAGAAACCCAGGGAAAAAAATTAAAATCTAAGGTATGGTTTGATGTGGATAGAGTTAGGACTCCCACTAGTTTTATTGCTATATGTAAACATTGCAAAAAAAAAAAAGGCTAGGGATAGTTCACATGGGACAAGCCACTTGAAAAAGCACATAGATAATTGCATTGCTAGAAAACATAGGAGTGGAGGGTAGCAAGTACTTCAACTAGCCAAAAATGTTTTGGATGATAAAGTTAAGGTTGAAACTTTCAAGTTTGATCAAGAGAGAAGTAGGATGGATTTGGCTAGGGCCATAATAAAACATAACTATCCCTTTAACATGGTCGAGCATGAGTATTTTGAGCTTTTTCTCAATAATTTATAGCCAAACTTTAAGCTGATTTCTCATAATATAGTTAGGGCAGATTGCATTTGTGTTTATAAAGAATAGAAGGAAAAATTGTACAAGTATTTGGATGATTTTGATGGTAAGATAAGTGTTATTACTGATATTTGGACATCAGATCACCAAAACTATGCCTATGCAAGTTTGACAGCTCATTTTGTCAATGAACATTGGGATTTGAAAAAGAAACTTCTTGTTTTTAAAACTACTCCATATCCTCGTGATGGTGAAACATTATTTAGATTTATTTCGGATATTATCTTAGAATGGAATATTGACAAGAAGTTGTCCTCAATTATTGTTGATAATGCATCTTCAAATGATTCAACGGTTAAACATTTGAAATCATGGCTATTGTATAAGTCATTGCCTAATTTGGGATGTGAACTATTTCATGTTAGATGCTGTGCACATATTCTTAATTTGATTGTGCAAGATGGATTAGCTATTATTGAAAATTTGCTTCATAAGATCCGAGAGACTTTAAAATACTTGAAAAGGTCTCCTTTTGCTTATCAAAAATTTGAGAATGCAATTAACCAATGTAAGCTGGAAAATAAGAAAAGGGTAGGCATGGATGTATTGAATAGGTGGAATTCTACTTTCTTGATGCTTGAGACTGCTTTGCCTTTGAAGGAAGCTTTTTGTCATTTTGAACAAATGGACAGAAATTACAAGCTAAATCCTTCAGAATATGATTCGAAAGTGGCTAGTGTTGTTCATGGTTGTTTGAAAAAATTTTATGAAGCCACATGTCATTTTAGCGGTTCTAATTTTCCCACAACAAATATTTTTTTCCTAATATATGTGATCTTCAACTTAAGTTGAGGCAATGGGAACTTAGTGAGCATGATTTTATTAGAGAAATGGCTAGTCCAATGAGAGCAAAATTTTAGAAATATTGGGATGAATATTATTTGGTGTTGGCTATTGTTGTGGTGTTTGATCCTAGATTTAAGTTAGCTTTGGTAGAGTATTATTATAATGCTCTTTATGGAGAAAATTGTCAAAGATATGTGGACAGGGTTCATAATGTTATTGCTGATTTATTTGTTGAATATGGAGGTGACCTTGCACCTTCTTTGAGTTATGTTGGAGAGGGACTTCTACTAACAAAAATAAGGATGTAGAAGAAGATGATGATAACTTGTCTAAGTTTGACAAATGGTATAAGCAGTCTTGTTCTTCTACTATTGTTGCCTACCAAAATTTTGAATTGCATTGACGAGCCTGTGTTTCCAAGAAAAGAAGATTTCGACATACTAGGTTGGTGGAAGGTGAATAGTCCAAAACTTCCTATTCTTAGTAGGGTGGCTCGTGACATTCTTGCAATTCCAGCTACTACTATGGCATCGGAATCTGCATTTAGCATTGGAGGAAGGATACTTGATGAGTCTCGTGCTTGTTTGCTTCCTGAAGTGGTTGAAGCTTTGATAACAATTGGTGATTGGTTAGAATTGAAAAAAAAAAAAGAAGTAAGTTCTTCGTATTTAAGTTTGTATAATCTGATTTTTTTTCCTTTTATGACTTTTTGTCTTTGAATCCATGTTAGAAATTTGTAGACTTCAGGGAGATTAATTTGATCCTTTCTTTGTGTTTTCTTAGAGTTTATTGAAGAAGGTTTGACTAATTCTTCTAAAGTTCCTAAGTTAGGATAATGATGAAGATGAACTTTGAGAGTTTCAAGCAATAAGGTAAGAGTTTATACAACTTTTCTTATTTAGATTTTGTGTATTAGAAATCAGTTTACAAATGTCTTTTCTTGTTTTTGTTGCAAAAATTTGTGAAAGTTGAGAGCTGTGAAGGGTGTTGAAGCATATAAGACATTGGAATCAAAATGTTTGAATGATGTATTTGCGTTTTTAATATTTGATTGGATCATTTGAAGGTTGTATTTTGTTCTTGAATTGAAAGTTGTGGTTGGAATCTTGAGACATTAAATGGGTTGCTAAAAGTTTTGGTTTTAATCTTGAGAATTCCTTTGGTTATAGGTATTAATTTATGCTGTCTTTTTAGTTCATTATCCAGGGTGTGAACATTGTATGATTGTTCTTTACTTTTTTGATGTTGTTTATGGTAGAATTTTGAAATTCTTTTACTAGTTGCAATGGCCAAGCATGTTTTCTTTATGTTGTTTGAGTAGATCCAAGCTGTTGTATGAGTTGATCTTATTTTTATTACTTTGCAGCGTGCACATTAACTGGTTGAGCTCATTCTCTGTGTATTTTTGGGCTAGCTAGAAGTGTTTGTGGTCAAATCTTGTATAGTTGTGTGTTTTTTTAGTCCAAACATAAATCTATTTTGTCTACCGTCTTGAGGCCTTTACAGATTTGTCTTTTTAGTTGTGCATATGTTTTTTTTTTTTTTAATGACAGCACATGCATGTTTGGAAGCTTGGAATTCTTCTACTTTTGGGACCCAAACCTAGAACCTTTCAGACCTGGTTCCGGAAAGCCAAATGTGAGACTTATCGGGCAACGGGTTCAGGTCGGGTCTAGAACAATATTACTCTAAAGGGTTTGGGTCTCAAATGCTCAATTTTGCCCCGAACTTAGCCCGTTGACAGGCCTACACATAGGCTTCTCAATAGTTTTTAATTATGTGAAAAGACTTTTTTTTGTTTTAAGAATAAAAGAAAATTTCATTAAACCAAATCAGAGGTTACAGCAAGCATTACATTACTTTGAAAATCAGAGAACCACAAACATTTGCCTTCGATATCAAGAGCTAACTTAGATGCTATATGAGCAGCTGAGTAAACTTCCTATTGACATAATTGCACTTAACATCGGGGAACGATTATGTGAAAAGACTTAAAAAAGACCTTATTTTTGTGTATGTAAACTTAAGATTTTATGATTAGGGATAATTCAGACGAATTATAACTTAACATCATATAATTAAGAAGTATTTTAGTATTTTCATAAGGGAACGAATAGATCATTACCCTTCGAATAAGTTTTGGGAATATTGGTCAAACTTTGCTATTCTTGCTCATTACTGCTCCTAGAAAACCATGATCTAGATCAGTCTTGTATGCCCTTTTTTTTTTTCACTCTTGCTTTATATCTTCTAGAACTCTTATTAGTATAGAAGAGGAAAGGAGAAAATACATCAAAATGGAAGCACCAAAATTGACCTCGTATTGAAATCATCAATTCTTAGACCACAGAATCAAAATTGACCTTGCATTGCATTAGGAACCCCAACTTTTCTACGTTATGCAAAATTTTGGTTAGAATTTTCCTAACCACAAAAATGGTACATAGTTTTAGTTGCATATTTTGTAGTAGAACTTTTTCATTTTTGAAAATTAGGATTTGTAATGCCAACCAATTACTCCATTTTGAACCTATTGCTCGGTGGGATGTTTTGTTGGGAAAAATGAATATGCAGAATTTTTCCTTACCATTCAATTGTCTAGAGACAAATCAGCAAATTATAGATTGACGCATGATATAAAATTGTAAACATATATAATCTCATTTTGCTACACGGAATTACAATTTTTTTTCTTTCCTATATATGATTTCCCTCAGTCCTCATTCCTTCCTAAAAGAAAACCAAAAAAATAAAAAGTGGAAAAAAAAAATTTTCAGTTAGAGTTATTGCGAGCTGAACTTTTCAGAAATGATCCACTCTTCGCTATTTCACGCAAAGGCTTGTTTGTGAACCTGATGATATTGTAGACCCAAGCTCCAGCTATGGCCCCTGCAGTTGGGCCCAGAATGTACACCCACAAAGATTTGTAATGGTTTGATACAATTGCTGGGCCCAAACTCCTTGCTGGATTCATTGATGCCCCAGAAATTGGCCTGTTTCACGATACATAATTGATCAATAAATAATTATTTTACAAATTTCTCTTAACGTGGAAGCCTACCCAGACAGGGAGGGCAAAATAGTCTAAATGGGTTTATATCATCTCAATAATATAAAATAAAATAAATTCTCACAGAATATTTAGAAAATATTCTTGGCTATATATTCTATTCATACCACTCAATTCTCTCAATTTGGATTATCAAGATATTGATCCTTTACCTTATGGAATGGCGCGTAATTTCACATTGGCCCCTACATATTGGGAATATATCACTTCTGTCGATTTTTGAAAGTAGACATTTTTTATTTGAACCTCTGCTTTGCAGAGTTTTCCCAACTTAGATTAAACACAAAATCTAAAACAAATGAAAAATTAATCTTGAAGGAGACTTTTAATATATTCATCCAAGCCTTCCATTGAAACATGTGTTCATTGAAATGAATCTGGAAAACTGGGTGGTCAGATTAAAGAGTTGAACTTTTCAAGGACTCGGTTGTCACAATTATGAAAATTCAGGGGATCAAATTTTCAACAAACCATGCATTATGATACAGGTTGATAGTGATATGATTTGTTAAGTATATTAAAATAACTGAAAACAATTAAATAGACCAAAGAAGGAACTAATATAATCAGGACTCACCCTGCAAACATCACATTTAATAAAACTGTAGCTCCAACTGCGAGGCCAGCAAGTTCTCCAATCTGTAGAAGCAACCAAAAATTATAATTAATTGCCAGAAAATCATGTATTAGGATCTATCAAGGAATCTCTATCCTAATGCCCTTTTCTATGAGAAATTTTCACCATCTTTAATATGTACAAGTGGATATAATAAGATTCAATTCAGAATGACGCAGAACAATCAAACTGGATGAGGTGTCAAACAGCCAAATGCGACCCCCGTAGTCAAATTGTTTGTTTTCGTGAACCTGTTTCCCTTTTTACACCTCTTTCGTTTTTTTTTTTTTTTTTTTTTTGGGGGGGGGGGGGGGTTGTTGGGGGTTGTGGTTATTATTATTATTATTATTATTATAGAAGTTTGAGGTGAAGGAAATAAATACTAACAGCTCGATTATCTGTGGCAACACCAGAAATGACGAACATCAGGTAGAATGTGATTATAAATTCCAAAACAAGAGATTGCACTTCACTTCCATTTGGAAGTGTTCCTGCAAAATGGTCTTGGTGTCCATTGAATATCAACCTCAGCGTTCCACTTGCCAAAGTAGATCCAAGAACTTGAGCTGAGATATAGGCTGGTACCTAGTAGAAGAAAAATCAAACCTAATGTTACCAACATTTGGTAGCCATCGCATGTGAACAAAATTAAAAAGAAAGAGATTCATACAAGGGGTAGTAAAATTAAATATAGCAAATTTTGGATATAAACTCTACCTTGTGTTAAAATTTCATATTTATCTTGAATGTACAACTTGTTACTATATTATTCTTCTCAAATCATGTCGCTGCAAATTTTTTTTTGTTTTGCTCATAAAAAAAATGTTCAAATTATTGGACAAATCGAAAAATGTACATAAAATTGTTTACTGAACGAAAATGAGGGGAAAAAAAGCAAGGAAAAGTGAACCTATCATATTGTACACTTTCTTTAAAAGATTAAAGACGCGTAAACGCCTTTTGTGGACGAAGTCAGAAAGAGATTAACCTCCATCAGCGATAGATGTGACAGGTAGAGGAGAAGTTCTTTCACTAATTGATATCATCAATTCTCTATTGTTTTTAAAAAATAATATTTCTTATGCAATGGAGATACTTAGATTTAAAAAAAAAAAAAAAAAAGAAACTTGGTAGAGTTTTATTAAGGTGGTATAATTATTCACCTGTTTCCATGGAAACCTTTTGCAGGTGGCAAAAGCAATGGTTACAGCAGGATTTAAATGTGCACCGGAGATGTGGCCAACGGAGTAAACAACCACCATCACAGCTAATCCCCACACAATTGATATTCCCGGAAATGTAATTGTATTGTCCCTGACTGTATTAATCACCACCGACCCGCAACCAGCAAATATCAAGAAATATGTACCTGCTACCTCTGCTACCAACTGCAAAAAACCATAACCAAAAAATGTTCATTTATTCAATGGTAGTAACTCAGAATCGATGTTTCAATGATTTTTAAACAAAGTTAAACGTTTCATTACAAAAGAAACGAAACTGAAACTGAAATAACAGAATGAAAGTTCTACCTTAATCCAATTAATTTGGAGAAATAATCAAGAATTTATTAGTAGGAAAGATATCAAGATTTGCATTTCATGAACTGACAAAGCAGATTAAAGAAACGGGACGCTTTTAGAAATTCGAATTTTTAGCAAAAACTTTGCTGAATTAGCTAAACAGGCAGATATTATACAAGGGATTTAACCTTTTGCAGAAATGGGACAGTAAAAAGGCTGCCAGAAGAATCTGCAATGGTTTTGGATGCTGAACTATTCGCATCTTTGTGGTCCAAATCATCATCTTTAACGTCTAATGCCACCACATGATTTCCATTAGCTCTTGATGCGTCAGCCATAACTCTTTCTTGACTACGTTTTGTGTGTGTTTTGAGACGGAAAGTCAGAGGAAAGGGAGGGAAGGCTTGGAGATGGAGGGGGCTGATCGGCTATGACCTGCAAGTTACCGATACAGCTCCTATTTATGCAAATCCAGAAAGACAAAATCTCTGTGTTTGTGTGTGTGTGTATGTGTGTGTGAGAGAGAGAGAGAGGGAGTTTTATGACTTCTTGTTCGGATAAATCAATGCAATATTTTTTTTTTTTTGAAGAAGAAAATCAATGCAATATTTGACTAGAAGTTCTCTCAATTTTCCTTACATGCATAGACGTTGATTTGTTTTATTTGTTTTTGTTTTTTTATATCTCTCATGTGGGTATGTTTATCTTTCTCTGTAGATGTCATGGAAAAGTGTGATGCGTTATTTAATCCATGAACTAAAGATGGGTGATGGCATTGATGGCTGCTTCAACGACCCGCCGGAAATACAGAAAAAAAATAAATGTGAAATTATCTTTTATGGCAATCATTAATTATCAACTGTAAACATTTAATTCCGAACACACACACACACATATGTAGACACACACACACAATTACTAGTACCACAACCACATGCAGTTGAATGTTTGCAGGCAACTCCTAGTAAGAAAATAATATCAGTAAAATACTAGTCTTCTTTCCATTTCTCTTGGAGATTAGTCATCTTCCCATAAAAGCACGTTAATGCTTAATAAGGAATTCCAACAGTTTTTTACCAAAAGTTATTCGATTTTATGAAACTTTTGGACTAATGGGGGCTAATTCCAGATATGCCCTTTAACGTTTACATTTATGTAAGCAACTCTCTAATTGATATTGCGAGCAGATAGTTTTTCTAGGATACAATATTGTACTTTGACGACCATGTGTTGTGTCATTTTATGTGTATTAGGATTTAGTTTCCCTCATCATTTGTGCATCTATTTTCTTGTATCTACAAATTAATACCTCAAATATATAACCATTCAAGTACACCACCATTCCATCTTATAACATAAAAATACTTTAGAAATCAGCTTCATTTGATAACTTTTTATCAGTCAATCTTCATACAATATGCCGATGGTGCAAAAGGAGTAATACATGACCAAAGTAATTAATTAACCAAATAACTTTTGTCCACATGGCTAAATCAACCAGAAACACAACACTTGATTTTTAATGAAAATGGCAAATACATTAGTAATGAGGGTTCAATAGGGGCGTTATCAAAACTGAAAGGATCCTATTTGTGTCTACAAGCTAATGACAGAACTCTACTAATTAATTTTAGAAGTAAATTCAGTGTGGTTATCAATCTTTTCTTGGAAAACATCCCTTCTTACTATTTGACACCTTTCTACGAATTCTTGCATTAGCGGTACAAATCACTAACTGTTAGGCAAGCCAATAGAAATCATAATTGACTACATCCCTGTTTAAAGACGTTGTAATATGCACTAATTGTTGTATTCTGTTAATAAGTAGCGTAGGAATTTTTGCATACTATAACGGCAGATCCCTACCATTTTTGGTTAAGGACAATGATAATGATTTTGACCTGATATTATGAAATCCACTTGAATGCTAAGGACCAAAAAGAATTCAAGTCTTCTTCATCTCTTTGAGCGAAGCCAAAAAAAAAAAGATTTTATTTTCGTCTCATTGTAGAACAACCGCAATTCTTGTCTTACTAAATAACAGTTCTTAGTTTATTTAGTTGGGAATATGTTTTGTTTGACGTCTTTAAGATTGTTTCGACAGAACAAGGCATTCATGAGTTATTCTCCTCCCCAAACTCCAACAAGCACAAGATAAAAACGGCCAACATGAGCTAAAATTTCGAGGGTGACCGTCACCGAAATATATGTAAATGATTTGATACAATTGAAAACTTAATGTGCTCAGAATAATTATACTCACTAAGAAATATGCTTAAATTTATCATCAATCTACTGAAACCATAAATTACAGTTGTCTTCTTGCCCAAACTAAAGCGAGAAATAGGAATTACAGTACATAGATGCTTTTTCTTAAACATATGCAAAGTATATTCGAATTGCTAATGTTGTAATCCCACTTATCCTCATCACTTATTAAATTGGAGACTTTTAGACCTTATGATACCGTGCTAATTAATCAATTATCTTCTTTTCTTAATTTGTTAGTCAATTGGTGTTCCAAACAAGTTTATATGTATTTTGAACTAATTTACCTCTCTTCTGCAGAGTCAGCCACTCAAGATCTTTGATTTTTATCTGAGAAACAAATAGAAATGTTTCTTATGAAGTCGTTGAGAATGATTCAGATCTAGTTCATGGCCTAACTTTGGAACATAAATAACAATGATAGCAAAACAATAATTACCTTGGAATGCTTTGAAAAAATTCCTCAAGTCCTTTTCCAATTGAATTTCTCTTTGAGATAACAGTAATCACAAATTACATCTACGACATCTATAAGAATTACTGACTTGAGGAAGACTCAGATAGCTACCATAAAGAAATTAAAACGCGGAAATTATCAAATTTGTGTCCAACTCATTTCTTACTTTTTTTTTTATCAAAATTAGTTTAACATTTTAGCTTTTGTGCATTGGTGTCGAAGTCTAGGAATATAAAAGAACTTTACTGATAGGAAAACTTTGTTTCTATAATTGGGAAAATTATTGTATGGACTGGGTCGACGGTCCCATTTATGAAGCATGTGGTCTAAAAAAGCGTCGTATAAGTATAATGATATATAATGATACAAGAAAATTTAGTAAGAATACTTTTATGACTTTATTTTATACCATAAAGTTATACAATCAGCACCATATAATTGTTATTGACAAATAAAATCGGCGCAATCCAAGTCAAAGTCAGGTGCATCCTCTGATGCGAATGAAAGCATATTAAAGTGATAGGTGTTAAGTTTATATATATAACGCGTACGTAGTCTGTTGCGTTATGCTTGTCAAGAACTGCATCAGGTTGTAGTCGGAGTTGGATAAGTTCTCCAGCAATTATAGCATTCATTATATGAGCATGACTAAATTGACTAAACAATATGCATAACCGCCAGTCGTCTCCAGCTCTTCTTTTATTTCAGATACAATCAGCAATTTAATTGGCGGATTCAATAAGTAATATCTAAATTGTTGATTGGATGAATTCCCCGCATGTTTGGTGATCAACTGCTGTTGCTTAAGAGTTTAGACAACAAACGAATTTGTTAATCTGGTGGTGCAGGTTGTTTTTATAAATAAATAAAACTCCTCAGAAAAGAGGGGGAAAAATGCCAACCAATTAAACTGCAAGCTCAGTAATTTAAGCTTAACATTCTACCAAATATCTTACAAAAATTAAGTTGACTGCGTCACTTGCAGTTTGCTTAATCCTGGGATTTTGCTAGTTGGAGTAAAAGTATTGCAATTCACATATAGATATGGTCGTGCAGTTGAGCAAAATGCCTACTAACCTGTCTCTTAGCACCGCAACTATATCATCCATTTGCCAACCGGATATAACTTCTTGCCTTAAACTTCATTATTCTGACCAATGGAATCAGTTGATGACATGATGTTCTACATATTTATCCGCGTAAACGTGCACATACCTGAAAAGTCACTCCAACACACTGAACACCTATATTGTTCGATGAGAAATTGACTTTGGTTTTAGTTTCGTAAAAGTCAAATTTTCTTGAAAAACTAATTGCATTCATAAATCCCTTCTCTGATCTCTTCCTCACCTTTTTTTTTTTTTTTCGAAATTTCTATGTTTATCTGCAAAGCGTCGTCCTCCTACTCTTATTTTCTTATTTTATCTTAGCTGTACCATCAGGAGTATGTAGGAAATGCTGGGTAAGGGAGGCAGTCCACTTACTTCTTATGTTACTCTTTTTTTTCTTTATTCTTTTTGTTTTTTGGGGGTAACAACTTATAATATTACATAGATTTTATTTTAGGAAAAACTACACTTTACCCCTATATGATTTTGGAATAAACCATATAACCCCCTTATAGTTTCGAAAGCTATATATCACCGTCCATGTAGTTTGGGTTAAAGTGTCAAATAGATGAAAATTATCTTTTGTCATGATCTGTCAATAAAATGACCAAAGTAGTCCAATGCTTAACTATTTCATCTCTGTACTTGCATATATTTTTTTAAAGTAAAATGAACTTTACCCTTTATAGTTTTCGGATGAACCACATAACTTTATTATGGTTTTACAAGTTATACATCACCTTCTGGCCATTTTTAGTACTTATACTAGGATAATTTGAACATTTTCCTATGGACCGTGGTGAAAGGTAATTTTCGTTTGTTTAACACTTTTACCCAAACCTTCTGGCCATTTTTAGTACTTATACTGGGATAATTTGAACATTTTCCTGTGAACCGTTGTGAAAGTTAATTTTCGTCTGTTTAACACTTTAACCCAAACCCTCTGGCCATTTTTAGTACTTATACTAGAACCCCCTTTTAGTTTCAAAAGCTATACATTACCGTCCATGTAATTTGGGTTAAAGTGTCAAATAGACGAAAATTATCTCTCGTCACCGGCCGTCAATAAAATGACTAAAGTAGTCCAGTGCTTAACTATTTCATCTCCGTGCTTGCATATATATTTTTAAAGTAAAATGCACTTTACCCCGTATAGTTTTCGGATGAACCACATAACCTCATTATGCCTTTTACAAGTTATACATCACATTTTTTTTAGTACTTATACTGGGATAATTTGAACATTTTCCTATAGACTGTGGTGGAAGGTAATTTTCGTCTATTTAACACTTTAACCCAAACCCTCTGGCCATTTTTAGTACTTATACTGGGATAATTTGAACATTTGCCCTTGGATCGTGGTGTAAGGTAATTTTCATCTGTTTAACACTAAAACCCAAACTATAGAGTAATGATGTATAGCTTTTAAAAACATAAGGGATTATGTGATTTACTCAAAAAACACATGGAGGCAATGGATATTTTGCCTCTATTTTTATTATGTAGCAGTCAACAATCCGGCTTCATATCATGGAAGGACTTTGTACAAGACGTGATGGCCGAAAATGGGTCACAAATTTTGAAAAGTTTGTCCCAGCCATGTGTGTTCTGGAGACAAATTCAAATGAGGGTCCGAAAGCCATACTGCCTATAATTAATTTGTAAACTCCATTCCGAGACCGGGGGGCACACCATCTTTAAGTCTCTCGGAACTTAATGCGTAGACTTGTGCGCTCGCTTTAAACGAACCAAAGGGCTACCAGAATGGAAATTGTTCGTGTGAAAGTGTGAAACCAAGACGAATCCACATTAAAATCTGAGTTGATGCTGTCGGGTGATCTCATGCTTTGTCGAGGATTGCATGATCCAATACGTTGGCGTGAGGTCAAAGTTACAATTTTGGAATCACCTAGATGCCCAAGTCCTACTTAGTTTAGACATAAGTATAAGAGCCTCAAATTGAAATTAATTTGCTAGCCCAACCATTATTCGTTTCTTGCAGTAATTTGCAATTTGGACAATTTGGAGTTAAACATAATATGCAACCGCCGTCGGCTTTATCCATCTTACCTAAAACAGTTTCTTTATCAATAAAAAAAACACAGCAAAATAAAAGTTGATGTTGGCCATTTGTATATTATATCATACATACTCACAAATACTCGAATGTATGTAAACTGTTATGAATAGTCTGACCTTTTACTTCTTTTTTTCTATCAATCGATTATATCTCATTTCATGCATTTCGAATTAATGGTTACTAAAGAATGAAAAATAGTGTATAATGAATTTTATAACATTAAGGCATTACTTAAAAATGTAGTAGATGATACGATATTTTAAAAATGTATTAGATGATACGATATTTTTTATGTATTATTTTGTTAATGTAAATCGTATTTTATATTTTAACAAAATTTTGCTTCTTTATATTTTAAATATTTAGAATTGTCCCCATGGCAAATGATCATTCAAAGAACACCTTTATTTCCATTTCTTTGTGAAACAAAGGTTCTTACTACAGTTGAATGAGTCAAGTTTTACATTTAATTGGTATACTTCAACAATTCTTTGAGTATATTAACTTTTTCAAGATTTCCACATTATAGATTATATCAATTTATCCAAGCAAACATGTTTTTCCCCTTGCGTGACTCTAATTTTATATTTTGGAAAAAATGGACTTTATCAGCTACCTCCTTCCAACAAAAGAAGAACCAAGGCGAAAAAAGTACAGAAAAAGAAAAATGTGCACTTGACAAATAGTGCATCACTGCACTTTAATCATCTAGAAAAAGGTAAATACGTTAACAACAGTGGAGAGCAAGAAAAATGTCATAGAGCTGACAATTGTCACCATTATAACCAAATAATCCTCCCGATATATAGCAATGATGATTTCAACTGAAGGGCGCATGCAACCAAAATTCAACTGGCATGCAAAATGCAACTCAACTCAACCGCAACTTTCCACTATTTATTATTGTTGCATATGATTTAGAGCTTCTCAGTCAAAAATTTGTCTAAGCCTACTTTTTCTTTTTCAGGTCTTCAACTATCTATGAACTTTATTTACTGATCCCACTTTCTTTCCAAGCCTTTAAAACTTTTGGACTTTAACTGTTCCCAATATTCTTGTAATCTGGTATTTCACACGGGCATACCTCCTGCGAGTATGATCGAATATGTGGTTGTTCGAAGGAATGCTTGAGAAAGTTTCGGACCGTAGAGACAGAACATTAGTTTTTTGTTTTATAAATTATGCCATTTCTTGTTCGATTACTGAAATTTTGCCAAAGGAGATATTAAGAAGTATTATTAACAAGGAAATTTTAAGAAGTTCTTTTAAAGAGCGTTGTACAAACAGAACCGTTGTTAGGTGGATCGAGTTCACGGGCTCCACCCTTAAACCTAACGTAGATTGGGAGTATTGGTGCCCCTATCTACTGTTATCTACCAATAAGTTTATGGATAGGACATGTGAACGCGGTCCACCCAGAAAAATTTGTACAAACAGCTGCCGTAACAAGTGCTTAGGACACTGGCTTGTATGAATATATTCGCTTGTAGTATACAGGTCGAAGATAAGACCAAAATTATGTCCTCTTCCAATCCATGGAGCTCAAAATTCAGTGGCTGCTTTGATTTTCCAAGTGGCAGGTGATGATCTCCGTGACATTTTCCTTTTTCCTCAAACCAAGAAAAAGAGCATCACCTTCTGGATTAAATCCGCGTGATTTATCTAACTGATAATAAGTGCCAAATCCACGCTTCTTGTTGCTAGAAATGTGAAAAATAACTACTTCTTGGACTGCACTGAAAACCGACAAAGACTGGTTAGAGATTTGCCAAGCGAAAGAACCTGAAAGCACTTACGTTCTCTGTTACTTATCTTGCTTAATTTTTTTTTTAATTTCAGTTAAAAGATTTAATCAATTGTTATTATCATTTCCATAAATTTAGTTAATATCTTTCCTTTACGTAACATATATAGTCTCCAACCAATTTCTGTAATCTCTCCCAATTTCTTTCATTTTCTTGGAAAATACATTTGTATTACCATTTTTATTATCAGTATTTTATGTTATTTTATATTAATAAAAAACTTTATGAATCTCATTTTGTAATTTATTTAATTCTCAAATAAAAATTATGTCCCTTGCGTTGTAACGGTGAAAAACTAGTTATGTGTAATCATGATGTTTGTGTAGCATTGCCTATAATTATGATTAGCAGGCAATCACCACCGTGATAATTTACCTTTTTCTCAATTAGAAAAGAGAGCTTGACCTTTTGTCTGATTCTTTTCTTTTTTTTTTTTTTTAATTGTGCTGTTCAACGTGTAATCATGATGTTTGTGTGGCATTGCCTATACTTATGACTATATTAACTAAAAGTAATTAATTACTCGCGCAATTAGTAACTGCTAATTGTAGATTGTAGTTTTGGCATGAAAGAAATTTTACACAAGTGTTTTCTAAGTTTATGGCGCGTTTACAAATAAATCTCGCGAAATTCTACAGGATAATTACACATACTTCCCTTGAGGTATGTGATAATTACATCTACCTCCTCTCTAGTTTGAAAAATTACATTTAGACCCCTTATTTTAATGTTTTTAGTAACAAAAAACCCCATTTTGCTTACCTCAGCAAAAGAATAAGTTGTATAACCTAAAATGCCCCTGTGAAATTTTTTTTAAAAACAAAAAATAATTAATCTTCATTTTGTAAAAAGTAATATGTAATATAATTTTGTAAAATATCATCTACCACTACCATTGTTGAATCTTTTTCTCCAAGCCTTGGAAAAAAATAGGACGCAGCCACCGACTCCACCATTTGTCATTTTGGATATTGTCAAAAACATTTGCCCTTCTTTGCTACCCATATTTTCATGACCACATGACAATCAAGCGATAACACAATCCTTAAACGACACCAATTGCAAGTGGTCTAAAACTACTATCTAAACGACACCAATTTCAAGTGGTCTAAAACTGCTATCACATATTTCATCCGTTACTATCCACTCACACCGTGTATGCTTCATACAATATCGCAATAAAAAAACAAATACAATTGGCATAGAGATCCCATGTGAGAGTGCAGATGGATGGTACCTTTGTTTTGCTTATTGGAGTACATGGTGGATGGTGGAGTTACAAGCACACATACAAATAACGAGTCAAACCATCACCATCACCATCAACCATCAACCATTGTAAAATTAAAAAAAAAACAGACAAAAAGAAAAATAAAAATCTCCATTCCGAAGCAGTAGATGCACAAATTTCGGCTAGGGACTTTAAAATAGGCAAACCAATAATGAATAGAGAATTCGCCATCTATCATCAAAGATGTAAATCACAAACTTAATGCTTGGGAGTTGGCGCTATGCAATGGAGGTCAACAAGGGAGATGTTCTTGTGTCGTGGGTTCGCAAAGAAGGCAAGATGTTGTGGAGGTGATTGTTGTAGGCAATGGGGGTTTTGGTAGATGGTGGGGTGGTTATAATGAGTGTTGATGGTTGGGGGTAGGGGAGAGGCGATGTATAATTGCCAAAAAAAAAAAAAATGTGAGGGTAGGAAGAGGTGGTGGAGACGGGTAGTGGTAGGGAGGTAATGGTGGTAGGTGGTGGTGGATGAATAGAGTTGAAGATGGAGAAGGGAGAGGGCGATGTAAAATTGCCAAAAAGAAAGAATTGGGACTGGGAACGGGGAGGGGTGGGAGGTCAACAAAGAAGAAGAAATCCAACCATTTATTTTATTTTATCTTTTTTTTTAACAAAAAGTTTGGTACTAAATACCTTATGATGGACGTGTCTCAAGGAAAAATTGTTGTTGTAAGGGTATCGTAGTCCTTTTATGCAATGAGGGAGCAAAGTGTAATTTTTTAAACTTGAGGGAGCCACCTAATATTATCATAAACCTCATGGGATGTTTATGTAATTATCCCAAATTCTATTTAACGAATATATTGCACAGACTGTAACTAGTTTGTGATAGAATTTTCTTTGGATATTGACTTAGGACATTCCAATAAAGAATTTAAGGGTCTGTTTGGATTAGTGAATTTAGACTGAAAAAGGGATTTGATATGAACAAATTTGAAATGAATATATTTGAATTTATCAAGAACTAAAGATACATTGTTTAGGTGGCAATTATCTTATGATGTTGAGAATTTATAATTAACAAAAATAGTGGGGTAAAAAATAATAAGTTGAAAAATTTTAAGTGGTTCATATCCAATTTTCTATTTTCTCAAACAAATCCCCAAAACTTACTGATGCTTCTGCTCACCATAATTTTTACCTAGGATGGATCCTTCCAGAGTGGCCATTGTCATCAAATTCTGTCTCATTGCTCAAACTCACAATCAAAGGCGCAAACCATAATTCATAGAGATAGTCACTACTGATTTTTTTCCCTGCGGCAGCCTTACCACCGGCCTTTGTTCTATACCAGCTAAAAAATGGATATTTTTTTGGCAGCCTTACCGCCAGCCTTTGTTCTATGAGAAAAAGGGAGAAGTATCAAAGAATGGATTTCAAATAACTATTTTGAATCAAATTCACCCATTTAAAAACTTAAATTTTCAGAGGATTTGAAATCTAAATCTGTCTCCATTTAAACTAATTAAAGTAATTTGGAAATCAAAGTTAAATTGTCAAGTCGATTATACATTAGTCATTTTAATGACAACGCAAAATACTAAAACAAATACTCTATTTCAAATATCTTTTGAATCTCTGCAAGAAAATGATGATGTATCAGTTCAGACATACAAAAGTCTATATTGTTTACCCTAAAAATGTACAATCTTGATTCAAATTAGATCTTATATGGTGCTCATACTCAGCTCAATTTTCAAACGGAAATACTTTAAGGGCATGAAGGAATCAATAGAATAGTGTGGAAAACAAGAAAACTAAACGCATTTATACTATTTTTCTTTTTGGGATAATTTTAGAAACCTCCCTTGAGGTTTCTGACAATTTCATGGCGCTCCTCTCTAATTTGTAATATTACACTAACCTCCCTTGGCCATTTGGAATGACCATAATGACCTTAGTCTATTAGATGAATTACAATACTCTAAAAAATGAAAAAAAGGAAAAAAGAAAGCAGTCATTGAATATTACTCTCCCACCTCCTCATTCCGAATCGTCTCTCCCCCTAGTTGTCTCTATCCCTCTTCTATCCCATTCTATGATGTCAATTTATCTAAACCTTGAGTATCTTTGTCTAATGCCCATCATTCTCTTCATTTTTATGGATTCTCTGCATAAGAGCAACGAATATTACTCTTAAGAATCCTTACTTTCCTATGTTCATACTGCCGCAATCATACCAAACTCAAACTCCCAAGCTTATAAGCTCCACTTTGGATGATGGACAAATACAGCCAAGAGCATCAACAATCATATTGTTTCCTAGATTAATTTTTGATTGAGAGTTTTTTTTATTTTTAAAATCAATATGCTTTGGGCTTACAATGGGATTTGTATTTATGCTTTTTCTTGTGAATTACTTGTGTTTATTTCAGGATAATCGAGTTCGATAAAAAGGGAAATGGCATATAAGATATGAAGGCTCGGGGTTGGGAACTTGGGATTTGTTTTCCAATTCATATTGGAGTTTTGTTTCCAATATTATTTGGCTATCTGATATCCAATCCGGATTTGAGCCTTAAAGGTCACTTTTTTGGTTCTCAAATACAAAGTGCTCCAATTTAGATTGAGTCCTTGGTTTGTGGCAACTAATTCATGAATTTCAACTTGAATTTGGCTTTGGTGGACCTAAAAAAAGAAGCTTTTGCAGCATATCTCATAGGATTTGATGTTGATACGAGCAATCCAATCTTTGTGCTACCATTTTTGCTGTTGTTTTAGAGATTTTCTTGTAGGCTTTGATGGATAGCAGAAGAAGGGGGCACGGAATTTATCAAAGAAATCGAGAATGGCTATTGAATGCCTACTAACTTTGGGAAGGAAGTGGTGCCATAGCAACGATGGCCGCAGTGTGGCGGCGGCAGCGGCGACGACGGTTTTTTCATTAAGATTTGCATTGTTTTGAGTAAGTTTCAAAGGGTATTATAGGATATTCAAAAGGAATTTTTGTAGGTTGGGTTTTTTGGTTACAAAATATATGGAAATAGGGGTTGTAAGTGTCATATTTCAAATTAGAGAGGTGCTAAGTGAAATTGTTAGAAATCTTAAGGGAGGTTTGTGAAATTATTCCTTTCTTTTTTAATATATTTTTAGAAGTTGGGAACTAGAAGTAGGCGGGAAATGCAGGAGGATTTGAAACTCATTGCCATTAGTCCATATAGCAGAGTTTTACGAGTTTCTTGCACCCAAACCTTCTTCTGATTTATTAACGTTAAAATAATGAAACGTATGGAGAGATTTTCACAAGAAAAAGGCTTTTTCCACAATAAAAACTTGGGCATTGCACTTTGTTTGTTTGTGGGTGTTTTTTAAAAGCATGTTTTTTAAAAATTTTATACACGTTTTTCAATCACATTTTTATCTCACATACATATTTATCAATAAGAATATTTAAAACTGCTATAGTAATTGTTTTTAAAAAACATCCCAAAAGACAACCATCCAGACGTAGCCAGTTTCCCAAGGGACAACGGATGACAAATCACTCTATTTTAAATGAACAAGGACATCTAAAAATAAAAGCAATTTTTATCAAAGCTATAGTTTTACTTTCTTCAAAATTCTCAAAATTATGATATCACCATCTTTAGAGTGATTTTTTTAAATTCAAATAACTATTGCTCTGTTTGTTTGTTACTGTCTTTAGGAACAAGTTTTTAGAAACTTCATATACATTTTTCAATTACCTTTTTATTTCACATACACATTTATCAAGAAGAATCTTTAAAACAACTATAATAATATTTTTTAAAAAACACCCAAAAAAATCCATCCAAACGCAACCATACATTTCTTAATTTCAAAGGTCATGTCGAAGTTGGCAAATAAGGACTATAATAGAATTACATGATTGATTGGGATTCAATCATGTCTTTTGGGCTTTACAAGGATTATTTTAACGTCATGCAAGAAATTTTCAAGTATTCGTATTGCGAAGGAAAATCAGAAGTAAATTTACTGTACGTGATAACGTGAGAAGATTGATTTTAGGGTCAAACATACCACCGATATTATGCTTCTTTACAAAATCATTTGCTAAATCTCTCAAAAATTAAAACTCTTTTTTTTTTCCGTCCTTCAACAAGGGGAAATAAAACCTTCTTCGCACTAGGACTATCTAAATGTTATGGATGGACAAATAAAAATTTATTTTTTTACTATAATTTCAAACTATTGAACAAAACAATCCTCTCTTTTAGTACAAGCACTTGATAGCCTTTTTCCTTTTCTCATTAAAATTAGATACTAGTACTCAATCTTTTGCATTTTGTCCGTTGTAAGTTTCAATCCACTTTACTAGTTAACCACACGTGTGCGCGCGCACACGCATACACAAATTTTCATCACGCACAGTTCAAACTTAAATTTACTTTTCTGAAGATGAAATAAAGCTTCTATAAAAATATTCTAACATTTTGCAAGACCACGGAGGTTGCTTAAATAACTTGCATCACACAAAATATAAATTGATACAATTACCAAAAAGAACAAATGAGAACATTTCTTACATATACGAATCTTCTTTATGAAATTTGCTAAAAGAATTATTAAAAAATACAATTTGACCTAAAAAAATAAGGAAAAAAATGTTATGCACAAATTATAATGATATAGTTATTGCACCAAATATGTTCCAGTTAAAATTCATATTTAATTCTGTAGAATATGTTTTTAATTAAATGTAAAATTTTCAAGTTGCAGTTAAGAAATTTTTTAGGCAACTCAAATAACTTTTAATCATAACCAACTAATTCAAAATTAATTTATAGGATATAAAGTCGTTAGAAGATAGAGAACTAATTATAAAATTTGATTGACGAAAAAGAGAATGTGATTATAGCAATTTAGTTAGTTGGTTGGAAATAAAATGGGTAAAACCCAAGTACCCAATTAGGCATGACTATATATCAGATTCTTATTGTCCTATATTTCCCATTCAGATTTATTGTTTATTTTTAAGAAAAATTCCACTTTAACAAACAACCTAAGATAAATTACAATATTTTAGTTCAACTGTTTATAGTTATACAATTTAATACTTTTTTGTTTTGCTTTTTCAATTTTATTTTTATATTTTGTACATTAATCTATCTAATTTTTTTGTTGTTTTGTTGTCAATCTCCATAGTCAAATATAATTACTTTAAAAATGATGCAATGATCATCATTTCTAGTTTTAAATTTGTCACAAATAACAATTTAAAATTTTGATGCTATGCTACTTAAGGAATAAAATGAATATTGCAGAAATGTATACTAATATAAAAATCCCGTGCACAGTATGGGCTGGCAATTAGTTATTACACATATTTTAGTTTTCCAAAGATAAAAAGGAGCTCTAAAAGAAGATTTCTAAAATCTACAAAACTTATTCAGAGTGGAAACTTAACTAACTTATGAGACAAATTATACAATTATTACAATAAGGTTAATGATATTCGCATAATATTTTTAGGTACTTATACACCATTTGAACATTTTTGGATTAAATGACAAGCAAACGCAGCAAACAAAATAAATAGTGAGGGTATACAACAAGTTTTTTGGATGTGTAAATATCATTCCTCTTAAAAAACACAAAAGAAGTTCTTACAATTTAACGATCTATTTCAACAAATTTGATAAATATATCCATGATAAAAAAAGTTTCTCGTAGAAAATAAATATATTTAGAAAAAAAGGCTATAAACTAATTCTTATTACGACTTAGTTGTTGCACCTAATGTATTCCACTCAAAAATTTCCTAGTGAATAAATTATGAACTATGATAATTCCAAATGTTCTGCTAGTACTACGTTTGGTTGCCAAACTATATAACAATGATTTCTGTATCAACTTCTACTATAATGTAGTTTCTGTATTTGTGCGTACTTTTCTTTTTCCATTTCATTTTTTTTTTTTTAAATTTTGGTGCCTTCAGCCAGCTGTGTTTAGCAACGTACACCTACTTTTTACTATTTTTAGATATCCCACCAAACCGGGATGATATTCGACCGTTGCAACGGCACCTAAAATTCAAAACCCCCATGAATATCTATTCCCATTTCACCATAATAGTCTTTTCCCCCAAAAATACCGCTTCAATCAGCCACTCTTCATTTTCTCCTTTCCTCTCAAATTCTAGATTTTCTCCAAGAAATCCCACAAAAATGGTGTCCAAAATTATCAAGAAAACCCCACCAAAATCCATCAAAAACCACCGCCACCGCCAACACAACCACCAACGCCGGAAGAAGTCCCCTATAAGGAATGCCTCCGCCGCCGCTTCAGTGGTGGTTGCTTCCATTAATAAATCCATCTACACTTGCCACCGCCACCTAATCAAGATTTTCTCCAAATTAGCCCGCATTGCCACCCCAATTAAGAAGAACAGCCCTCGAAAACAGGGCTACCAAATACTTCAAAACGTTTCTGAAGATTCAAGAAGTAGCACTAGAAGGGCTCTGTTTGATGACAAAAGAAGTAATACGCTTCCATCATTGGTTTCGCTGAAAAAGAAGACTATTTTTCTTGATTTGGATGAGACTTTGGTGCATTCCCAACCTAACCCGGCTCCAGAAAACTATGATTTAATTGTTAGGCCGGTGATAGATGGTGAAAGAGTCGATTTCTTTGTGTTGAAGAGGCCATTTGTGGATGAATTTTTGGAGTTTTTGAGTCAGAAATTTGAGATTGTAGTGTTTACAGCTGGGATTGAAGAGTATGCCTCCCAAGTTCTCGATAGAATTGATCGAAAGGGTTTGATTTCACATAGATTGTACCGAGATTCGTGCAAGGAAGTGGACGGGAAGTTTGTAAAGGATCTATCAGAGTTGGGAAGGGACTTGAGAAGGGTTGTGATTGTTGATGATAATCCAAATTCGTATTATTTTCAACCTGAAAATGCCATTCCGATTCGCCCCTTTACGAATGATCTAGGAGATAGGGAACTGAAGAAGTTAATTCAGTTTCTTGAACAGTCGGATGAAGTTGAGGATATGAGAGATACTGTCAAGAATTATGCATCTGAATTCTCAGTAGGGACATGAGAAAAATTAGAAATGCAATCTTTTCTTCTTTGTTCTTTTCCCCCGTTTCCAGAGCATACATTATTGAACAAATGTCGCTCAATTTGGAATGAGAAAGGGAACTGACAAATACCAGCACTTTTTACAAATTCAGAAATTTAGTTGTCTTTTCTTCACACTTTTTTTTTTTTATTGTCTTCTTTAAGAATCCGGTTCTAGAATATCTATATCAGTCAATCTGTAGTCTATAGTGCATATCCCAAATTGAATGGAAATTGACTTTGGGTTCCACTTAATTCTATGGAAACTGTATAAGAACTCTTAAAATTTGTTCTAACTCTAATGATTGAGGCCTAAAAAAAAAAAATATGATTTTGCTGGTGATATTAGATGAGCTAAGTCTGTTAGTTTGTATACACCGTAATGTGCACCAAAAGTACAGATGCATCCTTCTGGGAAAGTTTGGATTTTGCATTCCAGTCTAATTCTGAGATATAGACAGATTTCAAATTTAATCTTTTTTGTGGTAATTGATGGCCTATAATTTGAGATAGAGACGGCTGAGCTAATTTGTAGGATGCCAAAAGTGTTTGCAACATAAAAATGTGGTGAAAACTAGAGGACCTAATTTAATTCAGTTTTGGAATACTGTCTGCAGTTGTATAAGATATCTGGTAAATTTTATTTTGTGATCTTTCTTATTATCCTACAATGGAAATATTGGGATCTTCAAGCACTGCGGGATAGCATAACTTAGTTTTAAGAGCAGAGCAAATTAATTTTCAGAGTTGTGCTGCAATTTTTTTTTAACAAGCAACATAAATGTATTTATACAGGTAAAAAAGCAGGTGTACGTGTTATGCAGGAAAAGTCACAGTTACATTTTAGGAAATTTGCCAAATTGGTCCCTCATATTATCATAAAAAACTTTTTTAGTCCCTAACATTTAAAATCAGTCAAATTAGTTCTTAACATATCAAAAGTGTATTCCGATTGGTCCCATTGATTATTTTTGCTCATTTTTTCGGCAATGAAAAATGTTTCAGTTCCCAATTTTGCCCTTGATTTGTCAAAAAACTGAGCAAAAATGATCATTGGGTCCAATCAAATATACTTTTGATATGTTAGGGACAGATTTGGCTAATTTTAAATGTTAGGAACCAAAAAAAATTTTTGTGATAATGTGAGGGACCAATTTAGCGAATTTTCCTACTTTTTATAGCATATGTTTAATTTTGTGGAATGGTGACTCGATTTGTTATGTTCGCACATATATAACGAGTGTTCATTGTCTTTGTAAACGCATTTCTAGTGCTTGTTTAAAAAATGACCAGACAAGTCCAAAACTTTGAACTTCCCCTGCCCAAGCACGTATGCATTTTTTTCATCCCGCCTCAATTTTTTTCAGAATCTTGCACATTATGTAAGATTTATTTAATTACTAATTGAACTAAAGTAGCTTTGTCACATTTCGAACAACGTTAATTAATGGCTATTTATTATCGCTTTCCTCTCCATTGAAGTGTCCTATAACAAAACAACTTTTAGTCTCCTATCGTGTAGGATTAATACAATGTACAAAATTCAAAAAGAAACAAATTAAGAGAAGAAAACAAAAGACAAAAGGAAATACAACTTTGCAACAATTCTATACTCTTTCTTTGATCACATACATCGAGAAGGAATACTATGAGAAACTAAAATTGATTTGATCGTAGATGCATTTAATCAAGGTAAATTACAAAAAACTACATCCACGTAATCCTCTAATATTTTTAATATAACCATATAACCCCCCTTGTGAATTTATGGAATATGGAAAATGGACGGAATCAACGCTTTTTCACGGAATATTCATGAAATATTTTACATATGCTCTTATAATCTTCTTATAATCTGCTACTAATATGCAATATTTTGCAATGTCAAGTGTGTTACACACACATAGTGTAGAATATTCCATTTGTTTTTTACAATCCATAAAAGAGGGGATTATATAGTCTTATTGAAAAAATATGAGATGACTATGTACACCACATGATGGTATTTCATAATTTACCCTTTAATCAAGTGAAGAAGCGTCGAATAAAATTTCGAATGTTTTATATTTTGGGAATAGAATAAATATTGTTTAGTATTTAATAAAGACATTGTCAAAAGACACCCGAATACTAGTGAAATTATTTTGAGTTTTGGGTTTATATTTGTTACACCTTATTTGTTATATTATTTTGTATTACGATGTGCTTAGTTAATCATTCGCCTCCTAACTTCTCTATGACTTTCCCATCAGCACGGTCAAACTTAGAATTTTATCTACGTAAACTTCTGACTGTGGGCATAATGTACAAGCTAGAAAAGGCGTTCCCAATAATATACGCAAGGGAGGTAAAAATCGCTAGACTATGACAAGATTTACGATGATATCTCTCTTGAGTAGATTTCAAAATCCTATAGTGTGAAATTTCAATATTTTGAGAATTTTACTTAAAATTTTGAAATTTTTAATGATTTCGAGAATTTACAAATTTTTTTGTTCTTGGTCATTGAGTTAGTTGATTGAGACAGCAATTACTTAAATAGGATTGAACAAGAAAAAAGTTGTTTATAAAAGAATTGTTGGCATGTTTAAATTTCGGGGTCCCTAATTTTGCCTTGTCCACGTTGGTGCAATTGGAAAACTCCTAGAGTCTATTTATTGAGTATTTTGAAATTGAACTTATTTATTAGCTAAGGACAAATCCAAATATTTTATTACATAGCTTTTCATATGAGGTATTTTTCACAACTTAGTTACATTAAATAGTGATGGAATTGTGGATTAGTATCTTTGTGGGCCGGTTTTGGAGAGCTTGAAGTAATACAAGCCCAAGATCATTGGAACATAATTCAAGAATACTTAGAAGCCCAACAAATTGACAGCACCAGCAGCTCAATTGGTTCAGCTAGCTTGATTGAAGCTGCAAGTGGTTAAGCTAAAGTTGAAGCAGCTCAATTCACTTAAGCAGCCACGTGAAGGAATGAAGCAATCAAGCTTAGCTGTAGATTTGTGGTGTGTTCGTCAAGAAATGAAGCAAGAGGACAAAATAGTTTGTTAGGATAGATAGAAATGAATAGTGGGACACTTGTACATTTCTTATTCGTTTTTCATTTTTCAATTTCTTGTATAAATATCTGAAGTAGATGTATTGTTTAGTTGAGTTGAATGAATTGAAGAAAATATTCTCTCCAAATATTTTGTTTTGGTTCATGGTATTGGAGCAGGTTTTAATCTGAAAACCAGAAAGTGGTTGATTCAGTCATAGATTTTAATTCAAAAGAATCACAGTACAATGAAGATCCTTTGCATCTTCAAGGATTTGATCATCCAAGAGATCCTGGTTACGTCTCCATTGATTGGGGACAATTATCTTAGTTGGAGCAGGTATATCAAGATTGCTGTTGGAGCAAAGTTAAAGCTAGGTTTCATAACAGGAGCTTATGAAAGACCATAGGTTGGATTAGCAAAAGCAGATCAGTAGGAAAGAGTGGACTGCATGGTTACGTTCCTGGATATTGAACTCAATTTCAAAGGAGATTGTGGAGGCCTTCATCTACACAACAACTGCCAAAGAATTGTGGGATGAACTTCAGGGGAGGTATAGAGAATGTAATGGTCTAATGTTATATCAATTACAGAGGAAGATAAGTAGTATAGCTCAGGGAGATCAGAAAGTCAAAAAGTATTATACTAGATTAAAAAGACTATAGGATGCATTGGCATGCTTGATGCCATTTTCTATTTGTACATGCGGAGCTGCTAAGGAGGTGTCTGATCTGGCATCCTTTAAGAGGCACATACAGTTCTTGACGGGACTCAATGACTCTTCTGATCACATCAAGAATCAGATATTGATGATGGAACCTCTACCATCAGTCAATAAAGCATATTCAATGGTGTTAAGAGTAGAGAAGCAAAGGGATGTGAATGTGGTGTATCCTGAAAGGAATGAAAATATTGCAATGAGTATGAGAGGACCAGGAGCAAGAAAAGACAATGGTGGTAGATCTTATGGCAGAGGAAGAACTGGAGCTGGAGGAAGAGGATCAGGTAGAAAGAATGCAGCTCATGAGAAGGAAATGCAGCACTGTGATCACTGCAATATGAATGGGCATATACGAGACAGCTGTTTTAAGTTGCATGGTTATCCAAATTGGTACAAGTATATAAAGGATTATAGAGGAAAGAATGTGACCAACAGCAGTAGACAGTTGGTAAATGTGACAGAAAGTCCACTGGAATTGAAGGATGAATTTTTAGCAGGAAGTTCTAAGCAAAATTATCAAGCATCAAATATTACAGAAATAGTCCAACAGGAGTTGAAGAAGCTGTTAAAGGGTAAGATGCAAGTAGACAATCAAGTGAAACTTTGCCCACATTGTAGAATTTTGCAAGTATAAAATCTTATAAGCTTGCCTTTACTGTTCTTGACTATATCAATCCAGGATCTTGGATTCTTGACACAGGAGCTAGTAATCATATATGCTTCAGACTTTGAATCAACTTTAGAACATACATCCTATCATGCAATATATCCCAAGTTTATCTACCTGATGGTACCAGGAAAGTAGTAAAACACACAGGATCAGGTCACTTACACCATAACCTGAGCTTAACTGAAGTTTTACATGTTCTAGACCTTCATTATAATCTCGATATCTGTCTCAAAACTCACTAAGACATGCAAAGCTTAGATTAACTTTCTATCCTTGACTATTGTCTAGTTGCAGGATCCTACTGAATGAAGACATCATAGCTGTTGGTAGACTGATAGGAAGATTATATTTGCTAGATGGAATCTTGTTTTTTGAATAGGAAGACTTAAAGCATGTAATCAAGTTGCAAGCATCTAGAATGCGAGCAAATTACTCTTACTTTTGTACTGATTATGGCTCAATGAAAGAAATTTTTGAGGATTCTCTTGTTCAATGGCACAAAAAACTTGCTCATCCATCACTAAATGTCCTACAATATTTACATTTTCTGAAACCTCATATGAACAAAACCAACTTGGATACCTTATAGAAGTGTGACATTTGTCACAAAGCAAAACGAACTTAGACTTAAAATTTCAAACTAGCGAAAGCAAAACAACTAGCATTTTTCAACTTGTGCACATTGATCTTTGGGGTCCTATATAGACAGAATTCACTCATTGGAACTCCATACATGTTAACAGTGGTGGATGATTTTAGCAGATGTACTTAGATCTTCCTACTCAACCACAAAACACAGCTGACTTACAGTCTGAGAGATTTCTTTAGAATGGTGAGAACAATAGTATAAAAAGAGAGTCAAAATGGTGAGGACATGATAATGGGACTGAGTTCACAAACTCAGAATGCCAAAGTCTCTTTAAAGAACACGGCATTATGCACTCAAAAAACCTATGTGTCTACACCCCTTCAACAGAATGGAGTGGTAGAAAGAAAGCATAGGCACCTTCTGCAATGGCCAGAGCTCTTATGTTTCAGGCAAACTTGCCATCAAAGTTTTGGCCATTTTCTCTTCTGATGGCAACCTATATAGTAATAGACTTACCCACTCCTGTTTTAGATTGGAAGACCCTTATGAACTATTACATAATCAGGAACTAGACTATTCTAAATAAAAACCTTTGGATGCTTTTGCTATGCTTCAAACACCTTACCACACAAAGACAAGTTCGAAATGAGAGCACACAAAAGTATCTTTATAGGATATAGTATAGGTCAGAAGGCCTATAAAGTCTTTGACTTGGAACAGGTAGGATTTTTGTTAGTAGAGATATCAAATTCTATGAAACTATTTTCCATACAGAACCATCACAGAACCAGATTCTCAAGTTACCTTACCACTTGTTTCTCATGAATTTGATTACTCAGACACAAAACCTACAAAATAATACAGCCATTCCCATAGACAATTGTGATTTTTATCATGCTAATGAACTTGAAAATGAAATGATGCTCTCTAAAAACATCATATCCGAAACTTCTGAGCAAAGAAGAAGTACAAGAGTTAAGTCTCAACCTATTTGGATGAAAGACTATGTTGCAGGTATGACTTCTAACAGTCAAATGTCAAGAAAAGTCAAAAAACAAAATTCTACACCAAATACAAGAACATCCAAGCACACACCACCTACTTTTTCTTTCTACTCATCAAACATAGACACGGCACATATGTCTTTTCTAGCCAACCTATTTGAATTGTAGGACCAAAGAATTATAGTCAAGCCTGCAGAGACAAAAATTGGGTTCAAACTATGGAAGATGAGATAAAGGCTTTGGAGAATAACAATACATGGGAGTTAACACCATTACCAGAAGGAAAAGAAGCAATTGGTTGCAGATGGGTGTATAAGACTAAGGTTAATCCAGATGGAAGTTTAGACAGGCTGAAAGCCAGACTAGTAGCAAAAGGCTACCATCAAGTTGTAGGTGTAGACTATCAACACAACTTCTCACCAGTTGCAAAATTGGTGACAGTCAGACTACTTTTATGCATAGTAGTTGCCAAAAATTGGTTTCTACATCAGCTAAATGTGAATAATGCCTTTTTGCATGGCATATTAGAGGAAGAAGTGTACATGGAGCCTCCGGAAGGATACAAAAAGGCATTGCCAGGACAAGTATGGAAGCTCAAGAAAAGCATTTATGGTCTGAAGTAGACATCAAGGCAGTAGAATTAGGAGTTTTGTGGTAGGCTCAAGGTCTTTGGGTTTCATCAATCTCAGCATGACAACTGTCTTTTTACCAAAACAAAAGGTAACAATTTCACTGCTCTACTGTTATATGTTGATAATATGCTGATAATTGGAAATGACATGGAGGAAATCATTGAATTAAAGAGTTATCTACATAAACTCTTTACCATAAAAGATTTAGGGGAGGCAAAATATTTTCTTGGATTGGAGATTGCTAGAACTAGTAAAGGCTTATATGTCAATCAAAGGAAATATGCGTTGGACATCATCAGTGATGCAGGCTTGCTTGGAGGAAAGCTAGCCAAGACACCAATGGTTAAAGGTGTAAAACTGACTGGAGAAGACAGTGAAATTGACAGTGAGGTTCTATGTGATCCAGAACCATATAAGAGATTAATTGGTAGGCTGTTATACTTAAACCTTTACAAGACCAGATGTTGCTTATTGTGTACAACAACTCAGTCAGTTTACACAGAAACCTATGAAGACACATTGGCAAGCAGCTTTACACTTGGTAAAGTACATAAAAAGTTCACCATCTAATGGGATTATTTTTTCCAGTTGCAAATCAATTGACCTTACAGGCATATTTAGATGCAGACTGGGCAGCTTGTCTAGACACAAGGAGATCACTGACAGGTTATTGTGTATTTCTGGGAGGTGCATTAGTTTCATGGAAGACTAAAAAGCAAACCACATTGTCTAAATCTTCAACTAAAGCAAAACACAGAAGTCTAGCAACTACAGTTTGTGAACTTCAATGGATTACTTACATCCTAGCAGATTTTAACATCACACTCTCTCTGCCAATTAAGCTACATTATGACAATAAAGTAGCAATACACATAACAAAAAATCCCTTTTTTCATGAGAGAACAAAACATTTGGAGATAGACTGTCATCTTGTTAGGAACAAATACAGGGAAGGATTTGTTACTCCACAACATATAAATTCCAAACAGCAACTGGCAGATTTCTTTACCAAAGCTTTGGATGTTCCTCAGTTTAATGCATTATTAAGCAAGTTGGGCTTAGTGAATTATCACCAAGCTCCAACTTGAGGAGGGGCTGATGGAATGTGGATTAGTATCTCTGTGGGCCAACTTAGAGAGCTTGAAGTAATACAAGCCCAAGATCATTGGAACATGATCCAAGAATATTTAGAGGCCCAACGAATTGACATCAACAGCAGCTCAACTGGTTCAGCTAGCTCCATTGATGCTGCAAGTGGTTAAGCTAAAGTTGAAGCAGCTCAATTCACTTAAGCAGCCATATGAAGGAAAGAAGCAATCAAGATTAGCTGTAGATTTGTGGTGTGTTCATCAAGAAATGAAGCAAGAGGACAAAATAGTTTGTTAGGATAGATAGAAATGAATAGTGGGACACTTGTACATTTCTTATTCGTTTTTCATTTTTCAATTTCTTGAATAAACATTTGAAGCAGATGTATTGTTTAGTTGAGTTGAATGAATTGAAGAAAATAATCTCTCCAAATATTTTGTTTTCGTTCAACTGGCGAGTTGCGGATGGTGAAAATTAAATTACTCAATACCCAAAAAGATTTATAAAACATTGTTTTGTCAATTTAGATTAGACTTATGCAAGATTTCGTATCTATTAATTATTACAGTATTGTTTTGTTAATTTAAATTAGGCTCACACAAGATTTGTATTCATCTTTTTAACTGAATCATGCACAATGAATGATACAAATTGTGCAAATACTTTAATACTATTAGAACTTTCCTCTATTTATTTGACTTTTACCTCTATGTATATTTGTTTATTTTGCTCTTTTTTGTCCATGGTATCTTATATTTTCTTATTTGATTGCGTTCTAGAAAAGAGCTTATGGAAAAAAAAATTGTTTTACTTTTTCAAAAAGTAGATGAAAGATCGTTTGCATTATAATTTTGTTGAAATATGTGAGTTTACATTGTATGAATGACTGGGTTGGTGAGTCAAGCATGTCAAGAAATATTTTAAAGAAATTAACTGCAGTAGTTTTTGCATACATGAAAAATTCTTGGGAAACTACAATCCGAATGGAATATCTATTACTATTATTACGTTTTCTAAGTTAGTTGCATGATAGAGGTCCATATATGCTATAGTTGTTTGCAATAGAATGTAAAAGTCATTATGTTGAGAACTTCTTGTTTGAATGGTAGAGTATTAAGACGCTTAACCTAGTGCTTAAAGTAAAGAATAAAATTAAAATATTGAAATATAAAACTCATGTTCAATCAAAAGCTATTCACCGGCATTAGCTCCCTACACAAAGATGCTTCTAAACAGCTTAGCTTCAAGAATTTCATAGCATAAATGCTAAATTGGCCTATACATATGCTGTTGTTGATTAAAATGACTTTTGACAAAAAAAATGTTGTTGATTGAAGATTTCATGACCTTCATGCACTATAATCATTCTATTAATGCTACCCCAACTTTATTGCTTTACCCGTCGAGAACTTGGGAAATTAAATCACAATGATTGCATAGTAGATGACATGTGTTGGAGTAAAATTACAAAATTTTTAAATGGTTTTTCTATTACACTTTGACTACACAAATGGTGAGTTTTTATAACTGTTTGTAACGGTTATATTTGATGCAGTATTAATAAAAAATTGACCTTTATACAATCAATTTGATAGTTTTGGAGTATTAATAATAACTGGTCATATTATTATTATTATTATTATTATTATTATTATTATTATTATTATACAATTAATTTATACAATTATAGTTTGAAATGAAAATTTACTTATTATGAGATTTAATTCTAAACTTATTATCCCTACATTTTTTAGCCTATAAATATAAGGCTATTGAATGTTTGAAAGAATATATCCACTCTAAACACAATAATTCCAGTCCCTCTTTTTACAACTATAGTTTTGGGTAAAAGTAATATGTGTTGGAAGCTTTTGCTTCTTTAAATTGTATAGATCCAAGGGAAGCAACAAGCATGAGTTGGTTGTTGTATTTTGGAGGCGATGCACTGAGATCTTCTGCATCGGAATTAAAACCTATAGGGGTATGAATTGTCTTAAAGAGAGCTAATATGCGCCTTAGCCTAACTGTGACAGCCCCACTTTACCCAAAGGCGCACCAAAGGGCTTAGCGGACTGTCTGCCTAGCTCTCGCCAGGACTCAAACACGCACTCGCTTAAACATCCAACCATACTTAACTTAAAATAAAATGCACTCATAAATAAATAATTCATAATATTTACTTAAAAGTGTAAATATTACTAGAGTTTTACATCCCAAAATATGACAATATTTACAATAAAAGCCTACACATTTAGGCTATCAAAACACAATCAACAAAATATCCACTAGGTCCAAATCAGCTTTTCCAGCCTTAGTAATTTTGGAAACCTGGTTAAAGAAAACAAATAAATGGGATGAGCTAAAATAGCCCAGTGAGTGCTCAAGTCATACAACCATACCAGTAAAATGTGATTTTTGTTCAATAAAATATTTAACGAGTAAATAAACAATTTGTGAACAATTTAATTTAACAAGTAGTCACGGGCGGATACGGGGCTCAACTACGGGAGCAAGCTCAACCGTAGAAGTAGCAGGCACTGAATATGTAACCAAGACATTCGGATCGAGATAATAGCTCAGGTCCTCATCAAGGAACATACCAGTACAAACAAGCAAGTACCCTAACCACCGTTCACCTTATAACCTCCAAACAAGCTACCACCTCCAAGGAGTAATCTCAACCTTGGAAGGGCCAACAAGCAAGAAAGTTCTATTCGGAGTTGGCCTCTTAGAGGAATTCAACTCATTTAAGGAAAGAACGTCGCGCCCTAAAACACCCAGCACCTTATATCCTCCCAAGTCACGTCAGGGTTGACTAACCGTGAAGTAACGGTGAAGTTAGTCACGGTAGTCTCACACACAATTAACACATTTAATAATGAAAGCATGTAACACGTTGTGAAATAGATGCGATAAAGTACACATCTTTTCTCAAGTAACACATTTTATCAAATAATAATATCAAGTAGAACATGGCATTTCATGCATCATGCACACATAAGAACACTCACCTGAATTGTCTATGAAAAGATTTCGTGGTAAGGTCGCGTCTCACTACCGGATCCTGAAATTCATGAGAAATAATCGTATAAAAATCCTGACTAAAATCTAAGAAATTTCATAAGGAAATTCAAGAAATACACCAAGTCTTTCTAGGGTTTAATTTCTAGGGTTTTGCTCGGAAAGGTTTAATTCACTAATAACTAATCTACGAAAATTTCTGCACACTTAAATCACTAAATTACAGCTTATAAAGCCTTAAATCATAGCCTAATTATTTTTATTTCCTAGGTTTTACCGAAATTTCGGCAGCATTTCCTCTATAATCGGATTAAACCAAAAATTTTCCCTGCAAAGAAAACAACCAAACCAGCCCAATCTCACATAGTTCTACCAAATTTCATATCAAACTCACTTCAATTTCACTCCAATTCATCACAAAAATACATAAACTACTCCAAGTTCTTTAACCATATCAAGCCTAAATCATGCTATTTCAAGTTTAAATCACTATATACAAGTCATACAAGCCCATAAACAATCAAATCATGGCATAAAACTTCATATTTCATGGCCAAAAATAAATCATACTCAACCCATAAAACATAACTTAAGAGCTAAAATTTATAATTTTTCACTTGAAATTAGAAGAGAAAATTCAAGGGAATACCTCTAGATAGACAAGATAGTTGCTTAGGAGGAGGTTTTACTCAATTTCTATGGTTGTAATATGAGTAAATGGAAGTAAAAGATCCAAGAAAATTGAAAGAAAATGGAGAGAAAAGGGGGAAGAAGCAGCCGGCCAGCAAGAAGAAAAAGGAAGAAAACTAAGCTAAGTAAAAATGAAAAGAATTGGAGATAAATTGGAAAAAGTAGTGGCCAATCAAAACAAGACAAAACCAAAGTAAGTCTTGACTTTTTAACCATGGAAGACTCCACTTGGCACTAGGTAATTAGAAGTAATTTTCATTAGTTATCCCATAATTAATCTTGCAAGATTTCCTAGGTACAACTCTTAAGGCACTAAGTACAACATGCTCATCATTTTTTTTTTCCACAAATTCAGCCATCATTTTTTTTTTCCTAATGAACATAATACAAAATGAAGGGTTTTTCATGATTTTCTAGGGTGTTACACTAACTGTGTTTCTTAGTAGCTGTCAAGTTCAAGGTCACTCAAATTTGAACGGTTTAGATATTTTTACATTTTTAATGTGATATCAAGATAAGATCTTTTAGTTTAGAACCAAAATTTTTAAGACGATTAACCCTTTAAAAATTGGCATGCATGCTTCAATCACATTTGGGAACTATTGCACATTTAAAATTGCATTGAGAAATTAGTCTATGTTTTATTTTTGATTCTGTGATGGTGAGTGAAAGCTCATATTCACCCTTTATATAAAAAATCATTTAGTGAGTAATATCTAAAGGTACACCTCTAGTGCTACAAGTAAAATTCTATGACCTACCGACTTAAGGATATATCAGATATTTAAAGCTATAAAACAGTATGTTCTGTCAAGACATAAGCACTTAGAAGCAGGTTGAAATTATCAAGAGTGTAATGCATTTTTGTAATTACGTTGTGTAGTTAATTTGGCCCAAATGGATGCATTTTCATGGGTATTGCTCTATGTTTTGTCTCATGGAATGACTAATGTTTTTGCATCTTGTAGTTTTGTTTACTTGGCATGGCGTGCTCGTGCATCTATTCATTTGTATTTATTGTGACCCTTGATGTCGTGATGGCACTGATGTTTGCATCAGAAACTACTATTGTTTGTGTTTGTGTAAACTAGTGTCATATGAGGAATTTTTGTGAACACTGATGGTTATTATTGGTGGTTTATAAATTCAAATGAATATTGGAAGCCTTGGTAAGATTTCTAGTTTGTTTTGGGTTACAACAACTAGGGGCATAAATGAACCAAATTGAGCTTGAATATTGCTATGCTCTAACTTGAATTCGAAAATATTGTTCGCTCGAACTCGATCAAATTTGTAAATTGAAACTCAAGCTTAAGTCATCAAACTTAGGGAAGGTAGTGACCGATTCGAGATCGGTTGCAAAACATGTGGTTGAGTTCGAATCAAAGCTTGAGCTTGCTTGAATAAAACAAATTTAATGCTTATACCGCTTTTTTTGGTAAGAATATTGTGTGAAGACATCGGATGAACAACCAAAACTCATGTTACTAAATCAAAGTACTACAACGTTCATTTTCAATAAACAAGATATTAACTTCAAGCAAGCCACATTTACAACGACTCCAATCAAAAGATCTGCTGTGTATATTTCAAATTCAACACATAAATCTTTGCCTCTTTTTAGAACTTTAGCAAATGTTGCATAGCAAAAATTGATAAGAATCTGTAGCACAATGTAAAAAAAAAGGGCTCAAAATTTACAAATAGAATATCAAAGCTTGTTTCATAATTCATAGAAATCACAATAACAAAATCATAGAAAATGCTGAATCTCACAATTACAAAATCATAAATTATAGATTAAAATAACAAAGATGAAACCATTATTTTAATCTATTAAACCAAGTCAATTTTAGCAAATCGAGGATTGCTATGAGTGACCATGGCAGAAACAAGATCCAATAAGGTCAGGCTGGATCCGGTGATTGGTGAGAGTGGAGGGAGGCAACACGAGAAGAGAGAGTGAAGGCTAGTGGTTCTGGGCGGTGGCAAAAAATCCGGCAAGATTGACCTCGGTCTAGTGGTCATTGGTAAGGGTGGAGGAGGCGGCATGAGAGGAGAGAAAGAGGGTGAAGGCTGGTAACTTTGAGTGATGATAGAGGGTGGCTGCAACAAGATCTGGGGATCGATAGAGAGTCGAACGGTTAGATCTTTATAACTCCACTCCAGAGATTGGGAGATTGAATCCCACAAATGCTAAAATCTCCTTCCCCATGTAATAGTGTACATTTATCCAAAAAAAAAAAACAATATTTGGCAAGATTAGGCTAGTAGCCTGTTCTCAATGGCTTTTTTTACTTGATTTTAGATCTGATTTTTGAGAAATCTATTTTGTGATATCCTCAACTGCTTTTTTTACTATATTTTTAGATTTTTAAGTTAAAATCAGGAGCAATTAATTTTTAACTTTTCTAAAATTAGTTTTTATAAAACTCAGAAGTTATTGAGAACAAGTCTTAGGTCTGGTGGTCACTGATACTGGGGAAGGAGGTGACACGAGAGGAGAGTGAGGCATTTCTAGATTAAGTTTTGCCATATTAGATTTCCTGATTAAGTGTAATAGGGTTTGTTGATTTTGTTTATTTTTATTTAGGGATAGGATTAATGCAATTACAAAGGCTACGTTTGGATAGATTGTTGGTGTGTTTTTTTAAACTTATTTGAAATTTTTTTTCCAAGAGTGTCTTTTGTTGACTGTTTTTGAAAAAGGTCAAAAGTTAGTCAATTTTTGTTGACTTTTGTTGAAATGGGGGGATGCGTTTGAATTTTAAATTTTTTTCAAAAACTTATTTGAAATGTTTAAAATTTTTTAATAACTTATTCCACTTTTTACACAATTATTCACAAAATATAGCATTTTTTTCAACAAATTTTGTTTAGAAAAACAAGAAAAATTGGGACGAACATTTTGAGCTCCATTTACAATAGTAATGGAGTGTAATGGAGTAACAAGCACTGGCAGAGGATGTTGACCAGCATTTGATAAAGTGAGAATTTTGAAATGAAAGGAAAAATTGCATTCAAAATTTAAAAAATGAGAAGGAAAATTGTTCACTTTTGTTGAAAAAAATTCTCAAATAATTTTCACATATCTATACACCTTTGAAAATATTTTTCCAGATAATTCTCAAACAATCATATCCAAATGGAGCCAAAATTACTTGATCTTTTTAAAATTTTAAAAAATTAAAATTGTAGTTTTACTAGGAAATACAGACAAAATTAGTAATTTTACTAAAAAATATATTTTACATAAAATATCAAGTAGCTCAACGAGCATTTGAGCACAATAGATAAATGCTCGTATTCGAGCTTGTTGAGCAATAAAACTGCACGAGTTCGATTTGAACTCAATACGACCAACTTTGAACTAAACATTTGACTGATCTGCTCACGAGCAGAAACCCATACTAGAAACGTCATTAGCAAGAGATTCTTAGCTGGATCGGGTACATGGCCCCACCTGTGGACCTTGCGGTTTAAAAGAGTGCCAAGTAAGCAAAGTGATGCATACTGATGTATGAAAATGCTGTAAAATGATGTAAGAATGCTTATATAGCTTTATTTTAAATCACAATGTTTACAAGTGGGGCTCTACACTACGTCCATTTAAGACATTTTGACTTCGTTGCCTTGCATTTGTGGTGCTATGAGATTGTTACCCTGTCTACAACTTATACTAATTTTAGAAGTTGGATCATTTAAATGAATTTGACTGAAATTAATGTAATTGCCAAAATAATCACACCCAATTAATAAGCGTTAGTAAAAATTTGACTTTGTTTCTACACGGCACTACCATACGAATATGTTAATTTTGGACTATATTATAAATGTAATATCGAACAACAAGAGTCAAAGAAACAACTCTTATTACATGCATGGTTGCCAAAAAAGTTAAACCAAATTAACAAGCATGAGTGACAAAATTCATCATTATTTCGACACCACACTCCTCGCAGAATATGTTAATTTTGGATGAAGTTATAAATGCCATTTGTGAATTACAAAAAATTGGACAAGAAGTATCATTCACGTATGTTGACACCAAATTTGATACATACTTTAAAAAATAATTTTTCTTTCATTTGAGGGGCTTTATTTGTTTCTGGGGGATCAATTGCAAATTTTGTGCAAAATATGCCAGACTAGTAATTTCAACGAGCAAAATGGTCATTTTAGCTTGTAAATATCTTTTTCACATATTTTTAATTTCTAAGCTTAAACTTCACACTTGTAAACATTTTTTTAATTTTCAGTAATTTTAGAAGTCATTTAGAATTTATTTGGGATTTTGTTATTTTCTAATTAATAGTGTGCTTTCCAATATGCCCTTATTGTTAGAATTTTTTGTGTAAAAATTTTGTATATATGCATTTTATATATTCATAGATTCTTTGTAAAAATTTTTGTGATTGTTTAAATGTTGTTTGATATTTTTTCAAAAATACAAAAAAGAGAAGAAAAGAAAAGGAAAAATAAGACAGTTAAGAAAAATCAAAGCCTAAGGAAATTGGCCCAAAGGAAAGACCGAAAGGGCCAATGCTTAACTCCATTTGTTACAAGATACATAGGGTGGTATCTTTATTAATAAATTTGAGTTTTTTTTTTTTATTATTTTGTCTAAAGTCTTTGTCTTGAGGAAGCTTCCTAGAAGCATCGATTCTTATCCAATGCCAACTACTACTCATGGTACAAACACAACGCACAAAAACACAATCTGCTTACGAACAGAGACACACACAAAACACACACCAGATCACATACGGAACGCACAACCCACCCACACACTAAAACTCACCACTCACACACACTAACATACGCCAGAAAACACGCACGCATAAACGAAAGGATAAAAACCAGGACCAAGGCGGGAGGGGGAAGAGTTACTGTTGAAGCTCATTATCAGCATTGCCATCATTAGGACATCTTTGTAAGATTTTTTTTTTCCCATGGCTGCTTAAACTGTGAAGTATGTTGTGGCTTGTGTGTTTCTTTATTTGATCTCATTCTTAACTGCATCTTATTTTTTTTCAATTTCTATATGTGTGTGTTGGAATTGATACTTGGCGTTTGAAATTGGAAAGACTAGAAAATTTGGGTTCCTCAGTGTGCCAGTGTGGGTGAATGTATAGACATTCTAGCATGTGTACCAGCTGTTTGATCAAATGCCGGAATGAGAATCCTCTTATAGAAATGGTGAAATTTGCCTATTTGAATGGATTTAGCACGAAATGGATGTAGTGATAGTCTAGACATCATCTTGTAAGAATGATTGTCGTAAAATTTGGAATTTTTGCATCAAATTTGAAGTGGGTTTGCCTTGGTGGGTCTTCAATGATGACTTTAATCTATGTCTATTTAGTGTTGTTTTGTATTTCAAACTACTTGTGATAATGCTCTACTAGTCTCTGCGGTTTTATCCATATTTGAGTTGGGTGATTTTGTGCTTGTTTTAAGGGTGGTGGTGGAAGGTTTAGAGCCGGGTGTTTTTGGCTATCTTGGCTTTTTTCGGCAAAAACAAGGCCGGAAATGAATTCTACACGAAAAACTGATGGGGTGCTAATATAGGTTTGACTCGCCAGCTGGGCATGGTAGTCAAGGCCGGCTACCAGCTCCGAGGTTGAAGACAACGCCTTTAAAATTTAAAAAAAAAAAAAAAAGAAAAAAAAAAGAAAGTTTTAGTGGAACTATGTTGTTTCACTTTAAACTTTGAGTTTTGATTTTCTAATCCTGAATAGGTATTTATTTTCTAGTCCCTACAGTTTTATTACTGTTATTGTGGTTTTAGTTATTTGGAATTTTTGCATTTAAGTTTCTATTTTTTTGTAGATTGATCCCTCGAATTGTATTTTCTTTTCAATTAGGTTCCTAAGAAATGCAATTTAACCCTTAAACTTTCTTATTTGACATTTTGACCCCAAACTTGCTAAAAATTACATTTTGACCCCTAAACTTTATAAACCTTCAAATTTTCCAAAAACTACATTTTTAGCCCCAAACTTCTTGAAAATTACATTTTGACCCTAAACTTGCTGGAATTATGTTTGACCTCTAAACTTTTTGATTTTGCATTTTTGACCTATAAATATACTATTTTTGCAATTTGACCACTAGATAGTTGCATTTTGACTCATCAAGTCTTTCATATTTGCATTGAAGACCCTTATCTTTGAGGAAAACTTCATATTTGTCTTCAAAAACTTTTTCTTATTTTTCAATTAGGTCCTTGATAATTATATAACTCTTAATTATGATTGTTTTACTTCTTTGCTTGTTGTTTTCATTTCTTCAAGAATGTGTTTTACTTCTCATCTTAGCTATTCTTAGGTTTCTTTGCATGTTTAATTTGTTAGAAAGGAATCCGTATGTTCTTAGTGCTTTCTTTTAAATTATTTTTATATAAAATGCCTTTACGTGTTTTTTCATACCTAAGTGTTGGATAAGGGATGCCGCATAATGGAGGTACCTCTATCATTCTTCAATTTTGCTTACCTGCTCCTATCCATTTTTCTTATTTATTTTTGTATATGTTTTTTTTTGTTTTATTTATTTTGATCTTTTATTTAGTTTATGTTTATTTTTGCAATTTTAACTTTATAATTAACTAAAGAAATGGAATAGATAGGTATATATTTTTGTTTTTTTTTATATCAATTGAGATGTGTGATAGTCAAATGTAATAGGTTAAATGGATTATTTTACTATCTTCCCCCTTCTAGATTGTAGTTCGATTTCTCTAATGTTATAGTTAGGGGCTCGTGTGCGTATATGTTTTACTCGCTTTCTTTAAGAGTTTTGCATCTAAAAATCATGCTTATGTGTTATATGCTTTATGTGCTCTTGTGTGTTTACTTGTTTTCAGTTACACTTTATTTGCTTTATTATTAGGATATATGTGTAACGTTACTATACTAGTTGTGTTTTCTCTCTCATTTTCTCACTACTTCGACACTAATGAGGATTTTTAGAAATGAGCTAATTCAACATTAGACCGTTAGGCCTTTTTTCACGTTAGTTTAATCATTTGCATGCAAAGCATCTCATTTACATCTAATTTTAGTCATTTTTAGACTTTTTTTTTCATTTGCAAGATAATTTCTTTTATATTATCCCTTATCCTCATATGTGTAATATTTGGAATTGCATCTCATATAGAATTTTATGACCTATATATGTCATTTGCATACTTAAGTTAGGAAGAGTCAATTTTCAAATACAGGAAATGTGCAAGTATGGCTCTTATAGTCTTAGAACGCCATTTTCCCCTCTATAAGAAGGAAAATTTTCGTTCCTCGTGCCTGTTATATTATATTCCCTTTCTTTGGTCACTTATATTTATATAAGTTCTATTTTTTTTTGCTTATCTTGCGTAACTCGTGGCCGCTTAGAGATCTCCCTTCAGATTTCACAATGAATGCGTTAACTCCAATTAAACTTTGATGGGATATTTTGCTCCCCTTTCTATACTCATTCTAGGTTTAGGTTTTGCATTCATGTTTTGACATCTAAAACACGATAAGTTTTAGAGTTATATTAGGAAAACTTCCATTAAATCTCGCAATTAGTTTCAACTAGGTTGAAAGGGTTTGCATTGAACTTTTGGCTTTCCTTTATTTAACTGTGACTCCCGAATTCATTTTCTCTTGTTCTTCGGCGACTTGAAGTTGTCTCAAAAAAGTTTTTCTTATTTTTTAATTTTTTTAATTTAATTTGTTACTTTTCACTAAATTTTTTCTTGTGATTTGGTACACCAAAATTCAATGCCAAGTAGCAGCTTCATTTTTTGTAAAAACCCTTTTTTAGGCTCTATTGTGAATCCAAGTCATCATATTTTTCAAAGTCCCATTTTAAGCCTTTTTACTTTATTTTCAAACGATAAAAATTCATTTTCTTTTTGAAAAACCACCTCCTTTTATTTTTACTTCCATTTTATTTTCTTTTCTTTTAAAAAATGTGGGACGCGACAACACAACTGTTATGTATGAGTAATTACCAACAGACTAATAAGCGTGAATGATAAATTGTTGTTGTTTCTATAAGGCACTCCTCACCGAATACGTTAATTTGGGATTTAGTTGTAAAAACCATTTGTGAATTATTGAAAATTGGATAACAAGTATCAAACACTCGCACTCTCTTAGTAACAAATGTGAACAACTTTACTTTTAGAAGAATTTTTCTTCTTTTTGGGTCATATAACATTTTACTATTCAACAATTATGATTGTTTATCTTAATAACATTGTTACACATGTCGTACAAGAAGGGTAAAAAAAGTTGAGATCTTACAATATAAATAGTCTAAGTTATCACTTTTAAAGTATTAACTTTTACCTTCAATAAATATTTTCTCCTTCGAAAAATTACTATTGCATCATTTCAATCATAATAGTAATGTTTAAAGTTGTGCTCTTGTTAATCACACTCTAGCCTTGAATGGTAAACTCTTTTGTTGAGTATTTTAAATTTGTTCTGCAATGGTCAAAAAGCTTCTGCATCATCTTTCCTATATTCCTATATATATATATATATATATATATAAAGATCCGTGCCTAAAGATTTTACCATTCATGTTCTTTCGCCAGTTAATTTCACTTGTGTGGACCAAGGCACCAGAAGTTCCTATGCTACACTTACTAGTTTTGTAATGTTGATAAGGGTTTTTAAAATTTTTTTCATATGAAATATGAACTCATTATTATTAGTTATTGGTTTTTATATGTAGCAACTATTTAAGTAGAAGGGGTGAGACCAACCTAATTGGCCCTTACCAAACTAGCTCCAAATCTTGTAAAAAGATTCACTACCCTGGCATAATCATTTTGGAAATATAAATGGAAGCACCATCGGACATGTTCAGAAAACATGTATAACCAAACTCAATACTTTGATAAAGCTATTTGTCCAAAGAATCCTTGTGAATTTTTGGACATTCTCCTCTAAGCCAGAATACATGAACGTAGTAGTGTCATGGTGATTACTTTATTTACCTTACCAGTCAAAGTCACATTTCAAATCTGGCATGATCTTATTCTTAGCCATCATAATTGCTTAATTTACCTTAATGAGATGTCAGTGGCTTCATATATTCTAGCCTGGAAGAGAATGTACAAAAGTTCACGAGATTTCCTTAGACTAACAGCTTTATCAAAGTATTGAGTTTGGCTATAAATGTTCTCCGAACATGTTCTATGATGCTCGTATTCATATTTTCAAAATGATTATGCCCAGATAATGAATATTTTTACAATATCTGGAGTTGATTTGGTAAGGTCTAGTCAGGCTGAGTCTCGCTCTTTCCAATTAAGTGGTTGTTGCACACAAAAGCCAATGCATTAGAATAAACAATACTAATGAGTTTATATGTTATATGAAAAACATTTGAAAGTCTTATTGACGTTATAAAACCAATTAGTGTAACATAGAAGTTATAGTGCACTAGTTCAATTTCATTGTGAAATTAGCTAGCCAAGGACTATAGATGGTGAAATCTCTAAGTATGTGATCTCTTTTGCGGTTTGTAGGGGAGATGAGGCATAGCCTCTTGGCTACTGCAAAACAAATTTAAAATACTCAAAAGAAGAGTTGACTGTTAAAAGCCAAAGTATGATTAACAATAGCATAACTTGAAAGATCACTGCCATGATCGGAATGACACAATAGTGATTTTTTTGAAAGATAAATTGTTTATTGAGTGTAAGAGTTGATATTTTGGAAGTGATAATTGAGATTTTTTATAGAATCCTTCAATTTGTAAGATCTCTACCCTTATCAACCAGGTATAAGTAAAAATGTTATTAAGATATATTGTCGTAATTATTGAATAGTAGAATGTTAAATAGGGGTGTAATCGAATCGAGTTGTTCACGAGTAGCTCGTGAGCAGCTCGATTAAATACTTGACTCAAACTCGAGTTGACCGAGTTTGAGTAGCTCGATTAGGCTCACGAGTTGAGTTCGAATATTGATTTTCCAAGCTCGTCAAGCCTAATTGAACATTTATTAATTAATAATTATATATTTATTTATTATGTATTTACTATTTTAGGTATGAAAACTATAAAATTTACCAGAATATTCTTGAGTACTCGAGCTTCAGCAACAAAGTGCAAAAAAAAAAAAAAAAAAAAGAAGAGGGCTAATGAGTTTCGAGTACTCAAGCGCTCTCGAACTCAAGATTCACAATTTTTAACTCGATTGAGCTCGAGTAGCACTAATAGGCAATCGAGTTTAGCGCGAGCATGATGTTGCTTGATTCGGCTTGATCCCCAATATTAAATGACTCAAAAAGAAGAAAATTCTTCTACAAAAATAAATTCATTCAAATTTGTCTAGAATTAATGAATTTTGATAGGATAAGAAGTGTGGGGTAGAAACACCAATAAATTTTGTTATTAACGTTGATTTAATTGTTGTATTTTGTTGGTAATAGTTCATACAACAATAGTTGCGTGTTTCACATTTTGCAGTAACTTACAAATGACATTTGTAATTTAATATGAAATTAACACATTTTGGGACGAGTGCATTGGAGAAACACTGTCAAATTTGTTACTAAACCTATTAATTTGGCTTAATTTTGTTTGGCAATTATACATATATTAAGATTTGCTTGTTTGACACATCTTGTCCAATTTTCAGTAATTTATAAATGACATTTATAATTTAGTAAAAAATTAACGTATTCAAAGAGTAGCGCGCAATGCTGGCAATCAGGCCCAAGACCCATTAGGATCCCATGCCTATATTTAATTTGGGCGAGATGGGTATCAATAATATGGGATTGGACTTATTTGGGATTATACCTATTAATACCCATTTAAATATGGGTATGATTGGGATTTTCATACCCAAATATAAATAAACCTTGAAATAATTTGTATTTGATTAGATCCACCTCTTCCATACTCTCTTTTGAAAGAATCCTTCATTTTAAGCTGCATTAATAAAACATCTTTCATCCTTTATTTGTTTTATTAGTTTTTAACATTCTTTTCAATAACAATGGAATACCCATGTTTTCAATGATGGACAAGTTGTAAATTTATTTTTGCATTCTTAGCTTCTTCATTTTGCCCTCTTCGATTCATCTATCTCTATTATCAATATTATGTTAAATTTTACCTCTTGACATCAATTTTGTGTAGTTAAACTGATTTTTGTACTAAAAAAAAATTCATGTGAATTTTAGATGTGGAGTGCCTTAATTTCAGTTCAACCTTATTCCCGGGGGAATTCGTCTTTATATTCTGGGTTTCATCAAAGTTTGTAATGTCTATGAACGAATGAGATGTTGACTTATTTTAATTTTTAATTTGTTTAATTACTTTAGTAATGAGTTTTAGTGTCAGGAGTTTTAATAAGATAATATCTAAATTGATTTTTTTAGGGGTAAAAAAATTAAATTTCTGCACATCTTCAATTTATCCTCTTTACATGTAACAATTGGAATACTACAGTTTATAATTAAAAGATTAAAGAGCATTAATAAATGAGATCTAAATAATAATAATATAAAAACAAAAAAAGTTAGAAATTTATTGAGGTTAATAAATTAAAAAAATAAATGATATAAAAAAGAAATATTCATGTTAAACTAAAAAAATAAGTAATCTAAAAAAATAACAATTGATTAATAAGGAAAAGGAAATTTTGAAAAATAACAAATTGGGATAAATTAGGTTTTTGGGCGGTATCAAATGAGACTAGCCTATTTTAGTCTTACTCATATTGATCCCAGGACAAATATAGGACTGTTTGGGTATGACCTATATTTCACAGTTCCAATCAAGTCCTGTCCAAATCCCGTCTATTCCGCCCATTTGCCATCTCTAAGTGCGCTGTAGAAACAATAACAAAATTTTTACTGACTATATCTCCTTTTGGCAACTATGCATATAATAAGAGTTGCTTGTTTTACACTATTGCCCAATTTTCAATAATTTACAAATAATGTTAGCGGGGTTAGTTAGCATTCTTTTACTCTTTTTGCCCATTTCCCTGTGTGCGGATCTAGACATCTAGCAATTGAAATCATTAAATATGCCTGATCATACTATATAAGACCCTAATGGTGAATATTATTGGATATAGAATGTGGAAGAAGCAAGAGATTTGCCTACTTATTCCTCGCTCAAAAGCATACGTGAAAGTGGGTTAAACAAATTTCATTTTTACAAGATTTTCAGTTAATAAAATATGGTTCATGTGTTGTCAGCTTATCACTTTCAAGATTTACTATGTAGAGGCTTAATGTCGATTCAAGTCTACAAAGATTACCTCAATTTTATGCGAGCGTTAGTGTTACAAAGTTGTTCCAACATCTTCTTCCCAACTTCAAAATAAGAATATATTAATTGGAAATGCACTTCCTTATTCTCCTCCTTTCAATTTTATCCTACACACGAATGGATATTAGTCTACCTAATTCTTATACACGAATATGTTTCTTATCAGCTTTTTATTTTCTTTTCATGGGAAATAGTGCTTAATGATATGTATGACCTTCCATATCGAGAAGTTTGTAAACGTTTGAAAAATTTAATCAATTGCAATTAACATAGAACCAGTACGTTTCTCAAAAACAAAAAAAAAAACAAAACAAAACAAAAAACATAGAACCAATACGATGCACTGACTTTCTTGCTTTCAGTGTATGCAAATGATACTATGTAGCAGCCCTTTCCCGAATTGTGAGTAGAAAAAACTTTAGAGGTTAAAGATTTGAGTGGTTGTGCCTGAGTCTCACATCGGAAGAATGAGTGAGGGACTGTTTAGATTTAAGTTTCATGGAGTTGTTCTCCAGTCAACAATTGCCTGGATAGTTGAGTTTCATAGGTCTCACTTAGGTTTGACTACTAACTGACTTGTTTAGTTACTACGTCTGGCCTCTCTCTTTGTTTAATGTAATTTTGACTTTGGAAAAAATAAATAATAAATACTTGAATGTATCAAATTTATAAATTTATACCAAATTTGTTATATAAATTTGTTATTTGAAATGTATCAAATTTATAAATACTTGAATGTAAATCACAGGTAACGTAAATTAGAAACCTTTTAATAAGTAATTTAGTCACTTAATCTGATTGTTCGTGACTCATTAAAGATTAAGATTAATCTTCTATTAGTTGGCCGTGTAAACTTTTTTATATATGCAAGATTGGATTCATGCCTTGTGTACCTAAAGAATTCATCAAATCTTTAGTCATGCATTTTTACTTTTTTGTGTAAAACAATTTATTCTATCGGTGCATATCAAATTTAGTCTAAAGATTAAGCATGAGAAATTTTCGCTAACTAATGTTTTGTGTTGATTCATCGATGATTTATTTAAGTAATTCAATTTTGTGGAAAACTAAAAAAATAATTGTGGTTGTTTGCCCTCAATTATTAAGAGTTTACTTGCAACTTACTTGTCAACCGTGAAGTATTTTGTTATTGCTTAGTAATAGGGCTGTTCAAAAAAATTTTAAAAATTAAAAAATTTGGAATACCAATCCATCTTGAATCGTCAAAAGAGGCTAACTGAGTTAGTTACTGGTATCAAACAAGGTACTGTGTTGGTTTCTAAATGCATTGCGTTAGGTAATAGTTCACATTTTCCTAAATTGGTGGATACCCGTCCCAATCCATTTTAAGGGGTAATTTGGCCTTTTGGCTTAATAAAGCAACACTAACATAACATTACAGTTGCCATCACTAGGGGTGGCAATTTCTGATACGACCTGAAAACCCAACAAGAACTTAACCCGAAAATAGCAAATTTGGGTTGGGGGTTGGCGGTTGCCGGGTTGATGGATTCATGGGTCGGACTTGACTAACCCGCGAAGAAAAACAGGTCGGGTTTGAGTCAACCCACGAAAAAAAAAAACATAATATTTTGTAGCTTTGTTTCACTTATTTACATTCAAACACAAATTTCATTCATTGGATAATTTATCAAGTAAATTGTAAGAAAAATGAAGAATTCTACCTAAGTTTATAAAGAGTAAATTACAAGAGGAATTCAGTGTATGTTAGTAAATGACTTTGATATTAGTGTGTGCAAAAAATGTGTTTGATCATTTTTTATATGTGTGTTTTAATCTCTTTCTCAAAAGGAAAGAGTTAAACACACGGAAGGTTAAAGTCTAAAGAAAACAACAAAATCAAAGCAGAAGACTTTAATTCGATGTTTAGTCAAAGCCTTAGTGAAGTTAAAGTCTATGTCAAAGACTTTCTAACAAAACTTCAATACTTTTTTCAATAAAACACAATCAGGAAGTAAGAATTGATAATTGCAAATTAAGAACTTGTGAATTAAAGGTTTGATATTGACTTTTTAACAAGTTAGGGGCTTCATAATTTTATGGATTAACAAATCTTTAGTATCGGGCTAAAGATTTGCTTTTGCTTCAACAACATTTAATTCATAATAAGAGCATTTATCTTATATTTATATATATTGCAAAAAGAAATTTGTTAATCTGTAAAATTACGAAACCCCTAACCTCTTAAAAAGTCAATATCAAGCCTTTAATTCACAAGTCCTTAATTTGTAATTATCAATTCTTACTTCCCAATTGTGTTTTATTGAAAAAAGTCTTGAAGCTATAAAAAGTAAAAAGACTTATGATGACACCCTTGAAAGAAGAATAATAAAAATAAAAAAATAGACTAGATGATATAGAAAACATTCTAAGTCAGCAAACTAAAGGAAAAGAAAAGATATAAGAATTAATACAAAACAATGTATAATATATAGGAATAGAACAATTACAAGAAATTAATAACCCACTAATAGAATATTTAGGAAAATCTCTTGCATTAACTAATATCTTAATAAAATGTCAAATCATTATAGAAAATTGGACATTAGAAGTAGAAGGATTTGTAGATACTGGAAGTACCAACACAATTCTAGACAGTAAATTAGTTCCTGAAAAATATCATTATCAGTTACCAACATCACAGTATTTTTATGCTCAATAAATGGTCGGAAAATTATTCCGTTATACTCAAATCTTAGCAAAGCACAAGATAGCATTCAGAACCTCAACAAAGTATACACAACCTTTACCCATTATACAAATTTTATTAAGAAACTTAAATCTTAAAAACATAAGATTTATTCTAGGCCTAAATTTTTTATTAAATACTCAATATAGATTAGTATTACTTAGAATTGGGATGTATATTTTAAACTAGTCACTTTTACCCTTACTCTCATCATAGCATGCTATGAAGCGTGGTGGGCCTCCCCCTCCCCCTCACTTAGAAATAGAAGATTCTTTAGAAGACTGTAAATGTAAAATTCCTAGGCAGTGTAAACAGAGTACAAATTCAGGAAACTTGGAAGAATTAGAAGAAAATTATGAAGAACTAGAATAAAAAAATTATGAACTTAGTACAGAATTTTTAAACTTAGAAAAATACTATAACTTATTAGAAAGAGGAGAAAAAGAAATAGATATAATTATAAGTAACTTAGAAAAGGAGGAAATAATAGGAGAAAACCCAACAAGACATTGGGTAAAAGATAAGATAATTTGTAAGTTAGAAATAATGAATCCAAATCTTAAAATCAGTACAAAAAAAATAGTAGCACCTAATGAAGAAATTAAAGAATTTGAAATGCAGATAGGAGAATTACAAAAATTAGAAATAATAAGAAGAAGTACAACAGTTATTATTAGACAATCTCTGGAATGCACAAAATGCAAACCAAAAAATTTTAGCATTAGATGCATTAGCATATTACTTAAACAATTTACCCAGTAGCAGCTATTCATACTATGTAGTGGTGCGTGGTCAAAATCTAAGTACATACTCCACATGAGAAAAAGTGATAAAACGTTTTCATGATATTAACCAAGTATTAGAATTTGCTAGAAATAGAATTGGATATAATATTTATATTGACCCAGAAATTAAGAAAGAATTACAAAGAAGCCAAGTACACAATACTAAAGCTTCTAGTAGTAATATTATAGTAGTAAGGTACAAAAGACAATGTAAATAAATTAGAATTTTGTAGACATTATGATTCTATGATTAGAAATTTCAAATTACTTAACGAAAAGTGCAGGTCTTATAATGAACAAATCAATTCTAAAAAAGAATTGATAAGTTCATTATCACAATAGTTAAAGCATGCGGTAGAAAGTAGAACTTCTCAAAATGAGGTGGTAGGATCTCTGCAAGCACAACTGGTTCAGCTTAAAGGGAAGAATCTCTTGGAATTGGAGATTATTTTTTAAAAAAAAGAAAAACCTGAAATAGAAAGACCATTTGAATACCTTCAACCCAGAATTTTCTTCAAACCTCAAACTATGCTCCAATTCTTTCCTTTAGAAATTAGAGAATTTATTTGCTTAAAAACAAAAACCAATTTCCTTAAAAAAGCAAGAGCCATGCACAAAAGCCCTTAGAAATTTTATCTCTATGTCGTATGAGGGAATAACTATTAAACTAAACTTTTCTGTAAGTAATTCTAAAGCATACAAGCCCAACTATAAATACCCAAAGGTGGATATCCCCACTTGTGGATGTCAACTAAATTATTATCTTTTAACACCAAGGGTGGATCTCAACAGATTTCAACCATTCGAAATATGGACTGCAAAAGAAAAAATGATGGTGACACCCCAGACTTTATTAGATTTTGGGCTTCTTCATAGATTGATTATTATCGGAGGAACTATTGCAATCCTCAAGCCACAACTCAGTTATTTTGGAAGACAATTATGTACAACAGTAGAAAAGGAAGTCCATTATAATGCTCACATTAATTGTAAATATGCGGACTACTCCACCAGAATGGAACAAGGAGGACTTAATCCCGGCAATCCATTGAATTTGGGTGAAAGGGTTGAATTACAAGCCTTATGAAATAGAACCAAATATCGGACCTGAAGAAATATGTACAAAGACAATAGAATACCAACTTCAACATTGCAGAATGAAGACTTTAGCATTTAAACATTTCAAGGCTGAATATTATGAATAAAATTACCGATTATTTTCTGAAACACCATTTCAAAAATATATGTAGATAATAAATACAAAATAATAGAAATGGAATTCAATACAGAAACAACATATCCTTAACTCTTTCTCTAAAGGAAAGAGCATCCCCACCCATATTGGTATCAGCATAAGTTGCTTTCCTTAGGTCAAGAACTCAGCTGATTTATGACTGATTATTTTAAACGGTTAGAATTTCTGAACTTAGAAATATATCATCAAGGTCGATATATTAATAGAATACAGAATTTTAAGCATTATTCAGATTTTTTTGCACTGTTCCAACATCATTTGCACACAGAAAATACACAACTTAATAGTTGTAGATTTGGTTATATCTTTAGTCGAACACTTAGAAATTCAACAACATAAGAATTTAGATTTGTGGAATTCTTTATATTAGTGTTTAAAGAATAAGAATAAGTTATTAGGTGAAGTAGTAGAAAATCTAAAATACATAAAAGATCCAAAATAATAGCATAATTAGTAACTTGAAATATTCAGAAGAAGAACAGAATACTAGAAAATTATATAAAGAACAACTAGAAAGATCTCAAGAAAATATACTTAGAGAAATAAAATATAATCAATAGAATTAGAACAAAGTTATAATAAAGTAGAAGGTTTGTTAAAAGAAATTAGAAACATCTCACTTAGTTAATGAACTTAGAAGATAATAAGTATTATAAAGAAGCTTTTATAAACTCACAAAAATATCATCAGGACCCAGAAGGTTTTACTAGATATCTAGGAACAAGTTTAGGAGATAAAACTTATCCTAAGCAAAATAATATAATAATAGGATTATTAATTTTATTACATCAACGATTAGACATATTAGAAAGTAAAATAAATAAATTAGAATATAAAAAAGATTTGAACGATCTGATTAGGAAAGATAGAAAGTATTATACTAAGTGATAAAACTGAAACTAATCATAAACCAAAGAAAAAGACAAGAGCCTTCATATTCGGAACACTTAAAGAAAAACGAGTAGGACAAATACAGTCATGTTTCCAGGAACTAGTAGAACTGTTAGAGATAACTCAATAAATGAACAAGTAAATATCGGAAATAATGGCTTTATGAATAGAATTTTAGCACATAGACCCTCTGCAAGTAATCAAACATTAGACATTATAGCTATCAATAGGGATGTAGAACTTTATAATACAAATCATATAGAATTATTAAATCCAAGAATATTATATAGAATGTGACCATTAAATTTCAATACATAACTACTTAGAATAAATAGAGAAGAACAAGTAGTTGTTACAATAGAACCTTTGAATATTAAATTAGCAGAACTACTATTAATAATTTGAAACAATCTAGAAGGAAATTTGTAGCAGCCCCACCTTACCCAGAGGCGCACCAAAGGGCTTAGCGGACTGCCTGCCTAGCTCTCGCCAGGTCTCGAATCACGCACTCACACAAGTATCCGAGCGTACTTAACTTAAAATAAAGCAAAATAAAATACACTCATATTAAATACATGCATAGGATTTGCTTGAAAGTATAAATATCACAAGAGTTTTACATCACAAAATATAAATAATATTTACAATAAAAGCCTACACATTTAGGCTATCACAATACATGAAGCACAACATTTACTATATCCAAAAGCAGCTTTCCAGCTTTAGTATTTTGGGAAAACCTGGTTAAGGAAAAACAAATGAACGGGATGAGCTATAATAGCCCAGTGAGTGTCCAAGACAAGCAGCATACCAATAAACGGGTAACATTTAACGACAATAATTAACAAGTTCATGACATAAGAAACACACAAGATGAAGTATCATATAGTCAATGGCGGATACGGGCTCACTGCAGAAGCAAGCTCAGGTCCAGAATACTCGTAAAATTCAATCCGGAGTTACCCTCTTTGAGGAATGAAACTCTTATCGGAAAGAATATCAAGCACCTATATTCTCCAGCACCTTATATCACCCCATTCTCACCCAAGGATTCAAGTTCAATCATGAGTTAGCCTCTTCGAGGACTTTACTCAGATATGAACATTAACAAGCACCGAATATCGCCCAGCACCTTATATCTCACCCAATCTCACCCAATTTGACTAACCGTGGAAAACAATGAAGTTAACCACGGAAGTCGCAAACACAAGTAACACATTGATAGTGAATGCATTTAACACATTGCGGAATAGATGCGATAAAGTACACATCTTTCCTCAAGTAACATAGGTCATAAAATAACAAGTACAAATTTAACGTAACATTTCATGATTTAACATTTCTCAAGTATGACATTACATTTCATGCATCGTACACACATAAGGACACTCACATACTACATTGAGACATGTCACGAGTATCAAATACAAATAAAATCACATTTGGACATGCATCATGCATATATGAAGAAACGCTCATAAGCACAAGTGAGGGAACACTCACCTGAAGCCTAAGAAAAGATTTCGTAAAATGATTGCGATTCACTTCCAGATCCTGAAATTCACGAGGAAATAATCGTATAAAAATCCTGACTAAAATCTAAGAAATTTCATAAGGAAATTCAAGAAATACCCCAAGTCTTTCTAGGTTTAAGTTTCTAGGGTTTTGCTCGGAAAGGTTTAATTCACTAATAGCTAATCTACAAAAATTTTTGCACACTTAAATCACTAAATTATAGCTTATAAAGTCTTAAATCATAGCCTAATCACATTTATTTCCTAGGTTTTACCGAAATTTCGGCAGCACTTCCCCTATAACCGGACTAACCCAAAAATTTAAAACCTGCAAGAAAACATCCAACAACCCAATTTCAACAAGTTCTACAACTTTTATATTCAATTTAAACCCAAATTCAATCAAGATTCCACTCAAATTCAAAATCCCTACTCCAAGAATCATCACCCAAATCTGCACAGGGTTGGTTTTCAGCCAACTTCGTGCCATTTCTGGGGTCAATCCACCAAGAACCAGGGAATTATGATTACATGGTTTGAAAGTACGTTTATAGGGCTACAACTTTCATGAAGATCATCACTTAAAATTCCAACTAGAACAGGTTCAAAATCAGCCCCCAAGTTGGCTCTTCATCAAAACTGTTTACGCAGAACCGAATTTTCAGCCAACTTTGCAAGCTTTCTGCGATTAATACACAATGAACCACCAGTGCAAGCTTTATACCGTTTTAAAGCCCTATGAATCTAGTTTCTAAAACAACAAGAATCATTCGAATCCAAGTTATCTACACCAAGTTATGAAAGTTTTACTAAAACTGGTCCAACATGACTGTTTAAGTGTTCTTAAGTTCAAGCTTAAATCTTCAACCAAATCAAACTTAAATCATGTCATTTCAAGTTTAAATCACTATCTACAAGTCATACAAGTCCATAATTCAAGCTTAAATCTTCAACCAAATCAAACTTAAATCATGTAATTTCAAGTTTAAATCACTATCTACAAGTCATACAAGTCCATAAATCTCATATTCATGGAATAAAACTTCATATTCATGGCCAAAATCAATCATACTTAACAATCAAAACATGTCTTATAAACTATAAAACTATGATCTTTATACTTGAAATAAGATGAAAAGTTCTTGGGAAATACCTTTATTAAGGCAAGATCTTTGCTTAGGAGGAAGATCAACTTAATTTCTATAGATGAAAAATGATTAAATGGAAGGAAAAGCTCCAAGAAAATGAAAGAAAATGGAGAGAAAAATGGAGAAAGAGCAGCCGGCCAGCAAGAAGAAAAAAGAAGAGAAAAATTGGGTAAGTAGGAAGAAAAGAAATGGAAAAGAATTGGAAAAAAAATTTGACCAATCAAAGCAAGACAAAACCAAAGAAATCTTGACTTTCTTAACAATGGAAGACTACACTTGGCTAAGAGTAATTAGAAGAGATTTTTCTCATTTATCTTACCCTTAATCTTGCAAGACTTATAAGGTACAACTCCTAAAGGAAATGGTACAACATGCTAGTAAAATAGAAAATCAATTCCTTATTTCTTCTCACTAATTTCGGCCCCCTTTTTTTTTTTTTTTCTAATGAACATAATACAAAATAAATGGTTTTGGCATTGAATTTCTAGGGTGTTACAAAATTAGCTTATATAGGATTAATAGTTATAGGAATAAAAGGGTTACCTAGAAGAAAATTAGGAACTAAAACTTTACTTTTACTCTTAGGTAAAAGATTTAATAATATAGGTAAGGCAATCCTAGCATCCATAGAATTAGATATGAGTGAAAATAAAGGGATATTTTATTGCTCTCCATATTTTCAATTAAGCTTAAACGATTTAGAACATCTATAGTTAGGTATACAAATAAAAGGATGTGAAATTTTTAATGGACAAGCAAACTTATTAATAAGTTTAGGATTTTTAGGAAAAATAACTAATAGTAGTACAACTAAGTATAAACTAAATATACAAGGAATTATAGAAACAATGAGTAGTAGAGGTATTAAAATGATAAAACCATTAGAAATAGATCCAACAATTTTAGCAGGTGAAGAATGGAATGTTAGTAAACATTTAGAAAATAATAGTAATTTAATCCCAAATGAAAATCTAATGTATAAAAATCCTGACGGTACATATAGCATGAGATTTACTGATTATGAGCATAAAAGATTACAAGGTAAAGAAGATCAAGATTTAGAAGAAATAAGAAGTAACTTAGAAACAAATTTAATTGAAATTAGCTATAGAAGATATTACAGAATATGTTAATAGAGAAATAGATGGTAATACAAATAGAGTAGTAATACCAGCAGGATTAGAATTAACAGAAGAAGAAATATTAAGATTAGAAATGGAAATGGTAGAACGAGAAGAAATGGATGAAGAAGATGAATTATATTATGATAAGATAGAAATATTAGAATAAGAAAGTATAATCCAAATCTAAAAGAGAAAAGCACAAGTAGAATTAATGGAAAATCAAGCCCAATCATCTAGCAGCAGTGCACCCCCACCATTGTTTGTAGGCAGACAAACTTCAGTAGACAGGACAACCTCCTAGAATAACCTACAATGAATATAGAGAACCCTCAGAAAGTAACACAAAATCTAGAGGAAAGAGAATGCCTTTAGAAGTAATAGATAAAAAGAATTTAATAGATGAAGGAAGATTATTAAATTTAACAGCACATGATCCACAACTTTGGCCAACACTTTAGAAACATGGTCACAAATGGTAACAAGAAAATGGGACTGAACTTAGTATAGTACAAACACTAGAAGAAATGTACAGTTACTTAGAAAAGTTTTTAGGAGAATCAGCTAGAGCAATTTGGGAATCTTATAAAGCTAATTATCCACAAGATTTTGCAGTAGATTTATCATTAGGAGCAAATCCTTATAACTTTACAAATAAAATACAAATGTTAATTTTAGGAGCACATCCTAACTTAGGAAATACTTACAGACAACAAGAGGCTATGAGAAGATTAGAACAGCTTACAGATAAAATATTGAATAAAATAAAACCATTCTTATTAGATTATATGTATTACTCATCAATAGCAGGATGTTTTTATGATAAAATTATAGGAGAAAAGTTATTTCTAAAATTACCAGACCCTATTAGGAAGAGAAATACATAAAAAATATCAAGAAAAACAGGTTGAACCACAAGTTAGATAATATTGCAATGAGAGTTAAGTTTATTATAGAACAATTAGTAGAAAAATGTACAAATATACAAATAGCAAGACAATTAAAAGGAGAATATAGTTTTTGTAAACAAATTTATACACCACAGAAATATGATAGAGAAGAAAGAATTAAAAAGAAAAAGAAAAATAAATATTCAAGAAGACCTAAAAAGAAATATTTTCCTTAGAAAATCTAAAGCACGGAAGCCATATCTTAATAAAGATAGACATGTTAGAAGATATAATCCTAGAAGAAATTATAATAATAAACTAGCTTGTTTTACTTGTGGAAGTACTGATCACTTAGCTAAGAGAATGCAATAAAAGAGTAAATATGCATAATAAAAATTCTATTTTAGTAGAATGTGTACAGGATGACATATTAGAAGTTGATGAACATATGGATGATACAGAATCAATATATAGCATAATATCACTAGAAGATAGAAATTCTGAAGAAGAAGATTATAGTAGTGATGAAGGAGAATTAGCAAAAGATTTATTAGGATCCTCTAAAATACTTAAAGATAGTTATGAATCCTAGCATAAATGAATTAGATGAATTAGATAATATGTTAAACTAACACTAGCATTTCTTTAATGAATGTAGAAATAGAATGTAATCATAAATGGATACATAAAAGTGGCTCAGATGACCATCCTTGTAAATTTTGCAGTAGATATCCTAAATTACAATATAGATTTAAATGTTTCATATGTAATTCAGAAAGCTGTAAATTTTGTCTAGAAAGTCAAAATATAGAATTACAGTATAGAGATATAAGAAGTAAAAAGACTTTAGATGATATCCTTGAAAGAAGAATAATAAAAATAGAAAATAGACTAGATGATATAGAAAACATTCTAAGTCAGCAAACTAAAGGGAAAAGAAAAGATAGAAGAATTAATACAACACAAGGTAGAACTATATAGGAATAGAACAATTACAAGAAATTAATAACCCACAAATAGAATATTTAGGAAAATCCCATGCATTAACTAGTATCTTAATAAAATGTAAAATCATTAGTAGAAAATTGGACATTAGAAGTAGAAGGATTTGTAGATACTTGAAGTACCACATAAATCTAGACTAGTAAATTAGTTCCTGAAGAATGCCATTATCAGTTACCAACATCACAGTCTTTATATGCTGAACAAATCGACAGGAAAATTATTCCGTTATACTCAAATTTTAGCAAAACACAAGATAGCATTCATGACCTCAATAGGGTATACACAACCTTTATCCAGTACACAAATTTTATTAAGAAACTTAATTCTTAAAAACATAAGATTTATTCTAGGCCTAAATTTTTTATTAAATACTCAATATAGGATTAGTATTACTTAGAACTAGGATGTATATTTTAAACCAACCACTTTTATCCTTACTGTCATTCAGAGCACGCTATGAAGCGTGGTGGGCCTCTCCCTCCCCTCACTTAGAAATAAAGATTCTTTAGAAGATTGTAAATGTAGAATTCCTGGACAATGTAAACAGTGTACAAATTCAGGAAACTTAGAAGAATTAGAAGAAAATTATGAAGAACTAGAATTAGAAAATTATGAACTTAGTACAGAATTTTTAAACTTAGAAAAATACTATAACTTATTAGAAACAGGAGAAAAGAAATAGATATAATTATAAGTAAATTAGAAAAGGAGGAAATAATAGGATAAAACGCAACAAGACATTGGGTAAATGATAAGATATTTTGTAAGATTAGAAATAATGAATCCAAATCTTAAAATTAGTACAGAAAAAATAGTAGCATCTAATGAAGAAATAAAGAATTTGAAATGCATATAGGAGATTTAAAAAATTAGGAATAATAAGAAGAAGTACTAGTCCTCATAGAAGCGCAGCATTTATAGTAAATAAACATAGTGAAATAGTAAGAGGAAAAAGTAGAATGGTAATAAATTATAAAGACTTAAATGATAATACAATAGAAGATGGATATGATATACCTAGATAAAACACAATTATTAAACAAAATTCAAGGATGTAAAATATTTAGCAAATTTGATTGTAAATCTAGGATTTTGGCAGGTAAAAATGCATCCAGATAGTATAGAATGGACAACCTTTACATGCCCATTAGGACACTTTGAATGGTTAGTAATGCCTTTTGGACTTAAAAAATGCGCCAGCTGTTTTTTCAAAGAAAAATGGATAATATATTTAATAAATATAATAAATTTGTTGCAGTTTATATAGATGATATATTAGTTTTCTCAAAAGATAAGAAAGAACATATTAGTCATTTAAAATTAGTCCTTTTAGAATTCTTAAAGCATGGAATAGTAATTAGTTGTAAAAAGGTGCAGTTCTTTAAAAATAATATAGAATTTTTAGGAACATAGATAGGTCAAGGAAAAATAAAGTTGCAACCCCATATTAGTAAAAAGGTATTAGAATTTCCCAATAAAATAGAAAATCAAAAACAATTGCAACAGTTTTTAAGATTATTGAATTGTAGTAGACTATTCTTTAAAGATTTAAATAAATTAGTAGGACCTTTATATAGTAAAACTAGCACCAAAGGACAAAAATATTTCAATAAAGAAGATATAAAATTAGTCAAAGAAATAAAAAATAGAATTACTAATCTACTAGATTTAAAATTATCAATAGATATAGATTATTTAATAATTGAATCAAATGGACATGAATTAGGATGGGAAGCAATGTTGAAATGCAAACCCCATAAATACAGTAAGAAAAATGAAGAGCAAATATGTAGATATAGTAGTGGAAAATTCAAAGAAAAAGGCAACATTAGTAGTATAGATGCAGAACTCTTAGCAGTAGTCTATGCATTAGATTTCTTTAGATTATTTATATTAAATAAAAAGAAATATTAGTTAGAAATGGATTGTGAAGCAATAGTCAGATACTTTAATACTAAAGGAGAAAAAAGATCATCACAAAGAAGGTGAGTAGCTTTCAGAGATAGAATACTAAATAGTGGATATAGAGTCATATTTGAACACATTAAAGGAAATGATAATACTTTAGCTGATCAATTAAGTTAGGTTTCTAACAATCAATTGAGTTATATCTTATTTTGCTAGATTCCTCAAAATGGAAGCAAGTTTCAGAATAGGACCTTATAATCTTCAGAACATTTCCTAAAGGAACAAATCTCCAATTCAGAGCCAAAGAAGCAGGTAAAATAGAAGAAGTACATAGCAGCTATTATTAGACTAATCTCTGGAATGCACAAATACAAGCCAGAAAATTTTAGCATTAGATGCATTAGCATGATTACTTAAACAATTTACCCAAGTAGCAGCTATTCATACTATGTAGTGGTATGTGGTCAAAATCCAGGTATATAGTCCACATGAGAAAAAGTGAGAGAAAATGTTGATAAATTTAATTCTCCTCTTTATAAAGGTTTTCATAATATTGACCAAGCAATAGAATTTGTTAGAAATAGAATTGGATATAATTTTTATATTGATCTAGAAATTAAGAAAGAACTTACAAAGAAGCCAAGTACGCAATACTGAAGCTTCTAGTAGTAGCAGTCTATAGTAGTATGGTACAAAAAGATAATGTAAATAAATTAGAATTTTGTAGACATTGTGATTCTATGACTAGAAATTTCAATACTTAACGAAAAGTGCAGGTCTTATAATGAACAAATCAATTCCTCAAAAAGAATTAATAAGTTCATTATCACAACAATTAAAGCATGTGGTGGAAAGTAATCACTTCTCAAAATGAGGTTGTAGGATCTCTGCAAGCACGACTAGTTTAGTTTAAAGGGAAGAATCTCTTGGAACCGGAGATTATTTTTGAAAAAGAAAAACTTGAAATAGAAAGACCCTTTGAATACCTTCAACCTAGAATTTTCTTCAGATCCCAAACAATGCTTCAATTTATTCCTTGGGAAATTAGACAAATTATCTTCTCAAAAGCAAAAACAAATTTTCTTAAAAAAGCCAGAGCCATACAAAAGACCCTTAGAAGCCTTATCACTAACCCATACGAAGGAATAACTATTAAACCAAACTTTTCAGTAAATAATTCTAAAACATGCAGACTTGATTGTAAATACCCAAAAGTAGATATCTCTACTTGCGGATGCCAACTAGATTACTATCTATTAATTGCAAAGGTGGACCTCAGTAGGTTTCAACCATTCGAAATGTGGACTGGAAAAGAAAATATAAGGGTGACACCACAGACTTTATTAGATTTTGGATTTCTCCACAGATTGATTATTACCGGAGGAAATGAAGCAATTCTTAAACCACAGCTTAGTTATTTTGGAAGAGAGTTATGTACAGCAGTAGAAAAGGAAGTCCTTTATAATGCTCAAACAGTAATTGTAACTATGCAGACTGCTCCACCAGAATGGAATAAGGAGGACTTAATCCCAGCAATCCATCGAATTTGGGTTAAAGGGTTAAATTACAAGCCTTATGAAATAGAACCAAATATCGGACCTAAAGAAGTATGTACAAAGATAATAGAATACCAGCTTCGACATTGCAAAATGAAGACTTTAGCATTTAAACATTTCATGACTGAATATTATGAAGAAAATTACCAATTATTTTTTGAAACACCATTTCAGAAAATATATGTAGATAATAAATACAAACTAATAGAAATAGAATTCAATACAGAAACAGCATATCTAGGATTATTTGAGTATTATTGTAAAAAATATGCTAAATATATTTTAGAAATAACACAAGTCCCTGATGTTAATGAAGACCAATCAACAGGAGACAATCTTGCCTCTACATATTTTGAAGATAATTTTGAGAGCGAAGGAATGGACATTCTAGAGAATATGATGGAAGGCTAATGGGACCCGCACACCTTGTCAGATTCCAACACAATTGAGATTCGCAAAAGTCACTTTTCAAATTCTAAAGTTTTGAAGTCCGGTTAAAATGTACTTAAAATCTGAACTTGAAGTCTGATAGATAGTCTATAAATACCATGAGTCTCAGACATGTTCAGTACCATGATTTTAGAAGTCATAATAATGGTAGTATAAGTCGTCGCAATTACAGCAAAAGTCTCAACTCTTGTAAAAAGGTCCTTTGTGATCAATAAAATTTCTTTATAGCATATTTGCTTTTTAGTCCTTTACTTTCCTTTTTTCTTGAGAAAAACTTACGGGGAAAAAGGAACGGGAAAAGAATGGGTAGAAGAATACCAGTGTGAAAATATTCTCTGAACATAAATAATTTTAGTCGACTCTTTTGAGGGAGTGAAAGTACCCGTTGTAAAAGGCCAAAGAGTTGGAAGGCCATGTTTTCGGAGACGAGGCAGAAGGAGAAGTTGAATGAAAAGTTGAATTTGTTCAGTCAGATTATTTCATACAAGTATATCTTCAAAATCCTATTAGCTGAACCTATTACCGTTAAATTTATGAATTGTGAATTACATTCTTTATCTGTTTGTTGTGGTTGTATTCATATTGCATATCGAAATTCTCTTGAAGAAATTTTAAACCCAAATAGTTTAGTTTATTTACTAGTAGAAAGCTTATCTATTAAAGAAATTTATAAAGAATTAAACACTGTTGAAGCAAAACTTCAACAATTATTAACTCATAATAGGAGCAGTTATCGTATATTTATATATATTGCAAAAAGAAATTTGTTAATCCGTAAAATTACGAAGCCTCTAACTTGTTAAACAGTTAATATCAAGTCTTCAATTCACAAGTTCTTAATTTGCAATTATCAATTCTTACTTCCCAATTGTGTTTCATTGAAAAAAGTTTAGAAATTTTGTTAGAAAGTCTTTGATATAAACTTTAACTTCATTAAGGCTTTGACTAAACATAGGATTAAAGTCTTTTGCTTTGACTTTCTTGTTTTCTTTAGACTTTAACGTTCTGTATTTTTAACTCTTTTTCAAAAAGAAAGAGCATAACCACCCGACCCTCCAACTCGAAAATAGCCAACTAGAACATGACCCGCCAACCCGACCTGTTGCCAGCCTAAGCCATCACCCCTTCATTTGTTCTTTACTCTCTCTCTCTCTACTTTTTGTCTACTCTTTCTCTATCCCTTCTTTCTCTCAATATCTCTCTCTATCGTCAATCGTTGCTTCCTTGGCACCAATCTCTTCTCTTCTTCGACACCGTTCTCTTATCACTTCTCTCCTCTGGTGCGGATCTCTTCTCCTTTCTCTTTTCTAATGCCAATCTCATATGGACTTATTGTGATGGTTGTTATGAATTTTTTGATGTTTAAAGACCAATCTGAAATTTGTTGGTATTGTTTTTCTTGTTCATTTAATTTTTTTTGTTTTAATTTATTTATTGGTATTTTTTGTTGTATTTGAAATGGGTTAGTATTACCTTTATTGTCCATGCTAGTTTTTTTGGTTTTTAATTTATTTTTTTTTATTTTTTGGGTTTGATCTTCCAGAGTAAAGTGCTTTGAAAATTTTCACATAAATTTTTAGTTGCATTTTCACAATCGCCATAGGATGTTGTACCATAGTAGTAATAGTAAAAATTCATGAAGTCGTTTTGAGCTTGCAGTGGAGATTTTTTGAGTCTAACCCAAAAGAAAAAAAAAGACAAGATTTTTAATATTTTTGAGTTCTTTAAAAAAGAATTAAAGTTGAGTACTTGGACTATCCAAATCCGTTTTTGTGGGTAACCGAGTATCCTATCAATGCAGATCGAGTATACGATTCAATTTTTTGTTGAATTGTAAGATCGAGTCAAGTAGTAAAATTGTTTTAGGGGTCGAGTACTCGGTTCATGACTCCTTATGGACACCAAATTTTAAAACACTATTTAATTTTTTTTATGTATTTGGGGAATACTTTTTTGTTTGTAGAAGTCAATTGTAAATTTGTATTGAATGTACTAAATTGATAGTTTTAGGGCCAAATAGTAATTTTAGCTTGCAAATATCTTTTACATTTTTTTCTAAATTCATATTTTATACTTTCAAGCATTTTTTTAATTTTTGATGATTTTTCAAAATCATTTAGTATTTGTATGGGATTTTTGTTATTCTTTAATTAATGACACATCTTCTAATGTGCCCTTATAATAGAATTTTCAAATAAAATTTTTTAAATATGTATGTTGTGATTTTTTATGGTCATGTATTGTTTATTTGATTGTTTGTCTTATCCATTAAAGGCGCTTCCAAGATGAGTAATAATTTTTTCTATGTATTTTGTGTGATGATAGATTTTGTATAAAATTTTCGTGATTTTTAAATGTTATTTAGTATTTTCCTAATTTTGTCGCATCGGGCATGATGTTCACTGAGTTATACTACGGATTTGTTAGGCAGGTGTACCTATCGCTCCCATAGTATTGTACACGTGAGTATTAGGTATTGTTCCCACGAGAACTATGAGTATTATTAATAACTCTCGTTCTATTATTGAACCTACCAAAAGGCTTAATGAGATTGAAATTTAATTTTACTGACTAACTAATCACTAATCTAATTAAATCAAAGCAAGTGACAACTAGGGCAATAGTAAATGAATTCAACAATTAGCCAGATGAGAACCTAGATTAGGAATTCCTCCTAACCATCTTTGCTAATTATAAGGTTCAATTCTTGATCAACTAAAGTACCAATTTGCCTAGACCCCAAAATTCCTAAAATGGTTTATAATCTTTTGCAAGAATTATATTCCCTATCCTATTGGTTGATTGGTGAGAATCTCTTCTCTACTAAAACTGAAATGAAATGCCTTAGAATCTATGGATTTTGTTATTTGGTTAGGTTTGAATCTAATCAGGAAAGCCTATGTTATCCTATCTCTAGTGATTCATGCAGGCCTTTTTATTTGTGAAATGATCTTCATCAACCAAGAAATTTCTCAATTAACTTAGACTGAATCGTGGATTAGACAAAGATGTGCACAAACTCAATCCAATCAAAGAGTGAAATTCACAAATAAAGCCAAGAAAAGAAGTAATTATTATTGATCAAATTGAATCAATACATAACAAATAGATTAATCTTCAACCAATTTAGGTTGCTAACAAATTAATTCATACTAGATAAAGGAAATTCAACAATCAACAAAGAAAATTTAATAAAACTCATTCTCATGGCGTCTTGAATCTTCAATTGTTGATGTAGGACTTTCCTCCTCTTTATTGCTGCAATTCTCGCCCTCTAAGCCCTTGTGTCCATTGCTTCTTAGCCCTTTAGAGATAGAAGTGAAGAAATGTTGCCATCACAAGTTGTTTTTCTTCCTCTCGTTCTCTTCTCTAATGCCTAGAAGTCTTTCCTTTTCTACTTCTACAATTGCCAAGTGATCTCCTTTCAAAAACCCTCAAATCCTATCTAAAATGTTTCAAATTGCAACTATCCATGGCTATGCCGAGCCACGGCCTTACCTGCGACCTTCATCAGAATGATCCTCCTTTGATTGGCTACTGTGTGCGTACATTCTGATTGTGGCGCAGAGCAGGCCATGGCGTGGATTTGGTCAGAATGCAAATTCTTTGTTTGCTCAATTTAGACAACCATTCTGATCATAGCCGCGGGGCAGGCCATAGCACGGCCTTGCCCATGACTTAGGTCAGAATGCAGATTTCCACCTTTATTTCCCCAATTTAGCTAATTGAACACTTCAATTGGGGATTAACCTTGAATTTGCCAATTTACTGCATATGGTTGTCACCTCATTGACCTCAAATTGATCATATAAAGGTGAAAACCCTGCCTAATACACCAAAAACAGCCAAATGAGTAATAATCACACTCAGGGACTTAAAGTAAAGAAAATTTAACTAATAAACAATTAAGTGAATGAAAAACTCTATAGAACTTAACCTAAATACTAAAGAAAACTACTTCACTTCTAAAGAAAACTACTTCACTTTGGCATATATCAAATCTCCCCACACTTAAGTCATTAATTGTCCTCAAACAAAGAACCATATAGCCGTCAAACAATGACTCCACTAGAGTGAAAAATATGCACATATCTTAAAAACATTTTCCTTAACAACCAAAGAAAACTACTAAGAAATCATTCATAACTACCTTAGATATTCATCATGCTAAGCAAAGTAAAATGAATTAAATTTTGATTTCACAAATTCAACTAGTTCTCCTCTCTTATGTAACTTCCACAAGTAAGCTCATATGTATACTAAGTACAACTACACGTCTATGCTTAAAGGGATTTGGAATTCTTATATGCCTTTATACATATCATTTTTCATGCTACATCTTTTATATAATAGGATTCCATTGGCTGATGTTATTCAGAGATTTGGAGTTCAGGGCCCTTCATGGTGTTATTGTTGTCAATGCCCATCAATGAAAATTGGGGGAGATTCCTTCTCATGTATGGAGGTTTTTTGAGGGTCTAGTGGGTGTTGCGAACAAATAGGACACAGTACGTCTAAAGCTGATGAGATGATGGCTTCTTCCTAATTTGAACCAATTTTTAACATTTCTTCACCATATTGTTCTTGTTCTAATTTGTAGAAGGCAAGAAATGATTGGCTTTTCATAGATAATTCTCATTCTTGGGAATACGTTGCTAAAGGAATTCTTCTAAATATTAAGATGGCTATTGAGCAGAAATTTAATATTGTGTTGAATGTTTCATCATGGCTTGATGCATATGCAAGTATGGTTAGGAGGAAAAAGGAAGTTAGAATGGCCTTAGTGAAATGGAGTGCGGGTCTTGAGGCTTTTAATTGCACATTGATGATTGCTCAAAAGGTAATCCAGGACTATGTAGAGGAGGAGGCATTCTTACAGATGCGAAGGGAAAAGTAAGATTTGGGTTTGCTTGCAACTTTGGGATTGGGACGAGCTTAGAAGCAAAATTTAAAGCAATGCTGAATTCAATTGTGTGTTGATCAAGATTATAACGGAATCAATGCCTTACTCGTGGTCTTACAGCATTTCCTGCACCAAATTAAAAAGTTAGATCACATGTTTCTTAGTGTGTCTCACTGTTATGGATAAGCAAATAAGCATGCAGATGTTCCATCAAATATGGGAATTCAAAGTAATCAGGGTCAAGTATTCTTGGATTTTGCATCTCCCTGAGGAAGTTCATGGTGCAATCTGTTTGGATCAACTTAGTTTTCCTACTTTTCGATTTTCTTAAGTAGTGATTTGCTTTCTTACTTGATTAATTTTCCTCTTTTAATTTTGTAAAGGGGATAATACTCCTCATTTATATTATATGTCTTTTATTGTAATAATTAGAGGTAAAGTTTATGCCCCCTCTAAATTTTACTTTATTTTAACTACATTAATAAAAAAAAAAGAATCTTCTTTTCATTAAACTGATCTTGTTGATACATTGTATCTTATAGAATATCAATATCTCAGTCTATAGATACTTTATTACATGTAGTTATATTAGCACCAAATAATTGTATTTCTGAGTTTTGTAGACAACAATATGATTAGGATAGACTATGAAAAATTTTCAAAAATTTATCATTAGAAAGATCTGTATCTTTTAATGATATCAATGCACTATTAATAATTTCGTAGCAATCAATAATTTTCCTGTTTTATTGATTCCCAGCAGCTCGTCATGAAAAAATATACCATTTCTAACACTTTACTATAGACAAACATATCACACTCTCAGTGATAGACAACTAGTCTTGATTTTTTTTAATTAATCATAATAAAGAAAAAAAGCTCTCTCCCTTCTCTCTTCTCTCTTGGCTAAACTGAAACAAACTTTTAAAATTCAAATTCTTCAGGTGGTGACCATGGCTTTGGCTTGGCCATTTGCCTCTTACTCTCCGGCTGATGATGGACAGCCTTCTCCTATGACTAAGAAATCATTCTCACAACTTTTCTCTCCTTCCATGACTTCTTTTGAGATCAAACAGCCTACTACCTTCAAGGGTAACGTGGCTGTGTTTTGAACCAAAGATGAAATTGCTATGGCTGCATCTCCTTTTAAACTAGCTATCGTTGAAAAGTTCTCCCATGAAAGGCCGAAACTTGAAGATGTTCGTAAGTTTTGTGCTGCATGATACATGAAAGTGAAGTGGTTGTAGGCCACTTGGACTCGAAACATGTATTGATTCGGTGCAATATTGAGGCAGATTTTTTGAAGCTTTGGATAAAGGGATTGTGATATGTTGGAAAGTTCCCAATGAGAACCTTCAGATAGTTACCTTCTTTTTACGTTGCAAAGGAAATATCCATTGTTCCTGTCTGGTTTTCACTTCCAAATTTTTCGGTTCATTTGTTTGATAAGAGGTGCTCGTTTTCCATTGTCAATGTTGTAGGGAAGCCCTTCTTTGTTGATTCAACAACTTCCTCTCTTACTAGACCAAGTGTGGCAAGGGTTCGTATTAAAGTTGATTTGTTGAAAGAGATTCCAGAAAGTGTGTGGATTGGGGTGGAGGGTGATGCAAGTGCAGGATTTTGGCAACCACTGGTGGCGGATAATCTGCCTGTGTATTGCTCTCATTGCTAGAAGGTTGGTCACTCGATCAAAGATTGTAAGATGGAGCGTGGGGGTGATCAGGTCAGTAAGTCACTGGAGGTTGGTGTTAAACAACATCAACAAGTGCAACAGTATGTTCCAGTTAATAGAATAGAGAAGAAAAGTGAAGCTAAAGCTGTAGATGTGCCTGCTGGTACAGGATGGTTTGACTCAACAGCTGTTCAAGGAGATGAACGTATGTACTCTTAATGTGCATGATTCTAAACGCTTCAGCAGCAACAACACCAAGTGAATAGGGGGCCTGCTCCGCCTGTGGTGTCTGAGAATGAGGATTCAGCGCATGTGGTTTCTTCTGAATCTCAAGAGTTACAGTAGGTATCTAGTGGGGTTATCTCGCTGCTTGTGCCTGTTTCAGATATGATACAATAGCAGCAGCAACAGGAGAATGGTGGGCCTTGCGGTGCCTATGTCATCTGTTTTGGATGCTATGGTGCCTGATCCTAGTAATGGGGTTGATAGTTTGCAGGTTGCTAAGCCGACTGAAGAGACTGGATTGCAAGTGATGATATCTGAAGATGAGCAGTGTTTGGAGCATGTGAGGGTTGAGAATAGCGTGCAAGTGGTAGGGTGCAGTCCAAATACTACTCCTGCCATTTTTCCTCTTCCGTAAAGTCATGAACAGCAACACCAAGCAGCTATGTGACGATATACAAGTGGGAATGGAGAGCAATGATACTCCAAAAGAGACCTCATCCGTGGATGTTAGACACTTGGCAGCAGGCATTTTGGATTCAGCACTTGATAAGTTTGACCAGCCTAGGCGATCTAGTAAGGGCTTAAGAGCTCGATTTCCTTCAAATAGGAAATTGAGATCAAGGGCAAAAGTTTCTCAAAATTCCTTTTCCCTTCTATCCAATGATTAAGTCCCTTTTTTTGGAATATTTGAGGCCTTGCAAAAGCCTCACATGTTAGGAGATTGAAGTATTTAATAAGAATGTATAATATTGAGTTCTTAGTCTTATGTGAAGTTAAATTGGATGTGAATAAATTGTTACAATATTGGTTGAGATTAGGGTTTGATTTTGCTATGACCAATGTAGTTGGCTCTATTTCGTTATTTTTTAATTTACCTTTCTGTTGTTTGGTGATTGGTGAGGGGAATCAACATTTATCTATTATGGCACAGCATCCTCATATTGAATTTCCTATACTTGTCTCCATGGTTCATGCAAAATGTATTGTTGTTGAACGTACTCAGTTTTGGGATGACCTTCTTCGTGATATAGGTAATGGCGATTGTGCATAGTTGGTTTTTAGCGACTTTAACCTTATCTTGGATCAACAGGAGAAGTGAGGTGGTAGACCAGTCAATTTAAATGAGACGTCTAAATTCTTGGAGTTCATGAGCTCACTGGGTTTAGTTGATGCTGGGTTTTTCTGGGTCTTCATTCACTTGGTGTAATAATAAGGTTGCCTCTGCGAGAACATGGAAACTGGTTGGATAGATTGCTTGTCAATCAAGTTTGTCATGATACAGGTTTAAGGGTTTCTGTTAGGCATCTCTCTCGCATCCCGTCTGAATCATGCACCATTACTTTTTAGTTCATATGTGCAAAGTGATGATAAACCCAAACCGTTTAGATTTCTGAATTTTTGGGCTGATCATGGAGATTTTTTTGCAGATTGTTCATGGTGCTTGGGATGTGCAGATGGATGGATCTCCATTGTTTATTCTTTCATCTAAACTTCAGAGAGTTAAACAGGTACTGAAATCTTGGAGTAAGGAGGCCTTTGGTGATATATTTAAGGAGGTGAAATTAGCTGAAACGAAGGTGGAGGAAATGGAGCAAAAAACACTTGAAGACTCATCTGAGGACTCTTTGCAGCAGCTACATGTTGCCCAAAACTTTTTACAAGGGAAAGCTTGCAGTGGAGGAGCAATTTTGGAAGCAAAAAGCACATGTAAAATGGATGAAAGATGAGGGACAAGAACACTCGGTATTTCCATGCCACGGTGAAACAAAGAAGGGCTCAATCAATTATTCACAAGGATTAAAGACTCTGAAGGTCATTGGTTAGAAACTGACGATCAAATTGGTCAGGAAGTAGTTGAATTTTTTAGTTCACTTTTTTCAGCACAGGGTGGTGATGATCCTAGTTTACAGTTGGATATGATTCCCAAGGTTTTGAGGGATGACGATAATGTTTTATTAGAAGCTGTGCCATCAGAAGAGGAGATTTTTCAAAGGATTAACAGAATGGATGCGAGAGTGCAGCAGGACCAGATGGTTTCACAGGAAGATTTTTTGTTGCTGCATGGGATATTGTTTGCAAGGATGTTCATCTGGCTATCTTCAGCTTCTTTGCAGGCGCCTTTCTTCCCAGGAGTATTACTGCCACATCGAATTGTTTTGATCCCCAAGGTTAAGTCCCCTCAATACTTTTCTGATTTTCGTCCAATTAGCTTGTGTAACTTCTTTAATAAAGTTATTTCGAGCATTTTATTGGATCGACTTTCTAATATTCTACCAAAAGTCATTTCTCCACAACAAAGTGGCTTCATCAAGGGCAGGATGATCAATGATAATTTCTTGCTAGCACAGGAACTATTGACTGGTATTGATAAGAAAAATTTTGGGGGGAATGTAGCTCTAAAAATTGACATGATGAAGGCTTACGATAGGGTTTTCATGGGTCTTTCTGACAAAAGTGCTACAAGCTTTTGGGTTTGGTGAACGATGGATAGACATGATCTGGCAGATTATATCTAATGTTTGGTTTTCTAGTATTAATTAATGATGCTCCTGTGGGATTTTTTCAGTCTTCTCGGGGCCTTCGCCAAGGGGACCCGCTTTCTCTAGCTCTCTTTGTTATTGGTGCTGAGGCTCTCTCACATTCACTTAACCGGTTAGTGAATTTGCCTTCTTTTGTGGGATTCAAAGTTCCAAGGGGGTGCCCGCATATCACTCATTTAGCTTATGCTGATGATGTTATTATATTTTTGGAGGGCTTCAATGAGGTCATTGCAGGTTGATCATGGGGTGTTTAGAATCTTATGAGGCTATATCTGGCCAAAAAGTGAATCTTCACAAAAGCTATTTTTTCGGTGGATGATCGTATGAAAATGGAGAAACGTCAAAAATTGCCAGACTTACAGGTTTTTCTCATAAGTCTTTCCCGGTAAAGTATTTGGGATGTCCCCTCTACATTGGTAGAAGGAAGACTGTTTATTTTGATGGGGTTATCCAATCCATTTTGTCTAGGATTGGTGGTTGGAGAAATCGGTTATTATCAGTTGGCGGGAGAATTTTGTTGATTAAACATGTTCTTGCCTCTATTCCTTCTCATTTTTTGGTAGCTTCTAATCCTACTAAAGGTAATTTGCAGACAATTGAGAAAATCTTTGCAAGGTTCTTGTGGGGTGCTAATGAAGAGAATATGAAGTATCATTGGTTGAAGTGGAAGGATTTGTCTTACCCTACAGTGGAAGGAGGTGCAGATTTTCAGTGCTTAGGGGAGCTTCATGATGCCGGGGCTTTGAAGATGTTGTGAAATTTTCGCACTAAAGAATCATTATGGGCTAAATTCTTGAGGGGAAAGTATTGCTTTAATATTCACCCCAATCAAGCTCCCTCATCATATGATATTTCTTTAATGTGGAAAAGAATGTTAAAAGCCAAAGACGTTGTGGAGAAACATACGATCTAGGTATTGAATAATGGTGATTGTAGCTTCTGTTTTGATAACTAGGTGGGTTTTGGTCCTTTATTTTGGAAATATGGCGTTCATGGTTCACATAGGGTGACTGATTTTGTGGAAGAGGATGGCTGGAATTTTGGGGAATTGTTGAAGTTTATTCATGGTTCTTTTCTTTAGGAAATTGGGTAGCTGCAGTGTCCCTTTTTGGCATCTTTTGATATATGTATTTGGGTGCCTACTTCATGTGGTGTGTTCTCATTATCCTCAACTTTTCAGTTGGTAAGATCCCTTGGCCATAAGTCTTGAATTTTTGAGAATATATAGATCCCACAAGTCCCTTTGAAATTTCTTTCTTCCTCTTACGGTTGCTTAAAGGTAAAATCCCCTTAGATGATGTTTTAGTCAAAATTGGATTCAATGGTCCTTCTAAATGTTGGTGTGGTTCTTCTTCGGATAGTGAGTCTATTAATCATCTTTTTGTTATCGAAGATTTGGCTAGATTTTGTGGTAAAGGTTTGGCTGGTTTTTGCATTTGTATAGGCAGGGTTTTTCGATTAGAGAATATTTGGCTATTTGGTGATTATCTAAATCCTCTAACCCAATGCTTAAATTTTTGCTTCAAATCACTCCTATTTTTATTTGTTGGCATATTTGGAAATTTAGGAATGTTGCGGTATTTGAGTGTAAATGTCTTACCTTTTAGGTGGTTTTTTATTCTATTTGACGTGATATTATGGCGGTTTTTAGGATCAAATTCTAGCCTAAGGTTGGTAGATCTTGGTCTTGGAATGAGATGATTTGGGGGGCTTCTCATTGGAGGAGGAAGGAGACCATTGAGGTGGTTAGGTGGTTGAAACCTCAACATGGTACATTAGTACTCAATGTAGATAGATGTTCGTGGGGTAATCCTGGTGAAGGTGGAGGTGATGGGGTAATTCAAGACTCATGTGGTGATGTACTTCTGGCATTTCATTGTTGTTTTGGTGTTGTCACAAGTTTTGTGGCAAAAGTAAAGGCTTTATTATTTGGTTTTAGATTGTATCTTCAACATCATTTTAAAGATGTGCATCTCCAACTTGATTCAAAGGTCCTAGTTGATATTCTTCTTAATGGCTCTAGTGTCCCTTGGGTAATAGTTCATGAGATTAATGAATTGAAGAAGGCTTGATGGGCATCAGTTTCGCATTGCTTTCGTGAGGCGAACAGAGTAGCAGATAAATTAGCAAATATGGGCTGCACCATGCGATGTGTCAAAGTTTTCTCTCAAGGTTCTCAGCTATCCAATAATGTACTGGGTGATACAAGGCTTGATAAGTTAGGTTTCCTTTCTTTAAGAATTAAATACTTAGTTATTGCAATGTAAGGGAGTAATACTCCTTATTTATTTGCTTTTGTTGTTTTTCCATGTACTTTTGAGGCAAGGTATATGTCCTCCTCTTTCTATTTGTTTTATTATTAATAAAATATGGAGTGGAGCCCTCCCGTGTACGAGGTTAGCCAAAAAAAAAAAAAAAGGAGTTCGGATTTTTCATTTTCATTTTATTATTAAACATTTTGAGGGGTTTTATTGTTGATTTTTGAAAAATAACTATTACTATTCTTCAATATGAATGAAAGTAATTAATTGGAGTTTTTATGATTTCCTTCAAAATAAGATTCTATCAAACTCATTAACCTTTTTGAAAGGAATGATATTCGTTTGATCACTAAACCAAACATGTTGAGGGAAATCTTCCAAAACCTATACTCATAGTAAGATTAGTGATATTTATAACAATAGTAATTGAAAATTTTGAATCAAACGGCTCCTTATTCATTCACATTTTGTATGTACTGATCTATATATATATATATATATATATATATATATATACACGCGCGCGCGCGCACACACACACATACATACATACTAGAAAGGCTTGGTCGTGCAAGGCACAACCTAGACTCTCTAAAAAATTTAATTAGATTTAAAATCACAAAAAATTGATATTTTAGCATATTAAAATGATAAAATCTTCGGTTCAAAAACAATTAGCTCGATGTTATTTTTCATTAGTCACCTCGACTCTGATAATAATATACAATAGTAAGAAATTAAATTGTCTTTCAAGCACCACTAGTTGCTTTAAATTACTTGTGAGGTCAAAATAAAAATTTAGATGTTATCATTGTCATGCAAATAACCAGACATATATGTTGTTGACAAAATATGAAAAAGAACATTTGGTTACATGATTAGTGTAAAAATTAAAATTCTAAATTTATCAACAACTGCAACAATTTTTAAATTATGGCTACTTTAAAACTTGTTTTTAGGCTCCAACAAGAACAGACAGAGAAAATAAGGAGGCCAGAACTTTCTTTCTTTTTTTATGAGTAGGGTGAAATAGGGAGGAGGGAAAAGAGATCAGAAAAGGGAAATGAAAATTTACCAGATGAAAGAAGCAGATAGATATATCTAGGGGTGGGCAAAAATAATCGAAAAATCGAAAAATCGCAATAACCGGTCCATTCCGAACCGAAAAATGAGGGTAACCGAACCGAATTTGAAAGCGGTTAGGTTAACCGAACCTCATTTGTAAAAGCGGTTCCGGTTTCGGGTATCAATTTTCAAAAACCGCGGTTAACCAAACCAGTCCATATATACGTCTTAATGGCTAATATTTGTAATGTTATAGAGGAATTGAGGAGTATTAATTCATTTCATTTTCAAGTTTAAGATTATTTTAAAACTTGAATATCGTATTTAATTTTTCTTTCAATTTAATTTCTTGATGCTAACTAAAAAATTATTTTCATATAATTGAAATACATAAATTTTTTACTCTTAAAAAGAGCAATCTTTTTTAACATTTTTTACTTTTAAAAAGAGTGGATGCAAGAGTTTCAATTGTAATTTTATTGCTTGTTTTTTAAAGTAATTGAAATTGTATAAGCATTTTTTTAATTTGAGCAAAGGTTTATGTTATAATATTTTGATCTATTTTGTCAAATTAACTTAAACTATACGGTTCCGAGTTACCCGCGGTACCCGACCCTCTTTAACCGGGTAACCGATAAGCGGTTAACCGATTAATGAGGGTCGAATACGGTTTATAAATTAGGCGAACCGGTACAAGCGGTTCCAGTTAAAATATTAGGTGTGTGGACCGGTTAACCGGTCCATACCCACCTTTAGATATATCCATGAAGAGAGAGGAAAATAATTAGAGTTTCTTAAAAAATATTGACAAATTTAAAATTTTGACCTAAAAAGCCAATCACACATAAATGAGCTCAAATGCTCTTCATTTAACTTGCCACTTGTTAAAAAAAGAAGGGTGCTACAGTAACTCTCCTTTCTTTTTATTATATAGTTGTGTATATATATATATGTATATATATATATATATATATATGTATATATAGACATACACACTCTCTCTCGAGAAACATTCGTAATCATCTCTAAATGCATCAATTTAATCAAGTCATCGCTCAAAAATATATATTTTTTTTATCAATTCAGGAATAATTTAAGCAATACCACGAGACAGAAATAGAAGGTGCCAAAATTTGCCGAAACAAAAACATGAAAGACCAAATTGAGACTATCAGTCAATATAAGGGACCAAGAATTAATTTTTCCCTTTTAGTAGTGGGTGCAATATTTCGATCTACTTATCAGAAAAGGAAAAGAAGAGTGCAAGAGCAAAAATCGTGTGTCCTCAACGCCCACGCAATCGCAATCACAGCATAAGATGGAAAAACAGGATTACAACAATATTTCAACAGAAAAATAAATTGAGCCCTCGGATTCTAGGGTTTCAATCCCTCTTCCTAAATTGGTAAATCCCCCATAAATCCCTCAATTTTTGATATTTTCCCGTTGAATTATTGAAATTTATTGTATATTTTTAATCTGTTCGGGTGAAGTTTAGTTTTTCTTTTGTGGGGCTGATTGATATTATTTTCACGTGCCCTTTTGGTATTTTTAGTTCATCTCTTGCGATCATAGTAAAATCCCAAAATATTGGGGAAAAATAATTTTTTTTAAAAATTTATTTTCTTTCACTTTATTGTTGTTCTTTTGCATATTTTCTGCCAACTAATGAATTCAGGTTTCTTGTAAATTTTGGGTTGTTTCTGAGAAGGGTTTCGGTTAAGTTGTGTTGTTTCGAATCGTAATGAATTGGATTGGATGGGGTTGATCAGTAGGCGGAGAAGTTAAACAAAACATATTAGTATTTTGGCTGTTGGAAGTGAAGATTTTTTGAGAGAATATGATGTTTAGAATCATGAATGGCTTGGTGTTTTAGTTAGTGCTTTAGTGATTGATTTTATCCTGTAACTAGATTTTTTTTTTTTCAATTGTATGTAGTTTGGTTCTTTTTCCTGTTCTAGAATTTGTGTTGATTCTATTAAATATCAAATTGTGAAAATTCCAATACGAGAGCAAATTGGGCAGATTCTGCTTAGGAAAATAGGGATATAGCTCCGAGTGTTTTAGAACTTGGGACGATGGATGAAAGGATTTAAGCCTGTTTGCAGTTACTGTTGTACCACCGTTGTGGTGGAGGACCTGTCTAATGCAGTGTCTATTCATATTGCTTAGCCTTTTTTTTCTTTTCCTTCCTAAGTGTTGAATAGTTTGTTACTTCTGCTTTCAACTTGTTTTCCAATGTAAGAGAGGAGAATCTTCTGTTGCAATGCATTAATGTGGCGGTTCGCATAATGTGTTCTGTTTATCTCCTTTATTATTTTTTTTCTTGACAGCTATTGAAATGGGTCTTTTAGATTAAGCATCTGTGTTCACTTTATGTATCAGGTGGAAAGTTCATAATTTTGGAACCAGTCTATAATTTGTTGATTGGCCAACCTCGCTTACTCGCTTTTATGTTTCTCTGCTGATAATAGAGTTCTGAGGGACCTGCAAGCACAGAAAGCCTCTCGATAAAAAATACGTGGCAATTAGCTTTAGCCAACAAATGGCTGAATCTGAAGCAGAGTCACCTACATTCATAAGAGAGGAAGTGTTGGATAAGAGAAGTTTTACGAGTAGAGGAATATTACAATCTGAGGGATCTGGTGCTAAATTATCACTTCATAGTACAGGGGAGGAGAGGGATGGATGTAATGATCTTACAAGAATAAAAAGTAAATCAGAAAAATGTGGGATGGAACTGCATGAGTCCTTGATGGAAAATTCTGCAAAGAGAGCTTTGATAGGCCAACAAGTGGATAAAAGTGAAGAATTTCGTTTTGAAGTAAAGTTATCAAATAGAGAGGTTATTAGTGCTACTAATGGAATTCTGGGGCAACAAGTTGGTAAGCATATGGAGAATTATGTCGACCTCCCAGACCATAAACAGGAGAGAGATGATAAGAAGGAAGATTCCAGGATCCAGCAGATGACTAAAACTGATAAATTTGATACTCAGTCACCTGGACACCCAATAGTAGAGGTTGATAACAATATCAAGTCTGTATACCCACACCTAGGAGATGCAGAAGATGGTCATGGAATTCGATCTTTGAGTGTTGGAGTGCAAAGAGATCAGAGGCCAGATTCAGATGTATGCCCTCAGCAAGGAAAGTACTTTTATTATGATACACCACTTTTTGGAGAAACTGGATCTTGGATTCCCGTTTCTATACCGCCAATGTCCGAAAGTGAGCATGATGAGTGGAGCAGAGGTTTTGGCTCGAACAGGGGATATATTCCAGAAGGGGATATGGGTTGGGGGCAGTTGATAGTTGAAGACAAGGAATTGACGATGTGGGATGTGGTATTGGAAATGTTACTGGTGGCACGAGGTAAAGTGAGTGCCCTGGCGTCTGGTGATATTGATGCAATTTCATGGATATCTAGACATCTAATTGAGCAAGCATGGAAAGAGATGGCTGAGACTCTTACAGAAGCTAATTTTGGCAACACCCAAGAAATTCTTGAGTCAGATCCACCAAAATGGTTGCCTGACAGTGCAGCTTCTGCCTGTATGTTGTGCAGTGTGAGGTTTCATCCAATATTATGCACCAGGCATCATTGTAGGTTCTGTGGAGGTATATTTTGTGGAGAGTGCACTAAAGGAAGGAGCTTGTTGCCAGAGAAATTTCGCAAGGGGGATCCACAACGTGTTTGTGATGTTTGTTTTGTTCGTCTTCAGTCAGTCCAGCCTTACTTGATGGATCAAGTAAGCCGTGCTGCACAGTTGCCAACACATGATCTAACAGATCTGAGTACATTAAGATCCTGGGTAAATTTTCCATGGGGACAGTCAATGGAATACGAGATCTACAAGGCCACAAATACTGTTCAGGGTTATACTAAGGTATGGAGGGGGTTCTGTTTTACTGTAATTTTTTTTTCTTCTGTTAACCAACTAGTCAGGCCACAATATTGAGGCGAAAGAGTCGTGGTATAGCCTGTTATCTTTAGCGGTGAGATCTGTCTAGAAACATGTTACCTGGGTGCGCAGCTTTAAAGTTCCTCTCTTGCATTTTCTATCTTGTTGGGTAATATTTTCCATGTACTCGGTAATTTTAAAGAGAAAATTCTCTGTAATTAAAAGTGTATTAATTTTGTAGTTTTGGTTCTTCTGAACTATGTTTGTGGAACTTCCCTTGAATCTCATGCATTTATGACTGTTCAGATTGGTTCTCTGGCACCTGAAAAGAAAATTCCGGAAGCTATTCTACGAGATGCAAAAGGTCTAGCTATACTCACTGTTGTAAGAGTAGGAATGATGGTAACATACAACATTGGAACTGGATTGGTGGTTGCTCGAAGGGAAGATGGCTCATGGTCACCACCCTCTGCCATATCTACATTTGGTGTGGGGTGGGGTGCTCAGGTAACTAGTTTATCTGTTTCATTTTTTTTTTTTTTTTTTGGTCTCTACCAGAAGCAAGATTTTTTTTCCCCAAAAGCATGGGTTAGCATCTAAAGCAATCCTGCCGCAGTCTTTTTCTTGCAATCCCTGTGTTTCTAATCTCCATGCTATCGATTTGCACATAACACTTCCTAGGAGCCGCCAGTTCAGTTCTGTTTTTGGTCCTTGAGCATCTTATGCATTTTATAGTTGAACATTTTTTTCTTCATGGTTTGGTGAATGAAATTTTAGACCAGATACTATGCTGACCCCTGACCTTTGTATAGGCTGGAGGTGAGTTGACTGACTTCATAATAGTGTTGAGAACTAATGCTGCTGTCAAGACCTTCAGTAGTGATACGCATTTATCAATTGGAGCTGGTCTAAGTGCTGCATTTGGAATCATTGGACGCACTGCTGAAGCGGACCTACGAGCTGGTGCTGGCAGCTATTCGGCTTGTTATACATATAGCTGCAGTAAAGGTCATTTTTCCTTCTAACACCCTTTTTGGTAGAGTAAATTTGTTTTGCTAGTTCAATATTGAGTTTTTTCCCCCTAAAAGATTCATTTACTTAATTTACTATTAATAAAGTGGCAGCACTGCATTTGTTGTTAACTTTTCTGTCATTTTTTGAACTTTTATTATTGCCCTTACTTTAGAGGGTGAAATCATACCAATATTTCGCAATCATCAGTAATAAATAGGAACTAACCAAATTTTGTCTTAACTATCCTAATTTCAATCAAATTACCCACATTCTTCTCAATTTTATATCATCATTTTTCCTTCTTTCAAGCACACTCATGGGAGTGTGCCCTCAAACACTAGTACTCAATTAAAGGTGAGAGGAAAGATCTGTTGTTGCATGCTTTTGTGTGTATTGGCATCAAGTTGTACAAGGTGTAGAACTATTTCTGGCCATTTGTTGTCAACTTTTAAATCGGAACTGTCATAAATTGAAATGGATGGTCTGATTAATTGAAGACCATAAGGGTATGAGAAGATAGATGCAGTTAAAATTGAGCTAGGTAATTCTATAGGCTAGGAAAAATCCTATGGTGCACCTGTTCACCACTTTCTTTTCGGCCTTTTGTAATGTATTAACATAGTGATGGTGATTTACTTTTCAAAGTCTTTGTCAAATTGTGATTTCATGGTCGGTGATATGTGCATAATTTTTTTTTTAAATTTTTTTATTATCCTGCCAAGTAGGTGCTTTTGTTGGATGTTCGCTTGAAGGGAGCATTGTCACAACCCGTACCCGAGAAAATTCAAGATTTTATGGTAGCCAGTCTCTAAGTGCGTCTGACATTCTTCTCGGGTCATTTCCAAGACCACTTGCAGCAGCCATTCTTTACCGTGCACTGGGAGACTTGTACCAGAATCTTTGAGGGCGACTCCTACAGTTTCGAGAATGTATATTTTCATTTGTCTCCCAAGTGTCAGGAGTTGGAGTTCGTGCCTCTTTAATCGGTAGTCACTCACGTCCATTACTATATGAACAGTTAATTCCCACAATTCTTTTGTTCATGTAAATAGCTACTCAAATGTGTATAGTGTTCATGAATGAAAGGAAATGCTACATGCGCTGTATGCAACTTAAATCAGGGGAACCTCACTTATCACCTTCAAGTCAATTGTTAATGATGGTCAATGGAAAATGGGAAAGAAATCTGTTTCTCTAGGTTGGATTTTATTGCTTTTTGTTGCTTGTTTTACAGCAGGAATGCGCATACCTATAGATCCCATGTCCTAACTGACATTCTGACCTAACTAATTCACCAAGTGACATGCTTCTGGAGCAGCTATTAGGGAAATTATCTTAAAGAAAGAATCCTGCCTTTTTGTCTCCGAATTTTCTTAAGCATGCCTGAATTTTTTATTTGGTTGTTCGTTATTATTCTTTGATTTTGGTCTCCAACATCAGAACCCTACTTTTAAACTAAATACTACTGATCGACAGGAAGAAAATTATGCAAAACCATAGTTCGTAATCCATTTCACTGTTTTACACTTGGAAAACGACTTGAGTGATTTGATGCAAAACCGTGGATTAACAGACCAGTTCTCTGTTTTACAGTCGTAATGCATGGGCTATCTGGTTGATATTTTCTTCCTTCAGTCTATTGCATATCCTAGCGCCTGCTACAATTTTAAGAATGGTACCATCACCAAGAACTTTAGTTCGGTACTTTCTTTTCCTTTTATCTTTTCCTTTTATTTTATTTTACATTTGTAAAACTCTATTGATTAAACTCGGATAGCAAAGAGTCCTAGCTGTGAAATGAATATTCAAAACGAACCTAGTAACATATTAAAAGCTTGCAATCCCATGATTATAACGATCTTATTTAGCCCAACAATTAGACTTAGGACCTAATGAAGCCTCAAAAAATTTCATGCCCCAAAAGAAATTGATCCTAAGAAAACAAACTTCTGATTGCTATCTAGAGATTCAAATAATCTATAAGATGGGAATGCCACATCCCCAAGTCTTTGGATCCTCTGGGAAGCACATACAGTGCCTATTGGGAAGAACGGTGTATCCGCTGTTAAATTAAAAGAAAGCTAAGAATACAACGCATCCTTTTGAATATTACACCGGAGATTCAAACCGGACCCAAAACAAAAAATTAATTTGACTTCAGGGTGGATCGATTATAGCATTTGGTTTTTCTTTTCTTTTAATTAATTCTCATTACAATACTTATCACAAGACATTTGCGTCATACAATTTGGGATAAGACTCTTGAGTTTATGTCACACAGAATTTGTTAAGTTGCTCCTTGCCAAAAAATCTTACCTCATATAATTTGGGGTAAGACTTCTGAATTTTTGCCACACAGAATTTGTTAAGGTGCAGCTTGCCAAAAGTCCGGAGTTGAAGGCCCGTCCTTGACAGTTGAAGGGGGGAGGGGAAAGGTGTAGTTCAGGAATATATTGGAAGTTGGAGATATAAATATTCTTTAAAGTGTACGTATTTTAGTTGACAGTGACTCAACTACAGGTCTTCAAGATTCCCCTAAAACCAATAAATTACGTGAAGAGAGCTAGCACGGATCGTCTTTACGGCACAAACTCCTGAACGATTGCCTTAGCAGATAGAAGCCTGGGACACCGAAGGCTTTCTATTTTTGGTGCGGAAAGACAATCGTTGAACAAATGAGTTCACGATCCTCTCCTAAGACGAGTATCCCGGGAGAAAAAAATTAAAAAGAGAACACAATTAAGAGAGAAGTAAGCATCAAGAACTGAAAGCAATGGCACGTGGATTGCAATGATGTACGTTAAACCAAGCGTAGGCACCCCTCGCAGCCATTGCTGCGGCGGTCTTCAAGTTTCAAGGAGAAGCACAATCTGTTCCAATTTGGTTATTCTTTATGTATCTGATTGAAACCAGGCCCAGAAAGGAGTAAAAAAGAAAAGGACAGAAGAAGAAGAAGCAGCAGTGAGCAATCCATTTCCAAGCCACACACATCAGGAACAGCAGCATAAACATAGACCCGTCAATAGTGAGAACTCTGTTACCAAAACTGTAATTTTTCCCCAGTTACAAATCATAACCACAAGTAATGTCTGTGTATAGCTGCAGATGGCCAAAACTTTTTGCAGTAAAAATAAAAGGAATGTGCCGAGGAGGAGGAGGAGGAGGAGGAGCGGGGGATAAAGAGTGGGGAACACCCCCGCTGGAGCTATTTGTACTGGATATCTAGCTTTTGTATCAAAATGTGCGAGAAATGCCTAAAATAAAAGGAAAGAAAAAAGAATATTTCCGCTATTCTACATTACAACTTCACTGGCTTCACCCACCAGTATTTCTATAGAGGGATAGACAGAGATAGTGTTCTCTTGACTTTTGCACAAAGGACATCACTCGATGCGCATATAATGACAGATTGACATTCTCTTCCATCTCTCTATCTGCATCATGGGAACTTATTAGTATTAGCATGTTAAATGACATTTTTGTAAATGCACTACCACACTAACATTATTTTACCAACTTACCTGGTGCTAGAGTTCCCTAGGGTAAGCTCAAGATCATCAGATACTAATTCCTCATGGATCCTCTCTCCTTCCCAGGGCTTGACTAGTCCCATCACACTGCTGCCAAATGCAAACTCAGCAGAAATGGCATCAGCCATGGGTACATCAGCTGTTTGGTCCAAACCAGCTGCAAGTGCTGGGGAGCATGTTCCACTCTGGCCAGGAGTCCACATATGGGATCCTCCATTTGATAATGGCTCTTTGATCTTAAATGGGTTGGATGCAACAAGACTGAATGTGGGAGATGAAGGCTCGTCTTGGGGAGTTTGAACACCAGACAGCCATCCTGAATCAGGGGGAGTCTGACGACCGGGACTAGGAGGAGTAGAAGAGGGTAAGAAGGCATATTGCTGTCCTCCCCAGGTTGAACCACCTATTTGTTCATTCCAGTTATCTTTCATCTTTGGGGTCCGGGCGGTAGGAGAGCTCAAAGGAGGGGTAACTGGAGCACTTATGGAGCCACCAGGGATGTAAAGATGGTGCAGACGCTTGGATGAAGCAGGTGATGAGCCAGACGATAAATTTTTTAGCCAAGGGATAAGTGAGTTAGCATCAGCAGTGCCATTTGCATTAGCAGCATAACAGGATGAAACAGGGCTTGGGAAGGACGATGAAGTAGGACTTGGATTGTAAGATACACCAGAACTTGGTTGGTATGATGAGCAAGGACTTATCGTTGCTGAACCACCAATAACATCCATATATTCAGCAGGCTTGCATCCCTGCACAGAAGAAGAAATTATCAGCTCAACGAGGTAATAGGGATATCATTGGCATCAGTAGGGCCCCAAAATGCAGCCTATTGCTTACTATTATGTAAGCCCGGATAGAATCTTAAGCATTCTATAGCAAGCAGACATTATATCTTCTTAAGTACTGTGCTAACTTGATGTAACAAATCCTAAGCTATTCATCGTAAGCAAAGTTTCATAACTTGCAAGAAGCTTGACATGTTTGTTGTGTGAAGTGTACTCCATAATCAAATATAGTTCCAAGATACTAAGCTATTTATATGACAATAGTTTCAAAGGATACACACTACAAGGCTATATGTTCAATTACTAATACAGAGCTTTCCATCCAGAAATAGAAAGTTATTAGCTACAATCATATGGTAAATCTCATGATGGGGCACGCAATTATACAATACATAGAAGGAAAAATAAGAGGTCCAGCTGTATGCAAAGCAATTTCAATGTGCATTCTTGTCAGTCCCTAGCAAGGTCACTTGGGCTGAATTCTTGAGATATCTAAATTAACCACACATGGAGTTTTGGATTAATTGTATTTGTGTTCATTTGTTAGCTTGTTCCTTTAATTGGTATGAACTGAAAGCCAAACATTTAAAAAACAACTTTCTAGCTTCAAATTTTGAGATTGCTCCCAATGATTTATGCTAAGTATCCTCAATCATCCGATGAATCCATCTATTCCACTTAAGCACCTGAATAATCCATAACCAATCAGCTCACCAAAACATCATGCAAACATGATCAATTAGGTCCGACAAGTAAAGAATCCAAACAAATCCTTGGTAAAGAATAACTGCAGAAGATTATCAAAAAATTATAAAAAAAAATAGCTCCACAATAACTAAGATGTGAGACAGGTTGTACTTATCCCTTTTGCAGAGAATGTTCCGATTTATTTTTCTTTTTCTGATAAAATTCTTTTAGCAAGTAGAGTGAAACTTATTGAGATAAAATTCTAAGAAACAGTTTACTGGTTGAAAGAGACCAAACAAAGTGATGGAAACAAAGGAAACAGCATTAGTGAATTTTTTAATTTATATTGATTTTTGAAGATATTTTAGCACCTGATAAGATCAACCGAAATTTGGACCCCAACTAATCTTAAATTGTAAGGTCAAAAGTAGAGATCTCATTCACAAGAAGATCAGTTAAATTATAGGATTTTTTACATACCAAAAACTCATGTCATTTTCAGCAAATATATAAAAACCAAATTCACTCCAATAAATTATCACATATACATTTTGCATTTCCTATATTGAACAGTTTTATTTTACATAGCAAACCCAAGAATCCCTTTCCTTTTTCTCCTATTTGCATCAATAATTTAACTAAAAATAAAATCATACAGCAAATTTCAGTGCTGGTCAGTGACCAAGAAACACAATATTATCTAAAAAGTGAACCAAGAATTTGTTATTCACAAAAGCTATTTTAAAGTACATCATGATGGAAACCCCCATATCCCTAGAAGTCTCTTTACAAAAAGGAAAAAGAAAATAAAAACAAATCATCATCTTAGCAATGTCAACTGCATCATTACACAATCCCTCCCCCCCTCTCAAAAAAAAAAAAAAAAAATCATAGGGAAAAATAACAGAAAAAAGAAAGAAAGAAAAGCTCACACTGCCTTTGAGTAAGAATAAATAGGTATTTAACCCAGGAATCTTGGAAGAAAATAGAACCTAGATAAACCTATTGAAAGGGAAAAAAAAATAAATTCACCCAAAATACCCACTTTGACCTCAACCCCATTTCATTGTTTTGCGAAAGTTATAGTTAAACGTGCAATTTTAAGTCATTTAAGTAATATTTCAATAATAGACTATCAAACCGATGGAAGTTCTAAATAAATCCTGGTTATACTTATAATTGGATGGATATTGTTAAGTATACTCTCAATTAGACTCAAATCCATATTTTAATATCCATCTTGCTCAAATTAAATTTAGACATTGGAACCATTGCGTCTTGAAACTTATTGCCACCACTAGCTTCAACTTCCAACAGATAAAGTACAAGTGGAAACTTTGGGGTAGCTGAATTGACTAAACTACCCATACTAAATGGAAACAATCACCTCTATCATATAGCCCAGGAACTAGGCCAATTTTCAAATGTCATGGCAACGAATTGTCCAGGTGGTAAGTCCGGAAATTATTTCCTAACCCTCACTGTAAAAGTAAACATCAAGAATTAGAATCTAAGGCCGTGTCTTTTCACTTTCTTCTCTTTCATATTTTATTATTCCATTTTTTTGGGTTAAAAAAAGTGGGAATTCTTTGAGCTCGGTGCTTTTAAATGTGAGTTGGTTAAAGATTTGCAGTGTGAACGTGATCTATGTTCGTCCCCAACTGCAATTTTTTTTTTTCACAAAAGTTTAATTTAAATCTGCATCTTTTACAAGTTGAAAAAAAAAAATAAAAAAGATTTTTGAGTAAGGCCGTTAGTAGTAGCTAACGTGCGCCGAACGCAAGAGGAGCGCATTTTAGCAGTCGGCATCTTATTTTAGACAACAAATTCCACGGCAAAAGCAGTTGACTGACTCATCAGTCAATCAATCGGCAGCGAATATCCGGACTGTGCTAACATGCGCCGAACACGCCTGGCGCACCTTAGCACACGTGAACGGTGGACCAATCCCAGTCTTCATTTCCAAGAACTACCCTATAGCTAAAGTTCTTCTTCCGAAGATTTAAAAAAAAAGAAAAAATTATCTTCAAACTCATCTTGGAAAAAAAAAAAAAAAAGATTCAACATTCCGAAACTAAATTGTAGATCCATGGATTGTTACTACCTTATACCGCCGGAGGAAGTAAGAGTTTTCCGGAATATATAACAAAATTCTAACCTTTCTATAGGTGGTGCCGTCTTCTTCAACTACCCAACCTGCTTCATTACAAAGCGCTTTCAACACTTCGTTATTATCGCAATGCTTCGGCAGCTTATAATTCCCGTACGTCCTCAATCCGGCAAAGATCTTGGCGGCGATCGCCCTCCGCCGCCGCTCCCTCCGCTTGTTGTTCTCTCTTTCCTTCCATGTCGGCAGCCTCGTCCCCGTCATCTAACTAAAAACCCAACGCCGTTTGATCCCCTGTACCTCCCACACAGCTCCCACCGGAAAAACCAACAAAAAAACGGTTGAACCGGGATTGAAATCAGGGATCGCTTTGATTAAACCGGCTTGGGTTTAATGGGTGTAATGATGAGAGTTGAAATAAATGATCCAGGTAGAGATTTAGGAGATCAAGGGCTAAATAAATAGTGGGGTCTGGGGTATAATATTGCCACTGGAGTTGTGAGAATTTACGAAATGTGCCATTAATGAATTTTTTTAAGGGTTAATAATACTTTGCCCCCTTGAACTTAGGGGTAGTCACACTTTACCCCCCTGAACTTCAAATATATACACTTTGCCCCCTAAGACTAGTCAAAGTTAGGAATTCAAAAAAAAAAGTGAGTGTTATGACATTATTGCCCTTTCATTAATGGATATATTTATAACTTAATATCATTTCTTTTCATTTTTAAAAGATTTATATCTTCTCTATTGTATTAATTATATAAAAATATCAAACTAAAAATTTAAAGAAAGTTAATATTTAGTTTATATCTTTGAAATTTTCCTCTTAGATTAATATGTACTTCTATATATGTTTTGTTTAATTTATTATACTTTAAGTCAAACAAAACTGATAAATAACACGACACTAAAATACATTTAATTGTTAAATTTTGTATAAAAATGGTAATACCAAACTCATTTATTTGAACTAAATTTTTATCATTTTAATTTAATTAAACTTTTAGACTAATATCATTGTCATTTTTTATATTTATCAAATTATTCCAATATGAAATTCTTAATTAAAGAATATTTTGGGAAAAAAAGAAGAGTTAACCCATTATATAGTACTAGGGTAAACAAGAATAAATAAGTCAAACAAAAAAATATAATATTTTGTCCAAAACAATAAATGATTAGAAATTCTTTGATTAAAAATTTCATATTGGACTAATTTGATAAATATAAAAATGACTATGATATTAGTCCAAAAGTTTAAATAATTTAAAATGATAAAAATTTAGTTCAAATAAATGAGTTTGGTATTACCATTTTTATACAAAATTTGACAATTAAATTTATTTTAGTGTCATGTTATTTATCGGTTTTGTTTGACTTAAAGTATAATAAATTAAACAAAACATATATAGAAGTACATATTAATCTAAGAGGAAAATTTCAAAGATATAAACTAAATATTAACTTTCTTTAAATTTTTAGTTTGATATTTTTATATAATTAATACAATAGAGAAGATATAAATCTTTTAAAAATGAAAAGAAATGATATTAAGTTATAAATATATTCATTAGTAAAAGGGCAATAATGTCATAACACTCACTTTTTTTTTGAATTCCTAACTTTGACTAGTCTTTGGGGGGCAAAGTGTATATATTTGAAGTTCAGGGGGTAAAGTGTTACTATCCCCTAAGTTCAGGGGGGCAAAGTGTTATTAACCCTTTTTTTAATTTCTATGAAGACCTGGAAACGCGGGTCGTGCACGTGTTTAGTCTTTTTGAAGAGAAATGCTGAGAAAGTCAGTGTAAACGTTAATGATGAGGTTTCATACGGCGGCGTTAGTCCGGCCAAGGTTTTCACCTTAATTCTTCAAATAATATTTTGGAAAGTGCTCAAACAAGAAAAAAAAAGTTTGTTGCATTCTCTCGTTTACCCTTGTCATTTAACTTAAAAAATTATTCGAATGGTACGTAAAATATTAAAAATGGGCATATAAATATTATTGTTTTAATGTTTTGTAGTCACTTCTTGTATTTTGCTTTCCAAAAATGAAAAATATACTTGTATTCTATATAATTTTTATTTAAAAATTGGGGTAAAAAAAAAGCCTTTGATTAACAATTTGATGTTTTCTTTCTTTTATATTTTAATAATGACTAAGAGTTTGAAAAGAATAAGTGAGAATCGAGCTCAAAATAAACAAACACACGGACAATTATTTTCACTTCTCAATCATTGTAATTCTTTTTAGACATTACTAAAATTTATTGGAAGAACTGGATGATGTTCACCACTGTTCTTTTTTATGGGTGTGAATTAATGGATTTCTAATTTGGCATTTACGAAGAAAGAAAATTACTAACTATAACTTTTTGTGTATAAGCATTATAAGACCTGAAACTAGTCACATAAAAATATTATTAGAATGATAATTGAATCTTAATTTTTGATAGTTCTTTCTATTTTCTTGTGTCTGCTCCTAATTAAAACAGAAACAGATTGAAATGATTCACGAGTGTAGTGATAGGATGATGATGATGGAAGAAGGGGTCAAAATTGTTTCGAAAATATGAGGCTTTGTTAGGAAAAAGAATGAAAATGACTCTCCATAAATATTAAAGAGTTTGGGAAGGGTAAGCAATTGACTTTTGTTACTTGTTTCCATTCCGCAGCAAGAAATATATTCCAAGAAACACTGAAACTTATTGAAACTTTTTCTTCAAAAAAAAAAAAAAAAAACCATGAGATGAGGGATTTGCACGACCAAGACAATTTATCAAACTAATAAAATTAATTTCTCTATTACAGCATAATTATGTAAAATATTTTAAATTTTAATAGCATAAAACAATCTACATTTATGTAATTTAATTTTTATTAATCTAAAAATATCTTGTGGCTCAACGATTGGATAACAAAGCGTAATCAATTTTTTTTTCTCAACCTAAGCCATGGTAATTTAGTTTAAGAAACGAAATGTGGGCTTTTATAATTACATTTTTTAATGAAACACATATAGAATAATGTCAAACTCAAATACTTATATTTTACTAATTAAATACATATAGATCAATATCAAACTCAATAGTATTTTCGAACTGTAATAAATTTTTGATGATACTCCCTCCGTTCCATTTTGATAGGCTTGTTTTCCTTTTTCATCCGTTCCAAATTATAGTCCACTTTCTAATTGAAGAATGTAATTAATTTTTAACTTCTCTAAAGTGCCCCTATTTAATTATTTTGTTATAAGTGAGAAGTATATAGCAAACCGTGCATTCACACATAAATAGAAGTAATTTGACTTATGGTGCAATTTTCTATTCATATTTAATGTAAATATTTAATGATGAACACAAGAGTATTTTACGAATATCGTAGATTAATTTATTCCTTCAATAAAGTTAACTAATTTTTTTTAAATTGTGTAAAAAAAATTATAAAGCTATCAAAATGAGACGGAAGGAGTAGTAAGTTTAGAGAGATTCTTGTGTAGACTGGATACACGGTATGGACCCGGTACACGCAAGAAAAATCCGCAAATTTGAGCACAAAATTCTGAAGAAAGAAAGCAGCATTTGACTTGGACATGTGTGTGGGTCGCAAGTGTCATCATCCGTAACATAACTAAATTGCACGTGTGCCGCGGACGCAAATTTATTTTTGTTATTTGAAGTTCTCTTTCTCAGAAGCAAAGCTCAGACATCAGTAGATTTGTCTTTGTTTTTGTATGAACTTGTATGACCTTGGGAGAGATTATTCGGCTCAGGCATAGGAATGAAGCCCAATTGGAGAATCGTGCAAGTTTTGTTACGGTAGGTTTAGCCTAATTAAGGTCCAATTATTTGACATAAAATAAACACAACTTTTTGTGATTAATTTATATATTTTTAAGTGCATTTACAATAGATAATTACATTTAATTAAATTTTCACATGCTAATGATGAATTTTCTTTTTAAAATACTAAAATATTGGTTGATTACAATATCATTTTTTCATTATCATTTAATTGTAATATGATATATTCACTTAATTATACTTTCACGTTTAAAATTTGAATAATTAAATTAGGCCAGTCCAATTAAGCCTCAGAGGCCAATGTATTAGAAGGCCCGAGCTTGGGGCGTTATATTGTTAACTTTATGGGCCGAGACCGAGTAATGAGATGTCGACTTCAATCTGCACTGGGTTTAGGCTCAACGATAGTCCATCTCAAAAGCCCTAAACAACAGGCCTAATTTCCAAGCCTGGCAAAACAGACGGGAGAGCCATTATTATTATTATTATTATTATTTTTGGACATAGACGGGAGAGCCATTGATACCAGTCAGAAATCAGACTAGAGTAGACTAGACTTTATTTTTCCGTCTAGGACATACGAAAATGAAAACCACAGGCTTAGGATGGAGTAGGGAATGTGGGTCCAATTTGGGCCGCCATGGAATTCTAGAGGTGAATGCACCAACTTGATGCATAGCAATGGATCTCATTGATTCGATTCTCTATTTCATAAAATTAGAATTAACCCACAATAATCAAATTAAACACACATTCAATCCAAATTCAAATTTATAGTCATTCAATCACTTTATCCCCAAATTTAGGTCCAGTTCATGAACTCACAATAAACTTAAATTAATTTACATTGGTAGCACGATCCAACTCAGCTGGTAGGTGAAAACATTCACTGTGTAAGTTATAAAGATTTTGTACAATATATTAGATGCAAAAGAATCGAGATTCGTTTGGGATCTTCATTGGTATTCTTGGACTATTTCGACTAAGGGAGTGTTTGATAGCACCACTTAATATTGAAAATTAATACATTAAGAGCTTTTGAATTCAGTGTATCTGATAGCAAAATTTCTTTATTACTTAATACATTAAGTACTTATTTAATTTGTATACAAAATTTTAAGTGAGAAATTTTCACTTAATTTGCTAAATTTTATATACATGTAGAATACTCTCTCTCTCTCTCTCCTTCACACACGCAACCTCAAACACTCACTGATGCACACATATATACAAACATATTCTTTCACACACATTTTTTGCACATATACACATACAAACACACACACAGTGACCACTACAAGTGCACACACATTTTTTTCCCCACACACATGCAATAACATAACTTTTCTTTTTATTACATACACACACTTCTTCTCACATGCACGATCTCTCTCTCTCTCACGCATGCATACATGCACATATTCTCCTCTATACGCAGTTTGTCTCACCCCACATATTTTCTCATACACACACACATAAGTATATTATTTTTTTTTTCACTTCCACACATATATTATCTCTCTCACATACTTGCATACACATTCATACATATACATTTTTACACTTTTACACATATACATGTACTTTTTTTTTTTTTTTGCTCACACACATTATCACACACAAATGCAATTGTCATTTATCTCTCACAAACAAATAATATCTTCTTTTCTCATGCATATTACCAACAAATTATTTTAACTTTTTAAGAAAAAATAATTATATTAATAAGGTAAAATATTTGAATTCAGTGTATAAATTCAGTTAGTTATCAAACAGGCAAAACTTTATCAATTTAGCAACTTCATATTTTCAGTATTTAAATTTTAGATTTCAGATTTCACACTTCAGACTTCAATTTTACCAAACGACACCTAAATTACTTTATTTTTATCTATTCTTTATTCTCATATGAATGAAAATCTCTATTACCTTTATGATTGAGCTTTCCTTTTATAGTTCTTGATCTATTAGAATAGAGACTCTCATTTGCTTTAATCTACATGTACTTTTTTTTTTGGCACATCTTTAGTCTAATATGACTTGGATTTGCTTGAAATCTTAATTTAGTTTAATTAGAGCTTCCTCTTCTTTAGTTTAGTTTGGTTTGAATAACGCATCATTTTTGGATCTATTTAGTTGGATTGAAAAATTTTTATGTAAAATATCTTCAGAATTTTTCTTGGTGCCAAACACTAGAAAATATTTTCCTATGTTAAATATTTTTAAATTTTCCTTTTTCTGACTGAAAACAACTTACGTACTTAATGAGTGTAATATTTAATGGGTGTAAGTTATTTTCAGAGAGTTCAAAAGTGACACTAGGGTGTAAGTTATTTTTCAGATAAGTGCCCACTTTCTTAACTTCAATTACTAAACTAATTTTTGAGTGATACTAGGGTGTAAGTTATTTTACTTAAATTACTAAACTAATTTTGAGTGATACTAGGGTGTAAGTTATTTTTCAGATAAGCGCCCATTTTCTTAACTTTAGTTACTAAACTAATTTTTGAGTGATACTAGGGTGTAAGTTATTTTTCAAATAAGCACCCACTTTCTTAACTTCAAACTAATTTTCGTTTTTAATTATTATTGTCACACTTCGGGCCTGTAGGCAGGTAGTGTCTTAGTAGCCAAATCTAACTATTTCTTTTCGGTCATCACTAACCTAAAATAGATATTCTAAGTTGGACTTGAGTGCTTATACTCAACTTATACGTTGGTCTATATTATTTAACTTTTTTGATGTGGAATAGGGTATTGCAATTATCAACTCATTTTTTCTTCATCTCGGATCCCACAATAATATAATTATAGTTAGGCATACTTTATCATTATATTATCTTATAGATTAATTGTAAATAAAACAATCTCCAGTTGACTCCAATTACTTATCAGATATTTATTACAATTGTTATTAGTATTTTTTATCCAAATTTACAATATAAAAATAAAAAATATCAAAACTTGATTTTCAAAAGATTTTCACATTGTCATCTAAACACAGAAAAATTGTAAAAAAAAAGATTTTTTTTCATGTAAAATATTCTCCTTAGAAAATAATTTCCTAAGGATAATAGTCTACATCCAACGAAACAGACCTTTACTTCTCAAGTTTTCTTCAGAAAGAGCTACAAACTACTTTGTTGATATTGCTTTATTCTAGACATGCAATTTTGCTATGTCATCTTAGAGAACAAAGTCTCTTAGGTAGCTCGTACGAGTGTGACTTGTTTATGTGCATTGGATATGTTAGGTACTCCTCCAGTATGAAGTTAAATGCGTATTTGGTAATGTGATGTCCTGATCTCCCCTATTAAAAAGGGAATATTAATGTAATATTTATATAAGCATTTTTTCTATTTTGTCTTTTGGCTCTAGTGCTTCAAATCTGTTCTCAATAGTATTTTTTATTGGCTTTTAGTTTCTAATTTTGAAAAATCTCTTTTGTAAAATTTACAATTATTTCTTTATTACTCTTCCTTTGGATTCTTTCAATTAAAATCATGAGCAACTGATTTTTACCTTTTCTAAAATCAGTTTTTACAAAAATTAAAATCTATTAAAACAAGTCCTTAGTATTAGATGCGTAATATCTAGTATTTATTTTCTTAATATATAGTATTTATTTTCGTCTCCTTTTTCAAATATCTAGACTCTCTTCTTTCTAGTTCATTACAATTAATGAAATCATGCTACATACTTTAGTGAGACAATTTATTAAGAGACTAACCATAGGATTGCATAACACTTTGTTTGCTTACTTGGATATTTTGATTCATGCACATTTTGTACTTTCTCATGTTTTAACTTATACACACATGCCATGTCATTAGCCGTGTGTGCACACTTACAACAAAGATGAGTGGGTGGCTCTTGTTTTAGCCATAGGGCTAGAGTTGGTATCCTTAAAAATGATAACTACGTGAATCAATTTATTTTTTTGAATCCAAAAGGAGTCACTACAAGAAAAATGGCTTTTGTAACAACACAAAATTGTCACAGAAGATCAAAAAGTCGTCAGTATAAGCTACAGTGATGACTTTTCCAGTTGCCACAAGATTGTCACTGATTTTATGTCACTAAAGGGTAATTGTGACAACCTTAAGAAGTTGTCATAGAAGAACAATCACCAGTGACAAGGTAAAAGTCGTCACAAATCTTCAACAGTTTGTGATGACTTTCCTTGTCACAAATTTGCCTATAATTTTGTCAGAAATACAAAAAAAAAAAAGTCATCACAAATATTACTCAAGAGTGACGACTCGTTTTTGTCACTGTAGTACTATTCATTCGTGACGACCTGTTTTTTCATTATAGTACTATTCATTAGTGACGACTTTTTATTGTCCCTATAGTATTGTTCATTAGTGACCAGAATTCTCGTCACTAATGAAATTTGCACTTAATGATAACATTAGTAGTGTTGTCATAGAAGTATGCTATCAGTGATGACATTAGTAGTGTTATCATAGAAGCATGGCATAGTAAAATTTGCACTTAGTGACAACATTAGTGGCGTTGTCATAGAAGCATGGTATCAGTGATGACATTAGTAGTGTTGTCATAGGAGCATGACTTAAGCAAAATTGGCATTTAGTGACAACATTAACGGTGTTGTCGTAAAAGCATGGCATCATTGATGACATTAGTAGTGTTGTCACAGAAGCATAGCATAAGTAAAATTGGCATTTAGTGACAACATTAACGGTGTTGTCATCAAAACATGGCAACAGTGATGATATTATTAATGTTGTCACTGAAGCATGGCATCAATGAAATTCGCACAATGACAACATTAGCAATATTGTCACAGAAATATGGCATCAATGATGACATTAGTAGTGTTGTCATAAACGCATGGCATAGTGACATTTGCACTTAGTGACAACATTAGTGGTGTTGTCACAGACACATGGCATCAGTGATGAAATTAGTAACATTGTCATAGAAGCATGGCATCATTAAAATTTACACTTAGTGACATTATTGGTAGTTTTGTCACAGAAGCATGGCATCAATGACAAGAATTCTTGTCACTAATAGAACTTGCTATTAACACAAGTGTCAATTTTTGACGACTTTTCTTGTCACCTATATGCCTGTACTTTTGTTATGTATAATGCGAAAGTCGTCACAGATATTAACTTAACAATATTACCCAAATATTACAGCTTGACTAGTGGCACAATAAATAGTGATAAACATGCAATGAACATATATGTGTGTGTGTGTGTTCATAAACACCCATCAATCCATCAAAATATACATTTATCATAATATTTACACAACTAACATCAATTCAAGTATCAGTGTCATTATCTATCCTAAATCCAAAAGAACATACTGTGACAGCCCCACCTTACCCAGAGGCGCACCAGAGGGCTTAGCGGACTGCCTGCCTAACTCTCGCCAGGACTCAAACATGCACTGGCTTAAACATCCATCCGTACTTAACTTAAAATAAAATGCACTCATAAATAAATACATTCATAGTATTTACTTGAAAATATAAATATTACAAGAGTTTTACATCCCAAAATGTAAATAATATTTATAATAAAAGCCAACACATTTAAGCTATCAAAATACCGAAACAAAACATGTACAAGGTTCAAAATCAGCTCCTCCAGCTTTGATAGTTTTGGAAACCTGGTTAAAGAAAACAAATACATGGGATGAGCTATAATAGCCCAGTGAGTGCTCAAGTCATGCAACCATACCAGTAATATGTGATTTTTGTTCGATAAAATATTTAACGAGTAAATAAACAATTTGTGAACAATTTAATTAACAAGTAGTCAATGGAGGATACAGGCTCACTACGGGAAAATGCTCAACCGCAGGAGTATCAATCATGAACACGATAACATGAGTATCGGGACCGAGGTAAAAGCTCAGGTCCGAGATACTTGTAAAAATTCAATCCCGAGTTACCCTCTTAGAGGAATGAAACTCATATAGGAAAGAATATCACGCACCTATAACCCACAACACCTTATATCACTCCAAACGCTCTCGGTTGACCAACCGAGGAGTAACGGTGAAGTTAGCCCCGGAAGTCCAAGATCAAGAATAAAATTCAATCATGAGTTAGCCTTTTTCAGGACTTTACTCAGATATAAAATTAACACGCACCAAATAACGCCCAACACCTTATATCTCTCCCATACGCTCCCAATCTGATTAACCGTGGAAAATAGTAAAATTAACCATGGAAGTCACAAGCACAAATAACACATTAGATAGTGAAAGCATGTAACACATTACGGAATAGATGCGATAAAGTACACATCTTTCCTCAAGTAACACATTTCATTAGTTAATCATGTCAAGTATAATCATACCATTTCATGCATGGAAATAATAATGTCTAGTATTACATGGCGTTTCATGCATCATGCACACAGAAGAACACTCACCTGATGTCTAAGAAAATATCTCGTAATACGGTCGGGTCTCACTTCCGGATCCTGAAATTCACGAGAAAATAATCGTATAAAAATCCTAACTAAAATCTAAGAAATTTCATAAGGAAATTCAAGAAATACCCCAAGTCTTTCTAGGGTTTAATTTCTAGGGTTTTGGAGCTTAGGGTTTTACCCTAGGGTTTAGGGTTTTCGAAATTAGGGTTTTCTAACTTTCTAGGGTTTTGCTCGGAAAAGTTTAATTCACTAATAGCCAATCTACAAAAATTTCTGCACGCTTAAATCACTAAATTACAGCTTATAAAGTCTTAAATCATAGCCTAATTACTTTTATTTCCTAAGTTCTACTGAAATTTCGGCAGCACTTCCCCTATAATCGGACTAATCCAAAAAATTTTAAACCTGCAAGAAAATGTCCAACAACCCAATTTCAAGTAGTTCTACTAATCTCACATCAAACTCAATTCAATTCCATTCAAATTCATCACAAAAACACCTAAACTACTCCAAGGTTCTTCAACCAAATCACATTCAAATCTTGATATTTCAAGTTTAAATCACTATCTACAAGCATACAAGTCCATAAGCTTCACATTCATTGAATAAAACTTCACTTTTCATGGCCAAAAATCAATCTTACTTAACCAAAAAAAACATAACTTAAGAGCTAAAAACTATAATCTTACACTTGAAATTAAAAGAGAAATTCATAGGAAATACCTCTAGGCAGACAAGATTGTTGCTTAGGAGGAAGTTCCACTCAATTTCTATGGTTGAAAAATGATTAAATGGAAGTAAAAGATCCAAAAAAATTGAAAGAAAATGGAGAGAAAAGAGGGAAGCAAGCAGCCGGCCAGCAAGAAGGAAAAAGAAGAGAAAAATTGGTTAAGTAGGAAGAAAAGAAATGGAAAAGAATTGGAAAAAAAATGGACCAATTAAAACAAGACAAAGATAAAGAAGTCTTGACTTTTCTCTCCATGAAAGACCACACTTGGCATGAGCTAATTAGAAAGAAATTTTGTTATTTATCTTCACATAATTCTTGCAAGATTTCCTAGGTACAACTCTTAAAGAACTAAGTACAACATGCTCATTTTTTTTTTCCACAATTTCGGCCACCACTTTTTTTTTTTTTTTTTCCTAATGAACATAATACAAAATGAATGGTCTTGGCATGAATTTCTAGGGTGTTACACATACTGCATTTAAGGTAAAAAACCAAATATAAAGCAGCAATCTCCTCTAAATGTTACGTCTTCAAGTTCACATTCGAAAGGCAGCTTTTTATAAATTCCTCATGACCATTTAACAGTAATGCACTGCAATTTAAATGTAATACAAAAGGTAAGAAAGTAATAAAAAAAGCTGCACAAAAAGAAAAGGAAAAAGAAGAAGAACATACTCAACAAGACAACATAAACACAAATACATATCATAAAACTATTAAAGGGTGTATTGGTTCGGTTGCACCCTTTTCCTACTCCATTCCTAGCAATAGCAAACGGATAATATCTTATGTAATAAAGCCAATAATTAGCACAATTGCAGCTTAATTTGCTTAGTAGAGAGAATAAAAAATGGTAGCTTTTTTTGCTCCTTAAGAGCAAATAAATTAAAATATCTAGTACATGTGAAAACACCATTTGTAGGTAATGAAACTTGTTAGTATTCTTCAGTAGGGACACTGAAGATTGTATATTGTTATTTAAAGAATACATTTTCATCATGTATCCTCCTACTTTCAAAGTAAACAATTTGTGGCAAAAACTGACTTGAAAATCAAAATCGACAAAATATTTCCAACCACATCAAATGACTTAAAAATCAAAATCCACCATCATTAGAGCCACAAACCCCAAGCATAAGAATGTCACAATAGTTCATATCTAAGAACATCACAATAGTTCACATCTAGACTCAAGTTGAATCATAACTCAAAGGCTTCAAGAACACTACATTAGTTCTGTAAATCTTGTTGAATGGTAAGCATAGCTTGGATAACTAAAACGATCCTAAACCTACAAAGACTTTCACTCCTCCATACATATTGATTGTATAACCAACCAAACCTAGAAAGCTTAAGACATAATCCACAATTAACTCTTGTTGAAGTCAATCCATAAATTTTCAACTGATTACTACCACCACTACTACTATTATTGTTGCTGCTGCTACAACTATGAATGCTATTCATTATGGCTGTCTAAAAAAGTGTCTTCCTTTCTCTACACTATTTTCCCACCAATTAGTAACTAAAGTGTTAAACCAAAAATAGCTCTAGGTGGTGATCAGAAACTTTTTTTAAGTTCAATATGCAACCATTTTTTGATGAAGAATAAAGAAATAGCAGCATTAAGTACATATCATTTTATTCGATTTATCCACACCATTGGTAAGTCCTTCCATTTGTTTGCACAGTCCTACATGTGGCAACACAAGCACAGTTATAAATGACAAAAACGCCACTTATAACAATTTTCTAAGCAGAAAGTAAACCAAACCGTTTTGAGTCATTACTATAAAAAAGAAGCCATACATTCTAAGTTGTCTTCACAAGGACAAGGCTATAGACAAGGCTGTAGCACTCTCATGAGAACTATGTAGCTACTTGTAATTTCGATCTAGGTTGTAAAAAATACTTTTTCACTAAAAATTAAAATTTTAAATTAGCATCCAGATTAGACTACATAAGTCATGATCCTATCTAGCCTACTAATTATTGTCTGCAGTTCCACCAACAACTACATGCAATCTCGTCCTGACATTACACCAACCACCTATTAAGAAGAAACACATGGTAGTACAATTATGCTGACCAAGCATAATTGTCACGTCCGAAATCGATAAGGTACTAGTGGGGTCGTTGAATGACGTGCCCCGAAAAGGCGGTCTGGTCCAGTGACCCATTTCGAAAAGATAAAGTTTTGAAAAAACTGTGCGTGTGTGATTGAAATTGAGTTTTTTGTGAAAAAATGTATTTTTTTAGGAAAAATGATATTTTAAAAGAAAATAAGGCCAAGACTAAAAGTGCGACAGTTTTGGCAGACTAATTTTGAAAAAGGATTTTATTTTTGAAATGGAGTTGCCACTTGGTATCAAGTTATGGTGTACCAAGTCACCCAAAAATCATTTAATAAAAATAAAAATTTTAGAAAAAATGTTTAAAAAACCCTTTTCCGACTCCAGTCTATGAAAAAACGAGAGAAAAAGATCCGGGAGTCACATTTGAAGAAAGGGAAGGCAAAGGCTCATGCCTAAGGCACGCTTTCTACCTAGCCGAGGCTAGTTGTGAGATTTAATCAAATTTTCCTAAGTTAACCCTGAGTTCTATTGTGTTTGGACGTGTCTATATGAATGCAAATCTTAAATCTAAATGGGGTATCAAGAGGGTCAAAATGTTCCGTCAAGGTTTGGTTGGGATTATCGCATTAATTGCAAGACCCGAGTTAAGACCTCAAGGGAGTCATGAGTGTAGATGCAAAATGGAATGCACAAGAAAAAGAAAAATAGTATAGATAATAAGTGTCAAAGAAAGTGGATATGCAACATAACGGGCACGGGGAACTAATAACTCGTGACTGATATGTTTCTACTCACGGAAGGGGGGAACGGCATGTCAATCCACCGCTTCCCATGTGAGGAGATGACTATTTTTAGTCAGATCACACAAATGTCCTAAAAGTCTAAGTGAAAATGAAACCCAAATATCATGCATTTTCAAATACTTAAAAATAGATAATAATAATAATAATAATAATAATAATAATAATAATAATAATAATAAAACATATACGTATATAAAAATCATGCAGAAATGATGAAAAACTAAAAAGAGAATAGTGTGTGAAATGATGTTAAATGCACACCAGTACAGCTAGCACTAAAATTCCCTAAGGGTCTAGCGTTGGATTAGCCTTTTCTAGGGATTCCCACTAGCGTTGGACTAGCGGGGAAACAAGAAAAACCACAACTAGCATTGGACTAGTGTGGTGATGGAATAATAAAAGCTGATGAAACATGAATTAAAATTGTAAAACTTGAAAAAGGCAAATAAACATAAAAAGACATATAAGATCACATAGGAGCACATAACATGTAAGCATGATGTGTAGATACAAAAATCCTAATGAAAGCGGTAAAACAAATAAGTACAGAAACACACAAAAGCACATAAGGCCTAGCTACTACATTGGGGAATTAATTGTAATTTTTAAGGGTGAAAAAGTAAAAACGACCTATCTATTACATTTGCTATCTAAATACAAAATTTTTGCTAAAAATGTGAGAAAAATAATCTAACTATTACAATGACTAGCTAAATACAAAATATTATATTGTTGCCAAAATAATAAAAATTTGAAATGAAATAGCATAAAATAAACAAATATGTGAAAAGTATATAAAAGAAGGATCACATAAAAATGCATAAAAATCACATTAGAGCACATTGGAGCACACAAAGAAATATTAAAGAGCGATAGGGGTACCTTCCGTGAGAAACCCAGTACAAATATTAATCAAAATTAACAAACGAGTTAAGGTACCTTGATATAAAGAAATAAAGCCTAAAAATATAAAGTCTTAACAAAATTAGGGAAAAGAATATATATATATATATATATATTCTATGAAACTAAGGGAGCCACAAGTAATTTTCTATAAAGCTTAAGGCGTAAAAATTGAAAATTCAACTAATTAAAGGGTAAAATTAGAAATTAAAGCCAAATTAGGGAAAAATGTGAATTCTAGCAATTAAGAGGACTAAAACTAAATTTCTATAAAGCTTAAAGGGTAAAAATTAGAAATTCACAAGGTCTAAGGGGTAGAAATGCAAAATTAAGGTAAATTGGGAAGACAAACAATAAACTTCAACAAAAGTGGGGCAAAAACATAAATTACAGGACTTAAATGAAAGAACATAAAGTCTGAGGGGGTTGATCTAAAATTATGGAGGGACTAAATTGCATAAACAAAAAGTGGTTGAGGGATATATTGATAATGTCCAAGATCTAAGACCTAGAAATGCAAATATTCACTTTATGGGTAAAACAAAGAAAAGAAACGGCTTAAGTAAAATAAAGATAAATTGAACAACTAAATTTAACTTAATTGACTAGATTATTTACTGAAAATAGAAATCAACTTAAATGAAAAAGAATAAGGAAATACCTATATTAAAGGAACGGAAGCAAAACAAAACTATATATTAACCAAAATCAGTTTTTTCTTTGGAATTAACAGAAATAAGAATGAGAACCTGAAACTAAAATAAAGAAACAAACCAACTCCTTCCTTCCCCCTCCACCAAAGAAAGAAAAAACATAACTCATTTTAAAAAAAAAATCAACACACTCCCCAATTATCTTCATCCCAAACCAAAATTGCTATTTCTCTCAGTCACTCTCTCATTTTGCTCTCTACTTCTCTATTTTCATCTCCATTCTTTACAGATTTCTTACTCTCTCACTTTCTTCTTCCCTTTGTTTCCTTTTCTATTCTCTCTTTCCCTTGAATTTTTCTCTAGCTTCTGATTCCTCCCATTCCTGGTTTCTCCTTCTCTCTCTCTGTGTTCTCCGTATCTCCCTTTCCCAGATTCTTCCTTCTCTATCTGCTCTTTGTTTCTCACCTCTTTCCTTTTCTCCTCCTTTTTCTTTTCTTCCCTCCATTTTTTTTATTTCTCCCCCCCCCAATTCTCTACAGCTCTCCATCTCTTTTTCACTCTATCTCTCTCTCTCTCTCTCTCTCACACATCTCCGATTCTCTAATCTGTCTGCTCCAATTTTAACAGGTATTGATTTTTTTTTTTTTTTTTTTTTTTTGCTATTGTGGCTGTCTGTGTGGTCTGTGATGATGTGGGGATCATGGTTACAGGTGAGATTTATGGGGGGTGTTTGTGTAGGAGAGGTGGACTATTGGATTATGGTATTTGCTTGGGTGGCGGTGAGTAAAGGGGCTATGTTGCTACGGGTCAGAGGTTGAATTTCTGTTGGTGGGTTGGTTTTTGGGTGGTCCATGGTGATGATATGGCGGAAGATTGGAGGTTGTGGTGGTGAGGTGGCGACGATGCTGATTTGAGGGTATTTGGTGGTGGATGCTGAGGAGTAAGTGCTGGTGGAAGAAATTGAGGGAGAAGCTAGTAGGAGAGATGCGAATTGGGATGGGATTGCTGACGATGGTGGGTAACTGGTGGTTTCAAGTTGAGGGATGGCGTTGAAGGTGAGTGAAGGGGCTGCTGGTGGTTGTTGGTTGTCACAGGTGGTTCGGTGGGGTTTATGGGGATTGATTGTTCTCTGGTGGTAGATTACACTTTGGATATGATTTCTGTTTTTCTACAGGTTATGGTCAAGGTGAAGGGATGGTGGTGGAAGAGGTTTTGACAGTGGAATTTTGATTGTTTTGCAAGTGTGAGTCGTAGCTTATTCTAAGTTTTGGGCGATTGATTGTGGGGATTTGGGTTGCTGGTGGAAGATTGACAATATTGGGTTTGCTTTGGTGTCAAAGGGGAAGTGTTTGGGGCCAGTTTGGGCTGATTGACGACTGATGGAGGTAATTGGTAGTGGGCAGCTACTGGAGGCCTTATGAGTTGTTTTTTGGAGGTAGAGGAGGTTGGTTCTGATGCATTTCTGGTGGAATTCGTTAGAGAATTGAGGGAGATTGTATATGAAATGGAGCAGTTAGGTGGTTTAACTGAGATTGGGATTGATAATTGATGAACTGGGCGTAGCAATTTAGGGTTTGGTTTGGGTAGTTGAGGGCTGATTCAGGTGTGGTTGTTGATGGAGACAGAGGAGGTGTTTAACAGTGGTTCACAGTCGACTGGAGAGAGAAGAGAGAACGGTGAAGAGGAGAGAAAATGAGCCAGAAGAAGAAAACCCAAACCCATGAAAAAAAACCCAAAAAAACAACAAGCCAAATCCAGATAAAAAAAACCTAAAATTTTACCAACACATTTAAACAATATAAATTGGGTTTTTGCTCATTATATTTTTATAGTAAAAATGGCAAAAAAAAAAAAATGAAATGAGTCCAGAAGAAAGAGGATAAAATAAGCTAAGATGTTACCTTTGAAGCTTGATGAACAGTGATCGACTATATTTTGAAGATGATGAACAGTAACAAAAATTTTCTTTAACGGCTTATGTGTGTTTTTTTGTGGTGTAAAAGTGCGTGTGTTTGATCTTTAAGGGATAAAAGCAAATATGTTTCTTAGGGTTTTCTATTTTTTCTCCCCCTTTTTTTGATTTTAATGGTGTATTTATAGAGCTAGTTTTCTTGGCCTCCCAAGAATATTACAAAATAACAAAAATGCCACTAGTGATAAAAATTCTAATTTTATTTAAAAAAATATTTTTAATCCAAAAAATAAAAATTAATACAACGAAATGACAGTAAACTCTAAAATTTTCCAAAAAATTTAAAGTAGATTTCAAATTAAAGGTTAAAACTTAAAACTGATCAAAATGCGTTTGAGGTTGAAATGACGATTTTGCCCCTATAATGACAAAATGCACAGAAAGATGGCTGTTGGCCACAAAAAATTATTAAAATTACAAATAAGTTTAAAACCCTAGAAAATGCATTTATGACTCAAAAATTGGTGAAAAATAAGTTTAAAATATGAAATGATAATTTTGCCTCTAGACAACGAAGATACACTGAAAAATAGCTATTAGCCTCAAAAAATTACCAAAAATTAAAAATAAGCTTAAAACCCTAGAAAATGCATTTATGACTCAAAAATTATCAAAAAATGAGTTTAAAATGTGAAATAAAAATTTTACCCCTAGATAACGAAAATACACTAAAAAATGGGTATTGGCCTCAAAAAATTACCAAAAATTAAAAATAATCTTACAACCCAAGAAAATGCGTTTATGACTCAAAAATTAGTGAAAAATAGGTTTAAAATGTGAAATGATGATTTTGTCCCTAAACGCAATATTTACAAAAAAATGACAATCGTCTCCGAAAAAATTAAAAAAATTTAAAAACATGCTTAAAGAGTCAAAAAAATAAATTTGGGACCTGAAATGAGCGAAAATGGTGTTCGTGAAGTGAAATTACCATTTTGCCATTGTGTTGGTAAAATATAAAAAAATACCAATTAAAACCGAAAAAAATCACAAAAATTTTAAAAATACGTATGAAAGTAAAAATATGAATTCAAAATCTCCAAAATTAATAGAAAAATATTTACAAATAAAATGACTATTTTGCCCCCCTGATATTGTTGATTTTGTTTTCCTTTTTTATTGAAAAATTAAAATTTGACCCAAAAAATATAAACATGCCCGCAATGTTAAAAAAATAAATAGTGTGTTGAAATTTGGTGTTTACAATAATCACTTGTAATCCACCTAGGAAATAGTGTTTTAAGGACATGCAACATGTTCATTTTTTTTGAAGGAAAGAAACCATCATATTATGACAAAAACTCCTAAGAACTCTATTCCTATTCCAAAACAAAATCGGAGTATATAATTTATCTATCTAATAGAATACATGTTTTAATCCCAGTCACAATTATCATTCTATTATAATCCATAGATCACACCATAACTATAAGCATATTGCATTCTTTCCAACTATGTGGGGAACACTTGTGACAATGGACAAGTTACATTCAAGTCCATGCTACGTATCTTTACCATCTGTAACTGACACAATCATTTTCAGGTATATAGCAAGCATTCTCGACATTATATTCATTAACTCTCCTTCATATTTGTTCAGAAAGCACACATTTTTTTTTTCTCAATGATCAAACAAGAAGTGTGCTATATAAAATTGGTCACCAAATTATATGAAGTCTCACCTAAACAATTTAAAGCTTATGCAAGATCTAATAATCTGACTATTCAAGCATTTAACACGACTATTTCAGCATAAGCAAATTGAAATCTTGGTTAGTGGCCATTGATTAGCCAATAAGAGAGAATCTAAAAAGGGGCACTGTTACTGTAATGGCATGCATCAACCTAAACTTTCACTTTTAAAGGAACATTTTTACAGTCAAAGAACATTTTTACAGTCAAACTCATTTATGATCTATTAACTACGAATCAACAACTACTTTTATAGAGTTAAATCTTTACCTTTTTAAGAGTCAATCATTTGTGTATCTATTTCATTTGAGCAATTAACTCTTCATACAACCCTATTGTCTCAAGTTGCTGCTCTTGCAAGTTCTTAAATAGCTCCTTTTGTGCATTAAATTCTTCAGCCATTACTGCAACTCGTTCCTCTACCAGATTTGCCTTTCTGCGATGCTCCTCAATTTCACTTCTCAACCGATCAAGCTCAACTGGTTGCACTACGGCTACGAAGGTGTCCAGATATGTAACAAAGTTGTTGCTAATAGATTTCCTTGCTAATCATCGAAGTTGTGCAAGCCAACTCTTTCATTGTTGCCTAGACAAGTAAGCATTATTATGTTGTTGTGTTAAGGCATGTCACGAGTAGGAAAAATTAGATATAAAGAAATTGAAATATCTCACCAGGGTATTTGTTGCTACATCATTTGCCAAGGACTCTGTCTTCTCCGATATGCGACTAAGCTCAAATAGACTTATGTTTGAAATTTGTACACCATACTTCCTTTTTTGCCAAAATAAACAACTTGTCTTTTTTTAGAAATGCAAAAGAATGAAAATACAGAACATCTCCGAACAAAGGAACTAGATTATTTTTTCTTTGACAACTCTTGCAAGTGACTTTGTCCCCACAATAGTATGAGTTTCATTCTTGGCACGGTTTATTTTGTTCTGATCACTAACTTTCTGTTATAGTCAAACAATTAAGAGATTACTAGATATTTGAACCGAATTTGAAAGAGCAATAAGAATAATTCAAGGATGCAATTATACCTTGAATTTTTCACTTCCAAGTAGTCGTATAACCATTTCCAGTCATTAGGTGTTACACCTTCAAGAGCTTGACTTATTGCTTCTTCCTTTGTATCAAAAGTTAGGAAATACTTGTGCAACCAATATCAGTGATTCCAGTATAAGATGTTCAACTACCTATCTACAGTAGCTTTAGAATTGGTGTTTTCCTCAAACTGAAAGTCATCCAACAAGAATAATGCAAGTTGATAAAATTCAAATGAAAGTAAAGTCATCCGACAAGAATAATGCAATCTCATAATATTTAAATGAAAGTTTACATTACAAGTCATAGGCAACTAAGTACATAAACAAACTAATGGAGTATAAGGAGCAAATTGATATGTTTTAGTAGTGATTTAAGGAAAAGCTACAATGTAACCGTCTTGTATATGCTATCTTGATCTGCAGATGACATATGTGCCCATTTGTCAACATTAACCTTCCCAAGCTTTCTCACAACACAGGCACTTTCACTAGTGAAGTATTGAGAATTCTTTCCTACTATACATCAAATATAAGGATCAACTTCAATAGTGAGTCTCATTATCCTCTCTCTTTTAGGCCAATGTAATATTTCAGGTACGCCTCCTTCTTTTTGGTAATGGCACATTTATGAGTACATTTAACTCTAAAAATTTAGTTGACTGTATAAACATAACAATAGGTAGAAGAACTTAAACAAAAAAAAAATACAAGTTATAGCAAAAATACAGAACTAGAAAAGTCATAAAAAATGGGTATCAATGTCGCCATTTTGACCATCATTAGAGGATAAAATGGTCTTGTTGGCCCAAATGCAACCTAAGAGAGGGGGGGGGGGGGGTGAATTAGGTTCCCTTTTCCTTCTTTTGCTCTAAACTTGGTTACAATAATTTATCTTGACACAAAATAAATTTACCAAGTTGTCTAAATGATCAATCAATATTATGCATCAAGAATTAATATGATGAATAATAACAATGAACATATAATTCAATCAAAAGAAAAGTTAAGATACACAAACTCAATAAGCTTCCAAGTACACAAACTTGAAGCCTTGATCACTTGAATTCTCTTCTTTGTTTTGTGCCTCAATATCAACTTGTACAATATTGTGGATCACTTCTCACTCACCCTAGACACTTTCTAGTTGAGCTAAGAAGTTTTACAGCTCTCTAGCTAACCCTTTCAACTATACAAATGAATTGATCACAAACAAATATGAATTCACTCTAACTTTTACAAAGTTCACTTGATGAGAGTACTTTTTCTTCACAAAAGAACACTCAAAAACACTATTGTATTGGTTGCAAAAAGTATCTATTCATTCTGCACTATTTGGCTTTTATACATCTTGAGAAAATGACTTGATTTGACTTCCAACGGCTAAAAAGAAAAACTAGCTGTTAGACACAATTTGTCTGGTCCGGACGTCCTTATAGAGAGGTCCGGACGTCCGGACAGTCGTCCGAACTAGTATCCGGAAGGTTCATTCCCTCGTCCGGATGATCGTCCATATGCCTTCTGGATAATTTTGATTTAGCTGTTTCCCTCCGTCCGGACGTCCACATGATCATCCGGATCATCGTCCGCATACATTCTGTCCACCTTGGATTTTGATGATTTCTGTTTGTCTGGACGTCCGCATAGGCATCCGGATCCTTGTCCACATACATTCTGTCCACTTTGAATTTTGATACTTCTGTATGTCCGGATGTTCGCATGAACGTCCAGACCCTCGTCCATATACCTTCTGACCATTTTAATTTTTGATAACTTTGTGCGTCCGGACGTCCTCAGTGTACGTCCGGATGGTCGTCCGGGTAACCTACCTCCTCCTTTTTGTCAACCTATCTTATTGATACTGTAATAGAAACTCATTTAACATATTAGTACTCTTCATCATAAGTTTAATACTCATCAAAACCTAGATGATTTAGACTATGAGGTCATCAGGTCTCATTTTCACCAGATGCATGTGATTCAGAAGTTAGAGGATGTACAATATTTGAAGCATTTGGTTGACCTCGAGGTGAAGATGTTGGAGTCACGAACGCAATAGTGCCATCTGAACTTGTACTTCCTGAACGAGTATGCTGTTGATTGGTTCCATCTAAGTTTGCTTGGACAAGTTGTTGCTTGTCCTGGATTTGTCTTCTAAGTGCTTGCCCTCTTTTTTCGGGTCTAGCCATCTAAAACTAGCAAACATAGACAAAAAAAAGTCACAAAAAATCACTACAATGTAAATATGGTATTTTTATCTACTATAATTAGCAAGTCCAATCAAATAAGATGACAAAGGCATGTTGGACAATTAATTAACTACAATTGGGTGGTCGGATATTTATTAACTTCAAGTATTGAATCAATGTAACTTAGTCTGAATCACTGTCATTGTCACTAAGAATATCCTCATCTTCTTCATTATGACAACCCTCATAACCATCCAATTCTTCATCATCATTAATGAAGTGTTCATCAGCTAGCTTATTGCTGATTTTTTTTGGGTCAGCATGAACAACGGATGAAGGTATAGAATTTAATAGATTGCTATCTTCTCTTGAGAGCGGCAGGGGGCTAGCGAGGTCTATTATAATAGAAAATTCCTTTTGTGCTTCCTCTTGACACATCTCCTCAACTACTGGTTCTTTGTCTAAATATTCAGGAACATCATAATAGTTTTCGAATTGAATCTTTCAACTGTGAACCAATTTCTACCTAATTTCATGTCTTGAACATAAAACACTTGTTCCACGTGTTAAGAAAGGACATAGGGCTGGTCTTGATACTACCTCTGTGATGAATTGACACTTGTGATACCCTACTCTTTGTCTATTTGCATGCCAAAACTATCATCTATCTTCTACCAATCACACTTAAATAGGAGAACTTTTTTTCTTCCCAAGCCATACCTCACTTCGTTAATTTCTTTGATGACACCATAAAAATCAATGATATTATTACGATGCTCGCCTTTCACCACAATACCATTGTTTTGTGTTTTTCTCTCTTTTTCATAGTCTTCAATATGAAACCACTACCAATTAGAAATGCAACCTGTGTACGTGCTAACTCTATTGTCCAGACCTATTGCCAATGAGCGAAATTTATCATTGTAAGGCTGAGGACCATATAAGACCTCATAAAGGATAAATTAAATTAACAAGAGATATTTTATTAAACTATAAACATAAGAAGTGCAAAATTTAAAACCGTAATCACCCTACACGTTCTTTGAACTATGTAGAGAATTCCTTATCATATCTTTGGTCCACAATTTCAGTGCTTTCTGCTTCTAATTTACATTTGTACTCGGTGAAAAAATTAAAACTGAAATCACCAACATGTGTCAGTTAACACATAAAACATAATTTATTTAAAGTCAAAGTATTACTTTATGTAATCTTCAAGCTCATCACAATTATTTAGCAAAAAAGTGTGGGTTTTTGCTAGTTCTGGATCAAATAACTCCAAATGGACGACCAGGGCATGAAAATATTGATAAGTGTCCAAGATTGTCAACTGTTTGATACGTTCAAATTATAGAATGCCAAGATAGCTTGAATATCCAAGCGCAACTCGTTGAACTCAAGACCACTTTTGATTCTTGAACAAAGGTAACCTTGAAGTGGAGTTCTTTTGCCTTGAATTACACCTTCTTCGATGAAAACAATCCTAGAGGGGTCTAAGGACAAACCTAAAGGACCTTGATCAAAACAAGAAAGAGATAACTCTAAGCTAGGTTTGAGGTCGCCACAAGATAAGCTTGATAAGATCAAGAGTAGTTTTTAATCAACAAAGAACCAAGAAAATTCTCAAAATATGAGATCACACAATTTTATGAGAAAAAATTCTTACTCTTTTAATCACGTGTGAAGCCTTTAAATAGGCTTACAAAGAGCATTCTGGAATTTAGAAGTAAAAACAATAGCTAAAACTAAACCTAGTCTAATAGTAACACTTAACCAAAAACAAGATATAAAAGAAGACTAACAACTAAAAACTATCTAGAACATAATAAGTAAAACGCCACAATCTTAGGCCTTGACTAGACCATGTGGAACTTTCATAGCTAGAAGGTTCCAAATAATTCAATGGGTTCACTCATCAGCCAGCCCGTTTGATCCATCAATTCATCAAGTGATGAGTCTTCTTGTTGGCCTTCTTTGAATGGAGATTTGATCCAAATCCAATACTTCATTCCTTGGCCCAAAATACTAACTTGAACAATTTGAATTTCAAACTTAAATACAAGCTCAAAGTCGCAAGCATACCCAAGTTAGCCACCATGCATTTCCATTTCACCATGAACGCCTCTCTCTTAAGCTCATCACAAACCAAATAGGCTTCATCTTCAAGCTCATCAAGTGTAGGTACTCCTTTGATCCTATCATTTCCTCCTCTCTCGAAATGATTCATCCTCGAATCACCTACATCATATAAAACAACATGAGTAACAAGAGGATTGATAGATTAACAATCATAATTGCCTTGAACACTTAACATATGAAATTTCACATGTAACTTGAATGTCCCTCTGCATTTATCAATACAAGTAAATCAAAACTCAATCTTTAAAGATGTAACAATTTGCTTTGATGAGTGTCATCCCTAAAATCATGAATAAGAATGAACACATATGGATTCCTAACATGATAATAAACACGATCAAAAGAATATAAATACCTACGAATAGAAACAAAGTGAAAAGCAATAACAAGAGGAATTCCTAGCATATGTGTATAAAGAATAATATAAACAAGATTACTAGATGGATAATGCAAAATAAACTCAAAAACATAAATATTATCACCAACTAGAACACTGGAACGTGTTGGACAGAATGCACAATCAAACACATAAACCTTAACACAAGTAACATGGCATAACAAATTATAAAAGAAATACTGTAAATCGTTTAGGACATGATGATGAAACACAATATAATCCCTAAGACAGATTGTACTAGGTAAAACTAAACTCGCTAGATGTAAAATATAACCACCTAACCTAATGGAATAAACATGCAAGATGGAATTAAAGTGCAAATTAAAAACACTAAAACAAATATAACACAAAAACTTATGCCACCAATGAGTAAAATTAAATAAGTTTTTGCTAAGTGTGGAGGTGTTTGAACAATGCAGTAGGTCCCTCTTCACATTTTGGCTTTATTTGCTTGTTGAAGGACACTTAACACCAAGACAGCATAAATGTGTTAGTCCCCCCTTGAAGTCAACGTGCAAAATCACCACGAAAACGCTAGGAAAAGAATGGTTAAGTGAGTTAGCAAAGTAGACTTCTTCTTGAGAGTACATGGATACAAGAGACATAGGCCTAATTAGCAAAACCCTCTTGTTTTTATCAACTCTCCTTTCTTTCTCAGTAAACACGCCTTCCATGTTGTTGCTACTCTCGCTTTTACTTTATGCAAATTCACTCTAATTTTTCCCCTCAAATGCACTCTTTTCCTTTGCTCTCAATTTAAAATCTTGAGAGATTTTTAATTGATCAGCATGAGTTTCACTTGGCTTCAATGGATTCAAAGTGACTTTTATTCTCCCAAAGTGAATGAATACTTATTGTCAAATCCATCATAAAGCACCCTTCTATCGAATTGCCATGATCGTCCCAAAAGTATGTGACAAGCTTGGATTGGGGCTATGCCACACCAAACTTTGTCCTTATACTTCCCAATGTCAAATGATGCCATAACCTTCCTTGTGACCTTCAAATTTCCAATGTCTCTAAGCCATTGCAATTAACAAGCCATTGTAGGAAGAGTTTCTCACAAACAAAATTTGTAAATAACTCTTAATAGTTATAATGGGCAACTGAGAAGGTGGTATAACTTTCTATTACTTTTTGAAACATTTCGTGACTTGTTAAAGAAACTTTAGGACATTTAGAATCTTTAGCCATTTTTTGAAAATTTTTGGCTCAATTTTAAGAAGTAATTATTTCCTCTAACTCAATCAAATCAATTTAAAGGTTAGTAAGATGGAGAAGAAAAGGAAGAAATAAACAAAGTCAAGTCAAATCAATTAAAACAAATCTTACATTTGAGTCCAAAACTTTCTAGTCATTTGGAATTTGGCAAAAGGATAAACGAGTAAGAAAAAAAATTAAAAAAAGTAAATTTAAAATATTAAAGAGTCCTGTATTTTTATGAATTTTATTCAAACTTCTTCAAAAGATGATTGTGATCAAATCATTAACCATTTTAATAAAATTGATTGATTATTACATTTTTAGTTTCTTTATTTCCTTTATCAATCATTTATGATAAAATTAACTCATTCTTACTTTTTTAGTTTTTTATTTTCATTAATCACGTTTAATGAATCTAATTGATTCTTACTTTTTTTTAGTTTTTTGTTTTCTTTATTAATTATTTTTAATGAAATTAATTGATTCTTACCTTTTTATCTTGTCATCCAAATTCATTATATGAAAGAAAGCTTGGATTTGCTTTTACCAAAATCTCTTCTACTAAATTAGCCCTTATATCAAAATTGTTTAATCATTCATTTTTATGCCCAAAACAGTCTCCTAATTAAAAGTTTAAATTGGTATTTTTGTAAGTCATTTGTTTAAAATTTTGAATTATGGTTAATCATTATTCAATAATAAGCATGCATGACATCTTAGAAGTAAGTGGGTAGAAAGCTATTTCCTTTATTAAGACAACTAAAAATATGTTTAGATTATTAAAATCATATTTTTCTATGCAATATATAGATTCCAATTTAATAGCATCACATATCCACCTTTTCTTGATTATTAAAAGAAATTGTTTAAATTAAAAAAATTGATTAAATTAAGAACTAATAAGCAAATAGATTTACTTGTTAGTTTTATTTTTAAGACTATTCTATAGAGTCAAATTGACTAACTCAATAGTTTGGTATGTCAAACATAAAATTACTTTGAAGAGAATACATCTAAAGTCAAAGTTTGAGAACCAATTCTAAATAAAGTTTAAGCCCTTTTAAGAAATTTTAAATCAAATTCAAGACTAATACAAATTTGTAGAAATTACCTCTCATTAGGTGTGGTAACAAAACTAAACTAATAGTAAGACAATCAAATTGAAATTTAAAAATCATTTGAGTATGTGAATCTACCTTCAAAAATAGGGCAAAAGAATTTTTTATTTTAAACAATTACATTTACTTGAACTGGCCTATATACAAAGTTAATTGTATTTTTTGGTATTAAAAATAAATTTAAATTTTACATTGAAAAATAAGTCTTGACGATATTAAAAGAGTAGAAAATGTGAAAACAAGCAACAAATATGGTTTAATAATTTACAATATTCAAGACTGTCATTTAAAATATTTACAAATATAATAATGTACTTTAGTGGTGAATTTTAAAATATATGTTTTATCCGTATTTTTTCCCTATACACTTACTTTTTATAGTTATTATATTTTTATACTTGTAATGTCATTTTCTTTGTTAATTTAATTGTTATAGACTTAGAATATTTCATAAAATTTTTACCAAATATAATAAATTCATTAACTTGTATATTTCAATATAATAAATTCATTAACTTGTATATTTGAATATATTTAAATAATTAATGGGTTAACTAGATCAACAAAGCAGGGTATATCTTGTATTCATTTTATATTATACATTACATTAGATTAAATTAAAAAAAGTAAAAAACATTGAATCTCGGTCTGACCGTGAACCAAACTCCTCTGTAGTTCATTGACCGTTCCGGTTTTTAAAACATTGGTTCTGGTCACTAGGCTGAACAAAAGATGTCTTTGACTTTGTTCATGAAGAATGGGCTCAACGTGTATTTGACTCCACGTCAGCTTATAGCTCCAGCTACAGCATCAATGGTTGCCATGTCATCATGAAGTGAAGAGATAAAATTGGGAGTTTTGAATGAGGGCAGAATTGGACTTTCACAGCGAGAGTTGGCTTTGTGTTGCCAGTGAATATTGGTTATTTAATTTGTATTTACTTCTTGCATGTTATGTTATATACTATGATGATGCTTGTTTGATGTTTATTATTATTTAAACATAGCGAAAACAAAAGGATGTTTTAATCACCTAAAAAGCTACTTCATCATGTGTAGAAAAATTTGTTATGTCCATGTCCATCCATAGATACAAGTCTTCATACGTTATTCCATTTAATTAATAAAAGACAATGTTTATTTATCCTAATCAATTTATTTCTCTCGCAATCTATGATAATTATAGGCCTGTTCTTAAAAGTTTTTTTCTACCTAATTTTAGCTTTTGATTTTTGAAAAATCTATTATGTGATGTTCTCAACTGCTTTTTTTACTATGTTTGTGGATTTTTTAAGCTAAAATCAGAAGCAACTGATTTTTAGCTTTTCTAAAATCAGTTTCTATAAAAATAAGAAACTATTGAGAACATGTCCTTCAAACTTTGGCATCTCTAGTCTGATGGGCCTTCTTGGTTACTCTGGCATAAACTCCTAGCAAATTAACTGATTAATATGCATATTCTCAAAGAAGCCAAAAAAACAAATGAATCTCTTTTCCATTATTTACTTTTTTTAATTGATGCCACAAGAATGTCTCCAAACTGTGTTGTGGAAAAAAAAAAGTCATTATTTAAAGATTTGTATATTTTGCAAAATGAAAAGACAATAAAAAAAATCTCTTATGGGGAATGAAATTATGTTTCCTCCCAATTCTTCCTTCAAGGCTAACTAAAAGTGCCTTAACCAAATAATTCGCTAATTTCATCAAACAAGGCCATTAAGTCTACTAAATTGGAATTTGAATTTGGTAATCACTGCATTGTTACAGACACTATTATACCACAGTGAGTAAAAACAACACACTCTATCTCTTACATCTTTTTGTTACTGATATGACTTGGCTATCTTGAATTAGACTTTGACAAAGCAAAGAAAAGGTTAATTAAGGCAACTAAGCATATGATCTCATCAAGTATTTAGTAAAAACTAGTATAAATGCACATGCATTTGCACGTAATACAATTCTTTTTATAATAATTATTTACAATAATATTTTTTAAAATCACTACATTTCAATTTACCTAAGCTCTACATTTCAAATAATCAAAATATATAAGTTTGCATGTTGATGTATGATATAACATAATTTGATTATAAATCCATTAGCCCTCCAGAGAAGGAATAAAAATTTTTCTGTTGAAGGAGTTATAAGTCTTATGTTGTCTAATACAGTTATTCAACTTTATAGATCAGTCAATTTATACTCAATCTATTATTTAGTTCAAATTTATCCAAAAGTTAATCTACTCCTTTAACTTTTAATCTAGTGTCAATCCAAACTTATCCAAAGGTTAACTTACTCTTCAACGCATACTTGTCCAATAGTAAATAACCAGCACTTGTATGATTGTTAAAAAAATTATGGATTATGAATTTGATAAAAATAACTTGGTTACAAACTATAAAATAGTACTCAATGACTCTGTTGGAAAAACGGCAATACTTTTAAGTATGGATTAGGCCATTTATGTCTTCATGATAAAGATGAATTTCACATATATTAGAAACTTTCATTGATAAAAGATTATTTGCAATTTTCATATTTCATTATATTCCAGTTGCTTGTTAGCCATCATATAAAGATATATGCAACGCTTACTATATTTGATTCATACTATCCTTATATTAATTATCTATCTTTTAAATGTATAACTTTTCTTAGCCATATATATTGTCAAAAATCATGTCTTAGTAGCCAAAACTATATACAAAGATCAAATGCACTTTCAATCTCAATCTAGAGAAAGTAAACTCTAATTCATCAATTAATTAAATATTTACATATAAATGTGTTGTAATAAGTCACTTAGATATACACCTTATGTTCACTATGAGATCAACTTTACATAATTCAAAAGTGTGAGATTGACCATTGACATAAAGACCAGGAAGCCACCTATGTCATTTTGATTTTAATAAGAGTTAATTGCTAAAATATGATTTATTATTTTTTTTGAAGAATAAGTTAATAGAATTTGTGCAATTGAATATTTCAAGATAATAATATAAAAGTATTTAACACAAGCAAAGATAGCACCAAGATCGCAGCACTTTAAAATATCAAATGGAGAGAAGTGCATGGCTTCTTGATTAACCGTATGGAGGGGAAGTTTTTTAGCTGAATATTACGTCAAATTTTCCCCATCTAATTTAATATTTAACATTCATTCTAGCTACACAAGTCAAATAGCACAATGTTGATTTTGAATTATAAACTTTTGGATAAAACTAATGAAGAAGTAATCTACACAGATCTGCCATAGAAAGTTTGCTAATTAAAACGGATGCACAAATTATTCTCCTAAAATTGATTTTCTTATTTTTTGGTGAAAGGAAAAAAAAATACTAAAATTGAATTATGCTCAAACTGTTCTGCAAAGTAGATTACATATGTTCATAGATAACTATTCCTTGAAATCATATCTAAATATTGTAAGTAAAAATGTTGAGAGCCTTAATTTTACTGTTTCTTGTAATATGCGTAATTATTAAACTAAATTAAAAAATAAAAATTCAAATTTTTTTTATGATAAATTCAATATGTGTAATTGGCTATTGCACCATTTGACTAAGGAATTTTAAATTTTACCCAACTTATGCAGTTTCAGCAAAAATATCCAAACATTATATTAAAATTAGACACTAATATTTCATTTTCAGAAATAAAATGCGATAATTATGATATAGGTTATGATAATTTTGATATACATTCAAAGAAAAGTAAATGGATAAAATAAATAGGAAGGATCCTAATCTAGTAATTTGGTACTCACGACATTTTTTCTTTAACAAAATTATGAATTTTAGTAAAGTTGTGACAAACTAAATCTCACGTGCAGGAAAGTTTAGTGAGTTTAAGTGAATTAAATGGACAATTTATATATATTTTAATTATGTTAGGATTTTGTTTTGGAGTTGTAATATAATTAAAACTTGTTTAATTTATGTAAACATGAATTAGGTAGTCTTACGTTATTAATTTTTGGATATTTATAGTGTAGATAAGGGCATGTTGGAAAGTACAACAAAGGAAAGAAATGTGATTATATTATATTGTAATAATAGATTAGGCAAACAAACCCCAGTCTCATTCAATACTCATTCTTTACACCTAATTAAATATATTAAAATTTACAGTTTTTCATTATCATTAATAGGGATAATTACACAAACCTCCCTTGAGGTTTATGACAATTGCAAGCTCCCTTCAGGTTTAGTAAATTACATTTGCCTCCCTTCTTTTCATATGTTTGTTAACAAAAAGGTCCAATTTGCTTTCCTAACCCAAAAAAAAAAAAAACTATATGAATATCCTATAATGCCTTTGGGAGAATTTTCAAACCAAATAGAAACTTTTCAAACACTATTAAACCCAATTTGCAGTCTCCAATTCACGTTCTCACCCAAAGCTCCACTCAAAGCTCAAAATCAATGCATTAAGACTATGCAGATCTCTTAAATCTCCCATTCTTCTCCACCTGAAAAATCTTAAGCACCAATACCATTTGTACTACCAAATAACTTCATGCAACTAGCCCTTCACTTTAATTAACCGTTCAACTCAAGAACCAAATACACTACCCTGAATGCCCCTTCTCCCACCTCTGAAAGGTAAGAAAGAAAAATACAATAGCCCACCACAACCTCCATATTGCCCAAAAAAAAAGTATGAAATCCAGCCTCCATTCAATTCTAAAACAAGCAAATCATTAAACACAAAATATATATATGTATCTATATGTATATGTACGTGTGTGTGTGTGTGTATATATATATAACCAAAATATCAACCATATCTGCAGCCAAACCACAGCCAGAAATAATGAATTAGTCACGAAGTGATTATTGATTCATCACTCACTAAATCAGTTTTAATAGTCTGACCATCACAAATTTTCTTTCAATCTCCACAATAATAATGACAAGAACAAGTGACAGCAAGCTTTAGCATTGATAATTAGAAAAAAGCAAAAAAAAAAAAAAAATCAGTGGCAAATATACAAATGAAGCAAAATTACGAAAAAAATAAAAAAAAAAGTTTCCAACTTTGATTACTTGCAGCAGCAAACGGTAACAATTAGAATTACAAATTTTTTCTTAACCAATTCACTTAGTTTGTAAAGGTAAAAAAAAGAGAATCCATCTTTTTGGTCTTTCTTCTTTTTTCCCAATCGTCATTGATCATATGAGGGCTAATCAATCTCTTGAAAAAATTGTTTGGGAATACAATTTGCAAGTTTATACAAATTATAGAGTACTAATTTCATGATTTGGAGAGGGCATAATGAGAGTGAATAAGAATAATTGATGTAGTTTCAAAGCGATGTTGGCCCTGCACTTTTTGGACAAGAAACGTGGTAGCAGTGATGTTGATGGCGGTGCGATGACGTTGTGTCAAAGTGGCGGAGAAAGATTAAGAGTGCTTGTGGAGTGGGGAGGCCGATTCCCCTGTTGACTTGGTTTGGTGGGAAAAACAGGTGTATTTCTCTTTTTTTTAAGCTTTTTAATAAAGTATTTTGCTAAGGGCACAATAGTCCTTTCACGTGACCAAGGAAACTATGTGTAATTTTCCAAACATCGAGGGAGCTGCCTGAAATTGTCATAAACCTCAAGGGAGGTTTGTGTAATTGTCCCTTATTAATATCAAAAATTACAAATAAAGATGCCGCCAGGCAATGAATTCCAAGGAAGAAACACTAAAAACGGTTGCCATACTCTGACATCAAAACAACTGCTAGAAAATTCCCTTCTTTACTTCCATACATCCCAACACAAGCCCCACCAACAGAAACACAATTGCCTTGCAACATGGTATGTACTAGATAAAGTAGCTGAGCTGAGCTCTACTGAGTAGCTGACAGTTAGCAGCCAACCTGAGAAGCAGCTGACAATTAGCAGCCAAGCTGAGGAATGGAGTAGCTGAACTAAGCAGATGAGCAAAGGAGCTAAACTAACTGATTAGTGAATTAGCTGTAGGATGGTTGTAATAAGATTCTAACTGAAATTCCCGCCACTAGTTACTTAGACTGGGGTCATTGAATTGTACAAATAAGGTTGTTGTAACTACTTGGAACTCAAGAAATAAGAGCTACATTATGCAAATTGTCTCTCTAGTCCCTCTATTCTCTGATCTTCTCTCAAATTCATTCATTCATCTCCCTGTTCTATATAGTTCTTGAGCTGTAAATTAATTGGCAACGTATCACTAGTATCAGAGCTTCAATCTTGGCAATGACAAACAATAGCAAGAAACAAGACTTTAAGGATCTTGAAAATCTAATTAGAGAAATTGATGAAAAGTATGGCGAGGCTATTGCAGAAGTCAGGGAACAAAATAGCAAAGCCATGAAGGAAATCAAAAACATGATTGTAGGCATAGCCTTGCAAAACATAGAAATGACGAATAGAGCACCACTTCTACCTTCTCCTAATAGCAATAGGAGTCTTTGAGGGGTAGAAACCAATAATAGTGGTTCCAACTATTATACAAAGTTGGAGTTTCCAAGATTCAAGGATGACGAGTTAAGCGAATGGATTTACAAGGTTGAACAATTTTTTGAGATTGATCATACCTTGGAGGTGGCCAAGGTGAAATTGGCTTCAATCCATCTAGATGGAAAGGCACTCAATTGGTACAAATCCCTTTTTAAGACAAGGGAAGGAGGTAAGGTGATTCAGTGGAATGAATTTGTAGAGTCCTTGGAAGCCAAATTCGGAGAACAAATTTTTGTTGATCTTGTATCAGAACTCAAGAAGCTAAAATAGGTGAATTCACTTCAATGATACTTGAAAAAGTTTGACCCGAAATTGAGTAAAACAGACTTGAGTGATAGCCAAGCCATTAGTCACTTCCTAGGAGGATTGAAGTAGAAGATTGAGATGTTAGTACGGTTGTTCAATCCTACTACATTACAAGCAACTTATGCTTTAGCAAAGGTGTAGGAAGTGTTGTGGTTTAAGAGGATGGCTAGGGACAATACTATCAAGTGGGAAGCAAAAGTCTACAAGTTACAGTAGTTTAAACAAGTGCTAATTTGAATACAACTTCTAGAGGATTCACAGCAGGGGGCCCTTCAGGGGTAGGTACTGAGTTAATAGGTAATCCTGCAAACAAATTTGTAAACAATCTTACTAGTAAAGAAATGGATGAGAGGAGATAGAAGGGTCTTTGTTTTTAGTGTGATGACAAGTTTGCTCCAGGCCATAAGTGCAAGAAGAAACAATTGTATATGTTGACGATAGAAAGGGAAGAGTATGAAGATGCATAGGTAATGGATGAGGAACATAAAGAACCCCCAGATGCAGTAGAAAAGGTACCAAAACCATAGTTGTCTATTTTGGCCATTAATGGAACCAGTAGTTTTCAAACCATGAGGCTTAAGGGATGCAAGGGCAAGAGAGCCTTATTTCTCATCATTGATTCAAGAAGCACCCATAATTTCATAGATGCCAGGGTAGCTAAGCAATTTGGATGTGCAGTGGTTCTAATTGCTGAGCTTAGGTGACTACTACCAATGGAAATGAATTGCAGTGCAAGGAGATTTGTAGAGGATTCCAATGGAGAATGGGAGGTTATCAGTTCAAGGTTGACTTCTTGATACTTCCATTGGACATTTATAATGCGGTACTAGGAATACAATGGTTGTTTGGGCTTAAAGATATTTTTTGGAACTTCAAACTGCTGTACATGAGGTTTCAGATAGGGAACAGGATTATATGTTGCAAGAAAAAACTTACAATTCAATAAAGTGGATCAATCCTGAGGCTATGCAAAGAGAGCTTTTCAAGGACTCTCAACTAGCATTATTCCAACGTTACACTATAACCTTACAAGCAAGCCAACCTGGGAAAAGCAAAATAATAGTGGATCTAGAAATAGAGTCTATCACCAAGTCATTACCTGAAGCAGTATTTAAAATATTGAAGAAATTCAAGGGTGTGTTTCAGGAGCCTAGAGGTTTATCACCTCCAAGGCAACACGATCACAAGATTAACTTGAAAGAAGAAGCTCAACCTAAATGTATTAGGCCCTATGGGTACAGACCAATATAGAAGGACATCATTGAAAGGATGACATAGAAGCTACTGGATGCAAGAATAATATAGGCTAGTAACTCTCCTTTTTCTTCACCTATTATTTCAGTAAAAAAGAATGATCAATCATGGAGAATGTATATAGATTATAGGGATGTGAATAGCTTAACTATTAAGGATAAGTTCTCTATCCCTGTAATTGAAGAATTACTAGAGGAATTGTATGGAGCATCCATTTTTTTCAAAGTTGGAGTTAAGTTCTGGATGTCACCGAATCAGAATGCAGCTAGAAGATGTGTATAAGATTGCATTTAGAACTCATGGGGGTCATTATGAGTTCTTAGTAATGTCATTTGACATTACTAACGCACCTTTTATATTCCAAAGCCTCATGAATGATGTTTTTAAGCCTTATTTGAGGAAGTTTGTGTTGGTTTTCTTCAATGATATATTGATCTAGAATAAGAACTTGGCCAATCATGTTGACCACCTCACCTAAGATTCTAAGTGTTGATGCAACATTCTCTTTTTGTCAAACTCAGCAAGTGTAATTTTGCCATGGATTTAGTAGAATACTTGGGCCATTTTATATCATTCTAAGGGTTATCTACAGACCCTAAGAAGATTAAGGCTATACAACACTAGCCCATTCCTATATTAGTCAAATAGCTTGGGGGGTTTTTTAGGCCTAACTGTGTACTATCGCAAGTTTATAAGACATTATGCTCAACTTTCTCAACCCCTTAATATATTATTAAAGGCTAACAGTGAATTCCACTGGAACTCCAAAGCACAACAGGCATTTGAATCTCTCAAATAGATATTGACTTCAAAACCAGTGCTAGCCCTGCCAAATTTCAATCAGGATTTCGTTTTGGAAATTGATGCCTCTAACTTAGGAATTGGAACAATACTGATACAAAATGGTCATTCTATAGCTTATATCAGCAAGGTGTTAGCACCTCACCATCAAGCTCTTCTTACGTATGATAGAGAGATGTTTGCCATTTTGTTTGCAGTTAAAAAGTGGAACTAGTATATGATGGGCAAGCACTTCATCATCAGAATTGATCACCAACTACTAAAGTTTCTGTTTAAGCAGAAACTTACCACCCCCAGTCAGTATACTTGGTTAGCCAAACTAATGACGTATGATTTTGAAATACAATATAAATCAAGAAAATCTAATGCTGTAGCCGATGCTCTCTCCAGGATCAGATCACCTGAAATGTGTGTGCAGGTTTTGTCTATCATATCTACTAATATACTAAGCAAAATTCAAACATTCTGGTAGGAGAATATATGTAGACACTAAATTTTGACACACCATTTATTTTCAAACATTGGGAGGCATGTTTATATTTTTTAGGTCAAATTCTAATTTTTCAATAATCTCAGGGGTAAAATAGTAATTTTTCTCTGTAAATATTTTTCCACTACCTTTGGGGGTTTTAAATTCATATTTTTACTTTCATATGTATTTTTTGATTTTTTGCGATTTTTCTGGATTTAATTGGTATTCTTTTTATATTTTACTAACACAAGGACAAAATCATGATTTCGCTTCGCGAGCACCATTTTCGCTCATTTTAGGTCTCAAATTTATTTTTCTAATTCTTTAAGCACGTTTCTAAATTTTTTTAATTTTTTCAGGAACGATTGCTATTTTTTCTATAAATACTGCATTCAAGGGAAAAATCATCATTTTACAGTTTAAATTTATTTTTCATCAATTTTTGAGTTATAAATGCATTTCCTAGGGTTTTAAGCTTATTTTTAATTTTTCATAAATTTTCAAGGTCAATAGCTATTTTTCTGTGTATTTTCCTTGGCCAGGAGCAAAATCGTCATTTCACACTGTGAACGTATTTTGACCAGTTTTAAGCTCTAACCTTCATCTTGAGATCTACTTTGAATTTTTGGCAAATTTTGGAATTTGCTTTCATTTTTTTGTTTTAATTTTTAATTTTTTTGGGTTAACAATATTTTTTTAAATAAAATTAGAATTTTCATTACCGGTGGTAGTTTTGTTATTTTGTAGTATTCTTAGTGACAAAGACAACTTGCTCTACAAATACCTCCCCCTTAAATCAAGAGAAAAAAACACTACAAACACATGTTCTTTTTAGCTATTAGGATAAAAAAACACATTTTTACACCATAAAACACACACTTTAGCCATTACTTCAAGTTTCGTTCACTATTCATCACAACTTCAAGATTATTCTATTGTTCATCGTCAACTTATCTCCAAGTTTCAAAAGGTAACATCTTACTTAATTTGTGTCTTTATTTTTTGATTCATTTTACTTCCATTTTTAGTGTTGTTTTGGGATTTGATTGAATAGTTCGGGTTTTCTTTTACAGTTCTTATTTCTGTGATTGTTCTTCACTGTTCTTGTTCATCCCCTTCTTCCACCACCATTCACCATTCAAACCTCTGGCCCGACCCTCAACCGTTCCTCCTCCTCCCTCTTCCTCTGTCTTCAATCTCCTCCAGTCAATTTCCAACCGGACCACCTCCACTGGTGAACAATATCCAACCACAACCTTGCAAAAACAAAACCAACAGTAGCATTAACCTAGGAACCACCTAGTTCCTGCCATAGATCAGTCACAACGATAGACCAAGCCAAACCCAAATTAGCTTGCCAAAATTAGTTAAAAAAAAATCCAATCAACATCACAACCATAGAATCACGAAATCAATTTCCACCGGACCACCAAGCCATCATCACAATCATGACTACCTCCCCGTCTTCAACCTCACCGTCACCACTAACAATTCCAATTAAAACCCAAAAATCACCATTTCCAACCCAAGTCTGTCAAAATTAGCCCCCCAAAATCACCGTTCAACCACCACAAGATAACCCACAAATCACAGCTCGGAAGCCACACTGGAGGCTCTGCCACATCAAAGTCACCATCTCAAATCAATAGAACCACCCCTTATTTAGCTCAAATCCACCATAACAGCCCCAAGACCCACCAATCACAGCCTTTATTGCTGCCATCGAACCATCAGTTTTGTCAGCCAAAAAGTTAATCTCAATCTCTTTCTACTTACATTTACATACCATCAAATTCATGATTATTTTTTTGGGATTTTGTCTAATAGGTGACGATTTGTTTATGGACCTGAGGCACTTAGGATTTGAATGTTGGTTCAAGAATTAGTTTGAAAAAGATTGGGAGTAATTGATTCGGGTAGGGGGTAGAAAGAATCGGCAAGAGAATTTGGGATTTTGTAAGCTTGAGAGAGTTCAACAACTCTCTATTGAAGAAGTTTCTTTTTGATTTTGGGGGATTGAGTATTTTTGGAAAGGTTTAGATCTTTGGAGGCCGAGGAAAGAAAATGTTAGGGAGGATTTTTTTTATGTTTTGTCTTTTCTTTCTTTCTGTTTGATTGAAGAAACAGAGGTTGGGGAATCTGTTGGGTTTTTCCCTAATTTTATATTTCTTAGCTTTGTCTAGTTTGGGTGGTTAAGCTAGGCTGTTGAATTGAGTTATACTTATTCTAGTTTAGTTTATTCTATTTTATATTATGATTTTATGGTCATAACATTATAAATTTTCTTCTGACCATGTTTTCCGTTGGTTTTCTTAGTATGCTTTTAAGTCTTTATTTTCTATGCCACTACATTTTTTAATCTTCATGGATTGCCCCCTCACACTTTATATTCTTTCAATTAGGTCCTGTATTTTGTATTATTCTCCATTGTGTTGCTGGAATTTGCATTTTTAGTCCCTATGACCTGCTGTAATTGTATTTTAGTCCTTTGCATGTTGCTGGAATTTGTTTTAGATTCCCATTATATTGCTGGAATTTTGATTTTAGGCCCCATTAATTGCCAGAAATTACATTTTATTCCTTTACATGTTTCTGGAATTTGTTTTAGATCCCCATTATATTGCTAAATTTTGATTTTAGGCCCCATTAATTGCTAGAAATTGCATTTTAGTCCTTTACATATGGCTGGAATTTGTCCTGGACCCCCCACTAGTTGCTGGAATTTTCACTGGACCCATAAGCTTGCTGTGATTTATATTTTACCCCGACAAACATTGCTAGAAATTCAGTTTTGACCTCTTTAAATTGCTGAGAATTCATTTTTGGTTTTTTAAAGTTGTTGAAAATTCATTTTAGCCCTTATTGTTGCTGGAATTTAGTTTTTTAATCCCCATTGTTGCTGGAAGTTGTGTTTTAGTACTTGTATATAGCTGTAATTTTATCTTTAGTCCTTTAAGTGGCTGGATCTTTGTGTTTATCCACTAACGTTGCTGGAATTTACGTTTTGTGCCCTTTGCTTGCTGGAATTTACATTTGGATCCACTAATTTGCTTTAATTTCGCATCTCCACCCGTTAGACTTTGTGAATTTCTAATTTTTGCACCTTAAGCTTTATAGAATTTTATTTTTAGGTTCCCTTACTTGACTAAGATTTATATTTTACCCCAATTTATCAATACTTTTATATTTCACATTTTACTCATTCGCAATACCTTGACGTGTGTGTTCATTTTTTAAGCATTTGTACCGGGTCTTCAAGAGGTATCCCTATTTTTTCGTTAATTTCTTTTTTATGTGTTCTAATGTGCTCCTATGTGATTTTTATGCATTTTCTTCATATTTTTTCATTTTACATATTTTTTGCGTATTTATTTACTTCATGTTATTTAGATTCGAATTTTATTACTAAATGTCCCTTATTTTTGCAATATTTTGTATTTAACTAGCCGATGTAATAGCTAGATAGCATTTCTCATATTTTTAGCAAAAAATTTTGTATTTAGATAGCAGGTATAATAGATAGATAATTTTTATTTTTCCACCCTTAAAATTCTAGTTAATTCCCCGATGTAATAGTTAAGGCTTATGTGCTTTTGCATGCTTACGTGCTTATTTGTTTTACCGCTTTCATTAGGTTTTTGCATCTAGATATTATGCCTATATGTTACATGCTTCTATGTGCTCTTATATGTCTTTATATGCTTAGATTGCTTTCAATTTATGTTTTTATTATTTTGATTTATGTTTTATTAGTTTTTATTATTCCGCCACCACACTAATCCAACACTAGTTGTAGCTTTTCTCGCTTCCCTGCTAGTCCAATGGTAGTAGGGATCCCTAGAAATGGCTAGTCCAATGCTAGACCCTTAGAACATTTTAGTGCCAGGTGCACTCGTGTGCATGTCATATCATTTCCCACACTAATTTTTTAAGGAAATTTTCATTTTTGCATGATTTGTATATATTTTATTATCTATTATCTCTTTTTGACAAAAATTTTAGTGCCTGAGATTCAGGTTGCATTTTCACTTAGAATTTAGGTCATTTTGTGTGATCCTGACTAGAAACAGTCGCCTACTCACGTGGGAAGCAATGGCGTACATGCCGTTCCCCTCTTCGTGAGTAGGAACATTCAATTACGAGTTATTAGTATAAAGCCCTAGAAGCTTAAAACCACCTAGTTTCTATGTTATGAATGTAAATTGTAAACTTTCCTTATTAGTTGTTATTGTGTAATTTTTTTTTACAATTTGATTTCTTGAATTATTAATACATGTTTGATGATAATCATAGGAAAATTTCACCAATTAAATGTTACCAACCAACCTTAGATATTTAGAAAAGTAAGGCCACGTATTACTTAGATATTTAGGAGATTAATGCCACCTAATATCATGAATGGCCACCTATCATTTACTCTTACTTTTTACCAATTCTTTTCAAATTTTTGGCTCAACTTTTCTTGCATCTTTCTCCCTCTTGGCCGACCACCATAAGGCCAATAATATCTTCAATTTCAACCATTTTAAAACACTTAAAAGGCTAACTTAATCTTTCACAAAATGCTTATCCAAACTAGAAAAGAAATCCTCTCAAATTTCATCAAATTCTCTCCAAGTTTCAAGCTCAAGTTTTTGCTCAAAGTTGAAGGTTCTTAAGGGATTAACCAATCACTCTTCTTCAACTAAAACCCTACCTATTTTGACATATATTCATCAAGAAACTTCAAGTTCTTTCAAGTTTTGTTAGAAGATTTCTTATGATTTCATTAAGTACTTAAGATTTATGGTTATATTTTGTTCTCTTGTTATCTATGTGAATATTTATACTCATGATTATGAGGTTTCCCCTTGTTTTAATCATTTCTTTGATAGTAGATTAACTCTGTTATGACCCACTCGATTAGTATGGACTTGTATAAGAATTGATGCTTTATTTGAGTGGCAAATCTTGAAATTTATGACTGAAATTTTGACTAGAGTTAGAAGGCATGTTGGCTAGCCTTATTAGAGGAAAATTTTTGGAAGAATTTCAGCATTTAAGGCCTGTTTTAGTGGGTTAAAGTTGTTGGAATTTCAGCTTGTAAATTGGCACTTCCTTGTTCCAAAACTTTGAACAAATTTCAGCTTTACTAGTTTACAAAATTCTAGCTTTGATAACATAATATTTCCAGCTATATTAACCTTGTTTTGGCCAAGTTTTGATGACTTAAACTGCTGGAAATTTCAGCTTGTGAATTGGTTGAAGTTACACCAAATATTGAGCATCTTAAACTTAATCTACTTAACCGGTTTTAGGAAAATGTTGTGCAATGATTTTGGAACCTTGTTAATCAATTTTAAGAAGAAACTCTTATAAATTTTTGAAGATTTAAACTAGTTAGAAACTTGACTTTTAAATAAGTAAGTGAAACTTTACTAGTTTAACCTTACATTTGATTCTAGTATGTTTTCACCAAGTAACTCTAATTTGTTATTTAACTAGTCTTAATTTAATAAAATATCATTAGTTTGATATTAATTAGTTTAAACCCATTAATTTACTTAAGTATAGGATATTTAGGAGTTTTCTCATTTTAACCTAGATTAATTTTGCTAAGTTATTAAATTATACTTGACTATTACTAATAAGTATTTCTTGGACTTTAAAAACTAGTTTACTTATAAACTAATTATTTTGGACAAAATTTCTTTTACACCAAAATCTTGAACCCTAATCAATATTAAATTAAACTACTTCTTTAATTTATAGTATTTAGCAATATTTTCGTTTGGTCCAAAATGTATCACGAATTATTAGAGTTTTGCAACTAATATAGTAAATAAAGCGGAATTTAATAATGAATTTCTAGTATTAATTATTTCTTTTAAATTTAATCTTAATTTTGACATTTAATGAATTATTTTCCTTAGAACTAAATTACTTTCAAAAGAGAATTTCTTAAATTTCTTTATCAGTTGATTTAGGGTTTTACTCGGATTCCTTTATTATAACTTCTTTGATTCTTCCCTCTAACCAATTTGCATTTATTTTAAAACCCTAGTTAAACTTGGTTACATTTTATAAAATTCTTTTGAAAGAAAATCTAGTAGGTTAATTAGGCTACTTGTGAATTTCAGGATCCGAGTCTGAACTTCACACGTTTTACGAGGTACTTTTTTGAGATTTACAGGTGAGTGTTTCCTTGTGTGCGCTTGATGCATGTTTAAGTGCTAATTCCTTTTTATGCCTGATACTTGTTAACTACTACAATGTGCTATATAGGGTAAGATGTGTACTTTATCACATCTATCCCGTAATTTGTTACATGCACAACTCCTGTTAAATGTGAATATACTTGTTTGTGAACTTTCAACTGAACTGACCCTTCGGGCTAGACTTCCGTGGTCATACTTCACCAGTTACACCACGGTTAGTCATATTGGTATTGAGGAGGATATAAGGTGTTGGGCGTTAGGGATTGTGTTCTTTCCTCTGAGTTGAAAATCCTCAAAGAGGCCAACTCTGGACTGAATAAACTGTTTTACCTTCCAGGGTTGAGATCTCACCCTAGTGTGGAGGTATTGAGGAGGTAAATGTGCTTGGGCAGTTTCGGGTACTGTTATCTGATACTTACTTGATCATTGGCAAGGACCTAGTTTTGTCTATTGGTCCGAACACTATTGCCACATGATTATGTACTTGACACTCCCGCGGTTGAGCTTGCTCCCGTGGTTGAGATGTATCCTTCCTTGTTTAATCAATTGTTTACTTAACTGCTTCTTATATTGTTTTATGGCACATGTTATTTATTTATTTATTTTTCTACTTGTCTGCCTGAGTGATTGCATGTGTGGAAACCTCACTGGGCTATTATAACTCATCCTTTTTATTTGTTCTCCTTAATAGGCTCCTATTATTAAGGTCGGTGTTGAGGATTCAAGAGTAGTTCTTGGTAGGATTTTGTCAATAAAAGGATGTTTGAGATTTTACTGTATTACTTAGGTATTTATGATGTAAATTACTTAACTGGTACTTTTATTCTTAAGTTGAATCATATGTATGTATTTACGACTTTCTATAAAATATCAATTGTTTCATGGAATTGAGTGCGTGCTTGACCCGAGTTCTAGCGAGAGCTAGACAGGCAGTCCGCTAAACCCTTTGGTACGCCTTAGAGTAAAGTGGGGCTGTCACAATTAATCCCCCGTACCCTTCATGTTGCATACTCACTTTCTTTCTTCACTTACTATATATTATTATTTTCTTTTCTTCTACATCGTATTTTGCATAGACACTCGTGACTCCCTCGAGGTCTCGATTTGGGTTCCGCAATCAATGCGATAATCCCGACAAAGTCTCGACAGGACATTTCGATCCTCTCGATTCCTACATTTAGACTTAAGAATTGCATTCATTTAGATATATCTGAACACGATAGAACTTAGGGTTAATTTAGGAAATTTTGATTATACCTCGCAACTAGCCTCGGCTAGGTAGAAATGGTGCCTTAGGTGCAAGTCTTTGCCTTCCATTTCTTCAAATGTGACTCTCAAACTATTTTCTCTCGTTTTTCGTAGATTGGAGTCGAAAAAGGGTTTTAAATGATTTTTATAAAATTTTATTTTTGTTTTGTTAAACGATTTTTCGGGTGACTTGGTCCACCCTAACTCAGTACCAAGTGACGACTCTATTTTTTTAAAAATAAAACCCTGTTTTCAAAAATCAGTTGCCCAAAATTGTCGCACTTTTAGTCCCGGTCGTATTTTCTTTTAAAATACTTTTTTTTTTCTAAAAAACATGTTTTTACTAAAAACTCGATTTTTATCACACACGCACAATTTTTTCAAAACTCTGCCTTTTCGAAATAGGTCACCGGAATAGACCACCTTTTCGGGGCGCGACAGTTTCGACCCCACTTATACCTTTTACGATTTTTAGGACGCGACAATATACATCTACAATCTATCATTCAGACCTTGCAACAATGAGGGCAATTTTCTAGCTATTATTGGGCTAATGATCAATTGAGATGGAAAGGAAGGTTGATAGTGGGGCAAAATTCAGAACCGCAGGATCAACTCCTGGAGTATTTTCACAGTAGAGCCATAGGAGAACACTTAGGCATTCATGCAACTTACCAACGGGTAGCTGCAGTCTTATATTGGAAAGGGATATGGAAGACAGTCGAAGAGTTTATCAAAAGCTATGAGATTTGTCAACGCTACAAATCAGAGAATGTAGCATCACTATGATTAATTCAATATCTGTCTATTCCTCAATCTATTTTTACTGACATTACTATGTATTTTTTGGAAGGGCTTCCAAAATCAAGATGCAAAGATGTAATCTTGGTATTGGTGGATAGGCTTTCAAAATATGCCCATTTTCTTACTCTCTCACATCCTTATACAGCTACTATGGTGGTTCAACTATTTCTTGACAACAACTATAAATTGCATGGTCTTCTTTCAACCATAATCAGTGATTAAGATCCTACATTTATGAGCAAATTCTAGCAGGAATTTTTCAAAATATAGAGAGTAGAGCTTAAACACTCTTTTTCCAACTATCCTCAAATTGCTCATCCGTTGAAGGTAGTGAATAGATGTCTGGAATCCTACCTCAAATGTATGATGGATGATCTACCTAAAAGTTGGAGCATTGGGTATCATTAGCAAAGTTCTGGTGTGATACTTCTTATCACACAACAACTAACATTACACCATTTCAAGCTCTATATGGGGTCACTCCTCCACTGCATTTGTCTTATTTTCCGAAGGACTCTCTAGTAGAAGCTATAGATGCATTATTGAAGGACAGAAAGCTGTAATTCAATTGTTGAAGCACCTGTCTAAGGCTCAACAAAGAATGACTACTCAAGCTAATAAACATTGTTCAAATAGATCATTCCAGATTGGTGATGTGGTCTATTTGAAACTGCAACCTTATAGACAAAGTTTAGTGGTAGCTTGGGAGTTTCCCAAACTATCTGCCAAGTATTTTGGCCCTTACAAGATCATTGACAAGATTGGAAATACGGCCTACAAGCTGGAGTTACCTACATCAGCCGAAATACACCCTGTATTTCATGTGTCTCAACTCAAGTCTACAATCAACAGTGCATAAGCCATTTCAACACTGCCTCCATATGCATTACCTACTGCAAACTCCAACCAATGGCAATTCTGGACAAGCGCATGGTTAAAAGAGGCAATGAAACTGCCACATAATGGTTAATTCATTGGACAGATTCATGGCCTTTCAAAATAATAATCCATATATGGTTTGAAAAATTCCCAAATTCCTAGAAAAAAAAAGTTAGTTCCAATGAAGGCCACTAGAGCTCACCAATAAAGGAGCCGCCGTTCATTTCATTGTCACTGTCGTCGTTGTCGCCGGGGCTAGGAAGACAGCCTTTGCTGGGGATGGAAATGCTCCCACCATTACCTCCGTTAGCCTCCGCTGTGAGCAGCTTCAAGCAAGCTCTACTTTTGCTATCTTTTTCCCCATCCGCTTCACATTCCCAACGATTTGCCCATGGCGCTACCGGATCTTCTTCAGCTAGATCCACTCGATCATTTACTTCAGCTGAATTTTCTCTCACTCATTGGCTCATTCCTCATCTGCTTCATGTTCCTGACGATCTGCTTATGGCACCTCGAATCTTCTTCAATTGGATCTACTCAAGCATTTACTTTAGCTGGATCTTCTTCTAACTCACTGGCGCTGTTGGAGTGAAATATAGTTGTGGCTTATTTGAATGCTTTAAAGGTTTTTTCCAATGTCAAAAACAAGACAAATGTCACTAAGAGTTGAATCTAAGAACTTGACAATATCATTGTCAAGGCAACTGAAGAGATGAGGAGAAAGAAGAGGAATTTTGAAGAGTTCAGATCTGACATTGTGACTGCTAAACATAATGTCAAGAAAATGAGATCACATCTTCTGGGATTTAGCCACATTTCTCTGCATAAAACTTATGAGATTGATCAGATTTTTGCTTTAGTTGTGGAGGTAGGCAAATAGGGATTGCTTGGAAACCCTCACTAAGTCTGAATAGTGAGAACATGCAAGGTCTAGATGCTATGTTTCATCAGGCTAAGCAAGCAGACTTTACCATTGCTGAAGAAATGCTCAATGGCAGCAAGTTTATGGGGGAGAGGAACTAAAGAATTGGTTTTCTTAGTATGTTAATCAATAAAAACTGAAGCTCACGTCAATTTTACTCATCATGATTTTTGTTAGTATGTTAATTCAGTAGAAACTAAGTTTGTAAGCTGAATCAATTTGATTGACATCGCCATGCCATAAAAAAATCCATATTTGGTTTAATATTAACAACACCCTCCAAGACCTTAACCAGCATTGACATTGAAAGTCTACCTACGTGGTCAGTGTGTGAGATTTTTCTGCACAAAAACCTATTAATCTTACTAAGTTAACAATAAATAGAACGCAACTATCTAGTTTTCAACATAAGTAAAATCCTATGTATGGATAGAAGCAAAATGTAATACAATCAAGCTATATTAGATAGAGATAAACTGATCATAAAATTATAAAACATTCTTAGCCAATTGTAAGAAGAGTTTCTCACAAACAAAATTTGTAAATAACTCTCAATAGTTATAATGGGTAACTAATAAGGTGGTATAACTTTCTATTACTTTTTGAAACATTTCATGACTTGTTAAATAAACCTTAGGAAATTTAGAATCTTTTAGCCGTTTTTGACATTTTTTTGCCTCAATTTTGAAAAGTAATTCTTTCCTCTAACTCAATCAAATCAACTTAAAGATTGGCAAGATGGAGGATAAAAGAAAAAAAAACTCGAGTCAAATCAATTAAAATAAATTTTATGTTTGAGTCTGAAACTTTCTGGTCATTTGGAATTTGGCAAAAGGATAAATGAGGGAGAAAAAAAAATAAAAAGTAAGTAAACTAAAATTTTAAAGAGTCCTACATTTTTATGTATTTTATTCGAATTTCATTAGAAGATGATTGTGATCAAATCATTAGCTAAATCATTAGATAAGTCATTTCAGACTTTCAGTTGAGTAATCGAATGACAAATTTAGTTTAGTTGGAAAAGCAAGGCACGGGTGATTTGACAACTTTTTAAGACTGGTCACAGAGCAACAAATGATTTAGTTGGTCTTGACTTGGGAAACATAGTAGTACCTACCACATTTTAGTTGATCAATTGTGATAAATTTCTAGCCATCGAACAAGTGGCTCCGTGGTCAGGGGACTTAACTAAAGTGCTCCCCTGTAGCAAGTTTGGGTTTCAAATCACATCGTAGTTAAATTTAGAGAGGCACCATAGTGCTTCCTCTGATCCATTGATGGTTCAGTCACCATTGGCTCCCCCAGGTCTAGTTGGACTCCAATGGTGGTTCAATTTCTATCGACCCACCTAGGTCCAGTTGGACTATGCCGTATAATAGGTTAGGAGTAGGCTAAGTTGTTGAAACTTGACAAAAAAAAATTGTGATAAATTACATATAATCGGTCACCACTGTTCATTAAATTTTTCTAATAAATTGTTTGTTTGATGAATATCAATTGAGTCGAGTTTATTCAAATAAAACTATAATTTTTTTTAAAAAAAGTTTTACTATCTTTATTTATTATTTCAAGTCAATCCATGTACCATCACCTTCATTCTCTTAATAACTTATACCATGAACAGTTCCACTTCCTAATGGAATACAAGTTTTCATAATTGAGTTTTGAAATAAAAATTCAATTTGTAGACAAAAATAGAACAAGTTGAGGTCATCTCAAAAACCTATCATGTTATCTAGAATTGGAAATCTAAAAATTGTTTTTAGAGCACTTTTTACCAAAAAAGAAATTTGTTATGTTATCATGAATAGAGAATCCATAGTATAATTACTAGCAAAACTAAATTTGTTGCATTATCATGAATAGCGAATCCAAAGTATAATTAGTAGCAACCCAGTTTAGTGAATAGGAAATTTTCTCACCTTATTTGAATGGAATCTTGTGGGATATTCACAGAGGGAAATAAAAAAAATTGCTAATTTTCTGCTAGGAGATGACATTGGAAATGATAATGATTTTGAATTCAAGTCTTTAATGTGTGTGTGAGAGATTTAGCTTAGAGAGAGAGAGAGAGAAGAAGAGAGATTTAGCGCAGAGAGAGAGAGATAGAAAGATTTAGCTAAGGCTGGCGATAATGCCAAAGCAACTCTAGGTTAGGAGTAGGCTAGAATACTGTTGACTATTGGCAAAAAAAAAAAAAACTATTAGAGCAAATATTCAATTGAAAGACAACTTTGCCCTTTTATAGTCAACATCTATTAATTCAAATAAATTTCATGGGTCACACGAAATAACTTTTGTTTCTATCCCTTCCTTTCTCTTCCAACGTACCCCATCTTCCTTCTTCCAATGCTACCAAAAATTTCCCAAACCTACAAGTAAGATGAGCCATCCTTTCACCCTTTGCATACTTCCTCATCTATCCTCTAGTCCCCCTACCGTGGCTGCTAGTAATACTTCCAATCCCATATCCACACCCTTTCTAATCATTAGCCTTACCCAATCGAACCCTTGATCTATTAAAAAAAAATAGGATCCTTCCTCCAAAAGAGGCAAGCAAGAGATCACTAATAGAATATTTTCTTGTACATTGCCCAAAAAGAAGTTTGGCACGGGTTCTATAAACAAGATACAAGATTGGTTCTTTTTAAACTTTTTATCCTTGTTTCTATTTGTATCACATGTCTAAATTGAGAATTTGAAGCATTTTACTTTTTTTAGAGCTTTTCTCATGGGATGCACAATTCAGAGAGGCAAAACAATAGCAAGAATAATTTGATTAATGTTGTGTTGCCGCCTACCGCCTACAAGGGATGGAGTGAAATTTTTGAAGACTTCTACTTGGAGATTTAACTTAGTGAATTGATGTGAGCCCTAGAAATTATTAGTTTACAGAGGAGTTTCTAGTGTGGAGCTTTAAATGGTGATATGAAGTACTAGACGGATGAGGATATCTAAAAAAGGGAAAAGGAATAAAATTCACAAAATTCAAAATTTCATCATGGTATCAATAAATATTTTGATAATTGAACTAATAAATGTTAGAAAAGGCAAAGTCGTCATTCAAAGGAATATTTGCTTTGGCAGATAATATTTACCTGGTATTATCGCCAAACTTAGCTGACATCTAAAAAGATTTTTAAAAATTAATTTTAACAATATAACAAAACTTAAATTCCATTATTTGCATACTTAGATACAATCCTACTATCGAATAAACTTACCAAAAAAATGCAGTTGTGATACCTCAAAATCATTGTTAATAGAGTGTTATTATCTTTACAAAACTTAAATTACATTATACTTGTTTTCATGTCATTTTTTCCATTATTTTGGATAAAACTAAAAATCCCAAAAAAAATGTAAATAATTCTCCTAGCTTTGACCAAAAAATGTATCCACAATTTTGTCTAATTTTTCTCGCCAGGTGTTTTCCTTTTAAATTTCAAAACCCTTCTTTTCCCTCTCTCCAGCCTTTCTTTCTATCCTTTCCAATCCGAACCCACTTAACACCCTAAAACCCAAAAACAAACTTAAGTTGTCAAATTAACCTATAAACGATTGATGTCTGCCATCTAAACCGTTAGAGGAACAGTATTTGCTACTGAAATCAAAATCCTATTCCAAATTTCTAGCCCTAACTGTTCGTCAAAGAAATTAGTCATTGGTGGTGTTTCTTAACTATTTGGTGGAGAAATTAATCATTGGTTATGTTCTTCGATCTGTGTGTTGGCACTGTTTGGCCCTTGGTGTTTGTCGACTGTGTCCAAATAGAGGTGTTCGTCAACCTTGTTATGAGAAGGTCTTCATTTTGCAAGAAGGTTTTTGGCACTGAGCTACATTTTTAACTATCCAAATGAGATTATTTGTAGAGTTTTGAGTGGACTGAGATTGTCGCCAGCTCTTAAACGGAGTTGCAGTTTTAGGTTTTTGTATATGTGATGTTTTTAGATTTTTGATTGTCAAAGAAGCTCATTTAGTAATGAATGTTCATCGACCAATGCTCACTCTGAAGCTATGCTAGTTTTTTGACTTTGTCAAGTCTTCCTTTCTCGTTTGGTAATGAGCATGCATCGACCAGTGCTCATTCCGAAGCTACGCTAGACTTTGTCAAGTCTACCTTTCACCATAGTACTTATTAACATGTTGCTAAAAAAATAAATCTAAGCATTTAGCCAATTAACTTATTTTTTAGGTGAAATTCTAATTTTGTTAATATTCAGGAAGAATAGTCATAAGTAGATATATTCCTGCACCATACATTTAACTCATTTCCTTCCACTATCTTTTACAAAAATTTCTTGACTAAAGTTCCATTCTTATATGAATGCGCAATTCTCTTGGTCTTCTTTACATTTCTCCAGCTTTATACAATCAATTTCACCAATTGTACTATCTTCCATATCACATCTTCAGCTCCTTGACACTTCCCTCTAAACTGCCTTTGGTTTCTTTCTCTCCGTATTTTATAAATGGTTACACTTAAAGCTATTTTCCTCACTGAGGTGATAAACTCTTCCCCTTTTGTGTTTTGTATCCACCAATCCAATTCATCCATCCATCCATCCATATATTCCTCTATATCAAATAGTATCTATGAATTCTACTCCATACACAAGCACTGTGGTTATATTTAAAAAACAAGTGCTCAACTGTCTCTTCCTCAACATTACATAATGGACACCAATTTTCTGTTGTCACACCCAATTTCACCAACCTAGCTTTCATTGCCATTCTGTTTTTGCAAGTCATCCATATAACAAATGCATATCTTGGTATGTATTTTTTAAACAAAAACAAATTATACCACGGTATCTGTTCTGAAGTTCCATTCAGTAGTTGCATGCTAAATTTAACTGTACATTCTCTAGCCTTATCTGCTTCCCATCTAAAGGAATTATTTTCAAATGGTACAACTCTGCCAATTAAATTATAATTAATCAAGTTTCATAATCTAAAATATTTTGTTCTCGTTTGTTTATTTGTCTCAACCTTTACAATTTATAAATAGTTTTTTTCAATCCAAACATTTGTTTGAATAATTTTTTTACAATCCAAATAGTTTTTCTATATAATTTTTCACAATTGAAACTATTTTTCATTAAGATGAGAACCACTTATCGAATAAATCTACAGCAAATGAAGTCATAATACCTCAGAATCAATTTTTAATAGACTGTTATTTTTTCCAAATGAGAACTTTACTTTAAAAGCAAGGACAAAAGCATGTTTAAGTCAAATTAACGTTCTTTCAAAAAAAAAAGTCATCTTAATATTGTCTGCTTGTATATTGTTAGTTTAGTCCTAATTTAATCTTTCCAAGTTTAATTTATGAAACAATCTTGTATACTTCGTAGTTGTACGTTGGTAGTATATCCAAAAGTAGGCATGACGAAAACATCTCAAATTTTCTATCATTATGCAAGGTAGTTCCAATGTGCTCAGGATCAAGATAGTTCTAATATGCTTAGGAGTATGATAAATTGAGATACTGGAATATAGAAAAGGGTAGGTGTTGTTAACAAACATCGAGTTATACGGTCAAAACTCAACTTAAGTTCGGTGTTGTATTAGACTTGTTTTTAAGCAGTTTGAATAGTTTGATGAGATTGATGGCGCATATATATATGTATGCATGTGTATGGGTTTATGTATATTTGTATGTACGTGTGTGTGTGTGTATATATATAGTATAATTTTCTATATTTATATTCAATGCTACATGTAAAAACATGTAGAGTGTGTTTTACTTTTCTTTTTTTTTTATCATTCTATTATGCCCACAACAATAGATGATTGGAACTCAAATGTATAAGATAAAAATGTCATATTAGATAATGGCTAAAGAACTCCCCGGTAATTGTTTTTTAGAACACAAATGCTTAAGGTATTTTATACCAAGTAAGTTGATAGTTTGCTGTCTATGATGTTTGATGTCTTATGGCTGGAACTTTGGGTAATTTCTTGCGGTTGTGGTGTGATGGTTGCTCCTCTTTGATTTTCTAACTAATGGTATTTCTAGTTTTGATGATAACAAACCAATAAAGATTGACTAATGATGTTTGTTATTTATAGTAGTATGTGTTTGCAATAATAAATAGGTCTCAAACATATTTCACTTAGTGAGAAAAGTTAGTCAAATCAAGTTGTGAAAAAAGCCATTGTTAAGGATGCTCGGACACTAGTTCAGCCACGTATTCAGCTACCCGAACTAACCCAGAAATTTTCTTGAAAATATCATCTAGTGGTTCAATTGTCCAAAAAAGCACACAAAAAGTTAGAGATGTTCGGACACCAATTTGGATGCCAATCCGGCTGTCCAAAGTGTCATCAGAATGGTCAGAATGTTCGACACCACATCATATGCCAGTTTGGCCATTCGAAGTATCATTAGAAATGTCAGAGATGTTCAGCGTGGCTTAAGAAAAAGGGTTGCATCGTCGGCCGTCCAAAGCATTTGAAAAAATTAAGAATTAAGTGATTGGATGAGATCTCGACTAGTGTATTAAAGGTTAGGCCGGTTGAGTGCCATTAATGGCTGGTCTTTTCAGTATTTATTGCTTAGTCATTGAAGGGTAGTTGAAGGCGTTTTTTGTTGCCTTATAAAAGCCATGGAGTCTGAATATATTTGGCAAATTGATTAGAATATTACCTCAAAAAAAATTTATCAAATATTGCTCCTGACAAGTTTGTTGTAGTATATATGCCTGCCGCATTTGGGAAACGTAGCGGTAGCTGAATTTTTTTTTACATGACAATGCCATCGCATTTGGTACGCTACGCTTACCAAGTGCAGCGGGCCCGTTGCGCTTACCAAGTGCGGCGGCACTCATGACATTTGTGTGTGTGTGTGTGTGTGTGTGTTAGGGTTAGGGTTTTGGTTTTGGTTTAGGGTTTTAGGGGTTTGAATGTCAGTGTTTTGGTAGGTTTCTAGGTTTTATTGTCTAAAATAATTGAGGTAGTTCAAATCACATATATTATGTACAAAGATGTGTTAGAATTGTAGAATTTTAGATTTAAAAATAATAAAGCTATAGATATCAAATTTTGACATACTACTTAATTTTCTAATGTCTTGAATGCATTTTCTATTTTTCGATGTCAAAATCTGATTTCACGGTAATAATGGCGAACGTACAGTTATAGGGGCAAACTGGTAATTTTTAAATGTTAACATATTTTTTCAAAAAATTTTTATTTTTAAATTTGTATTTTATAACCTTTATAGATTTTTAATTTTTTGTGATTTTTTAAAGTGAACTGATATTTTTCTATCTATTACGTCGATTCAAGGGTAAAATTGTAATTTTAGTATGTGAATTCCTTTTTCATTAATTTTTAATCCTAAATTCACACGTGCCAAAGGCAAAATTGTGTTGGGGTTAAAGACTATTTTTTCCATGACTTACACGTGCCAGGGGTAAAATCATAATTTTGGCATGTAAATGTCTTTTACCTCTATCTGGATTCCCAAATTCGTATTTCTTTGTTTTTAAGCAAATTTCTGAGGTCAATTCCATTTTTCTTTCGATTATGTGGTTCAGAGGTAAAATGGACATTTTGAGACACAAGTGTTTTCTATGCTAGAAATTTATTAATAACATACCCTAATTTGTATTTTTTGTATTTTCTTAATTTTTGATATTTTTAGGGTTTCGTATTGGCTATTTTAAAAATTATGTCAAAATTAGTTTTTGTAAGAGCAAAGTGGTAAATGCGTTTAATGGTTATTTACTCTTACAGGATAAGAATTCGGAAGCTTTACACAATTATTAATCAAATGGTCTAATGAAGAATAAGTTGCACCAATTTATAACTGAATATACAAGTATAAAATTTATCAAATTTACAATTGCTTATCAAATTGTGCAAAAATGAAATTTGAATTTACAAGTATACAAGTTATCAAATGCCCCTAACGTCGACGAAATTACTGTTGATTTTGGTCTCGAGGTGTCAATGAGCAGGGAAATCTCTTGGGTCTTCTAATCTCGCATCGGGCATGCATCTCAGGATAAGCTGACGGCTCATCTTCGTCGGTCTTATCATTATCTGATTCTCTAGCATCATCTGATTCTTGAATATAATGATAGACCATAGTAGAGGTGGATGGAATTGGGGTAGGCATGTGTGAAGGAGGACCCGGAGTAAAAACTGTAGATGGGCCTGCATCCTGAAATCTGCCTGCATGACCATCAAGGAACTGGAATATGGGGTGCAGTTCATATTTAGCAGAAAGTGAAACCAAATGTGCTTGGTGCCTAGCGGCAAAAGTGCCATCTATATGCATAGCGATAGAGTAGTATGGATCGTACACACTAGTTATGTTCTTCGAAAGCAGATCTATGCACCACTATGCGTCGTATAAGCGTAGTAACCAGTCGGGGTTACCTATTCCTCCTGTGTATCTTCATCATAAAAACCATGTCAATGACAGCATCTATCTCCAGGAGACGATGCGTTCGCCTGGCTAGGGACGTGTCTAGCTATCCTCTAATAACCAGAGCTGTGCGATGTAGAGACGCCAGTGTCCTACCATGGATCTGAGCCCACAACCATACGATTTGAGAGTTGTAAGTACTGCATGGATCCAAACGCCTCGTCCCTAATCGTCGTCAAATTAGGATGAAAAATATCTTGGGGTTCATAATAACGGAGGCCATACATTGATTCCTATCCGATTCTATGCATGCTGCTCATTTGTACAAGAAATAAATACAAATTGTCAATAATTTAGTCACATGACTTATGATATATATGATAGAATGCTAAAGCTAAATTATAATTACTATATGCTTGTATTGGCTAGAAACGCCTTAGAGCCCATCACGATGAGTATGATGGACGGAAGGAGTAATACACAAGATCGTGTGGTGATAGTACCAATGCAGATACTCTGTCAATGGCTGGAGTGTATTCGTAGGCTCTCCTGCAATAGCCAAACCTGCACGTGCATGCAGCAATTGAACCAATCGATATGGAAATAACTCCGATCCCGTCCTCTATATCTCGCTAGTTCAAGTGAATGCAATTCGTCAGGATCAGTGTCAGCATCTTGTGGAATATCTTGGCACATTTCGAACTGCATCATAACACGATTTGGGAAATGAAATTCGACGATGTGTAAAAATATCAGTGAAATTTTAGCCTTCCAAATATGTGCACCAGCTGTGCAATACTAGGATAAAGACGCCAACACATCGTCGATGTACAGTATCCATATGAACTGCAACAAATGCCCAATCATCAATGATAGATAAAAAATCATATAACGTGTAGGTAATCTTTGAAAAATATGAAAGTCAAACTACCTAATCAGGCTACAACAGCGATAGCGACAGCGACAACTGATCTCTATAGTAGCTGACTACATGTTGAGAAACATTTAGGGTAGTACGCTGAGTCACCCATCTACCTCTTTTGGGATAATCACCTGGTAGTCGTGGCTCGATGATTAAAGGTCGGATTGTCGAGAACCGCTCCCATGCCCAAAGATATTAAAATTAGACAATTAAGTTGTTAGGTTTTATATAATTTAACTAATTGATAATATTTCATAATATAGGGTAATGTTGCTATTTTACTTGAAGTAGCATGTATGACCCTATTGTGATCTTAATGTTGGCACCGCATGCACGACACATACGATTGTACAAGCAAGCAAGCACAGCGCTCCCCAATTGTACTACTTCATCGCCTCCAAATCGACAAAAAAAATCTAACCATTTAGTATGTACAACATTCCCGCATGTGTTTGTAAATAACTACCCACCAAATAATATCAAGATATACGTATAGGCATACTACCGAACTATCTCAATAGGGGCATCCGGTGGTAGTGGATGATTGAGTAATCACCAGTACACGCCCTTGAGCTTCATTTGTGCTTCCCCTAAAATGATTTTCTGTTGACTAGAATCCCAACAAATCATAAACCAGTTGCTGTCGCTGTGCACTACTCCGCGAATGGTGGACTAACGTAACAAGTAGACCATCCACGCGCAAGCCCCACAACACCTCAACATCCTGTAAGGTGATGGTGGCCTCACACCAATGCCAACAGGAAGATGAAATGTATACGTCTTCTACCTCCATTGCTCGACAAATGCATTAACAAGATCGTGGTCCAATTTGAATAAACCTACTGAACAAACTCCTCCAAACCCAGCAATGTCGATAAAGTGACACATGCGGGGGTAAATATCGTACAGCAACTACCAAAAATGTCTGTTACACCTCTTCATATCGAGCTTGATGCCCTCACCGTGAAAAATCACTGTAGATCTATACTAGGGCTGAAAGTGCAAAAGAGAATCGTCTATATGACCCTAAGTAGGGGCTGAGGTGTTCATGTGCCTATGGTCCATATCAACTCACACTTGCACATATAAAGAATGCAACAAAATATTAGTAATAAATACAAACCCTAAATTGGGATCGGCCAAAAAATACTAAAGGTTTGCACTTAAAAGGAAAAAAATCATGCATACGAAATGTACAAATTAATAATGCATGAATAGTAACTAGCCTAAACCTTAAACTCTAAACCCTAAACCCTTAACCCTAAACCCTAAAAAATTATTATTTTAGCCTAAACCTTAAACCCTAAATCCAAAAAACTAGACCTAAAAATTGTCAAACCCTAAGAAGCCCTAAAAACTAAAAAACTAATAAGTAGCCCTAAAAACCAACAACTAAAAAAACTAGAAATTTATCATTTTAGTTTAAACCCTAAAAACCTAAAAAAAAAACCCTAAAAACTAATAAGTAGCCCTAAAAACTAAAAGCTAACAACTAAAAACCTAAAAGAAAAAGTAAATTATACACTAAACCCTAAACCCTAAACCCTAAAAACTAGAAATTTATTATTTTATCTTAAACCCTAAAAACTAAAAACAAACCCTATAAACTAAAAGCTAGTCCTAAAAACTAAAACCCTAAAAAAAACCTAAAAAACTAAAAAACCATTAAGCAGCCCTAAAAATTAAAAGCTAACAGCTAAAAACCTAAAAAGAAACAACAATTATACCTTAAATTGTAAAAATTAAAAAAGTATTAACCAAAAACTAAAAACAAACCCTATAAGCTAAAATCTAAAAACTAAAAAAATAGAAAGTTATTATTTTAGCTAAAACTCTAAACCCTAAACCTTTATAACTAAAAACTAAAAACAGGTTTGTTTTATTAGATGGCAAATCCCGTACACAGGGGAAGAGAGGCACCCTAAAATTTTATTAAATTCAAAAAAATAAGAGGGGGAGATAAACCTCACCTTCAAATGATTACACAAAAATATGGTTAAATTAGAAAATAAATAAGGAGTACTTACTCCCTAGAATGAAAATAATGCTTTCTAAGAGAAAAAATAATTTAGATAATTAAATGCCTGATTGCGAATGCTAAAATGAAATAAAACTTATAACATCGGATGGACATCCATTTCTAAGACTCATCTAGCGTTGAAGCCCATGACGCCATGTGTTTGACCCATTGAGTATGCATATTCAGTCTTAATCTCACGATCACAACCAAGGTGAATTTTATCATAGCAAGTATAAAAAAGATGAGTCAAAGAATAAAAATAATAATAAACTCCAAGTGTGACGCCCCGGAAATTCGCACTAAAAAGATTATTTGATTTATGTTATGTTTATTAGTAGAAAAAAAAATGAATGAGAAAAGAAAAGAAGAGGGAAATTAAAGTGCATTTAATAGGGCATTTCTTTTATTTAAGGTTTAGTGTTAATCTTTGGTTTAATAGTTGAAAAATGTCTTAAGTTAGTTAGGTTAACTAAATGAGATTTTTGTATGATTAAGTGGTACACCTAAGTACCAAACTTGGGTTAATTTTATTGGTCTATTAGTTTACAATAGTGTGTAATTTTGACTAACCAACTCTACCATTATTGAGCCTTTTGACTAATTGAACTTTAGCACAAAAATTAACTTAAAATTTTCACTTAAACCCTTGTCTTTTCCCCCCCCCCCCATATGGCCGGCCCCTCTCTCTCCTTTTCCTCTCTTTTGTTTTAAAAATTTTATGTTACAAAACTTGCCAATTGTTGAGTGTTAGATGATTAAAATTTTGTACAAATTATATTGAGCCAACTAGCACCTATTTTGCCAAAATATCTAAACCCTAGCTTGACTCTTGTCTAGCTTTCATTGGTTACACTTTCCTCCATTATTCTTTTACTTCTTTTATACTTTCTTGACTGAATTCTCTCCCATTTTCTCTCTCCCTCTTGGACGAATTTTGCTTGCCCTCTCTCTACCCTCTCTTGTTCTTCATTTTCTTGGAGCTTCCTTTCCAATTTTAGACAAATTCCACCATAGAAAGTGAGGTTTTCTTCTCCCTAAGCAAGGTTCTAAGCTTGTTTAAGGTATGTACCATGAACTTTTGCTATTAATTTCAAGTTTATTTAAGTTTTATTTAAGCTTTATTTAGGGTTTTGTTCAAGTTTTACATTAACAGTCATGCTGGACCAGTTTTAGTAAAACTTTCATAACTTGATGTAGATAACTTGGATTCGAGTGATTCTTGTTGTTTTAGAAACTAGATTGATAGGGCTTTCCAACGGTATAAGGCTTGCACTGTGTTTCATTGTGTATTAATCGCAGAAAGTTTGCAAAGTTGGCTGAAAATTCGGTTCTGCGTGAAACAGTTTTGATGATGAGCCAACTTGAGGGATGATTTTGAACCTGTTCTAGTTGGAATTTGGATTGATGATCTTCACGAAAGTTGTAGCCCTATAAACGTACTTTAAAACCATGTAATCAGAATTCCTTAGTTCTTGATGGATTGACCTCAATAATGGCATGAAGTTGGCTGAAAACCAACCCTGCGCAGTTTAGGTTGAAGATTCTTGGAGTATAATTCTTGATATTTAGTGGAATTTTGATTGAATTTGAGCTTGGATTGAACTAAGAAGTTGTAGAACTTGTTGAATTATGGGTTTGATGATTGAAATCTTGATGGAAAACAAAGTTGGATGGCCGAAAATTAAGGGGAAATAATGCCAAAATTTTGTTAGAAAACCCTAAACCCTAAATCCTAAACCCTAGAACTAAAACCCTAGAATTTAATGGGGTATTTCTTGAATTTTCTTTCTAAGTTGATTAGGGTTTAAATTGAGTTTCATTAGATTATTTCTTATAAATTCCAGGATCCAAAAGTGAGACGCAACCGTTTTACGAAATATTTTCTTAAGCGTTCCAGGTGAGTGTCCCTTTACTTGTGCATGTGAGTGTTCCTTTGCTTTTGTTTATGAGTGTTTCTTCACATATTCATAATGCATGTTCAAAATGTGATCTTATTTATACTTGATGCTCGTGACTTGTCACAACGTGCTATGTGTTCTTGATATTCATGAATTGTCACAATGTATTATATGAAGGGAAAGTGTGTACTTTATCGCACTTACCCCATGGTTTGTTACATGCACAATTTCTATCTGATGTGAATATAATTGTTTGTGAATTTTCGACTACATTAACTTGTTGCCTAGACTTCCGTGGTTATGCCGCGGTTAGTCAGGCAGGAGGGTACAAAGGAGGATATAAGGTGCTGGGTGTTTTAGGGCTTGTGGTTCTTTTCCTTGAGTTGTGAATCCTCAAAGAGGCCAACTCCGGACTGAACCTTCTTGCTTGTTGCCCTCCGGGGTTGAGATCTCACCCTGGATGGGTCGGACGGTACTCTTGGAGGATATAAGGTGAATGGCGGATAGGGCTCTTGCTTGATAATGCAGGTATAACCGGCAATCCACTCTCAATACCATGGTCACATGATCAGTACTTGCTCTCGTGATGGGAATGTATCCTCCCTTGTTTAAATCAGTGATTACTTAATATATCCTTACTTTGTCTTATGACTTGTGACATTCGTTTAATTAACTTCTGTTTGATTGCCTCTGTATTTGCATGTGTGGGAACCTCACTGAGCTATTATAGCTCACTCTCTGTTATTTGTTTTCCTTAAACAGGCTCCTATCTCTAAAGCCGGTGGTGAGGAATCCAGGGTAGAACTGGGTAGGATTTTTGGGTAGAAGGACTGCTTGAGATATTATTGTAATAACAAATGTATGTAATGTAAATTGTTTAACTAGTACTTTTACTTTTAAGTTTGAATGTGATGTGACCCTGAGAACTGTCACAGTTGGTAGCTACGAGTTTTCTACCGAATTACATCTGCTTGTGAATTTTAGTGTGTGCTCGATTCGAGTCCTGGCGAGAGCCAGGCAGGCAGTCCGCTAAGCCCTTTGGTGCGCCTCTGGGTAAGGTGGGGCTGTCACACTAAGTATACTCCTTCCTAATTAGATCCACAGGATTCATTCCACAAATAAAGCATACCGCCATCCTATGCGAACAAAGGAAATGGAGTAGCTGAAATTTATGACATGTGCACTCTAGATTGAGAAGGTCTACGATTTGCCTTTTCCCGTCCTCCTAACCGTGAATGTGGCCAATAATGATGCAGAAAATTAGGCTCTAGGGTCATATACCCGATGTCGCGCCTCATTTTTCGTTCGAGAGTCATAAAAAGGAAATTAATGTTTGTTTGTTTGTTTATTATTGGAGTGAGTGAGGTCGGCAAAAAAGGAAAAGGAAGAATTAAATGTGATTTTATTTATTGGAAAAAGAAGCGTGTAAATTTTTGTAAAAATAATTTTTTAGAAAATGCTTTGTAAAAGATGATTCGATAAAAATATGACAAACAAATGCTATAAAAGGAAAAGGGCCTAAAATGGGACTTTTGGAAATGCGACGGTTTTTGGGCCCGAAAATAGAGTCTAAAAAGGGTTTTTAGTGAAAAAGGAGTCGCCACTTGGTATTGAGTTTTGGTGTACCAAGTCACCAGAAAATATTTTATAAAAGGTAAGAAAATCGAGAATGATTTATTTAAAAAATGATTTTTGAGAAAAATATAAGAAAACAAGAAAAACCCTTTTTAGACAACTCCAGGTCTTTGAAAACAAGAGAAAAAGGTTCGGGAGTCACAGTTGAAGAAAGGGAAGGCAAAGGCTCGCGCCTAAGGCACCCTTTCAACCTAGCCGAAACTAGTTGCGAGGTTTAGTCTAAATTTTCCTAATATAACCCTAAGATTTTATCACATTTGGATGCAACTATATGAATGCAAATCTAGTCCTAAAAATGGATATCGTTAAGGGACAAAATATTCCATTGAGGTTTGGTCGGGATTATCGCATTAATTGCGAAACCCGAGTCTAGACCTCGATGGAAGTCACGAGTATAGATGCAAAATGGAATGCAAAAGAAAAGGAAAATAGTAATATAGATAGTAAGTGAACAAAGAAAGTGGGGATGCAAACATAACGGATACGGGGGACTAATGGACTCGTGACTAGATGTTTCTACTCACGGAGGGGGAACCGGCATGTATGCCACCGCTTCCCACGTGAGTAGATGACTGTTTCTTAGTCAAAATCACACAAATGACCTAAAATTCTCTGTGTAGTGGAATCTAAATGTTATGCACTAAATATATGTTTAAAATAGATAATAAGTGATAAAGTATATATAAAAAATCATACAAAATGGAAAAAGCCTAAAAGAAGAAATGTGTGTGAGATGGCATGGAATGCACACGCGAGAAATGATTCTAATACTAAAATGACCTAGAGGTCTAGCATTGGACTAGCCTATTTTCGATAAATTATTCGCTAGCGTTGGACTAGCGAAGAAACCGGAACTAACCGCAACTAGCGTTGGACTAGTGTGGCGACGACACACATATATCACGATAAGGCAAGTAAATAAATAAATAAATAAAAACATAGATTAAAAGCAATAATCACATAAAAGCACATAATAGCATGTAGAAGCACATAGCACACAAGCATGATATTCTAAATGCAAAGTCCTAAAGAAAGCGAATAAAACACATAAGCACATAGCACACATAGCACACAAAAGCCCTAACTATTACACCGGGGAAGCCTAATTACAATCTAAAAATAAAAATAAAAGATAACCTATCTAACCTATCTATTACATTTTCTATCTAAAATTCATAAGATTTTTGTTAAATAGATAACACATAAACTATCTATTACATTAACTATCTAAATACAAAAAATTTGCTAAATAGAATATTACCTACCTATTACATTTCTTTGAAAAATTAAATTCAAGTAAATAACATGCCATAAATAAATAAATACTCACACGTGAATAAAAATAATAAACACAAAAGGATGCATAAAAAAAACATATAGAAAAAACACATAGGAGCACGTAAAAACATATAAAGAAACATTGGAAGGGTAATAGGGGTACCTCCCATTCGAGGACTCGGTACAAACGCTAACAACATGAACAAACTTATCAAGGTACCATTATTTAAATAAATAAACCATTAATTAAATAATTTCTAGATTAATCACTATAACATGTCACAATAATTCAAAACAATTATAGCAATAATAAACAAAAATTAAAGAAAGCTAATGATTAAATATTTAGGAAGAAAAATGAAAATTATTTAAGTAAACTAAATAAATAAATAATAAGAAAATAAAATAATAAAATAAAATACAATAATACATAATTAAGTTTTTTTTCAACACACAAATAAGAATTACCAAAATAACTAAAGAGAAATAAAGAAACTAATTGGAGCATTAATTAGACTAAACAAGACCGAATTTTAGAACATTAATCATAAATTTAATAAAATAAAATAGAATGTGAAAAGCAATAATTAAAAGCTTTGAGGACTTTAACTAATTTTAATTTTTCTTTTGGCAAAAATAAAATATTATAAGGTTTGGATTAAAAATGAAAATTTAGGCAACATTCTAGAGTGAAAATGTAATTTACAACAAACAAAAGGTTGAAATTACAATTTTTAAACCCTAATTAAGGTGATGACATAGTTTACAACAAATTTAAAAGGTTAAAACATAATTTTCAGCAAGCACAATGCTAAAAGTAAAATTTCCAGCAATTATTAAGGCTAAAAATATAATTTGAGCAAACTTGGGGAGTAAAGAATACAATTCCAGCAAACATTCAAGGGTAAAATTCAAGTTCTAGCTACTTGGGGGGCAAAAATGCAAAATTCCAGCAATATTCTAGGGCAAAAATAGAATTTCCAGCAATGTATAAGGGCAAAGATGCAATTTTCAGCAACATGAGGGACCAAATTTATAATTTCCAGCAACATTTAAAGCCTAAAATACAATAACAGCAAGCTTGGGAGGTAAAATTGCAATTTCCATAAATATCAGAGGGTAAAAATGCAATTCTAAAAAAATTTAGGGGTCAAAATGTAATTACCGAAAAATATAGGAGTCAAAAATGGAAATAAAAAAATATAGGGGCCAAAATTATAATTATACAAAAGTCAGGGGACTTAAATGCAATTAATTGGGACCTAATTGAAAAGAAAATGAAATTATGAGGGTCAATCTACAATAAACAGAAATCTAAATGCACAAATCATAAATGTCCAGGGCCACAATAACATTAATGAAAGTACAAGGACTATAAAATAAATACATATTATTAATTAAAGATAAAATTAGAAAACTAAACCATCAAAACGACGTAGTTTCACTAAACTTTTTTTTTTACCTTTTTTTTTTTGGTACCCGGTTTTCATTTCTTACTTTTTTTTTCCTTTCTTTTTCTTTTTCTTTCTCTTTCTTTGTTCTTTTCTCTATTTTCCTACTTTTCCAGATTTCTCTCTTTTCTTTTTTTCTTTTTCTTTCCTTCTTCTTTTCTCTTTTCTCTCTTCTCTTCCAGATTTGTTTTCTTTTTCTGGTTCATTCTCTCTCTCTCTCTCTCTCTCTCTCTCTCTCTCTCTCTCTCTCTCTCTCTCTTCTTGCCGGATTCTTTTTCCTCGCTGGACCTTCTTCTCTCTCGGCCCTCTCTATTTCTCTCTTCCCGTTTCTCTCTGTCTTGGATTCTCTCTCTCAAAATCCCTAAATCACCATTCAGTTTTTTTGAAACAGAAAATCCCTAAAACTCTACCAAATTAATCCCTCCCCAAAGAATCATCAATTTCACAGTCTAAGATATAAATTTCAATCATCAATTCTAGAGGGAAGTTGCGAATTTTACCTCAATTTGAGAAGGGAATTGGAGTTGGCCGTGGCAATTGGACTGACGGAGGTTGGTGGTGGTGGAGCTTCGGCCGTCCACTGGGATTGATAGAATGGCCTGATTGCAAGCTATAGGCTTGCTCTTTTCTTTTTTTTTCGTACAGGGGTGTGTGATATGTTTCTGTGTGTTATGTGTATGATTCTGTGTGTGTTCTTGCTGATTGTATGCGTGTTCTATGTGTGTGCAGGTGTGTGTGTGTGTATCTAGGCGTGTGTTGTGAATTGGATGTTGCAGGATGTGTGTTTGTGAATGTGTGTTTGTTGTGTGTGAATTGGCTCTGTGTGCGTGTGTGTTTGCAGGTGTATGTTGTGAATTGGATGTTGCAGGATGTGTATTTGTGAATGTGTGTAATGTGGATGGCCGTGTGTCTATGTGCAGGTGTGTTTGGCCGAGAGAGAAGAGATTTGTGTGTGCCTGTGAGTGAGAGTGAACTGGTGAGGTTGAGGTAGTGTATGCGTGTGTTGTGTGTGATGTTTCAGGTGTGTTGTGTGCAAGTGAAATGATGGGAAAACAGAGAGGGGAGTGAGGCTTGTGTGATGAGTTTGCAGGGAAAAAGACTGAGAGGGAGGAGGTAATGTATAGGTGTGTAGTGTTGCTTTTGTGCAATGAGGGAGGCAGAGAAAGTTTAAGGAAGTGCAGGTTTTTAGGAGAAGTCAGGAAGAATCGTGGGGATGGTGAGTGAAAATGTGTGAAATGTTGTGAGTGTGTGAATGTGTTTATGCAGGTGACGGGGAGGCAGAGGGAGTGAGGGAGACCGAGAGGGAGAAGTGAGGGTGCAGGTGTGTGTTTTTGTGTATGAGTGAGTGAGTCTGGCAGAGGGAAAAGGATTGAGAGAAAAGAGAGTGAAAATGGTGAGTGAAAAGCAATCAAAAATCCCCAAAAATCTGCTGAATTGCAGGGGAGTTGGAAGGTGATGATGAGAGGAGATATGGTTTGAAGTATGGCCATAAGGCTGCTTTGCAGCTTAAGCAGCCATGCTGCTGTTGTAGCAGGCTGCAAAACGCAGCCTGCTCCAGCCTTTTCTCTCCTTTTTTTTTTTTGAAATTTGTAAAAAGGAAGAAAAGGGAAAAAAAAAAAGAAAAGAAAATGAAGAAAATTGCAATAAAAATAAAAATCCTATGGACTTCTTATAATAAAAAATAAAAAGTAAATAAAATAAAATAATAAAACTAAAATTAAAACTAAAATTCAGCATTACTAGAAAAAGAAAATTCAATAATAACAAAAAAAATTAAAATTTTAAAGTTAATTCACCGCTGAAAAACATGTCATAGACAAAAAGATACAATTTGAAATAAATACAAATAATTTTTAAAAATTATCAAAAATTTTTACATAAAATCTACAAATATTAAATGCACATATAAAATATTTCACACACAAAAATTCTTAAATAAAGGTGCATTAGAAAACGTGACGTAATATGACAAAATCATGAAAATCACAAAAATACTAAATGACTTTTAAAAATCACGAAAAATTTTACACAAATATATTATCACATCAAACACATATATAAAATTTTTTTTCATAGATTTTAAGATTAACGCATTCTTGGAAAATGTGCCCTTAATGAAAAAAGACAAAAATTAAATAAATACTAAACGACCTCTAAAAATTATAAGATTTTTACAGAAAATTTATGAATATGCAAAAATGCATATAAAAAAATTTCACTTGAAAATTCTCGTAAAAATAGCGTATTGGAAAACGTGCCGTTGAATTAAAAAATACTAAAATTTTAAATAAATAATGAATGACTCCTGAAAATCATTAAAATCATAAATAATGATAAAAATAGTAAAATCATGTATTTAGGAAATAAAATAAAATAAACTAATATTTACATGGTGAAATTACCATTTTGCCCCTGATGTGACGAATTAGTCATAAATTGCATGAAAACTGTAATCGACCCCCGAAAAATGAAAAATACCCCCTAAAATAAAGTAAAACACATATTTTTTTACAAAAGGTGTGTCAAAATTTGATATCTACAGCTTGCCCCTCTTTGTCGGGAATCTCACAGAGATTTTAGATAAAGACGTAGACAACACCAAATTTTGACTCACCTAAACACAAATGCAAATGCGGAATGAAACAAATATCTAAATATACATAATGTAAGAATGTAAACAAATGAAAAAGTGAGAATGTGACCGAACTCTCTAGGAGCTGCCTACGTATCCCATATAAGGGAATCAGGTCAAAACGTAGTTCGAATGGTGAAAGTAAAAGTTTGGGTTGCCCGACTTGAAAAATCAAATTAAAATAACATATGAAACATCCAGTTTGCTGGAGAAGTGTGTGGCCCAGTTTGCTAGGATTGATGAAATGCAAAGAAATTAAATATGACGGTCCAATTTGCTAGACATGCACCCAGTTTGCTGGGGTGAAATGCAATGTGAAATCTGGTTTGCCAGACTTGGAAAAGTAAACGTGAAAGGTCCAATTTGTTGGACATACACCCAGTTTGCTGGGGTGAGTACAAGAAAATTAAACGTGAGAGGTCCAGTTTGCTGGACATGCACCCAGTTTGCTGGGTTGAAATGCAATGCGAAATCCGGTTTGCCAGACTTGGAAAAGTAAACGTGAAAGGTCCAGTTTGCTGGACATGCACCCACTTTGCTGGGGTGAGTACAAGAAAATTAAACGTGAGAGGTCTAGTTTGCTAGACATGCACCCAGTTTGCTGGGGTGAAATGCAAGAAATTTAAACATGAAGGTCCAATCTGTTGGACATGCACTCAGTTTGCTGGGATGAATACAAGAAAATTAAACGTGAAAATCCAGTTTGCTGGACATGCATGAAAAAGAGTTTTTTTTTTTGTGGTATCATTTTTTTTTTCAAAAGGCAGCCCACAAAGCAATGTGAAACGTCTAATTGCTAGACAAGTACATGAAAAGGATAAACATGTTGCAAACGATCCACAGGTCAATATGAAATGTCCAGTTTGCTTGGACAAATATGTGACAAAGATTTTTCTTTTCTTTTTTTTTTGACAAGCAACCAACAAATCAGTTGAAATTTCTTCTTTAAAATTTGCCCTAGTATTAAATCCTGTATCAATTTGAAATTTCTCCCTTAAGATCTTCCCCTTTTTTCTCGTCAAAATCTATTTGAAATAAATAAACAAATAAAATTTACACCAAAAACTTGCCTTAGTATAAATCAAGTGAAATCAATTTGAAATCCATCCTCTTAAAATTTGCCCCAGTGTAAATTTGAAGTCAATCCTTCCCAAAACGGGTTAAAACATGAGATATTAAAATCAAATGTGAAATCAAAATATTTATTATTTTTTTTAAAAAAGTTGCCCCAGTATCAAATTTAAGAACAGTATGTTATTGGAATAATGCTCCAATTAGACCATTGCTAACTACAAAAACTTGCCCCAGTTTTTCTTTTGATGAAATATCAATGACGAACTCATGATTTTACCTGCAACTGGAAAACAAAAAGATGATTAAACAACATGCCGCCACCGTGTAATCCCTCAGGCTTTGTAAAACGTGTAAACATGAGTTCTTGGCGTCGACATCTAATCCCAAATCCATTCCTGTGAGCTGTTTCCGATCTTTACAATCTATTAGCATCCACCAATTGTCCTTTCACTATGATTTGCAAACATCGACTACTGTGATTTTTCATGATAAATTAAGAGAATTGTCTTTTGACACAAATCTAATGAATGGACTGATGCAAAACAATTTATTTAATTTCACTATTCTTATATATTACATATACATATATATGTACACATAGATATTTCATGCAATCACCATATTTCAATATATTGAAAACAATACTACAAAATGGGAAAACAACACATCACAACAAGTAAAGGTGAATGTAAAATAATTTTTGTCAATGATAAGTTAAGAATTTCAACTGTGACAAAACAACTTATTCCACGGAGTTGAAACCATGCTTTTGACCAAGAATATCACATTTGACCCTTTTGGATGTCATCAACTAGAAGCTTGATACTGCCAGAAGAAGAACAACTATGAAGAGAAACCCAAGCGAACATAGTCACCAGCTTTTTAGTTTCGTCACTTCTCCTTTATCTGCTTCGTTTATGTGCACAAGATTCCCACCTTAGCGCCCTTTCAGGTTTTCACTAAAGTTTCCCCCACCCTTTTTTTTTTCTTTTTTTTCTTTTCTTTTTTTTTCTTCTTTTTTTTTCTTTTCCCTTTTTTTTTGTTTTTGTTTTTTATTTTTTTTTAGGCGCCCTTTCGGGTTTTCATCTTTGTAAAGGAAGACATAGAACAATAATCATTCAAATCTTGAATAGTCATTTCTCATTTTCATTAAATCAGACTAGTATTTGAAAAATATTTGACATCAGTAAGACAATCTTCCCTTGATGAACTTGGGATAGATATATTAACATCATATGTCCTTTTTTGATTTGCAAAGTTTCATATCAAAATTATCACAAAATAGAGACAGAGGTCGGTAACATTCTCGGCTTTTCAATACGGAGTCAAGTTAAGGTGTCTGAAAAGGTTAAGGCTGGAAAGTAGAATTTGTGAGAGGGTTGATTGTCTTGAGGTTGCATTTCTCAGAATCAATTATCTCAACTTTTATTTCTTACTTTTGCTCTATTTTCTTTTTTTTCTTTCTTAAAAATTTGCCCCAGTTTATCACTTTCTCGCGAGGTTATCTTTTTCTTTTTCTTTTTTTTTTTTGTGCAGTATCATTTTCACACTTTTTTTTTTAACGAACAACCAACAAAACAAAAATCTTGCCCCGGTGTGGAGTGTAACCATCAAGTGGGTTATGAAGCGAAATTTATGGATTCTGAAAGCTCATAGGGGACAACTAGAGGAGAAAAATGTTTAAGGGAAAAGAAAGAAGGCCCGCTTTTGATCCGTCTCTTTTTTCGCAATAATTTTGAAAGAAAATTTACTAATCAAATGTAAAATTTTTTTACCAAGTCTGAATTGATGATTTGGAAAAATTCTTGACCATCCATTTCCGCCAGCACAAGACCTGCACCTGATAATACCTTCTTGACAAATGAATGGATCTTGCCAATTTGGGACGAATTTCCCTTTTGTTTTTTCCTGAATTGGAAGGATTCGCTTCAATACTTTGTCTCCAATCTCGAATTGGCGAGATTTGACTTTTTTCTGATAAGCACAAGCCATTCGTTTTTGGTAACACTGTCCATGACAAACGGCATTCAACCGCTTTTTGTCAATCAATGACAACTGCTCATGACGTTCTCTGACCCATTCAATTTCTTCCAACTGAGCATCCATCAATATACGCAAGGACGAGATCTCAACTTCAGCAGGTATTACCTCCTCCATTCTGTACATTAGAGAGTAATGAGTTGCCCCAGTAGAAGTCCTTATGGCAGTTCTATACCCCATTAATGCATAAGGTAGCTTCTCATGCCAATCCCTGTGTGTGTCAGTCATCTTTCGAATGATCTTCTTTAAATTCTTGTTGGTAACTTCCACAGCTCCGTTCATTTAGGGTCTATAAATAGCAGAATTTCTGTGATTGATTTTGAATTGTTCACATAACCCATCCACCATGTCGTTGTTGAGATTTTTGGCATTATCAGTGATTAACGTCTCTAGCACTCCAAAACGACAGATTATATGGTTTTTCAGAAAATCTACCACGACTTTCTTAGTCACATGCCTATAAGATGCAGCCTCAACCTATTTGGTGAAATACTCTATTGCCACTAAGATGAATCGATGTCCATTTCGAAGCAGGAGGATCAATGGTTCCAATTACATCCATTCCCCACATCGAACATGGCCAAGGAGCAGTCATACTATGTAGTTCCGTAGGAGGAGCATGTATCACATCACCATGCATTTGGCACTTAATACACTTTCGAACAAAATCTACACAGTCGTGCTCCATAGTAAGCCAAAAATATCCCATCCTCATGATCTTCTTAGCCAACAAATGCCCATTCATGTGCAGTCCACACACACCACCTGTGAATTTCTTTCATCATTTGATGGGCCTCTTCTTTATCAACACATCTTAACAGACCCAAGTCAGACGTTCTCTTGTACAATATTTCTCCATTCAAAAAGAATTTTGAAGACATTCTGCGCAAAAAACCTTTTGAAACTGCATTAGCACCGAGAGGGTAAGATCCCAGTTTTAATGAATTCTTTGATATCATGGTACCAAGGCCGACCGTCTGAAACTTCTTCTGTAACCCAACAGTGAGCTAGTTCCTCTTGAAGCGATATTTGGATAGCTCAATCACCAATTCATCGGGATGTTTAATCATTGAGGACAAAGTAGCTAAGGCATCTGCAAACACATTATGTGTCCTGTAGAATGTACCGAAACTCCAAACTTCTGAACTTGGAAGCCAGATTGAGTAGACTGCAATGATAGGGAATGATTTTAGAATCCCGAGTTGCCCATTGCTTGAGCGTCTGATGTACAAGCAAGTCGGAATCACTAAATGCCACCAAGTCTCTAACCTCATCTCTAACGCCATCTTCAATCCAAGAATACAGGCTTCAGTACTCTGCCATATTATTAGTGCAAGGAAAACACAGCTTGGCAGTTGCAGGATAATGCTTCCCTTCGGGTGAAACTAGAACTGCACCGATTCCAGTCCCGAAAGCATTTGAAGCGCCATCAAAGAACAATCTCCACCCCGAGTACTGCTCACTCATATCTTCAATTGCACCAACGAACAAGATTTCTTCATCTGAAAAATAAGTATTGAGTGGCTGGTAATCATTCTCTCTTGGATTTTCTGTCAAGTGATCTGCTATAACCTGCCCTTTGATTGCCTTCTGCGTTGTGAAAACAATATCAAATTCAGAAAGAATCATTTGCCATTTAGCCATCCGTCTAGTAAGCATTGGTTTTTCCAACAAATACTTTAAGGGATCAGAACGGGAAATGAGGTAGGTAGTGTGACTAAGCAAATAATGCCTTAATTTTTTAACCGCCCAAGCCAATGCACAACAGCTTCTTTCCAGAAAAGAATAATTAGCCTCATACGCCGTAAATTTCTTACTGAGATAGTAGATGGCCTATTCTCTTTTTCCTGATTCATCGTGTTGCCCCAAAACACATCCTACAGCTTCGTCAATCACAGATAAATACATAATCAAAGGTCTACCAGGTTGGGACGGCACTAAAATTGGAGAATTCAACAGGTAATCTTTAATCTTATCAAAAGCCTTTTCACAATCCTCATTCCATTTCATATGTGCATTTTTCTTCAACAACTTGAACAAAGATTCACAAGTAGAAGTCAGTTGGGCGATGAACCTGCCAATGAAATTGATTCTTCCCAAAAAAATTTTTACATCTCTTTGAGTCTTTGGAATTGGCATGTCGCGAATCGCTTTGATTTTGGCAGGATCTATTTGATACTTTTCTTGCTAACAATAAACCCCAATAATTTGCCGGCTGGAGCTCCAAAGGCACACTTAGCAGGATTCAACTTCAAATTGTATTTCCTCAATCTTTCAAACAATTTCTTTAGATCTACCAAGTGATCCTCAACCTTTTTAGATTTGATTATGATGTCATCTACGTAAACCTCCATCTCTTTATGGATCATACAATGAAACAAGGTGGTCATTGTTCTTTGATAAGTGGCTTCAGTATTTTTCAATCCAAAAGGCATCACCCTATAGCAAAATATTCCCCAAGGGGTGACAAAAACAGTCTTCTCTCTATCTTCTTCTGCCATCAAAATCTAGTGATACCCCGAAAAATAATCTCCAAATGATACAACTTCGTGCCCTGCAGTATTGTCCAAAAGAATATGAATGTTCGGCAGCAGAAAATCATCTTTTGGACTTGCCCTGTTAAGATCTCTATAATCCACACAAACTCGCACCTTCCATTCTTCTTTGGGACAGGAACGGGATTTGAAAGCCAAATGAGATAATGAGACACCATAATGATCCCAGCATTGAGTTGTTTTACAATTTGCTCCTTGATTTTAAGACTCATATCTGGTTTGAACTTGCTAGACTTTTGCTTCACGGGGGGAACATTTGGATCCGTTGACAATTTATGAACTATTATGTTCGTAGAAATTTCAGCTACATCATCATATGACCATGCGAAAACATCTTGAAACAAAGCCAAAAATTCAATCATCTCTTGTTTTTGCTTTTTATTCAAATGAATGCTGACTTTAATTTTCTTAAGCTCTGTTTCAGTGCCAATGTTAATGGATTCTGTCTCTTCTAGGTTCGGTTTGAGTTTCTCTTCATATTGTTCAAGAGTTTTTGACAAAGATTCATATTCTCCCTCGGTATCAGTCTGGTTTTGAATTTCAGATTTCATAATTTTAAACTTACGAAAGATATCGAAATTGCAATCATCAACTTCTAAAATTGTGACATCCAAAGGGTCAAATGATTTTATTGATGGCCATCTGAAAAAGATAACACAAACACACACAAAAACAAATAAATAAAAGAAATCATTGAAAACCAATAAAGAAAATTCTTCATTGTTTCAAATTTAGAAATAAACGGTAAATCAACAAAAGATATCATCTTTAGAGATAGGGACCTTACTCAAGGACACATTCATCTTGAAACTTTATACCAAAAATGAAACATATTTTGGCTTACAAGACGTTGACATATGCAAAAGAGACTAGAGCCAAGAAACAAAAACAACCACTAAACAAAATATCCTAAGTAAAGTCCTATCTAAACATGAGTCTGAATAAAAGACAATCCCCTAAATTTACCGAAACTCCCTTTGAATTGGGAGATAATCAGCTGTCCAATTTTGAAGGGCACCCTCAAGAATTGTTGGAAATTCAGAAGATTCTGATGGAGTAACATCGCAGATAGCTCCAACAAACAACTGAGATATACCCAATTCGATCTTATCTGCAGAATTCTCTTTATCGAGATCAGATATCACCACCCCAGATGAGTGAGGAAAAGTGTAGCACAATGGCGGAATATGCATTCCAAACCGCTTTCCTTCCTTTGCAGCAAGCTTCAGGATCCTCATCTTCCTCCTATCTTTCGTAGTTGAATGAAATTCTAATCCAAATGTGTCCTTTTGCATTGGGAACTCTATTGATTCCAGACGTCCTTGCAGATTTCTCCCGAAACCCTTTCTTATCTCATAACCTTCTCGAATCATCTCCTTAGCCATCATGACACTGGCGTCAGATACATCTGTTCGGATGAATGATTCATTCTTCACGATCCACCCCGTAGAGATAACATCTTCAACACGATGAGCAGAAACTGCAGGTTTTTCACTGTCTCTTCCTTTGGCATTAACCATCATTGCACATTCATCTTTGATAAATACGGTGATTAACTGATCATTCACAATAAATCTGAACATTTGATGCAGCGAAGAAGGTACCAAGTTAGAAGTGTGTATCCATGGTCTCCTCAATAGAACATTGTAAGCACTAGAAAAATCCATAACTTGACAAGAAACTTAAAACTGAGTTGGACCGACTTCTAAGACCAAATCGATTTCACCCACCGGCTCCCTCCTAGTTCCATCAAAACCTCTTACCACAACAGTTGATGTGTGAAGTTTGACATCAGATAATCCAAGTTTGACAATAGTAGCCCACGGACAAATATTTAAAATTGATCCATTATCCACCAAAACTCTTGGCAATAGCTTCCCATTACAAAGCACTGATATGTACAATGCTTTGTTGTGTGCAATCCCTTCTGCAGTCACATCATCGTCAGAGAAACTAATACGAACTGAGGTCAGAATGCTGCCCACAACATTGAAAAATTTATCAACAGGAATATCTTTAGAAACGTGAGTCTCATTAAGCACTTTGAGCAAAGATTCCCTATGCAATTCGGAAGTCAAGAGCAAGTTCAGGAAAGAGATATGGGCAGGTGCCTTGTCCAATTATTCCACTATTCTGTATTCACTTCTCTTAATCAATTTCAAAAAATCCAAAACATGCTTTTCAGACACGGGTTAATTAGGCAACAGAGAATTCTCTTGAGCTTTGGGTTGAGCATTTATCTCGGACCCTCCTAGAACTCTCCCAAGTTTAGTGATAGCATCCACTTCTTCTTTCAACAGCTTCTTATCCCCAATCAACAATGTAGGTTCCTCATAATTCCACGATACTTCTTGTAAGCTATTCACAGGCATCTGCTCTGGGAACTCGAGCACGACTGTGACAGCCCCACCTTACCCAGAGGCGCACCAAAGGGCTTAGCGGACTGCCTGCCTAGCTCTCGCCAGGACTCAAGTCGAGCACTCACTCAGACCATACACGTGTGCTTAACTCCAAATAAAATGAAATAAAATAGAATAAAATAAAATATATTCATATTATTTAATTTAAAGGTACAAGTAACATCAAGAAGTTTACATGTCACAATATACATGATTTTCACCAAGATAGCCCAAAACAGTTTGGCTATTACAATAACTAAGACATCTATTATATTCAAAACCAGTCGATCCAGCTTTAATTTTTCAGGAAACCTGGGTAAAGGAAAACAAATGAAAGGAATGAGCTATAATAGCCCTAGTGAGTGTCCAAGTCATGCAATCATACCAAGAATCTATTATTTTATTGAACAAAATAATTGACAAATTAAGTAGACAAGTTATGAACAATTTAATTAACAAGTAGTCAATGGCGGATACAGGGCTCAACTACGGAAGCAAGCTTAACCGCAGAAGGAGCAAGTACTGATCATGTAACCATGATGTTAGGACTGAGATAATAGCTCAGGTCTTTATCAAAGGTCATGCCAGTATTATCAAGCAAGAACCCTAACCACCATTCACCTTATAACCTCCGTACAGGCTACCACATCCAGGGAGAAATCTCAACCTGGAGGGCCAACACGCAAGAAAGTTCAATCCGGAGTTGGCCTCTTTGAGGATTCACAACTCATAAGGGAAAGAACATCACGCCCTAAAACACCCAGCACCTTATATCCTCCCAAGCCTGTCTGGGTTGACTATCCGTGAAGTAACGGTGAAGTTAGTCACGGAAGTCTCATGCACAAGTAACACGTTGGATAATGAAAGCGTGTAACACATTGCGAATAGATGTGATAAAGTACACATCTTTCCTCAAGTAACACATGTCATCAAATAACAATTACAAGTATAGCATAATATTTCTTAATATTAACATTCTCAAGTACGGACAAAGCATTTCATGCATCATGCACACATAGAGACACTCACCTGGAATGCCTATGAAAATATCTCGTAAAATGGTCGCGATTCGTTTTCAGATCCTGAAATTTAAAAGAAATAATCTAATGAAAAATCCGATTAAAACCCTAATTACTTTAGTAAAGAAATTCAAGAAATATCCCACTTATTTCTAGGGTTTTGGTTTTAGGGTTTCTAGGGTTTAGGGTTTAGGGTTTTCATTTTAGGGTTTTAGTGTTAGGGTTTTCTTGCCCTAAGAAAATTTCATTCATCACTAGGTCATTAGTCAAAAATTTCTGCACACTATTTTCTAAATTTGACATGTTCTTGGGTAGAAATTTCATCTACTATTTTTTTCCTTTTTATTTCTACAAAAATTTCAGCAAGCATCTCCCCTTAAAATCGGACTAAACCAAATTTTTTTCCTGCAAGAAATCAACCAACCAAGCCATATTTCAACAAGTTCTACAACTTCTATGTTCAACTCAAACTCAAATTCATTCAAAATTCTACTCAAATTCAAGATTTCTACTCCAAGAATCTTCACCCAAACAACACATAATACTTGAAGATTTCAAGGTTTAAATGATATTTACTAGTCTATCTAACCACAAAAACACTTTATCTAGCAAGTAAATCTTCAATTCTAACTAAATTCTTCAAGTAGTAATAACAAGGTTCTAGAGTTAAACTTATACAAAAGACCAAATAAAACTTGAAATTAACAAGAAAAGTTCATAGTAGATACCTTGAACAAGCTTAGAAAGTTGCTTAGGAAGAAGAAAAGCTAAATTTCTATGGTGAAATTGCTCTAATTTTGGAGAGAAAGCTTCAAGAAGTTGAGAGAAAAATGAGAGGAAAAGAGAGAGAGTAAGGGCCTGGCCAAGAAGAATGAGAAAAGAGAAAGAAATAGGCTAGAAAAATAGAAAAGAAATAAAGGAAAAGGTAGGTAAAAGAATAACCAATTAAAGCATAACAAGAGTAAGGTTAGGGTTTAGTCTTTTAATGCATTAGTTGTTAACTTGGTTTAATTTAATTGGTGGAACTCTTAACCTCTATCACCTAGTAATTAGTAATATTATGACACAAATATTAAAACAAAATGAGAGGAAAAATAGAGAGAGGGAGATCCGGCCACAAGCAAGAAAAGAAAAGAAAGAAATTCGGCCAAGAAGAAAAAGAAAAAGAAAGAAGAAATTCGGCCAAGAGAAGAAGAAAAAGAAAGAAGAAAATTTAGCCAAGAAAAAGAAAATAAAGCAAGAGAACAAGTGAAATTTTTGAGTAAAAATTGAGCTAAGATTCAAGTAGTCAAGAGACTAGAAAATAGTAGATTAAACTAGTTAAAATTAAACACTATTATAAACTAATGATCCAATGAAATTAATCCCAAATATAGTACTTAGGTGTCCCACTTAATCATGAAAGAATCTTCATTTACTTAACCTAATTAGCTTAGGTAATCTTCCAACTAATAAAGCAAGGATTAACACTTAACCCTAAGTAAAAGAAATCTCCTTATAATGCACTTTGATTTTGCCCTTTCTTTTTTTTTCTCACTTTTTTTTTCTACTAATAAACATAACATGAATTAAATGATTTTGGTACGAATTTCTGGGGCGTCACAACGACGGGTTCAGGTATATCCAACTCAAAAGGAGGCAGGTCCAAAATGAACGGCTCAAGGCATCTTTCCAACACAAAAGGTTCATCTTTCTCAGGCACTGACTGTTTCAGCTCATTCTTGAAGATGACATCCTTGTCCTTTACTACTGGCACTTTAGTAGAAAACTCTTCCTTCATCTTGACCAAATCAGCTTCCATTATGCTCTCGGTCTCATATTCATCTATAATGTACGAAGCGGGATCGTCGAATTCCTCATTAGCAGTGATGACTCCTACAGTGTTTCCATGCTCTGGAAGAGGGTTTTTGCTCACACTGGGTCCCTGCTCCCCCGGTCTTCTGAGAACAATTTCTTCGGACTCCATCATGTCCTGAATTTGATTTTTTAAAGCCCAACAATTGGCCGTCGAATGTCCTGGACTCCCTGAATGTTATGCGCAAATAGCGTGGGGATTGTATCCTGCAGGAAACACTTTGCTATAAACCTTAGCTGGAAGCACTCCAATCTTGTCAGCGGCTTTCAACTACTCATAGAACTGATCAATGGGACGACCCAAATTGGTATAAGTTCGGGGTGGTCTTTGGATTTGGTCTCGGTTGGCTTGAAATGGGTTTGGTGTGATGTGGATGTTATTTTGTTGTGGTGGTCTTGGGTTATATGAAGGACGAGGATAATTTTGGAAAGTTGGTCAGGAAGCTGGTAATGGGACAGAATAATTTGGATAGTTGGGTTGATGATGATGAGGCTGGGAGTTAGTGTGATAGACTGGTTGAGGATGGAGAGGTTGTTGGTAAGGGGCTGTGTATGAAGGATAATTTTGAATTTTGGGTCTAAAAGATGGGCCTTGATCCCATACAAAAGCAGTCTCTCCTTCATTCTTCTTGAACAGAGGTTTCTTCCCATTACTGCCCGGATTCTAATTTTGCAAAGCTTCTAACTGCAACTTCAATGCTATCACATTAACAATCTTGCCTGCCTTGACGAATTCATGATACTCTTCTAACTTGTTGATAATGGCTAAAAATGAACTCCCCGACATGCGAAAGATTTTCTCAAAATATGGCGGATCATGGGCCTTAATGAAAGTTCGGACAATCTCCTCTTCATTCATGGGAGGTTCCACCTTGGCAGCCAACTTTCTCCAACGTTTGGCGTACGTTTTGTGATCCTCTGAAGGCTTCCTCTTAGTACTTTCCAACGTAGTTCGTGTTGGAGCCAATTCACAATTGAATTCATATTATTTAACAAAAGCCGTTGACAGATCCAACCAACTCCTTATCTCTTAAGGCTTCAAATTTGAATACCAATCTAATGCATCACCCTCCAGACTCTCAGGGAACAGACGCATTGGTAAATTCTCATCGTCTACCGGTTTGCCAAGTTTGTTGGCAAATATCTTGAGATGCGTCTTGGGATTTCCAGTTCCATCGTACTTAGTGAATTTAGGAGCCTTGAAGCCCAATGGTAACTGAACATCCGGAAAAAGACAAAGATCATCATAACTTAACCCGCCGTGCTTGTGTAGCCCTTAACTTTTCTTCATGAATTCCTCAAACTGATCCAATCTTTTCAGCAAATCTTTATCCACGGTTGTGACATTTTCATCCATTGCTGGTTTTCCCTGAGAGGCTACATCCCAAACAAAAGGTTCTGCAGCTTGATGATGAGGTACTTGAAGATTAGGTGGAATGTTTGGGTTGATATGTGGATGAGATTAGGGAACTGAGTAATTGGGTAGGTTTGTTTGGACATAATTTAGACGCATGTGTAAAAGATCAGGGTTAACATGGGCAGACGGTCCTTCAATAGGATTGACAAAAGGTGAGATAGAAGCAGCTGGCATATTGGTCGAGAGAGGCAATTGGTTAACCTGCTCGGGGGTATGGTCAACTACTGGCACTGGGTTGTTTGGAGCACCATCACTGCTGTTTGCAACAAGTTGGTCAATTACATGCCTTTGTGATGCCATTTCTACACTCAATTCATTAAACTTGCCCAACACTTCACTCAACTGAGCTCCCAATGCAGAGAAATCCACAGACACTGCTTGAGTTGGTCTTTCTGAAACATTCGGAGTCGAACTCATGTTTATACTTTTCAAAACTTGACTTTGTAATTTGGTAACGATGGAGCTTTTTTGAAATGAAGTTATGATTTAAGGTACCTGAGAGACGAAGATAGAAAGGAAATGATTTAAATATTTGTTTTGCATGACACCATCAATTTTACTCTGAAAAAGAAAAACAAAAAGACTGAAATCAGTGAATGTATAAACAATTCGAATGCATGTCCTAGAAAGTGCCCTTATTATGCCAAGGATAGGCCTAATATGAGGTGCAATCATTTAGGGTGAGACCCCCTTTCAGCATTGGAGTGAGAAGCATTTTAGCTTGGTAATTTAATCATGTTCATTCCACTTGAGCATTAAAAGAAAATATTCCACTACTTTTATAGCCAATCAGATACAGTGAGGCAAAATAGTTCATCATTCGGTCAACTCTCCTATATAATCTAAAACTCTCTTCAGTTGGTCCTCTAAGCGCTGCGGTTTACTACAATCTGGCTCCCAAGAGTATCTGTTCATCGTGTGATTGATGCCGTCTTTCATCTTCAAGCATTTCTTTTTTTTCTCTTGCAGCTCTTGTTTGGCTTCCATGTAAAGTTGTTTGACAGACTCATATGCCTCCTTATTCTTCTCAGAATTCTACTTTGCTCGTATTAATTCACGATCTTTGGTCTCTAACAGAGCTCTCAAACGAACAATTTCTTCAACGGGGTCAATGACGGGTTGTTCCTTTAGATAGCTCTGATTCTCAAGCCACTCGTCATATTGCAGAGTAGTCGCAGGGGTACGCTTGTTCTTCGTATCGAATGGGAGATCTTGATCTGTACATTGACTTTCTCATGCTTTCACAAGTTCTGATCTTCTAGGGATATCGTTAGGACAGATACCCTTATAAAAAATGATAAGAAAATCTGTGATGTCAGGTGTCGGTGGTAACCCTTGTATACATCCCATCTGTCGAAAAAATCTTTTTGGAGTGTAAGCCGCGATGCCTTGAGTTCCCAATAAAGGTATGAAGTCAGCCAACTTGGTGTGGAGAGTTGGTTTGATACAATCCGTCCAGTTTAAAACCCACTGAATCTTTTGATCCGGTATTGCCGTCAGAAAATCCAAACATTCTAAAGCTGTCCTCATCGGGCTATTTCCCTCAACCCTTTTGTGATGCGTGAAAATCCAGTTATATCCGATCAATGGCAAACTGTTGGGAATAGCCGAGTGACTCTTGAAGTGTTCCATGACCCAAATATGCAAGGTCCTGTTGGATGCATGAAAGAAATTGGTTCTCCTTTGGCAATTGGTGCAGGCAGTGAATATATCGACTAACACAATTGGCACTATAGAAGTCCTTTGACCTCCGATTCCAGAGAAAAGATCGGACATGAGCTTAGTTATTTTAAAATTAATTTTCTTGTCTTCTCTTGGAAATAAGTAAGTCCCTGCCATGACAAACCCATACACCCAAAGTCTCTTGTGTGCCCATGCTGTCTTGGATGCAAGCGTGAAATCCCCTAAATACTTCTCAAACCCATCCTTATCTACAAACCTATCAAACAAGAATTTCACACTTATACTCTGATCGGAACCTTGTAGTGCAGACTCCTTCAATCCAGGGAAATAGCAGAACTCGGCTTTTCCGGAAACAAATGGAAAGATCACGGTTGTCCGTTCTATTAGCAAATTAAATAGGCCGGCTACCTCTTCAACTGTAATGGTTAATTCCTTGTCTCTAATCCTAAATACTGAACAATCAGGGTCCCACAGATGAATCAGAGCTTCCACCAAACATCCGTTTGTTTCTATTTCCTTAAAGTCACCAATGGGTTCTAAAAATGCTGCTACTTGGTTGATCTCACTAGGCAGGAGGAGCCCCGGCCACTTCCGGACTTCGGACAGGACTGTTAGCATTTGCTTGATGCGTCGTGGGCCATTCATTCTGGTGCAAAAATATGACTTTATTAGATCATCTTACCTAGGGTCTCACTCACCAGAATTTACTGAAATTTAAACGTGCAATGTCTTTTCAGGGTTACGTACCCGAGACAAAAGGATGGCTTTCCTATCATGGGATTCTCAAAATGGGATTCCCTCTAGAGTTTATGCATGATGCCATTTTATTAAAGCAAGTTAAAAATATGCGAAAATGTCAAATTTAAGATATATCCTAAAGATTATTTTTTTTATAACATGAGACAGGAAGGTGGGGGATACGACAAAATGATGTGTTGATTTTTTTTTTAAAAAGATAAATGTAAGCTGTACAAAAATTTGACCACTCGCGTGCACTTACTGGCTTCGAGTAAAACTGACAAATACGATAAGGAGGAATAAATCTTGAAAAGAACCTAAAAACTATTGTTTTTATTCAAGAATATTAAGAACGAAAATTGAGTTTTCAAGACTTTTTTTTTTCACAATGATCGATCCCTTGGGTATTTATAACAAAAATTGCAATTTGTGAAAAATTTATAAAATTTCACTTTCATCTTTTTCGAATAAATTAACTATGAAAACAAAATTTAAATGTGTCAAACGGGGGTTGGCTTCCTATGAGAGCACCATGCCAGGGCTCTTTTTCTATGGTTGTGAATGCAATCAAAATAAGAAAGAAATTGTGTTAGTTCATTCAACAAAATATCACATAACACATTGATACAGCGAAAAAAACAGTAAACAATATGACAGAAAAAATAAAGGGAGTGGATTCCCTCCTCTCGTGCCTGGTGTACCTGATATGGTAACGCCGACTCTATCCTAGATTTATTATACATGGATACATGAGGTTCAGCTCACTAATGCATCTAGACTCAATTAAGGCTTCGGTTCCCGAACCTTCAGACTGAGGGATCCAAAAGTAACAATTCCGTCAATTCTAAGGATCTTGGGTCGGTGGTTCGAGTGATTCTCTGGACACTGCTACGCGCATGTCGAGCCACGGCCACATGTCCAAACAAATCAATTTTTTAAAACCCAAATTTCTAGACTTGTGGACTCAAGCTGAGAGTTTGGGTAATCTCCTAAATAATGTTACGTGCACGTCGTGCCACGGTTACACGTCTAAGTGGATCGATCCTAATTCCTAAAGGGATGGGTGGGTGACAACCACCAAAAAAGAAAAAAGGGTAAAAATAAATCGTATGCACGTATGAAGTGCTCCTTATGAGAGGAAGAAATGTAATATTAACACGTGTGGGGTCTAAGGGTGACTGACCCCCTCCCAAATGCAAGCGCGGTCGAATAAAGCAATAACAAGTAAATAAATCATACATACATCACATAAGTGACTGAGACGGGAAGCGTGTGAGATGCCAAAGAAAAACCTAAAACCTAAAAAGAAAAATGCAATCCTAACATCCAAATATGATAAAAATGAAAGGGTTAGAAAAGGAAGAAAATGACTAAACCTAGTGCTCGGACTCACTAGTGATTCCCCAGTAGAGTCGCCAACTGTCGCGCCCCATTTTTCGTTCGAGAGTCGTAAAAAGGAAATTAATGTTTGTTTGTTTGTTTATTATTGGAGTGAGTGAGGTTGGAAAAAAGGAAAAGGAAGAATTAAATGTGATTTTATTTATTGGAAAAAGAAGCGTATAAATTTTTGTAAAAATAATTTTTTAGAAAATGCTTTGTAAAAGATGATTCGATAAAAATGTGACAAACAAATGCTTTAAAAATAAAAGGAAAAGGGCCTAAAATGGGACTTTTGGAAATGCGACGGTTTTTGGGCCCGAAAATAGAGTCTAAAAAGGGTTTTTAGTGAAAAAAAGGAGTCGCCACTTGGTATTGAGTTTTGGTGTACTAAGTCACCAAAAATATTTTATAAAAGGTAAGAAAAATCGAGAATGATTTAAAAATGCTTTTTTGAGAAAAATTAAGAAAAACAAGAAAAACCCTTTTAGACAACTCCAGGTCTTTGAAAACAAGAGAAAAAGGTTCGGGAGTCACAGTTGAAGAAAGGGAAGGCAAAGGCTTGCGCCTAAGGCACCCTTTCAACCTAGCCGAAACTAGTTGCGAGGTTTAGTCTAAATTTTCCTAATATAACCCTAAGATTTTATCACATTTGGATGCAACTATATGAATGCAAATCTAGTCCTAAAAATGGATATCGTTAAGGGACAAAATATTCCATTGAGGTTTGGTCGGGATTATCGCATTAATTGCGAAATCCGAATTCTAGACCTCGATGGAGTCACGAGTATAGATGCAAAATGGAATGCAAAAGAAAAGGAAAATAGTAGTATAGATAGTAAGTGAACAAAGAAAGTGGGATGCAACATAACGGGTACGGGGACTAATAGACTCGTGACTAACTATTTCTACTCACGGAGGGAGGAACGGCATGTACGCCACCGCTTCCCACGTAAGTAGATGACTATTTCTTAGTCGAAACATCACACAAATGACCTAAGATTCTATGTGTAGTGGAGTCTAAATGTTATGTACTAAACATTTGTTAAAAAATAGATAATAAGTGATAAAAATATATATAAAAATTATGCAAAAATGGAAAAGGCCTAAAAAGAGAAAATGTGTGTGTAATGGTCATGAAATGCACACAAGAAATGATTCTAACACTAAAATGACCTAAAGGTCTAGTATTGGACTAGCCTATTTTCTAGAAATTCTCCACTAGCGTTGGACTAGCGAAGAAACTGGAATTAACCACAACTAGCGTTGGACTAGTGTGGCGACGATACACATATACAATTATAAAGCAAGTAATAATAAAGCACATATTAAAGCAATAATCACATAAAAGCAAATAATAGCACGTAGGAGCACATAGCACACAAGCATGATATTCTAGATGCAAAGTCCTAGAGAAAGCAGATAAAACACATAAGCACATAGCACACATAGCACACAAAGCCCTAACTATTACACCGGAGGAAAACCTAATTACAATCTAAAATGGAAGAGATAATCAAAATAGCCTATCTAACCTATCTATTACATTTTCTAACTAAAATACAAAAAGCTTTTGTTAACTAGATAAAAATATAAACTATCTATTACATTAACTATCTAAATACAAAATTTTCTAAATAAAATATTACCTATCTATTACATTTCTTTGAATAATCAAAATTAAATTCAAATAAATGACATGACATAAATAAATAAATGCTCACACATGAATAAAAATTATAAGCACAAAGATACATGAAAAACACATAGAAAAACACATATGAGCACGTAAGAGCACATAAAGAAGTATTGGAAGGGTAATAGGGATACCTCCCATTCGAAGACTCGGTACAAATGCTAACAACATGAACAAACTTATCAAGGTACCATTATTTAAATAAATAATAAAGAAAAAACCATTAATTAAATAATTTTTAGCTTAATTCACTATGAACATGTCACAATAATTCAAAACAATTATAGCAATAATAAACAAAATTAAAGGAAAGCTAATGATTAAATATTTAGGAAGAAAAATGAAAAATTATTTAAGTAAACTAAATAAATAAATAAATAAGAAAATAAAATAATAAAATAAAATACAATAATACATAATAATTTTTTTTCAACACACAAATAAGAATTACCAAAATAACTAAAGAGAAATAAAGAAACTAATTGGAGCATTAATTAGACTAACAAAGACCGAATTTTAGAACATTAATCATAAATTTAATAAAATAAAATAAGAATGTGAAAAGCAATAATTAAAAGCTTTGAGGACTTTAACTAATTTTAATTTTTCTTTTGGCAAAAATAAAATATTATAAGGTTTGGATTAAAAGTGAAATTTAGGCAACATTCTAGAGTGAAAATGTAATTTACAACAAACAAAAGGGTGAAATTACAATTTTAAACCCTAATTAAGGTGATGACATAGTTTACAACAAATTTAAAAGGTTAAAACATAATTTTCAGCAAGCACAATGCTAAAAGTAAAATTTCCAGCAATTATTAAGGCTAAAAATATAATTTCAGCAAACTTGGGGAGTAAAGAATACAATTCCAGCAAACATTCAAGGCTAAAATTCAAGTTCTAGCTACTTGGGGGGCAAAAATGCAAAATTCCAGCAATATTCTAGGGCAAAAATAGAATTTCCAGCAATGTATAAGGGCAAAGATGCAATTTTCAGCAACATGAGGAACCAAATTTATAATTTTCAGCAACATTTAAAGCCTAAAATACAATAACAGCAAGCTTGGGAGGTAAAATTGCAATTTCCATAAATATCAGAGGGTAAAAATGCAATTCTAGAAAAATTTAGGGGTCAAAATGTAATTACCGAAAAATATAGGGGTCAAAAATGAAATTAAAAAAAGTAGGGGCCAAAATTATAATTATATAAAAGTCAGGGGACCTTAAATGCAATTAATTGGGACCTAATTGAAAAGAAAATAAAATTATGGGGGTTAATTTACAATAAACAGAAATCTAAATGCACAAATCATAAATGTCCAAGGCCACAATAACATTAATGAAAGTATAAGAACTACAAAATAAATACATATTATTAATTAAAGATAAAATTAGAAAACTAAACTATCAAAACGACGTAGTTTTGAGTGAAACTACGTCAAAACGACGTAGTTTCACTAAACTTTCTTTTTTACCTTTTTTTGTTTTTTTTTTTGGTACCCGGTTTTCATTTCTTACTTTTTTTCTTTTTCTTTCTCTTTCTTTCTTCTTTTCTCTATTTTCCTACTTTTCCAGATTTCTCTCTTTTCTTTTTTTCTTTTTCTTTCCTTCTTCTTTTCTCTTTTCTCTCTTCTCTTCCAGATTTGTTTTCTTTTTCTGGTTCATTCTCGCTCTCTCTCTCTCTCTCTCTCTCTCTCTCTCTCTCTCTCTCTCTCTCTCTCTCTCTCTCTCTCTCTCTCGCAGGATTCTTTTTCCTCGCCGGACCTTCTTCTCTCTCGGCCCTCTCTATTTCTCTCTTCCCGTTTCTGTCTGTCTTGGATTCTCTCTCTCAAAATCCCTAAATCACCATTCAGTTTTTTTGAAACAAAAAATCCCTAAAACTCTACCAAATTAATCCCTCCCCAAAGAATCATCAATTTCACAGTCTAAGATTTAAATTTCAGTCATCAATTCTAGAGGGAAGTTGCGAATTTTACCTCGATTTGAGAAGGGAATTGGAGTTGGCCGTGGCAATTGGACTGACGGAGGTTGGTGGTGGTGGAGCTTTGGCCGTCCACTGGGATTGATAGAATGGCCTAACCGCAGGCTATAGGCTTGCTCTTTTTTTTTTTTGTGCAGGGGTGTGTGATATGTTTCTGTGTGTTGTGCGTATGATTCTGTGTGTGTTCTTGCTAATTGTATATGTGTTCTATGTGTGTGCAGGTGTGTGTGTGTGTGTATCTAGGCGTGTGTTGTGAATTGGATGTTGCAGGATGTGTGTTTGTGAAAGTGTGTTTGTTGTGTGTGAATTGGCTCTGTGTGCGTGTGTGTTTGCAGGTGTATGTTGTGAATTAGATGTTGCAAGATGTGTGTTTGTGAATGTGTGTAATGTGGATGGCTGTGTGTGTATGTGCAGGTGTGTTTGGCCGAGAGAGAAGAGATTTGTGTGTACCTGTGAGTGAGAGTGAACTGGTGAGGTTGACGTAGTGTATGCGTGTGTTGTGTGTGATGTTTCAGGTGTGTTGTGTGTAAGTGAAATAAGGGGAAAACAGAGAGGGGAGTGAGGCTTGTGTGATGAGTTTGCAGGGAAAAGGACCGAGAGGGAGGAGGTAATGTATAGGTGTGTGTAGTGTTGCTTTTGTGCAATGAGGGAAGCAGAGAGAGTTTAAGGAAGTGCAGGTTTTTAGGAGAAGTCAGGAAGAATCGTGGGGATGGTGAGTGAAAAATGTGTGAAGTGTTGTGAGTGTGTGAATGTGTTTATGCAGGTGACAGGGAGGCAGAAGGAGTGAGGGAGATCGAGAGGGAGAAGTGAGCGTGCAGGTGTGTGTTTTTGTGTGTGAGTGAGTGAGTTTGGCAGAGGGAAAAGGATTGAGAGAAAAGAGAGTGAAAATGGTGAGTGAAAAGCAATAAAAAATCCCCAAAAATCTGCTGAATCGCAAGGGAGTTGGAAGGTGATGATGAGAGGAGATATGGTTTGAAGTATGGCCATAAGGCTGCTTTGCAGCTTAAGCAGCCATGTTGCTGCTGGAGCAGGCTGCAAAACGCAGCCTGCTCCAGCCTTTTCTCTTTTTTTTTTTTTTTTTTTTTTTGAAATTTGTAAAGAGGAAGAAAAGAGAAAAAAAAAAGAAAAGAAAATGAAGAAAATTGGAATAAAAATAAAAATCCTATGGACTTCTTAGAATAAAAAATAAAAAGTAAATAAAATAAAATAATAAAACTAAAATTCAGCATTACTAGAAAAAGGAAATTCAATAATAACAAAAAAAATTAAAATTTTAAAGTTAATTCACCGCTAAAAAACATGTCATAGACAAAAAGATACAATTTGAAATAAATACCAAATAATCTTTAAAAATTATCAAAAATTTTTACATAAAATCTACAAATATTAAATGCACATATAAAATATTTTACACACAAAAATTCTTAAATAAAGGTGCATTGGAAAACGTGACGTAAATATGACAAAATCATGAAAATCACAAAAATACTAAATGACTTTTAAAAATCACGAAAAATTTTACACAAATATATTATCACATCAAACACATATATAAAAAAATTTTTCATAGATTTTAAGATTAACGCATTCTTGGAAAATGTGCACTTAATGAAAAAAGACAAAAATTAAATAAATACTAAAGGACCTCTAAAAATTATGAGATTTTTACAGAAAATTTATGAAAATACAAAAATGCATCTAAAAAAAATTTCACTTGAAAATTCTTGCAAAAATAGCGCATTGAAAAACGTGCCGTTGAATTAAAAAATACTAAAATTTTAAATAAATAATGAATGACTCCTGAAAATCATTAAAATCATAAATAATGATAAAAATAGTAAAATCATGTATTTAGGAAATAAAATAAAATAAACTAATATTTACATGGTGAAATTACCATTTTGCCCCTGATGTGACGAATTAGTCATAAATTGCATGAAAACTGTAATCGACCCCCGAAAAATGAAAAATACACCCTAAAATAAAGTAACACATATTTTTTACAAAAGGTGTGTCAAAATTTGGTGTCTACACTTGAACTTCGTGTTTTTTTTACCATTTTTCTTATTCAACACATATTTCTGCCAATTGTATCTGAGAGTGGGTATCGCATATCAGACACTAACTTTACATTCTTAACAAATAGTTTCACAGTCTGGCTGAATGTAAAGCGAACACATGCTGTAATAGGTAACAATCGGGTATCCCTCAGTAGCTTGTTGAAATGCTCTGCTATATTTGTCGATGTGTACCCCTAACGACTTCTATCGTCCTTGTAGAGGGCCCACTATTCAGGTCTAACATTTGTGTCTATCAACCAATTGTAAGCTTCTTCATTCAATCTTCATATTTGATGCATGTAGTAGTCGTACTTACAAGGTTGGTTGGTCTTTCTAATTGCCATTACAAGTTTCTTTAGCCTTTACATGTTGTAATGAGTGAATGGAAAATTTGGGTAAAAATAATGTGAAATTGGACATTACCTCTCATTCTTATATTTCCATGTGAAATTACTTTGCGTGTGCACAAGACAAAACCAGTGGACTCCCCTTCGTTTTGGCCATTCCAGAAACATCATCATTTGTGCCTATTAGATATCACGCACATTTTCTGAATGTTGCCACATACGTGAATACGCAATAACCTCATGAACGAAGATCAGGCTCGGTTGTTCTCCTCATCAATGAGTGCAAATGCTAGTGGCATGAGGTGATTGCACACATTGTATCTAATTGCAATAAGCAATTTTTCTTAGTACGCTCTATTCATGAAAGTGCCATCCATGCATATCACCGATTTCATGTGCCGGAAGGTTTGAATAACAGGACCAAAAGACCAAAACACATAGTCAAAAATGAAATTATACGGATTGTTGTCAATAGTGGGTCCCATACAACAATCTTCCTTGGATTGTTGTGTTGTAACTCTTCCATGTATATCGAAATAATGTGTATAGACGACGGCCAGTCTTTGAAAAGAATATCAATGGCCCTGCGACAAGCATACCAAACTTTTCTGTAGGAGACATTGCAATAAAATTGTTGCTTAATTGTTTCTTGGATCTCATTCACTTTGAATAGTGGACCATTGTTAATGTGAGGTAAAATGTGCTCGGCAATTAAATTGGTGCTCAACTATCAGTGATCATTCTTGTTGCAGACCCGAGCACATGTATGTTGATCTGCAAGAGTAACTATCATTCACATGTCATAAGAACTACGCAACGTTGTTCTCAACTGCCAATTGCACGGAAGTGTCGAATTACGGGCCCTGTAGTGAACATACCAAGTCGTTAGAGTACTCTCTCGAACTTTGTACTCTCTGTTTTCCCTAATAGACCACAATTTCACTCTTTCTATACCTCTTCTTTACAATAAAATAGCATATCTAGCTAAATGTCCCTCATCTGCTCATTCCATACATTAAGTTTCTTAATGATACCTCCAATTAAGGGGTCAAATTGTAAAATTGTATCTACACCGACATGGTACTGTAGTATTCTAGGATCGTAACCCATCCATGTTGTACTAATACCCACGTCCAAATGTCTCCATGCATCCTCCTGTGCAGTAGCATTATATCCTTGCTCTATATTATCTTTAGACTCATCATCTTCTGATTTCGGTTCGAAGTCCATCTCAACGTCGTCAACATTAGTGTCTACTTCTTCACTGGGAATATGGAGTCTATCATCAACGTTGCCCTCACAAACAAACTCTTCCGTTGAAGACATATAAATCCCCACCGCGCTACTACTAGGGTGACTATCAACACAGCTCTTGCTTCCTCTTCTCCGTCCTCTTCTAGTCAATTGGACATCTCTGTATTCTAATTGAGTAGACTGACCTCAGTATATATCAAATGTCCACGCTTCTTCCATCATCAACGTGCCACATAGACTAGTGCCTCGATTAAGGCGTGAGACTACAATTTCATTGCTTTGAGTATCTTGCTCTGCTACTCTTGGGATCTCTTCGACCTCCACATAGATCTTAATTTCTTCCCGAGTGTTTGCTTAAAAATAATACATTGTGTCCACTCTATCATCCTCTTCTAAAGGTGTTGTACCAAATGCACCTTGTTGTTGCAAGTAACTTCTAAGTATCAAAGTAATCTTGAATGTATTCCGGTCTAGATCCATGGCATCGTATATTTTATCCACCAACTCTTAAAAACATACCCTTTGCCTAAAGGGGAAAAGTTTTTTAGGCATAGTAGGTCATATAACATTGATTTTCTGACATATACAATTTTTTCTTCCCCAATATAGATGAACTGCTAAGATATAATCGTTCTACATTTTTCACCTAAGCTAACCAATGTGCAGCTAATTAAGTTTTGTATGTAGCACATCACGTCAGCATAATTAATCACAAACTACTTATGAAATTTATAGACAAAAATCACATGCTCCACAAAGATAGGAGTATGCAATTGTTTGGGTCAAACCCTATAATTTTTGTGGCAAATGAAATTAAAAATGTAAATGTATACAAGTTGTATTTTTTAAAATTATAGTGGTCGAAATGTAATTATGCAAAACTTTTGGTTTCAAATTTTAATTATGTAAAAGATTGGGTTCAATTTATAATTATTTTAGACTTCAGGAATGAAATTGTAATTGTTTCAAATTATAGAGCCCAAAATATAAATATGAGAAACTTTGGGTTAAAAATGTAATTTTAGTAATATTTCCGGGGCCAATTCATAATTATGCATTACTTTATGACCAAAATTCTAATTTTCCAAAATTTTAGGGGGCCAAAATGTAAATATGCAAAATATTTGGGATCAAAATGTAATTATTTAATAGTTTGGGGACAAATCATAACCATATAAAACTTTAAGGTGCAAATTCTAATTTTCTAAAATTTAAGGAGCCAAAATGTAAATATGCAAAATATTTTGTTCAAAATGTAATTATTTAATATTTTAGGGGCCAAATCATAATAATGTAAAAAATAGGGGGCTCAAGTTACAATTTTCTAAAATTACGGGTGCCAAAATGCAAATATACAAAACTTTTCGATCAAAATTTAATTATGTAAAAGTTACGAATCCAATTTATGATTATATAAAACTTCAAGGGCTAAATTATAATTTTCTTAAATTACAGGAGCCAAAATATAAATATGCAAAACTTCTGGGGTCAAATTTAATTATGTAAAAGTTTCAGGCCTAATTTATAATTATGTAGAACTTCAAGGGCCAAATTGTAATTTTCTTAAATTATAAAGGTCAAAATGTATTTATGCAAAACTTTTGGAGTCAAATTTTAATTATGTAAAAGTTTCGGGTCTAATTTATAATTATTTAAACCTTCGGGGGCCAAACTATAATTTCCTAAATTATAGGGGCCAAATGTAATTATGCAAAATTTTTGGGGTCAAATTTTAATTTTGTACAAGTTTCGTGTCCAATTTATGATTATCTTAAATTTTAGGGGCCAAATTGTAATTTTTCTCAATTATAGGGGCCAAAATGTAATTATGCAAGTTTTTTGGGGTCAAATTTTAATTTTGTACAAGTTTGGGTCTAATTTGTAATTATTTTAAATTCAGGGGCCAAATTGTAATTTTCTAATTGTAAATATGCAAAATATAAATCAGCACAATCTTGGAGTCCACAAGCAATTATCCTATCATTTTTTAATTAAATCATAAATAAACATAAACACAAATAGATATACTATTATTAAGAAGTAATCATAATTGTTTAACAGTATAATATTCAATAGGGCCAATCCTTCTAATAAGTAACAATATATTACTCTTATTCTCTCTCGGCCTTCTTTCTTGCTATTTTGTTACAGTTTGAATTTCAAAATTGCAAGTTAGCCTTCCGGCCATCTCCATGGCCGGAATGCTGCCTAAAGGTGGCCAGCAATGGCCTAGTAAGTCATTTGCAGATATACTCAAGGATGGTTTTGCCGTATCTCCATGCAAAATTAAACCTATATCCAACTACCTAGGGGAGCCTGCTGTGGCATTTTTGGTGGAAGAGATTAACAAAATGGCAACCCTTTTCAAGCATGCTTTGATTGGCAAATTTTTCCAAGGAAGGCCAATTCTTGATTCAATTCGAAAGGCATTGCAGACAATCGATTTTCAGGCGACATTTTCTGTGGGTTTGTTGGACCATAGGCACATTCTTATTAGATTCATTCATGAGGAGGACTACCTGAGATGCTGGCTCAAAGGATTTTGGACTATGGCTGATTTCCCCATGTGTGTGTTCAAACGGATGATGGATTTCTCTCTTAACGCAAAATCATCTCGTGCTCCAGTCTGGATTTCCATGGAGCATTTGTCGATTCACTTCTTTGACAAAACTGCTCTGTTCTCCATTGCAAGTGTAGTTGGTTCTCAACTGAAGATTGATGCTGCAAATACAAGCCTTTCAAGACCACATGTAGCTCATGTTTGTGTGGATGTTGACCTCACAAAAGAACACCCAACTAGGGTTTGGATTGGTGCTGGAAATGATAGATTTTGGCAACAAATAGACTATGATAATATGCCCTCCTGCTGCTCCTTCTATAGTAAACAAGGCCATGCATATGCTGATTGTAAAAGGAAGAAACCTGATCATCAGGGAAAAACACAACAGCAGTGGGGTAATGTTGCTTTCGTTCCAGTGAATCAGCAAGACAATCCCAGGAAGTCTACGCAAGGTGAAGAAGACAATAATCTGACGTTGAACCAAAAATTGGAGGCGGAGGCTTTGCCCTGCTTGGTTTAGAGTGTTTAGGTGGTTGGGACACAGCAAAATGTGGAACGAGTGGATGAAACAATGGTGCAACAACCGACGCAACAACAGGCAGAAGTGAATTGTGATATTGTAGAGATTGCAGATACTGCAGAAACATTACAGGTACAGCAGCTGGTTCAGCAACAGGAGACTTCTCCAGCAGCAGTTCCAAAGGTGATTTTGATACTAGCTACACAGCAGCAACTTGGCGATATAATGGACGACTCAAAGTTGAAAGTGCTTGAGGATTCACAACATGCGGACATTGACAATGGGTCCGTTTCTGATTCAGAGCAACTGCGAAGCACCAATATCAGTGATGTCTCTCTTCAATCCTTTCGTCATTTTAGTGAGCTGATTGTTAAAAGATTGCCTCAATCCCAACCTATAGATGATGATGGTTTTCGTGAAGTTGTTGCAAAAAAGTCTAGAAGAAGGAAGAGTCATATGAAGCTTCCAAGGCAAATACTTACGAGGCAAGCTTTGAAAGCTTTCAGTGATTTCTCCTCTTTTATTCCTAATGAATAATATGCTCGTATGGAACATAAGAGGTGTGATGGATAAAGCTTCCATGCATCGTTTAAAGTTGCTAATAAGATTGCATGGTATTTCTTTGTTGGTTTTAATTAGGCCTTTAGCAAAAGTAAATAAGATTGAACAATTGCGTATTAAGTTAGCTTTTGATTATTGTGTTTTTAATGTGAATAATAAAATTTGGCTGTTATGGAGGGCTGGGTATCATTTGACTGTGCTTTCTAATAAGGAGTAATTTTTGCATGTTTTGGTGGCTAATGATGAGTGGAGTCATGTGGCGGCTGCAACTTTTGTGTACGCAAAGTGCTCTAGATGGGAAAGGAGAGATTTGTGGGCTGAACTTGGAGAAATTGCTCAGAGTAATGATAAGCCATGGCTTGTCGAAGCATACTTAATGTCATCAGCTCAACCAACGAGTACATAGGAGCTTCAATGCAGGACTTAGGTGCCATTGATGATTTTAATGAAACAACATCTGCTTCTGGTTTGTTTGAATTGTCGTTTTCAGATAGCCTTTTTACTTGGACTGGGGTTAGAGTGGGCGCAAGGATATGGAAGAGATTGGATAGGCTCTATCGGAATCAGCAGTGGTTAAATTTCTTTGATAATTCTCACGTTAATCATCTAAATAGGGCCACTTCTGATCATGCTCTATTGCTGCTAATGATGAGGGTAAATAATGCCTCTATTTCTAAAGCTTTTAAATTCCAGAAAATGTGGCTATCTCATTTTTCATTCCTTGAGATTGTGAAGAATAATTGGAGTTTGCCATTTGATGGTTATGGTATGTATGCATTTGCTTATAAGTTGAAAAGATTGAAAGCTTGTTTGCGTAGTTGGAATCGATAATATTTTGGAGATATCTTTGTGAATGTAAGGCAATGGGAAGAAGTGGTGCAACAGAAGGAGAAGTTTTATGATGAGTTGCGTACGGAGGAGGCTAGGACTGAACTTCATCAGGCTCAAGCTCACCTTTTGAAGTGTTTAAAATAGGAGGAGGAATACTGGAGACAAAAGACGAGAATTAAGTGGTTAAGGGATGGAGAGGGGAACACAAAGTTTTTTCATGCTTCAGTTCAACAAAGACAAAACCAATTGCGAATAAACCGCATTAAGAACTCGGATGGTTGTTGGCTTGAAGATGAAGAAGATATTGCTAAGAAAGCTGAATCCTTTTTTAAAGAATTGTTGTCTAATGAACCAATTACAGGAGCAAATAGATTGGTCTAGGTTATCCCAGAATTGGTATCAACAGAGCAAAATGATCTCCTGTTAAAGGAGGTTTCATTGGAGGAGTTACATCTTGTTGTCTTTGATACGGATGGAGATAGTGCTCCGAGACCTGATAGGTTTTCTGGTGTATTTTTTTCACATTGTTGGGATATCATTGCTCCTAATTTGCTTCAAGCAGTGTGAGAGTTTATGGCTGGAGTCCCTATGCACAAGAGTATTTCCAGCTCCCTTATTCTCCTCATTCCTAAAAAGCTAAATCCTAACAATTTTGCATATTTCTGCCTAATAAGCTTGAGCAACTTCATCAACAAGATCTTTTCAAAGATACTGGCAAATAGGATGCGAATGGTGCTTCCCTCTCTTATTTCACCAGAGCAATCTACTTTTGTGAAAGGTAGGAAATCTCAGATAATATTTTGTTGGCTCAGGAGATTGTAGCGTCCATTAATAAAAGGGCCAGAGGGCATAATTGTTTACTCAACTTAGATATGATGAAGGCATTTGATAGGGTTTCATGAAAATTTTTGCAGATTGTGTTACAAAGGTTTGGTTTTGATGGGAGATTTATTGGCTTGGTTTTGGGTAATCTTTCTCAGAGTAGATTTTCTGTTTTAATTAATGGTGCACCAAGAGGTTTTTTTCGGGCCTCTAGGGGGATAAAACAAGGTGATCCTATGTCCCCCATCTTGTCTATTCTTGTGGCAGAGGCTCTTAGTAAAGGTCTCAACAAGTGGGTGGAGGAGGGGAAGATAGCTCATTTTGCATTGCCAAGGGGATGTCCAGTGGTTACTCATTTGGCTTTTGCAGATGATGTCATGATTTTTACTAGAGTGAATAAATCTTCCATAAACAATCTGTGAAAGTTTTTGGATGAATATCAAGGAGGCTCGGGTCAGAAGATAAACAAAGCTAAAAGCTTCTTTATTGCTTCTAAACGGTGTGGTAACAGGCAAAGGCGCATGACTGAGAGGTTCACGGGGGTGAAACATGGCTCATTTCCCTTCATGTACCTGGGTTGTAACATTCTTAAAGGTAGGAAAAAAGCTACTTATTTTTAGTTTATAATTAATAAATTTGTTACAAAGGTTGCAGGTTGGAAGAAAAAGTTGCTTTCGTAGGGTGGGAGACTGATATTAATTAAGCATGTTTTGTCAGCAATCTCTCTTCATGTATTTGTTGTCATGACTCCTCCAAAACAGATTTTTAATAGGATCCAAAGGATAATGGTAGATTTCTTTTGGGGCAAATATGAGGAAATAGCTAAAAGACACTGGGTGAAATGGAGAGATTTGTGTTTTCCAGAATCTGAAGGTAGGCTAGGAGTGAGAAGAGTATAGGATATGGTGACAACTTTTAGTTGTAAGCTGTGTTGGAAATTTCAGCAAGCTGACATATTATGGGCTAAATTTATGGCTTCAAAATATGGTAGGTTGGGTGGTGAGCAGAATCATCATATAGCCACAAATGTATGGAGAAGAACGAATGAGGTTCATCAGACAGTTTATCATCATATTGCTGAAATTGAAGGGGAGAAAGTGTGGATGCTCACTTCAACAGGTATCTTTTCGTTTTCCTCTGTGTGAAATGTGATTAGAGAAAAGAAGGGAATACTTGGTTCTAGAAAGTTAATATGGGATATGAGATTCCCATGTAAAGTGTCTGTGTTTATGTGAAAGTTGTTGAATAATTATTTGCCCTTTCTCGAGATTTTGTCAACAATGGGATTTCATCTGCCTTCTAAATGTTACCTTTGTGAAATGTATGGGGAAACAGTTGATCATGTGCTTGCTGACTGTAGTGCTACTAGTTTTGTTTGGAGTTTTTTTTGAAAGAATTTTGGAGGTGAAAACTAGCACACTTGTAAAGGGAGTAAGGCAAAAAATTCAACATTGGTGGTTTAGCTTGACAATTAATTCTGCAAAAAATGTATTATTGTTGATTTTACCAGCCATAATTTGTTGGGAGTTGTGGAAGGTTAGGAATGTGGTGTTCTTTGAAGGTTTGCAGGTCTCACCAAGGGCTATTTGCTACAAAGTGCAGCAACTCATATTGGATAAAACTTAGACTTGGCCCTTGCAACAATTATCATTTGAGGATAGAACTTTGGTTGGCACTGGATCGGTGGCTCACTTGTTGCCAAAAAAATCAAGGATCTCTATGGCAGTGTCATGGAGTTTTCCTCAAACAGGGTATGTTAAGCTTAATGTTGATGGGTCATCTAAAGGCAACCTGGGACATGCTGGTGGAGGAGGTGTCATACGAAATGATAGGGGTGAGGTACTTATTGGATTTTTCTCTTACTTAAGCATAAAATCAAATATGGAAGTTGAATCCTTAGCTTTATTGGAGGGTATAATACTTTGCAAGGAATTACAATTGAATTAGGTTGAGATAGAAATGGACTCCCAGGTATTGGTTCGTATGTTCAAGGAAGAAGTAGGTGTTCCTTGGCATATCAAATTGACTCTAATGTAGATAAAGGCAATTTCAAGAGAGGGCCATTTTTGCTTTTCTCATATTTATAGAGAAGCTAATGCGGTTGCAAACTCTTTAGCTGTGTCAGCAAGTGAAAATAGAGATAGTCAAAAGGTGTCTTAGACAGCCCTTCCAAAGCATGTATTAGGATTAGTTCTGTTAGATAAGCAACAAATGCCTTATATTAGGTTTAAGTAATTTTAGTTTGTATTTTTATTTTCTACTATTTCATGTAATAATTGAGGTATGGTTTATGCCTTCCTTTTTTTAATTAACAAACTTAAGGAGTGGCGCCCTCCCCCGTGTACGAGGTTAGCCAAAAAAAAATACAATAGGGCCAAATATGTAAACACATTAAAATGACAAAACTAACAATTAACAAATATATTATACTAACTTGATATTTTTGCAACTTGAATCCTGTCTATTGCTTGCTTTTGTCCATAGAGAGAATGAAAATACTGCTTGCCGGTGGTGAAAATGAAGATTTGGTATTTCCTTTCCGGTGTTTCTTCTTTGCCTTAATCTAGGTTTCTTCCTTTCTAGTGGTGAAAATGTTTGCTTGGCTTTGTGATATAGACGGGGAGAAAGAGAGAGAGCGAGCGAGAGAGAGAGAGAGAGAGAGAGAGAGAGAGAGAGAGAGAGAGAGAGAGAGTCGGTGTGAAAATGATTTGGGGGGCCTTGGGGTATTTATAGGCGACAATGCAAAATTAGCCATTGATCCCGGTTGATCAACGGCTCGTAAAAATTAAGAAAAAATGAAACCCCTCCGGGCTGCATTTGACACTGGGAGAGATAATTGTATGAAAAAATCCGACATCTCATGTCTGATGCATCACGCTGCTCATTAGCTTTTGTCGATCAAAGCTTTGTCAGCTTTGACGAACAAACCGCCGCGTTTGGGACTGATTAAGGCCCCACAACCACTCCCAAACTCCCAAACGCGGTGATGATGGAATTTTAAAAAAAAAAATCTCAGTGTCATACACTCCCAAACATGGCGTCCATGGATGCTACCAAAGTTCCTCTGATAGCCACATTTGACAAATTTTTTTTTGGGGCAATATTCTAATCGATTCACTAATATATTTGTAACATTTATCTACATTTATTGCAAGTGTTAAAGAATGAGTTCAGAGAAAAAATACTCTCTCTTTTTCTATTTTCTTATAATAGTTTGTGAGGTAGCTGGTTGGGTTTGAGTGTAGTTCTTTATTAGATGAGTGGAAATATTCAGTTGTAGCATATTGAGGGTTAACTAAGTAAAGTTGTAAAATTTTTTGGCTCGACTGGTAGTGATTATTGTGAGGAAAGAGTGATATCCTTGTGTACGAGTTGGGTTGCTTCACTAACAATTAGAGAAGCTACAAGTGGATTTAAATTCCAAGCTATTGAACTTGTAATAGATGCAAATGTGAGTTTGGGACTAAACCACTATAAATTGTTTGTATTTTTTTTCTCTATCATTTTTATTTTCATTGTTTTTAAATTGCTATATTGCGATTCGTACTTGTTTTGTAATCCAATATTTAATTGCATGTTACTTATTTTATTTGACATATTTTATGTGGGAGAAAAATTTCTCACACTTGCACTAGACAGTTTGTGCAACCTAATTCAATCCCCTCTTAGGTTGTCTAAGATCTACAGTTGGTATCATAGCTTAGTCTCCTGAGAGATAGCCTAACAAGTTAGGGACTAAAGATAACAACAACCAACAATGCTATATTTTTAGAGGGGCAATCCATCACTAGAACTCACATGTTTAAAGGTGAAAATTATGATAGTTGGAGGGACAAGATAACTATTATTGTTATTTTTTTGCAATCCTTAGATATAGAATAATGGTATATAGTTAGTAAGGGACATCATAAGGCCACCATACTAGATAAGGCATTAGGAAAAATTGTCGTGCTCAATTTTTCAAAAGGGAAAAGAGAACGAGAAAAGAGAGTGGTTTTTGTAAAATGATTTTATTTTTTGAAAACAAAACAAAAGAAAGAGGTCTAAAATGGGACTTCGAAAATGCGATAGTTTTGGGCTCGAAAATAGAGTCTAGAAAGGATTTTTTATAAAAAAGGAAGTCGCCACTTGGTATTGAGTTTTGGTATACCAAGTCAACAGAAAAAAAATTTAATGGAAAAAAGAACGAAAACAAGAACAAAACCTTTTTAGAAAACATTTTTATAAAAAAGCAAGTAAAGTGAGAAAACCCTTTTTAAATGGCTCCAGGTCTTTGAGAAACGAGAGAAATGAGCTCAGGAGTCACAGTTGAAGAAAGGAAGGCAAAGCTTCGCACCTAAGATACCCTTTCAACTTAACCAAAACTAGTTGTGAGGTTTAGTCGACGTTTTCCTAATGTAACCTTAAAACGTATCACATTTGGATGTCACTACATAAATGTAAACGTAGACTTAAAAAGGATATCGAGAGGGGCAAAATATCCCTTCGAGATATAATTAGATTTAATGTATTAATTGTGTAACCCAATATGAGAACTCGAAGGTGTCACGAGTTATGCAAAATGAAATGTTAAAAATGAAAAAAAAAGATATAGATATAAGTGACCAAGTAAAGGGAATGCAACATAACGGGTACGGGAAACAAATATGTGTGACATAATTTTCTTTCTTACAGAGGGTAGATAGCCCACTAAGGCTATGAAAGCCATACTTGTCCATTTCTAATGTTTGAAGGGTAACTCTTCCTAACCTAAGCAAGCGAATGACCTATATATCCAAAAATTCTATATGACATGCAATTCTAAATGTCATGATTCACATGCACATGGATAAGGGATAATATATAAGGGGTATAATCAAGCAAATGGAGAAAAATCTTTAAAATATAAAATGCATGAAAATGTGATGAAGAGAATATAAATGAGACAAACACGTGAGGAGCCTAAGGCTTAGTTTGGGAGTTGGAGATGGAAATGAAAAGAATGAAAAGAAGGGGAAAGAAAAGAAAAGATGGAAAAGTTTTTTTTTCTTTTCTTCCATTTCCTCCCAAATTTGGGAGGAAAATTTTTGGAGGAAAAAAGAAGAGCTTTTTCTTCCATTTCCTTTATGTTCTTTCCCTATTTTTACTTCCAAACAAAAAAAAAAAGTGGTTTATTTTCTTTTCCCTTCTTACTCCCAAACAAAGAAAATTTCTAAAAATCCTTTCTCTTCCATTCTTTTCCCTCCATTTCCTTCCTTCCAAACATAGCCTAAGAATCTAGCGTTGGATTAGCCCACTTCTATAAATTCTCACTAGTGTTCGACTAGCGAGGGAACGAAAGGAAAACCACAACTAGCGTTGGATTAGTGTGGCAATATCACAAATAAATATAAATTAAGACATAATAAAATTAAATAAACACATAATAGCACATAGACCACATAAGAGCATATAACACATAAGCATAATATTCTAAATGCAAAAATCCTATGGATAGTGAGTAACCACATAAGTACATAGCACAGAAAACATATAACACATGAACCCTATCTATTACATCAGAGAGACCTACTACAATCTAAAAGGGAAAAAATAAAATAAAATAAAATAAAATATCCTGTCTAACCTAGCTATTACATCTGCATATCCAAATGCAAGTTTTTCACTAAATAAAAGAAAATTATGTAACCTATCTATTACATTCTTCCGAATAATTAGAAAAATTAAAATCAAATAAATAAACAAAAAAATAATAACTGCTTAAAAAATAAATAAAACAATAAGCACATACAAAAACACGTAAGAAAAGCACATTGGAACACACAAGGGAATTTAGAAAGTAGTGAAAGTATCTCTTGAAGATTTGGTGCAAATACTAGCAAAACAAACGCACACATCAAGGTACCATTACTTTAGATAAACAAAACATAAAAAAGTAAATTCTATAAAATTGAGAGGTAAAACATAAATCATAGCAAATTAAAAAAAATTCAACAAATTGGGGGTAAAAATCAAGAATTTCAAGATAGGGACTTAGAACGAAAATTCCAGCAAGCCTAGGGACTTAGAATAAAAATTCCAGCAATAAAAATTCCAGCAACATAGGACTTAAAACCAAAATTTCAGCAAGTTAAAAGGACATAGAAAAAAAATTCCAGCAAGTGGGAGGGGTGAAACAGTAAAAATAAAAATTCCAAAATTAAGGCATTGTGTTTATTCCACTTAAGGCTTGACAATGTGCAACAACACATAGTGGGCTATGAGCTTAAATGACTGATGAAACTTAACAATCCAAAATTAAGAAGTAAAATTTGCACGAAAATGCTAAGCGGTAACATTCATGAGAAATCGATGCTTAATCTTCTTCAGTTCTGCTAAAACATCTTTCATATTGATCCTTTCTTTTGGATGTTCTGCACAGCAGTTCAAAGCCAATTTCATGATCAAGAAAACAGACTCCAGCTTGTCATTGAAATGCTCATCCTCTGGCCTTACTAAATTTGCATCAATGACCTGAAGTGCATTAGGAAGAGCATCTTCTATCCAGCTTTTAAGGCTCAGGTCTCCTGAAAACATTTCATTACTGGGCTTTGTTCTTGAAAATACTTCCATCAAAATTATTCCAAAACTATAAACATCAATGCTTGTTGATACCAATCCCTCTGATCCATATTCTGCAACAAATTGTAACCATCAGACTCGTACGAAAACAAAGCTAGAAAGGATAACCAATACATAGACAAGCATAAACTAAAAGTAATGTAGGCAGCAAATGCTTTAAACCTGGTGCAATGTATCCAAATGTTGCAAGGGTGTTGGTGTGTAAAACACTTTCTTCTTCTCCAAACATTTTTGCAATACCAAAATCACTCACATGAGCAACCATATCTTCACCGAGCAAGATGTTGCTAGGCTTCATATCACAGTGCGCCACAGGGGTTTTGTAACCAAAATGAAGATACTCCAATGCACAAGCAACATCAATCATTATGTTTACTCGTTGAATTAAATCTAAAAAATGGTTGTGCGAGTACAACCACTTCTCAAGATTCCCATTGGGCATGTACTGAAGTATTAAGGCTTTAAAGTCAAGGTTAGAGCAATTGCCTAACACTTTGATGAGATTTCGATGGCGTAGGTTTTTTAAAACTTCACATTCTCTGTCAAAGCTCTTGAATGCGCCTTCCAGTTGCAAGTTAAACACTTTAATAGCCACTGAGATGCCATCATTTAAAACACCTCTATAAACAGAACCAAAACTCCCAATTCCAAGCAAATTGCTTTCACTAAAGTCATCAGTTGACCGCAAAAGGTCGTAATATGAAAATCTTTCATATGTTGGCACATTCAGCAACTGTCTTCCACTTGGAACCTTTTGTTTCTTCTGACATCTTAGAACTAGAATTGCCACTGTCACAGCAATCACTAGTGTTGCAATCCCTGAGAAAGTAAGAGCTACTAGAAGCAGATTTCTCTTCCTTGAGCTACTATGGCATGGTGGGACATTAAACCTATAGTTACCACAAAGTGCTTCATTGTACATGAAGGATTCACTCGTAAAGCTTCTAAAAGGACCATCGAACGGAATTTCGCCACTTAATCTATTGAAAGAAACATTAAACTCCTTAAGAGATTGAATCATCTCCAAAGACTTGGGAATCGAACCAGAGAGGTTGTTGTGTGAAAGGTCCAAGGATTCCAAGCTTTTAATACTACCAATTGATTCTGGAATAGAACCTTCCAAAGTGTTATTTGCCAAAGAAAGGTAAGTCAAATCTTGCAGCTCCCCGATGGCAGAAGGAATAACGTCTGATAATTGATTAATTGAAAGATCTAAAATGTATGCTGCTTTGAGGTTTCCAATCTCACGAGGTAGTAATCCAGTTAAAAAATTCGATGAAAGATTGAGTACTTGGAGATTTTTCAAGTTCCACAAGCTAGCAGGAATCTTGGAAGCCAATTTATTGGTGTCCAGATAGATCTTGCTCACAGATGTAAGATTTCCAAAACATTTTGGAACTGGACCAGAGACTAGATTTTGGCTCAATTGCAACTCACCCAATCTATTCAATTCACAGAAAACGTCCAAGGGTTCTCTTATTTCATTGACACTTAAGTCTAACCGCTGAAGTCTTGCTAAACCCTGTATTGTTCTTGGAACAGATCCAATGAGTTCGTTGTATGACATATCTAACACTAGTAAACTGCTCAAATTGCCAATTTCGTTTGGGATGTTTCCCTTGATTTTACCTTGGCTAGCAACTAAAACTTCGAGGGAGGTCGAATAGTTAGAAAATGAAGTTGGAAGATAAGCATCGAATGGATTGCCACCTACTATTAAATATCTCAAGGATCTACAATTCGTCAAGGAAGTGAGAAAGGTCAATTTTGAAGAGGAGGATTCTCTTGACAGATTGTTGCTAGCTAAGTTTAGCATCTCAAGGTTTCTTAAATTCCCTAAAGAGCTGGGAATTGAGCCTGTGAACCCATTGAATTCAAAGTTTATCCTGACGAGCTTAGAAGCATTTGAGATGGAGTTTGGTACGACTCCACTCAAGTCATTCTCCTGGAGTCGAAGAAATTCAAGATTGCTTAGCTTATCGCCAATTGTTGAAGGTAGAGTTCCTGAGAGATTGTTAGATTCAAGTCCAATATCTTGGAGAGCTGAGATGTTAAAAATTTCTACAGGTATGGAACCCCGGAATGTATTATTGACTAAGTAGAGAATCTCCAATACCTGAAGGTTCCCAACCTTTTCTGGTATTATACCTGTAATATTGTAAATTGCATTTGTGTTAACAAATGGAGATTTATTAATCAATTCTAGAAGGCTGGCGATTGTTTACTATTTGCTTTAGAAGGAAAAATTTAGCTGTACCACACTAAATTGGACCTATTTTTCTCTCTCCCCTTTCTTTTCTCCGTAATTTTCACAAATCAAACTGAGATCGACTTGGTTTTGTCTGCGGTAGGGAACTAAACTTTAAGAAAGCTCTAAAAACAGTGTCATTTTTAATTTTTTGCAGACACTTTTAGGGTCCGTATAGCATTAAAGAACACGAGCTCTCCTTTCAGTCACCCTGTCTAGCAAGACTCTAAAATAAAAAATATATTTTTGGATAATTGAAAAATAGGTTTCATGTCTGGTTTGTACAGCTAGTTTTAACAGTCAAGATTTTAAAGCAACTCAAAAATTATTCCATAAAATCGCTTAATATAGGCCTCTTTGACCTTAATATTCATTAAAAATAAAAGAAAAAATTTGATCAAAACATCTCGAAAAAGAAAAAAGACTAGAAGTGAAACAAACTCTGATATCTAATTTCAACCAACCCCAAGTATCCAGTAGATCAGTGTCATGCCTAGTTTTGAGAACCGTCGATCCATATTAAATCCTGTAATTTAGGAAATTTGGCCTACCTGTCAAGAAGTTGTCACGAAAATCTAGTACCCTCAACATAGTTAGATTCCAAATTTCAATAGGTATTGCACCTGAAAAATTGAACATTTAATTAGTTTCATTTTACTTGTAATGACAAAAATATAGCAACAACAATGATGAAACTCTTGCACAATTTTGAAATTTCCAAATGCATTGATGGGAAACAATTGTGTTTAAGATTGTTACACATTTTAAATTAAAAAGAAAGGCATGCGGGTAACATACCCACTCATGTACATGTACACATAAACATGCATTCGCCAGTGAATACATATGTACATAAAAATGTGTATGTATGTATATGTGTATGTTTACACATCCTAAAAGGTAAATAACTAAAGAGGATTTTGTAAGTCTAAAATTTCATTGCTAATCGAAAACGCTTTTCTTTTCATACTTTGCATCATATTTACCCTGACCAAGCTAAAATAACAAGTGGAATCCCTTTACAAATTTTAGAACTGCATATATATGGTGAGAAAAGGTTGTCAAAACATGATCCACAATGAACTGTTTGGTCGCAAGTCTTGAGTATGAAATGTCCATAGAGAAAATGCACACTGAAGTATTATGATGAGAACTTGAAACATCCATTATATGTTACTCTATCTGTAAAACAGGTCACTAGTATATTTTATTTGTTGCTGAAAGGCAAGAGTTCGGATTCTACCTCTTAAATTGTTGATCCCCAGAAAAAGTTCCTCCAGCCTTGTCAAGTTCCCAAATTCCTTGGGTATGGATCCACTAAAATGGTTCAAGGACAATGCTAGCGATTGAAGCAGTGAACACTGAGACAACGTTGAAGGTATATGACCAGTCAAATTATTGTCTGCTAGTCCAAGCCACGCGAGTTTCTGAACGCCGTGACAAATGTTGTCTGGAAGATTGCCAGAGAGGCTATTACTGTTAAAAGAAATGCTTTCCATCGAGGAAATATTGAAAGCGTGTAGAGGCAGGGAACCTGAAAGCTGATTGCCCTCAATGATGAGATTCTTCAAATTATGAAGATCATGAAATTCCACTGGAATGTTCCCTTCGAGGGAATTGTATGACAACCATAATGTCTCCAAATTTGACACATTAGAGATAGAAGTTGGTATAAAACCCGTAAAGCTATTGTTTCTGAGGGACAGGTATTGAAGTTTCTCTAAATAACCAAACCAAAGGGGCAGCTTTCCACCGAGATTGTTGACGCCAAAATTAAGGTATCTTAATCTACGCAAGCGAGCCAAATCTCGAGGTAGTTCTCCACGAAAATTGTTTCTGCTAATGTCAAGGGAAACAAGAAAGGACAGATTCCCAAGTTGAGGAAGTAAGGTGCCAGTAAGATTCAAGTTTGAAATATTCAGGACAGTCACTCGGCGATGTCGTGAGCCACATTTGACTCCCATCCAATCACAAACAGAGGAGGTAACTGACCAATTATTTACCAAGACATGGTGAGGTTCTGAAGTGATTATGTGATCTCTCAACGTAAGAAGGGCTAATTGATCCGTGGCAATGTTGCTGGCAGCCATCATGGCTAACCAAGCAAACCTACTAGTAAACAAGAAAAAGTAGTGAATTCTGTCCATGCCCCTGCTCATGGATCAATTTCAGATTTTTGATCTCACCAAAGGTAACATAAAAGGAATTGTTGTCAACTGCAACTATATATACACCTACACCAAGTCCAACACGGATAAGGGTTCTTTGCTACACTTTGTGCTGTTACACAACAAGTACACTTGTCAATCACCAGGTGATGTAATATGAGAGTAACACTACAAAATGTAATAGAGAACCCCAAGCTATCCAACACACACACCCATAGGGGGTTGGCAACAACCATAGGAGTGGACGGACAGACCTTGGAAGCGCTGATTTTGCTTGGAAATCAGTTTCGTTTGGATGGTTGTTTTTTTAGAGTGTTTTTTAGAAAATATTATTGTAGCAGTTTTAAAGATTTTTTTTGATAAATGTATTTGTGAGATAAAAATTTAGTTGAAAAACATTTTTGAAGTTTTTAAAAAACATGTTTCCAAAGAAAACGAAAATCACTCGTTGCAAAAACAGTCTGAAGCTCTGATTTTGCAACTAATTTCCAAACAACTACCAAATCAGGGATGGATGGACCTCGGAGTGCATGCCTTACATTGCGGGGTCTGCACGTTAGCTGCAATTTGTACAAAAATGTGTACAAAAATGGTTCATGCGGTATCAATTTTTCCTTCCCATCTAAAAGTTATATCCACATCTATTCATGAAATAGACGTAGACTTTGCTATGACAAATTGACCTTGATGTTTATCAGTTCTTTTGTATTTTTCTAGAAGACTAGGTCAATTCTAATCTAACACGGTTTCTAAGTCAATTATTTATTGTTTTAATAAGCATGACCTGACGTGTTTTGAATGGGAAAGCTCAAGGGAATGAGCGTGAAGTTTCCGAGTTGGTGTCCTTGAATTTCTCTCTCAACAACTTGTTGCATTAGTAGGACAAAATTGTGTAGAATTGTCTTCGAAGACTTCAAGTTCAAGATGAGGTCGTCGATGGCTTGAAACAAGTCGTCGACTACTGCTTGATATGTTCCTGCATTTTCCAGTTTCTTTAATTTACGCGTTTACCAGGGAATAGGTGTAACCTACATCACACCTTAAGTCGTCTCTTAAGTTTGTTTTCAGAGATAAAAACCGTAGAAATTTTTTACAGTTAATTACACTTTGCCCTCTAAATTTGGGGGGACAATAACACTTTACCCCCTAAATTTCAATTATATACACTTTACCCCTATGATGATTAGTTAAATGTTAATAAAAGTGTTTCCATTAATGAAATGAATTTAATGCCCATTAACAATTGTTCGGTTTAATTACAGTTCACCTCCACACACACACACACAAAACACAGACACACACATATATAACCTATTAAATTTGAAGTGTTATTTATTTATTATCATATCAACTTTTGGATTAAATTATAAGGCGGTAATAATCCATCTAACCTCTAAATGCAGTGTTGGTGCTTGTATTTAGAGTACTTGTGGATTATATGCAAATAACATATTATGACAAATAAGCTAGCAAGGTTGGGCATTAATTAGCTTTGGATAAATCTAGTTGTTAAATTGTCATACTCGAAAAACCTAGAACTTAATAGGGGTGATACAAGTAACTTACCAAACCCTCCGTGGTTCATGTTGACCGACAAATTTAATTGTCTAATTATTTATATATGTGTGTATTCATATTATCTTTACGATTAGATTGGTTATATCAGTAATCAAACTATTATCATCTCAAACTCTTGGTTTTTAGGTACTTTGTTAAATATTTGTATGATTTTCAAGAATGATCAATGTGATCGTGGAAGTGATGAACTAGTAAAACCAAGTCCCAAAAGGTTAGCACACTTGAAGTTCCAATATTCATAAACACTATGTACCAACTATTGTTTGTTGAGTTAGGAGCATAATATATGTTATGTTAGTTTAATTGAGGTAATTAACACTTGATTAACTCAAAATAAGACTCAACATAATACCAACTATAAACAAACTAAAGAGATTAATATATGGCTTGGATTGGCTGGTCATAGAGAAGGAAAGATTAAGCAAGTAGGAGCTGTCCACTTCCTAGGAGATTGAAGGTGAAACACAATTCTAAAACAATCTGAGATGCTTGCTGAGTTAAGAAACGAGAGAAAGGAAAGAAAATCAGAGGTGGGCTGGCCGTGTAAGAAAGGGAGAGAAGTTGGTGGAGGAAGCTTAAAAACAAAAAGCTGGAAAACCAAAACCAAACCTGGAAATTGAGTTAATCTTTAATTTGACAGTTGCAGGTAAATTTTCTTGTTCTTTTTTATTTATTCTTTGTACTATTAAGGTAATAGGAGTTATATATGTTGAAATGGAGATAAAAATCCAGCTGGAAAACAAGAAAAATTATAACTAGAAAAGATTGACATTCCATTGGCCCATATACATAGTCATCCCAGTGCAGTCTTGAGAGATTGATCTAAACTTGGTGTAGGAAACATCAAATTAGGTAATTCTTGTCGTGCTAAAAACAAGACTGAGAGAGCTTTCTAGTGGTATAAATATCTTGATTTGGTTCAAAGTTCACAAACCTCAAGATGGTTCCTAATTTGACTGGAAAACTAGCTTCACACAGGATAGGGGTATGAGAGTGTTCAAAGTTTTAGTGAGATTTTGGTTATGTTACGGTTAGAATCAGGAAATGGTGCCTCTTTGGAACTTGTTGTACATTAAATCTTGTTTAAAAGGCTGTAAATTTTATGATTTTTCATTTAGTATAACCTGAGATGTGTTGAATTGAATGAACAAGAAGCAGTACTCCAAACATGTTGGACCAGTTTTAATAAATCAGTCATAACATTGTATAGGAAGCTTCAAATTGAACGATTCTTATGGTTTTAGAAACTATATTCATAGGAATTTAAAATGGTATAGTGCTCCTCTAGTTCATTATGAATTAACATCAGAATTCTTAAGATTTTGGTTAAAATTTCATGACTGTGTAAACAGGATTGATGAAGAGCCAAGTTCTACCATGATTTTGAACTTATTATTTTGGGAATATGAGTTGGTGTTCTTCAACAAACATGTATCTTTTGAAATTCAGTTTTCAACCATGTAACTCTCATTCTTTGGTTCTGGGTGTGGATCGATCCCAAAACTTGCATGAAGTTGTTTAGAACACCAACCCTACACAAATAGGGTTGGAGGTGAACTAGATTTGGGATTGATTTTAGACTTGGTCCTGTTGGACTCTAGACTAATCCTCTCCATGAAGATTATAGCCCTTGAAATGTAGTTTCTGTCCATATAGATGGCACACTCATGTGATTTGCCCATTGAAATTATATCGACCTAAAGTCTGGTAGTTGGTTAAACTAAAAAGCTGCAAGATTTAAAGTGTTGGTCACTGAATTGATTTTGAGTTGAAATCTGAGGAAGATGTTGTGCTTGTTGAAACTTGTTGTCTTCATGAAAAATGTTACAAATTAAGTGTAGTTTACAGAGGTATTGAGTTTGTGAGATTCAGTTCAGTGAAAACGAAGTTAGGCTCCTTCCTGAGAAACCCTAATGTCTAATAATTAATACATTTGCTCTAACTTAACAATTAATCAACTTAGTTCTCAATTAGGTGCTTTGGATCCTCAAAGAAAGGACATGTGAAGGATTGGGGGATACCTTAAAAGTTACCTGTGAGTGTCCATTAAATTATTTCGTTTACCAATTTTAGTTTTTATAAACTACGTGAAATTTTGCAAAAGTTTAATAGACATTTTCTAATATTAATATTTTGACCTCCTGGGAAACTTGTTTATGTGATATACAATTGGTATGCTGCCTTGTGAAATGTATGATTGTTGGTGAGTCTTTGTACATGTGCTGATTGTGGTCAGTGTTATAATTTGTTATTATATTTGGACAAGCATCAACTGCACAAAAATTAATATTAAAATCCCACTCAATAAACGATGATTTTTGAGTATAGCAATGAGTAGAGTCGTCTCCTCAGGGATTGGTTTGCTTACTTATCTCACAGTCTCCAAAATATGGGGGGTTTGGAATAACTAAAATTGACTAAGCGAACTAGAATAAACGAAATTTTAGAAAATAAATTAAAGGAATTCAAGAATGAGAAAGCTCTAGCCAAAGGAATAATATCGAAATTGGTTCATTCGACTAATCATTGATGCAAGGATGAATTCTAGCAATTATTGATAAATTGGTTATAGCTGTTGATACAATCTAACAGCCAACTCTTCCTTACCATTTCGGTAATTAAGATACAACCATTAATTACTTCCTTAATTGAGAGACAACCTAGGTACAACCATAGAATTTAATCTCACAATTGCAATACGAATTAGAAAAGTCCCAATTCTAATCAACAAAAAGCTACAAGGGTTCATTTAAATTAGATTGTACATCCCTCAAGCTAGTTGTCACAAGTATCAAAATAGTTAAACAATTACAGATCCAACTATTTTGAATGACAGAGGACTATATGATAGAACTAAATATTCGGCCGAAAATATTTAATCTAACACAATAATCCTAAACATTAATAACCATGAGATATACAAATACCAATAATTGGAAGAAACAATAAAGATAAATTAGATCTCATAGCATGTAAAACCAATTCTTCAATCTTTCCTTGACTAGAATAGAGGTTTAGTTACACCACATAGAAGTAGAAAGATGCAGAGAGAAAAGAAGAAGAATTTTCGGTTCAAAAGTGTGTCAAAATAGAGAGAAGGATCCACCCCAAAGGTAAAAATACGTTTTTTTTTTCCTTTTTCCTACTTTCTATCCTACTTAGACTTCTTTCACCAAAGGAAGTCTTTTCTTTTAGATAGAAGATTGATTGACTAATAATACTTCCCTCTAAATCTAATTGATTTTAATTGACAAAAGATAATAGTAGACTCCTAAAAATCTGCTGATCTTCCAAAATCCCGCACAAAAGTCATAGCTTGAGTCACAATAAGAAGTTTCTGCTTTTAATCCCACAGCTTAGTTTCTTAACTACAGTGCGCCCACGCCTTGCGAACAAAACTCTTCTGGAATTTGCCTTTCTGCTCCAAATTGCAACAAATACACCAAAGCACCTAAAAACAACACAAAACATAAAATTACATAGAATCCACTCATAAAACAATAAAACAATAAAATATCACGGAATAACACAATTAATGCCAACTAAATACACACTATCAAACACCCCCACACCTAAACAATGCTTGTCCTCAAGCATTCCTCAAACAAGCATTTCTTAGAAAAATTTTCAAATGCTAGCATGAATAGCATATTTCTCCCTACATTTCCTCAAAACTCAAAATGTACAAAATTCAACAACTTCCTCCCGAATTTCACTCTATGCACTCAACAAGTGTTTTAAGGGACCATTTACTGTCATATCAACACCATGGAATAACATTACCATATGTTTGCTAGTATATCACATCTCCACCACTAGATTAGAAATTTAATGCAAAAATCTAAGGGTCTTTGAATACGGTTGTAACGGGGCTAAGGTCAAAAGGGCAGATAAAAAGGAAATTTTTAGGTGTAAATGTGTGTCAAAGAGAATGCTTAATTTTACTACATGAATTCAACTATCATTTTTCACGTACTTCATTGCCTCATGTAATACATAACTCGAGCAAACTGGACAAGTACGAACACATTTAGGCTTTTGCCTATCATCACCAAACAACACATATATACATCACGCTTCACAAATATTTTTGTATTGTTTTCATTTTTTCATTTTTTTTCTATTTTTGATTTTTCACTTCTTTTTCTTTTTCTTTTTCCGAACATAAATAACATCAAGATACTTGTACTTGCCAATATTTGCTTTCTTCAATCAACCATTGCAACGAGGTTTGTAATTTTCATACAATAAAATCAAGACACTTCTTCACACAAGGTTAATAGCGAAAGTTAAAACAAACAGGTTTTGGTTATATTTTAGTGACTAGTCAAAGAAGAAAAAGCTAAGGCTCAAAAGGGTTCACTAGTGGTATCATGTAAAGGTAGGTATTTTAGAGAGTCAAAAGGGGTTAAACCTAATTGCCCTTGTCATTTTAATGCACTAAATTTCAAAAAGATGTGATCTTGACATGTATAACAAAGCAAGTTCTAGAATGTCATATTCATGTGTGATAACCACTCATCAAAAGAAAATAGAGCAATTTTTTTGAATGAAATGCTCATAAGGCTAAAAAACTCACAAGTGGCTATTTTGTGTCAAATCTTGTATACTAAGATTTCTTTTTTTTTTTTAAATGGCTAACCCTGTACACAGGGGTGCACGCCACTCCCATAATTTTATTAATGATAAAAAACAAGTACAAAGGAAGGGGACATCAAGCCTTAACCTCCATTTATTACATTTAGCAAATGAAAGATTAACTATAAATAAATTAGTGAAAATGAAATAAAGACAATCCTAATTTATATATTCTGACAACTCCACGAACTTCCCTTGGTAATTGTGAGAAACCTTGGTAGACCCTATCCACTTGACTTCAAACTCCTTCATTTGATAGCAAGTCCGTAGGCTTATTTGCCTCTCTGAAACAATGAGTAAGAGGAACAAAATGCTTTTGCAATTTAATAATTTCCTTCACATATTTCACGTAGTACCATGGACAAGAACCTCTATCCTTGATAACATTAACAAGTGTTAATGAATTAGTTTCAACTTGAAAGTATAGGAAACCCTTTGACACACACAAGTGAATACCAAATAAAAAAGCTTTCATTTTAGCCTCCAAACTCGAGCCATTGCCAAAAAACAAGAAAAACCCAATACAACATTACTATGTCCATCCCTCAGTAAGCCCCCATCTCCACATTCACCAGGATTCCCTTTGGAGCATCCATCTGTGTTTAGCTTAAGACCTTGGACATAAGGAATCCATTTGACTAAAGTTATACACATTTTCTTTTTGCGTTTAGCAGCATGCTCCAAAACCTTAGGCCAAGTGGATTGTTGTACACTACATCCAAACTTGCCTTCACAAGCCATTTTAATATCACAGAAAATATTCACCACAATTCGCTTCCATTCACAAATCACACCTGAATAAACAAAGGCATTTATTGCCTTTCACAAATGCCAAAAGACTATAATAGGCGTTATGGAAACTAAGAAAGCCAGAAATTCATTTTCCACAAACATGAGCCACCATTTCATCAATCTATTTCAAACTTGATGATGATTTACCTTGAAACCCAATGGAGCCCCAAAATACTCCCACACTTTAGAAGGAACATCACTCGAACAAAAAATACGGTCAATAGACTCAATTACAGTATTTTGACAACAGAAGCACATAAAGGCCTTGGAAACCCATCCCTTTCAGCACATCATCAGTTAGAATTTTTTTGTGTAACTAACCTCAGCATCAAAATAGACATTTTAATATGCACAAAAGAATTCCAAATATTTTTGAAAAAGAAACCAGAAGACTTAGCATGCTCTAACACAATCATAAGCTTAATTTAAGGGAAAACGAACCTGATGGCAGTTAGAGAACTACACCATCTCTGAGGAACCCTCGCAAGAGTTAGATACTACACCATCCTCATTCAGCAAACATATTCGGTCCTCTGTGCAATCTCCCTGAAAAGCTAATATTCCTCTTCCAATCAACTCGAATCCTAGTCTGGTCTGTTGAATAGAACAAGGAGGAACAGACTTGTAATATGTCGTAGCCATGAATTTTGCCCAAAGAGACTTCTATTCTCGAAACTTCTACCATAGCTTGATGGAGAAAGTTATGAATGTCCTCTAGAGATCTCAAGCCAATCCCACCTTCATCAGTCGAAGTACATAGGCTTTTCCTAGGAAAGCCAATGATGCTTCCTCCTATCATCCTTACTTACTTCCAAAAGAAGCCAGATAGTAGCCTTTCCAATTGCACAAAAACCCCTTTGGGTGGACTAGCAGCAGCAAAAATGTGTAACATAATAGGTGACAACATGTGCTTTATGAGGATCAACCGACCTCCAATAGATAGGAATCTATTTTGCCAAGCCAAAATTTTAGAAGCAACAGAAATACAAATATAAAAAAAATAATCCTTTTTTCTTTTACCTACAAAAAGAGAGCACCCCAGATATCGTATAGGAAATAACTTCTCTATGAAACCCGTACTCTTGTTTATCACAGCCTTCCTCAATTGCGGCATATTTGGGTGGCATACAAAGCCACACTTTGATAAATTAAGCTGCTGTCTAGACTGTCTCTCGTATTTTTTCAGTACCTGCATAACCAGCTCCAAATACCTCTTAGCTGCACTCGAAAATATGATAACATCATCAACGAAAGCAAGATGCGTAATAACTGGACAATCATGAGGAACTCAAAATGGGGTAAAACTCCGGTATTGGGATAGAAGGTTAAGAGATCTAGATAGGCCTTCAGCTGCAATGATAAAAAGTGCTGGAGAAATAAGGTCTCCTTACTGGAGCCCTCTAGAAGATCTAAAGAACCCCTTTGAGATGCCATTCACTATACTGGAAAACCAACAAGTTGATATTATTCTCCATATCAAGTCAATCCACATCTTATCAAAACCAAAAGCATGAAGAATATTAATTAAATACAACCAAGAAACCCCATCATATGTCTTAGCCATGTCAAGTTTTAATACCACATTTCCCCCTCGATTTTTCTTCCTAATATCATTTATTATCTCTTGAGCCAACATGAAGTTTTCTGCAATTTGTCTCCCCTTCACAAACCCACTTTGTTCAAGAGAAAGATGCGAGGCAAAATACTGGATAACCTATCCACTAATACTCTGGAAATAACTTTATTCACAAATGTACATAAGCTTATGGGACGAAACTAAGAAAAGTCTTGTGGGTGATTAACCTTAGGAATTAACACAACTAGAGTAGATGTGAAATTCCTAAGCAAACACTCCCCACAAAAAAACTTACCACGGTACGATATACATCTTCATCCACAATTTTTCACGGCGTAGTAAAGAACTTACCTATAAATCCATCAGCACCGGGGCACTATCAACATTCAAGGAAAAAATCGGATTTCTAACCTTCTTCATATTTGGCACCCTTTCTAGCATCATATTATCCTCCTCCTGAACAAGTTTCGGGATGTGGTCCAGCTCCATGTCAATCACCATCTCCTCCTGAGAAAACAAAGATTGAAAATATTTACTAGCCAATGTCCCAATGTCTTCTTCATTATCTACCCATTCCCTCTCAAAAGTTTTAATCCTAGTATCATAGACATGCTTCTGTGGGTAACCACAGAAGATTGAAAAAATCTAGTGCTGTGATGCCCCTCACGCCACCATTTGACACCAGTTTTCTGCCTTCAAAAATTTTTTTCAATACAAATAGCTTTGCTGAGCTCCTCTCGAGTAGCATGTAAATCTTGTAAAGTCTGATCTGATCCCAACTCATCATACACTTTCTTCCTATCAGCAGCCCAAGCCTCAAGAACTTTGACATGTTTAAATATATCCCCAAGCTGTTGCCTTGATCACGATCTGATGTCCTCTTTAACAACCTTCAATTTTAAGCCCAATATTACTAATAGACAACCAGACTGAGGACGTTGCCATAACTGTTCAATAAGGGAAAGAAACTGAGGGTGAGAAGTTCAGAAATTTAGAAATCTAAATGGACGAAGTTTATTATCCACCCTTATCTTTGATCTGCTCAATATTGGCAAGTGATCCGTAGGGCAACGTGACAAATGCTGTATAGAAATCTCCATCTTCAACTCACCAAAGGCATTGTTCACGAAAACCCTATCCAATTTTTTTCGAACTCTCGCAATCCCAGTTCGATTTTATACCAAAGTGTAGGGAGAACTAGAGTAGCCAGTATCAAAGTATTGCATGTCATGCATAAATCTCAAAAAATCCCTCCGCCTCAGTGAATTGGAAAGGTCTACCACCTTTCTTCTCCTGTCCAATCGTCACAGAGATTAAAATCACTAGCAATGAGCCATGGGCAACTCCTATCACATTCATTTTGCAAGTTGATCCACAAAGCCCTGTTTATCTTCATCCAAACATTTTGCATGAATAAAAGATAATCTACATGTTGAAACAAACCCAGACGTAGAAACCATACAGAAAGATACTGCACACTCTCCGCCACTAAAGAGCATGAGACAAGAGATTTATAGAACATCCAAATTGATCCAGAAGTATTGAACAAACCACCATCCATCCCTAACTTTCAGTCTAACTTCTTCAAATTTTGACAATCCTATTTTTGGTTCACAAAGACCCACAACTTGCAAGTTATGAATTTTAATTAACTTCTTCAATCTCTTTAAATTTGGAGCCTTAGAAACACCTCTTATATTCCAGAACATAAAGTTAATCATCAGATAATACATCAAAAGGAATTCGACGCTAATCTTACTTGAGATCGTAAGATTCTATCCGACTGAAATTTAGGACTGAATACCTTTTTGTTTTACAGCATTTGCAAGGTTCCTAATCGCCTCTCTATTGCTAGCACTCTTTGGACTTGACCATGAGACACTTCCAGGTTACAGAATTCCTAGCTGCTGCATATTTTCCCCGCTGTTGACAAGTCCCCTGCACGAGGGGACAGGCTGCCTGTAACAATTTCAAGCAGCAACAAGTAGCTGCTGGTGATCTGTTAAACCATGCTCTAGCTTGTTCCCTAGCATCACAATTCCACCAGTGTTTTCCCTATCTGTATTATTTTCAGGAAATAGCTGAGGCAACTCCTTTGGAGAATTGTAAACTGAAACTAGCTGCAATAGACGTTTGCTGCTTCCGAGACTATCAGTCTTCTGCTTTCCCATCTTCTGCCAAAGTCACAACTTGGTTCTCTCTATTTTCGCCTTGTTGAAACCAACAGCTGTTCCCTTACCACTAGGGGATAATCCCCATGTCTCACATCAGCACCCTCAGCCAACATATGAGTTTCTGCTCTTTGCTTTCCTGTTAAAAGTGTAAGCTACTCTCTCTCCTCATGAGAAAAATCAGGCTGCCCCACAACAGCACCCTCATCCAACACAGGAGTTACTTCGTTATCCTTACAATCCTCACCTGATGATGTTATGCGCTCCTTAACCCTGCTATCAATTATTGAAACAGCTTGGTTTATGTCATGATGATCATGTTTTTTCGAAATTTGCTGGTCAGGCTTATTCTGGTTATCATCTTGTAAAGTTGTTGCTTCAACTGGTCGATCTTCCCTGCCAACAAACATCTTCTGACCTCAGGTTGTGACTCACTTCTGATCAAAATCTATTTGGGAACAAATTTCATATATCTGCCACCACGTCCTTGTCTCTACGCGCTAATCCGCCTCCCACAGAAGTTTTTTTGTTCACGAGTCTACAGCTTCCAACTTCATGTCCTTGTTTATTACAATTAGTACAATAATGAGGCAAACCTTCGTAAATAATTTTCTGCCAGAAGCCTCCTTGCCCTATTGCAATCCAAATGCGTTGAGGCAAGGTCCTTTGAGACAGTCCAATTCAACACAAACCCTGGCAACATTGGGTCTGTTCAGACTTGCCAGTTGCCGTATCAATTTTCAGAGGTGACCCAACAGCACTAGCTATCATGAACAATGTCAGATTTGTCAAAGAGATGTATTGGCAGCCCTTCTAAAGCAATCCAAACTGGAGCTTGGGCTCGATTTCTATGTCTAATATGAACTCAGTGTTCCATTTAAATACTCGCATGGGAAACTCTTGGATCATCCAAGTTCCCCTCAACCAACACCGAAGGAAATCTTCTTCTGCATGAAATCTGATAAGCACATGCCTAGAGTCCATCAACCCCAGCGTGTAAGTGCCAAGAGAAACCAATAGAAACAAATGATTTTCGTAACAACTCCATGCTTGGCCTTCCATGTGAGAACTTTCCAACCAATGCAAATCTAAAAGGCGCAGCAAGCTTTTCAATTTCTGCTTGAGAGAACGAAATAGTAGGCTCTCCTCTATATAATGAAGGAGGCTTAACTTTGATTGGGGATGGAGAGTGGAAAGCTAAAACCTCTGCGAAAGATCTATTAGGCAATTGCGGTTGCCCTTCAACCTGTTGCTGAAGGGCAGCCATTGAAAAAGCTGGTAAACCCTAGTTTTCAAAAAACAAAACCGAAGGAGAAAGCTAGAGAGAGAAAGAGATTAGAAATGCAATACTCATACTAGCAATGGAAACTATACTAATCATGCTTGTCTCTTATTGAGAAATTAGAAAGACAAGATTAACACATAAAAAAAAAATTCTACTACAATTAAAGAAAGCACAAAAAGTGACACATAAACTAACTAGATACATTAAAACCAAACATAACGCAATACATAAATCCTTACTCACACCTAAACTCTACATTGTCCCCAATGTAAAAATAAAGATATAAGTGAGGATAATCGGTACTCCCTAAAAAATTAGCTAATCACTAGGGGCAGTAGGCGGAGTGAAGCCTGTGAACTCAAAGAAGGCCAACAATTGCTGTGTCAACTCAGCATTTTGATGTTCAATGTGAGAAAGATGACTATCCAACTGCTGGATGCTCGTGCTCAATTGCTGCAATTGGGATTCCAAAGTGGTTGTTTGAGTTGGGGTAGACGTTGAAGGTACTACTTTATCAGCAATTCACAAAGTACCAGATGTACTTTCTAAGAGACTACGTGGGATGGGACGTGTATACACCCCTGGTGGTCAAAATTTAAAGGTTCTATTAACCAATTCAATAATCCCCATATTTTCTAAACACGCCAAATTCAATGACTCAGATGGACACACTACATGCATATCTATTTCCTCGTCCGGGTCAAAGAGTCCATGCTCTATAGCAAGATGAGTGATAATAAACCCTAAAATGATTGGCTTCTTCTTCTTGGCAAGGGCAGTTTGGAATTGAGAGGCTAGCCAACACACAAGATTGACTTTGATCTTGTTCAACATAGACCAAATAATGAAAAATTCTACCTTTGTGAAGGTGCCAGATGAGTCCTTTCGTCCAGAGAAATTATAAGCAAGGAACTGCTGCACATATTTCAAAATAGGATCTTTCAAGTACAAGTTCTTTGATGTACTTGGGTTGTAAACAAAGGGGTCCGTGCAAATTTCCCTCCAAATGTTAATATAATTAGACGAAAAGTATTGTACATAATCGCATGCACTCTCCAAGTACTCCTTCAATGCCACACTTGAGGAATCCACAAATCTCAGTGACAAATTAAATTGGGTAAGGGACTAACGAAATTCTTTGCCTAGTAGTCTATACTTGATTACCCCAGGGGTGTCTAAGTTCAAATCATCATGTCTCTTAAAAGCAAAGGTGCAATAGAATTCATATTTAAGCTCCGGATAGGCTGGGTATTTAATTATTGTGAAGTAATTTCTCCAACCAACCACATTAAATAGATCATGCACTTGAGTCACAATATTTAACTGATCAAGGATGGAGGCATCAATGAACTTACACAGTGCAAAGCTTCTGAATCGAAACAGTTCTAGGGGTCGCCTTTGAGCCTGAGTCATGTTACCTAATTCGCCTCCCAAATCGAGGTGCAGTAGAAAAATACCATTATCAATCCCCAGCCGACATCTTTGCTTGTGTGAAGATTGAGCTTTACGCTTTTGGCCAACATTGATATGGGCGGTAGAGGGTCTTGCAAAAGTCTTCAATTGCTTGTCGAAGAGGTTTTAGCCTTCTTTTTCATGGATTTAATATTAGTGCAAGCTATAAGTGAACTATACAAAAATTAAACCAAATAAGTCAGCAATGGAGCACTACGAACAAGCATTTTAACAGTAATGCGTAGAAACACTATAATCTCCAGTTATAAAGGATCACCAAGCATTTGCAATAAACAATGATTCAAATTGCCAAACATTTTATCAATGCACAATACGACATGCAACCATCCATCCTAACAATCATATATTCCAATAAGTCCATAAAATTCACAATTCAACAGTTGTATATACCAACCAAACAATCCACTCACTTGGTCATCATCAATAATCCAAGAAACAAACCAATACCCATAGTTCAAACAACACAATAACTAATCTAGTAAACCAGGGAAGCAATAGGCAATAACTAACAGTGGAATCACAAATTTCAAAAATTAGGGCAGAAATTAATCAATTTAATGAACTCAAAAGAGAACAAAAATAAAACAAAATAAGTAGAGATTACTGAAGGGTGAGGGAAAAAGGCAATAATCGTGCAAGGAAGTGATGAAATCATAATACCAGTGAGGCAGGTGTGGGTTGTGAGGTTTAGTCGACGTTTTCCTAATGTAACCTTAAAACGTATCATATTTGGATGTCACAACATGAATGCAAACATAAACTTAAAAAGGATATCGAGAGGGGCAAAATATCCCTTCGAGATATAATTAGATTTAACGCATTAATTGTGTAACCCAAGATGAGAACTCGAAGGTGTCACGAGTTATGCAAAATGAAATGTTAAAAATGAAAAAAAAGATATAGATATAAGTGACCAAGTAAAGGGAATGCAACATAACGGGTACAGGGAACAAATATGCGTGACATAATTTTCTTTCTTACAGAGGGTAGATAGCCCACTAAGGCTATGAAAGCCATACTTGTCCATTTCTAATGTTTGAAGGGTGACTCTTCCTAACCTAAGCAAGCGAATGACCTATACATCCTAAAATTCTATATGACATGCAATTCTAAATATCATGATTCACATGTACATGGATAAGGGATAATATATAAGGGGTATAATCAAGCAAATGGAGAAAAATCTTAAAAATATAAAATGCATGAAAATGTGATGAAGAGCATATAAATGAGGCAAACACGTGAGGAGCCTAAGGCTTAGTTTGGGAGTTGGAGATGGAAATGAAAAGAACGAAAAGAAGGGGAAAGAAAAGAAAAGATGGAAAAGTTTTTTTTTCTTTTCTTCCATTTCCTCCCAAATTTGGGAGGAAAATTTTTGGAGGAAAAAGAAGAGATTTTCCTTCCATTTCCTTTATGTTCTTTCCCTATTTTTACTTCCAAACAAAAAAAAAGTGGTTTATTTTCTTTTCCCTTCTTACTCCCAAACAAAGAAAATTTCTAAAAATCCTTTCTCTTCCTTTCTTTTCCCTCCATTTCCTTCCTCCCAAACATAGCCTAAGGATTTAGCGTTGGATTAGCCCACTTCTATAAATTCTCACTAGCGTTCGACCAGTGAGGGAACGAAAGGAAAATCACAACTAGCGTTGGATTAGTGTGGCAATATCACAAATAAATATAAATTAAGACATAATAAAATTAAATAAACACATAATAACAAATAGAGCACATAAGAGCATATAACACATAAGCATAATATTCTAGATGCAAAAATCCTATAGATAGTGAGTAACCACATAAGCACATAGCACAGAAAACATATAAAACATGAACCCTGTCTATCACATCAGAGAGACCTACAACAATCTAAAAGGGAAAAAAGTAAAATAAAATAAAATGAAACATCCTGTCTAACCTAGCTATTACATCTACATATCCAAATGCAAGTTTTTCACTAAATAAAAGAAAATTATATGACCTATCTATTACATTCTTCCGAATAATTAGAAAAATTAAAATCAAATAAATAAACAAAAAAATAATAACTGCTAAAAAAATAAATAAAACGATAAGCACATACAAAAACACGTAAGAAAAGCACATTGGAACACACAAGGGAATTTAGAAAGTAGTGAAAGTATTTCTTGAAGATTTGGTGCAAATACTAACAAAACAAATGCACACATCAAGGTACCATTACTTTGGATAAACAAAATATAAAAAAGTAAATTCTATCAAATTGAGGGGTAAAACATAAATCATAGCAAATTAAAAAAAATTCAACAAATTGGGGGTAAAAATCAAGAATTGCAAGATAGGGACTTAGAACGAAAATTCCAGCAAGCCTAGGGACTTAGAATAAAAATTCCAGCAATAAAAATTCCAGCAACATAGGACTTAAAACCAAAATTTCAGCAAGTTAAAAGGACATAGAAAAAAAATTCCAGCAAGTGGGAGGGGTGAAACAGTAAAAATAAAAATTCCAGCAACATACAACAAATGAAGCCGTGATACCTCAGAATCAATGTTAATAAATTGTTATTTTCCCCACAAAAACTTAAAATTACACTATTTTTACATTGACGTACAATCTCACTACCTAATAATAAACCTGCAACAAATGAAGCCGTTATACCTCAAAATCAATCTTGATAGATTGTTAATTTCTCCATATGAGAACTTTAATTTAAAAGCAAGCGCATTGCCCCCACTTTAAGATGCACAGTGAAAGCATGGTTCAAGTCAAATTAACATTCATTCAAAAATTATAAATAAAAAAAAAGTCATATTAACATGGTCAACTTGTATTTTGTTAGTTTAGGTCTGATTTAATTTTTCCAAATTTAATTTGTGAAACAAGCTTGCATAGTTCATAGTTGTATGTCGATAGTAATTTTGAGGATTTAAAAAACCAAGCTCACGACAAAGACACCTTAAATATCCTGTTGACCATTGACAAAAGAAAAAAAAAGGACAAAGACACCTTAAATTTTCTGTCATTGTTCGAGGTAGTTCCATTCTGCTCATGGGTGTGATAAATTGAGACATGGGATTATAAATATGGGAGGGTATTGTTAAGAAGTCATTTTTTGCACGGTCAAAACTCATCTTAAACTCGGTGTTGATCGAATTTGACTTAAGTTTGAGCACTTTGAGCAGTCTAATGAGATTGAATTCGACTGCACATGTGTGTGTGACGCGAGTCTTGTGATGTGAGTCTCGAAAGCTCATATATTTATTTATACGGCCTAAATCCATTTTAAAATATTCAAAACATTCCATTTAAATTTAATTATTGACGGTGTCAATCAAACTAATAAAACCTAAGCACATACGTACAATAATTGGACTTAAGTGGAATATTTTGAATAGTTTATGATACAATCTGTCCATAATTGACACTGTCAACAATTGCACTTAAATGAATGCTGCATGCACGCTCCTAAATTTCATTACTTTGGATTGACGCCGTAACCAATTAGACTTAAATGAAACATTTTGAACAGTTGAGGGTGCAATTTTACCAAAATTGAAGTTTAGGGTGCAAAAATTCTATTCTATATATTAAAGTGAAAGCTCATATGTTTATCTATATTTGTACCTGTGCTATATATTAATGACAACAAAATTAGTTAAAAAATTGTTGAATGAAAAAGAATAAATCGTGCCTTTACCGAAGGGAAGTCCTGGAGAGGAATATTTGAGAAGACGCCAGAACACAATTTTGCTAAAGGAGAGTTCAAGAAGCGATTTTGGAAGACGGCGGATGGATTTTGGTTGAGTTAGGGTTAAACTTGTCTAATTTTTTTTTATCCCACGTACGCTTAATCCCTAGTTAAGTAATACCAACCCTCCTATGGGATTATTTTATCCCATGAATGAGGGATTATGTTAGTTACGTAGGATTATTACCACTACTTAAAAAATTCAACCAAACATGGGATGACATGGGATTAGTTATCCTATCCCATGTCATCCCATGAACCAAACGTACCCAAAGTGTCTTGTGTGTGTTTTCCTTATCTAATCTTTTATGCGCATGACTAAAAGAAGGTTGAAACTCAAATACATTGGACAAAATGTCATATTAGAAAATGTGGATAAAGAATTCCCATTATAATTGTTTAATTTCAACACTGTTTAATTTAAACGCAAATTATTAACATATTTAGATACCAGGTAAGTTGACACTTTGGAATCCATGGTGTTTGGCTGTCTTGTTAAGAGCAATTTGGGGCAATTTCTTTGGTTCCAGATCAAGAATTACATGTGAAAAAAATTTTGTTGTAGTTATAGCTCTTAAGTGAAAGTTATAAAGTGAGAATGATTTGCTTAGTCATTTCTTAACGAAACTGTCCCACATGAAAGTCGTATAGTAAAAGTGATTTGCTTAGTGATTTCTGAACGAATGATTTGCTTTGAGATTTCTGAACCAAACTGTCAGAAATTGTAGAGTGAAAATGATTTGCTTAGTGATTTCCGAACGAAATCGTCGGAATAGTTTTGTTCTAGAAATTTGTTTAACTCGTGTGCGTCATCCATTTCAGAGAGTTTACAGTTTATAGCGTGGTTGTTGCTGTTCTGTTCTTGTGAACTGATGTATTCCACGAAGCAACTCTATTATACGCCAGGGTTATTTTCTGGATTCTGTTTGTTCTCGAGCCATTGGTCGTTATTGATATTGACCTATTAGTTTTGCTAACACCTCTATTTTCTGAATTATGTTTTGTTGTACTTGGTCATTGCTCATATTCGTCTGTTAGTTTTGCTAAATGTTATAATGTATATGCTTGCTTTTGGCCTTTTACCTGTATCTTTCACTGGGTGTTGTCGGTTACCTTGGATGAACCTAAAATAATTATTTATTTTAGTGTCTGAACATTGAAAAAGATAGGGGACATATTCGAATAGATTTTCAACTTTTCCTTTGTACTCGTGCCTCGAATTATAGATAGCCAATGGTCACGGATTCATCACTTGATGATCATAATTCACCTAACTTAGATCATGTTATCATGGGAATCTAAAACAAGCCATTAAAACTAGAAACAAAAAAAAAATCATTAATTGATGTTTCCTAGCGAAATAGTCACATAACAATCAAAATTACAACAGAAGGTAAATTTTTCTTCTTATGTTCGTATACTTGTTATCATTTATTAAATGCAGGTCAATAAAAATTTTGAAAAAAATTGGTTAGTTGAGTTTATTTTTGAAGTAAGTTGCTTTAAGGCTTTGTTTAGGTGGATAAACAAACTGAGGAGTCGTAATGATTGATAAAAGAGCAGGTAGCATAAATAATTTGGTGAATAGGTTCCTTCGATAAATTGGCAACAGCATTTGCGTTAGCCCTTTTTTCTTTTTACTTGGTCTGAATAGCAATTTAATGGTAGTTAGTGTTTCCTATGATAGATAAGTGGTCTTTGTCACGCCCCGTGCCCCGGGACGTGGCACCGCAGTGCCTAAACTACGCTGAGATACAAGGCTCAAAAGATCCAAAACCATCTAAACAATTATCCCAAATAACATATAACGATAAACATTGATCCCAAATATCCAAATTAAAGATGACATTAATCCCAAATATTACAATTCTCAAAATAATAACTTTCAACTTTGAAATACACAACCAAGATTCTAACATTCTAGAATCCCAAAACATATCCTAATTTAACATGTCAAAGACTAACAAAACAACTATATTACTACTACTAGCCTTACTCCACATCTTCTAAAGCAAAGGCTCCAATAGCTAATCCAAATCCTTGAATCCAAAATCATCCTTCTCTGCGTATAAAAACAAAAGGGGTGAGTGAAAACTCACCCAATAAGTAGCACATGTATCACTTTATTGGCCTGAGTATGTTACATTTACATATGTATTTTTATCATTCAAATGATCATTACTTTAATCACCATTCGTTCAAATAAATGTGGCCTCACATAACATTTCATATAGATACTAAAGAAAGAGCTCAAGTAATAAAGCACATTGACCCTGGATATCCAGTTGTTAACTACAACCCGGTTAACGCGGTTCAAAACAATAAGCTAACACTCTCCGGTTAGCGCGGTCAAAGATTTCATATCAAACATCAATTTGAGGAACTAGTCCCGTCAATAATTACTCTACACTAGAGCTCAATCACAAAACATTCATTCATTCACATTTGACCACATTTACATATTCATGGGAAATCATCAACATATACATACTCATGCCACTTTAACATATGCAAAATAAGTTAGAAAAGTTCATTGTAACAAATACATTTTCAAAAGCATAAAGGATACAAGTACTACTTACCTCGGTCCAAGCTAATCAATTAACCCAAAGATAAACGAACACCGTCTTCACCTAAAATACATAATTAAGCACTTAATCATAACCTTAATCTATCCATAAATCTTGTATAAAACCAAATCCTAAACTTATACACACAAAACAAAGCAAAACCCAACTAAAGAAGAGTAATACGCGCCCGCGGAATCACAAAGATCACCCGCGGCTCCCCACAGCGGGTCGAGCCGCGGTGAACAGTGACAAGCCGCGGCCGCGGCTCGCCCCGCGGCTCGTACCCGCAGTCTGATCCGCGGCGCGGATCACGCCGCGGATTGGGGCAGAGACTAAGCCCCAACATCCGCGGTTCCATCCGCGGCGCGGATGGGGCCGCGGATGGCACCAGAAACAACCCAGAAACGACCTGCAACACCATCTTCCAACATTCAACCCTCATAAATTACAATCCAAATACTCAATCCAACTTCAAATGGTACCATAAGCCAAGAAAACATCATATATGTACAATATACTTCACAAATCATAGTTTACCACCAAAATCATACATTAATCCCTCAACACTTTTCACTCAAATCCACCATAAATCAACCCTCCAACTCACACACACTCACTCCTACCACAAAGCACAAACTCATAGAAGCATAAGCAACCATATAATCCTCTAATTATGCACTAATTGCTTTAACTATTATCTTAAGGAAAACCCATATATAGTAAAGTAAATGGGAGAAGAAGAATACCTTAATTGGTAGGATGTCGGGTTGAGCTTCAAGTTTCCTCTTCTTCTAGAGAGAGAGAGAGAGAGAGAGAGAGAGAGAGAGAGAGCAAGAAGGAGAAGAGAAGAGAAAGAGGAGAAAACCGTGAGAGAGAGAGAGAAGACAAAATGAAATGAAGGAAAAGAAGGCTGAAATCCCTTTTTGGGCAAAGCACAACTTTGCCAAATTACAGTTTAGACCCTAAGGTTTTGGGTATTTCAGTCTTCCTTAAGGAAATTAAGCAAAAACTATCTATAAGAATTTATAAAATGCTAAGAAAAGCTAGAAAGGGCTTTCAATATTATTGACGGAAGCGTTTGTTTACCTAAACAAACCACAACTTTGAATTTAATTCGAGTTTAGCTCACATGGTGTACCTAAATGAACAAAGATAAACTCTAACATTCAAAAGGTGTACGTTAATAACTCAAAACTAAATCTTTTTCTTTTATATGTACTGGTATAGAAATACGTGTGTTGCACGTTGTAGGTATTTTATTTTGTGGTACTTAATCAAATAATGCATTATTTTAGGTTGATTAAAAATGAAAAAAATTAACTATTTAAATCATTTTATTATTTTATTACAATTAATAACAAAGAATGAAGTCTACTATATATTAAAAAAGATCTATTTGGAGTGCTCTAATTCTTCTCCAATAAAACATATAAACCACTTTCAAAATATTTTTATTTTATATCTTAGTAAAATTTTAAAAAAGCAATGAAAAGTAGTGTAAAGAAAAAGAGTAATGAGGCTTTCAAAAAAATCAAAATTAATAACCTTTCTATTATCTCATACACTTGATCCTAAAAGTGTTGACACTTTTCCATAAGAAAGAAAAAGATGATCCCTCTTCCATCCTGTTTTATTATAGGTAGCGTACATACTCATAATATAGAATATACAATAAGTTTCAACAACCAGAATACTCGGTTGGAATGTTTATCACCTTATGTACTGATTGCATAAGTACAATTGACTTCATATTATTTTAATATGTGTTTCTGCATCATCAATTATGTATTCCAACAAAACATATAAGCCACTTTCAGAGTATTTTATTTCATATGCTAGTAGAAATTTAAAAAAGCAATGAAAAGTAAGTAAAGAAAAAGCGTAATGAGGCCTTTAAAAAATTCAAAATTAATAACCTTTCTATTATCTCGTACACTTTATCCTAAAAGTGTAACACTTTTTCATAACAAAGAAAAAGAAAATTTGATCCCCCTTCCATCCTATTTTATAATAGGTAGCATATATACTCATAGTATCGAAAATAAAATAAGTTTCAACAACCAGAATACTCGATTGAAATGTTTATCATCCTATGTGCTGATTGCATAAGTACAATTGACTTCATATTATTTGAATACGTATTTCAGCATCATAACCAAAAAGATGACACGTTAAATGAATTTCAATAAACTAAACACATATAACCATTGTGAAATAACTACCAAAACCTTTTAAAAATTATTGTTTTTTATTTTCATTATGTGTATTGTTCTTACACAGAGAATGGTAAGTATTTTTACTTTTGCTTGTCATTGGTATACAAATTTTTATTTTTTAAAAAATATATTGGAATTATTAGATATATAAGACTACTTACAAGTAATTACAATTTAAGATAATAGTTTCTAAGGTTTGAGTCTTGTTATTAAAAATAAAAATAGTAAGTTTAAATTGGTTCAAAATATCTATTGTAATAGCCCTTGAATCTTCATTGTAAAAAATATAATTAAGTTCGTTGTTTTGTGTTGTATATAATTTTTTTTCAAACAAAAAAAATAAAAACTTCAACTCAAAGTTATAATTAAACTAATTTGAAATATAAAGATGGAAGCACTTTGAATTTATTCAAAAAAGTGTAAATTTGTTACAAAAATAGCCGAGTAAAATTTATTTATTACATAATAATCTTGACTCTTGATTTTTATAGTATAATGCTTATTTCTTCTTAATCTTTTTACCATTATATTTAAACAAATTTTATATGTCAATATCTACTTTTAAAATATCTACATGCTATATTTGCATACAAAAAGTCTACTACAAGTTATTTTCAAGGTGGAATAGGGGATGCTTCTTATTGTACAAAATGAAAATTAACTAAGTATGCATTTACTTTATTAAAATACATTTAACTCGTCATCTTTTAAGGAAGGATACATAACTAATGATGTTGAAATACATAATAAAATAATACGAAACCATAAGATGATAAAACCAAAAAAATCATGAATAAAGGAAATACAACTAACTATTTCCATTTAGCTAGGAATAATATCTGGATAAAATGAATTTCCTTTAAGAATACAACTCAATTTAATTATTTTGGGCCCATGAGTGTTTGACATGTTTATGAACGACTGATTTGGAACAAAGTTTGTTAGCAATAACTTTTAGTAATTTAAAAAGAATAACAAATAAAATTTCTTAGCACACCCTTTCAGTATATCCTTTAGTGTGTAAATTTGATTTTTGCATTAATACAATATATCCTTTATCAATTTGGACTTGTTCTATTAGTTCTACTTATTGTGAGTGTTTAAATTCAATAATAAATATATGTCAAAATTGAAAGAGACAAAACATCACCTGAAATTTACTCGGTTAGGTTTGTATAGATTATGTGTGGGATCTTATGATATCAAGTTGAAATAATTTAAGATTTTATTTCTGGTAATTACTTTTTTGTATTATTAATTTCTTTACCATTATAAATTCAAGTTTTTAATTTGTCAAATTTGTAGACGTTCTTCAATGTTCAAAGTTAAAAAAAAAATGTTATGAATAATTAAGGTCGTAATTAAGATCACTAAGTCTTCTATGCTAGATCTAAAAAATCAAAGTATTAAAGTAGATCACCATTACATTAATGATCAGTTTCATATCTTGGACTTTGCAACTGTTGATATTTCAGTGCATATAAATTTTAAATATAAAGAGAATATCTTGCATAGATGCAAAATGTCAAAGAAATTTTTGTTGATGCATGTATACTTTAGCCCATATACCTAAGATTGAATGTCAGATCCTAGTCTTTTAAAAGTTAACAATTGATACTGAAAAACAAGATTAAGAAACTCAAGCATGCTTCCTAACAAATAAAGAACCAAAAATAAAAAAATAAAAACTATAAATCTGTTTAGACAAAGAAGCCTAAAGGTGTAGACAAGTTTACATGTCTAGGTACATGGGAATGACTGTGCAATGAGAAACCTTTCCATCCAAAATATGATTCCACCCATAATAGGGTAGAAAAAAATTTATATAGAAAAGTGTAAAGTGCCTGGGTGAATTCCTTGCAAATTGAATGTAATCTAGATGTTCATCTCTTACTATCATCAATTTTGTGATGAGGGTTAAAGGTTTCTCAAAACTATGTTAGTAGAATAGATTTTAGATGCCTCAGAAACAACAAGTCTTATGTAACTAAACTTATTCATATAAGATTAAAAATTCCTAACAAATTTTTGATGGCTTATATTTTCTTATTCTACTTTATACAATAGATTCATTATATAATTAATTTCTTATACATTCTTATTACTGTATATAGTTTTGAGATGAGACAATTTTAAATAATCGAAACTAATTTTTACTAAATATCAATAAAAAATGAGAACAAAATCTATTATAACCATTTTGAAAATACTTTTGCATTAAGTAAAAAATAGTTTCAGGTATAATCCTGAAACATATCTAAAACTAAAAGAAAAAATCAAAGAGCCTATAGAAAGATGACAATCGCTACCATAAATTGCTTAAAAACTGTAAATTTTAAAAAATACTATCTTCCTAATTCAATGCATTGAAAGGAAGAATTTTCCTAATTAATGTCATTTTACCAGAGATGTTTAATACTAATTACTTCCATAATGACTCCTCAAACGTAGCATTCCATGTCTCTTTTTGAGAAATTAAGTAGGACTAAGTTTGGGTTAAGATTATTGCATCCAAGTTTTATCTTTTTTTATCACAAAACAGAACACGTGCTCAAGAGCTTATTCCATTTTTTGAAGAAAAAATAAATCAAGAACCAAAAGTTCCCTAAAAGGGGGAAAAAAAAAACCCAACCAATTTCCAACTCCAACATTTCTTTCCTAGGTCTAACAATGTAATGTTAACTGATTCATGTTTCAACGGATTCATATTAAAATATATACAAAATTTATAATTAAACAAAAAAAAGGCCAACGTATCTATATGAAAACATGGAAAAAATTATACAAGCATGCTAAACAATAGTTTCAAAGTGAAGTATTTTTCAACCTAATTGAGATGTCAATGACTATTAATGATAGAAAGCCAGCTATCTCTTGATGATAGAAAAGCCACGTTTCTAGGTGCTCTCTCTCACATTCATCCATAGGTCCATTCTCAAATTTAAACTCCACACCAATACCGAAGTTTGAGGATTATATCTCAATTACAAGAATTGTTAGTTTAACACTGAGGATTAGAGTTCAATTTCAAGTATTGTTAGTTTCACATTAATGTTAGTACTTGTCTTTTACACACTAAAAGAGCTCAACCAATGCAAAATGTCATGATCTAAAGTATGTATTGTGTAAAAAAAAAAAAAGAAGAAGAAGAAAGAAAAAAATCTGAATATACATGTAGTATTGTTATTTGGTTGGCATACAATATGACATTATATGTGATACAGTGGATTGTTGGAAAAATGCAAAAGAAATCCTAAAGTGCCTCTTGAGCCAACTTGTTTATTCAACGATTATTGATTATTGAACATGTGTGAAGTATTGTCCAAAAACTTGCGTTTGTATTATTAGATCTATAGTCTAATCTAAATCTAAAAGGATATTACTTTGTGTTTCATGTCTAACACAAAGAAATGTCTAAAGTTCAATTTTTTTTATCCTTTAATTTCTAAAAGATTTCAAATTAATTTCTTAAACTTAAAATTCCTTTCAATTTACAATTTTATTCCTTAAAAAAATTAAGGAAACGTACTTCAATAAAACCTACATTCTCATATATTTATATACTCAGTATTCTTAAAGTAAATAGTCGATATTAGTAAACATGCATTAATAAAACCTATAAACCTAATACTCAATATTAGTATTACAGAAATAACCTTAACAATTTAAGAAAAGATATTTAATTTTGGTGACATAAGAATAAAATAACTATACAACCAGGCTTTCAACAACTTTGAATCTTTTGTATAAAATTAATGTAGTGATCTCACTAATAACTACAAAACGTGGCCAATATACCAAAAAAAAAAAAAAAACGAAGAAGAGAAGTGGCAAAAAAAAAAAGGAAAAAACAATAATTAAACCTTCAAGTTTTTGAGCCGAAATCCACTGTAAATAATCGATATTAGTAAACATGCATCAATAAAACTTATAATCCTAAAATAAATACTCAATATTAGTATTACAGAAATAGCCTTAATGATTTAAGAAAAGACATTTAATTTTGGTGACATTTAACTTTGAATTTTTACGTTTCCAAACATAAATTAATGAATATCAATATTGTAAAAAAAAAACCATTATACCTTATTTCCGAAGCAGTCTTTTGCAAACAAAATTAAAGAAAGTTGCCTATGATACCAAACTGGATTCCAACTCCTCTATTTTTGGAACCACATAGAAAAGATCTATACGTCACAAATATACACAATTTGAACGGCACTATTTAGTTTATATAAAGTTACTAATTTCTAAAACTTGAAATTCCCTTCCAATTCACAAATTTATTGCTTTGAAAAAAATTAAGGAAACATGCTTTATTAAAACCTACATTCCTTAACTAAATACTCAATAACAATATTACATAATTAGCCCTAACAATCATAAGAAGAGACAATTAATTTGGAGACATAATATTGTCATATTTTGTTTTATAAGGATACTATGGGAAAGAAAATCTAAATCACTTGCAAAACTCCCTCTTTTAAGATATAAGATATAAGATATAAGATAAGATTATAGTACTTTTAGATTCTGCACAAGCAATCAACAGTGTTAAGGTTGCGGTTTCTGTGAGGAGAAATGGACACGCTGTCGGGTAGAGAGTATCCATAATCCCTTATGCTGTGAGGAAAAATGGACAAGGTGTCGGGTTAGGGTATACCTAATCCCCCGAAAAAGGATAACAGATATACGACCAGGCCAGACAACTTCACCAAAAAGCGTATTTGAACTACTTTCATTAGGTCGTCAGGGAGAGTGTTGGGGAAACAACTGCACCCGACTGGGATCTTTTGAAAAGAGACAGTTTACAAGTTTATTTTCACTTTCATGTCATATGAAATTATCATTTTCTTTACGTAAATACTCTTATAAATACCGACAAAATATTACAAAATAATTTGACTAATATAAATGTGTACGTTACCAAATGCAACTTACTGGTCCCTTACATTAAAATTCTGTATTGGAGTGGATCGGTTTCCTCAATTTTGGTTTGGCCTTTCTTTTTGCAAACCCCTAGTGCTATAAGTGGTTGATGGCATCTGGACGCATGGAAGCATGGTGATGGGCAGGTCGGCGGGGAAAACTATAAAGGTCGGTTGAAATAATAAAAAAAAAAAAAAAGAAGTGTTTGCCTATCAAGTTCGATATGGCAGAAAAAAAAAACAAAAAAAAGGTTTATTGTGTAGCCTACGGCACATAATAGAAATGGATATGCTAAATCTGAAAGAAATTGAACTAAATTCAATTTTCTCTAGTTGTAGTATAACCGCTAAAATTATACCACACTCTATGTATGTGTGCCTTTTTTTTAATTATAAATATAAATTTAATTAGATAATACAAAAATAGTTTTTAGTTAGTTAGTAAATATATGGGTAGTAATACGAGTAGTTTTATTATTAAAAGTTTTTTTTTTTCAGAAAAGTTTGTTGGTTGTTATCCAATTTGAAAAAAACTAATGAGTAATCTTCGTTTATTAACATAGTCAAATAAGACCTCACCGCCTATGCCAATTTTTTCAATGTCAATTGAGTGTCAGTCTCAAAACAATGAACATATTACACTTTCATCATCTAATTTAATTTTAAAACAACGTAATGCTCATGACTTGAAACCAAATAGATAAAGGAGTTTCCCTCATCAGTTTCTTATTAAGGCAAAGAAGTTTCCTATTAAGAGTAATATGACAAGACTGATTAAAAACAAATTCCTGCTGAGAGAGAAATTCCTTTGTCTATTTGGCTTCAACCCATAAGTCGAGTGCCATATGCTACACTGTTTTAAAATTAAATCACTGTTTTAAAATTAGATCACGTGACAGAAGTGTAAATATGCTCCTTTTTTTTAGAATGGCTTGGCACAGAGGAGGGTGATTAAGTTTTTATTTATTATATTAAAATAAAAATTAGTTCAAAGATTATGTCAATCTTGCATATTTCATATTTTATATTCTTTTCTATTCGAGTGGCATATTTAACTTTTCAGGCAGGATATTGCATGGAGAAGGTTTTTTTTTTTTTTTTTTTTTGAAGGGATTATGTAAGAGCAAAAGACAGTTGTATGAAATCTAGAAGGTGTAAATATGGAAAAAAAAAAATGAAAAATTTTACATATTTGCAAGTCTCAAGTGTAATTTTTCAAAGTTTGATCCCCGTCACCAGAACGTGGCTCCTCCACTACGGCCAAACAGCAACTAACACCGGCAGCTTAAAACTGCTACAGATGCTATGTTGAAGGTTGACCAAAGAAAAAGGTTCTTGTGAACCAAAAGCGATGAAAGTGAAAAAGCAAAAGTACCAAAATGTACCTATTTGTTTTTAAGTTTTTCTTCCTAGACCTTGTATCTGAAGATGCCTTTGATATTTTAGAATTGCGATGTAGTTGTACGCCCGTGACTGACTCCATATACCCACCGTTTTATTTTAAACTTTTATCCTTCCAAATGTATTGTTTTGTTGAAAATTAAAGTCAAAAAGCACTTTCAATTTTTTTCTAATTATTTAGATTAACATCTAAATTCTTAATTTCTTTTCTACACGACATCTAAATTCAATTTACATCTCTCTTAATATTACAATCAAATTGCTAACACATTTTGATCAATCAATCATTAACGTTCATTATTTGTAAGATTAAATAATTATTTCTCATCTGGGATTTACGCAAAATTTTAGACCTTTAATAATCCCTAGTGAAAAAGTCACGAACCGTGTGTGCGAGGGAAAAAAAACAGGAAACATGGAAAGAAGTCATGCGGAAGTTACTCATTGTAGGTCAATGTAATAGGAAAATTTAAATGTTAGATAAGAGTGAAAATAAAAAGTGACGAAAAACAATTTTATATATATATTTAATTATAATTATGCTGTGCTCCTATATAGATTGTCGGCAAACCATAAAAAGGTCAAATCAAATCATCCCACCTATAAATTATCAAGAGTTTACACATTGATTAAAGTTCAAGTCCGATCTCATCTAAACGTGATTTAAGATAATAATTACACAAATCATGTTTCATGCACAAACTTTGACAAAACTAAACATCTCAGCATCACAACTTTTCTTTCCAATGGATTAGAGCCTCTATTATTTATTGTGAATAATTCATCCCTCTACTGAAAACTAATACAGGAAAGAATAAAAGAATATAACCTTTTTCCTGTTCATTCGACTTTATATGGGTGCCGGAATGGGGTTCTAATTAAAGCACCACAGAGATCATTGGTCTCCTATAGACTGAACAGCCATTCTACCAAGCAAAGTACGAACTAGAAAGTAGGAAAAAGTGGGTATGTGGTCACAACTCACAAGGTTTAAGGCGGGATTTTCTTTTGAAGTAAGTAGTCACGAAGCCAAAGCCTCCAATATGAAACCCACGTCCCCATTAACATTCTAACTGCCTTTAACTGCTCTGTTCCCACCTTGAGTTTTAACACTTTTTCTTTTCTACAACTTGAAATAACATCAAACTCAACCATAATTCAAGCCAAAGATAAAGAGAAAAGAAGGAAGGATTCTCCAGCAAATGATGAAGTGGGGAAGAAAGAAAGCTTCATCTGCTCCATCTCATCCTTCTTTAATCACTCACATCCTCCCAATTTCTTGGCTCTCGAAGTTCAAGCAAAAGGAGGACAGGTCTAAGCCAGCGAGTTCCATATCAGCAAAATCAAAGAAGGTAAGGCAACTGCATTTGGCATCTCCGAGTTCACCATCGCTTGTTTGCTGGAGGGAGGGTCGTTTCTATAGTGGAGATGATGACTCTTACTGGAGGCTTTCCTTTGGGGAGGAAGCAGATAAGCCTGCAGTTGGTCTAAATTCTGTGGGGTACAATTCAGATAATGATGAGCTTGGAGTTCCTGTAACTTCTAAGTCAGAAGTTGCAAAAATGGCCAGTAGAGAAGTTACTTGGAAATCCAATGACATGGTTTCTGACGTAAGAAACTCAAGAAACTTGCAAGAGAAGCCAGGGGCTCCACTGAAAAATGATGCATTCAGAAGGAAGATCAGTGAGGAAACAGAGGCCAAAACGCCAGAAAGAAAACCTGTGAAACATCTCAAATTAAGAAAACTAGAGCGAACAACATTTGAAGAGAGAGAAGTGGAAAGAGGACCAAAGGGAAAAGAGGAGACAACAACAAAATCAGCCGAGAAGATTATATTTGAAGTATGCCCAGAGAGGATTAGTTACACTGGAGCAGACTTCTGGGAATCAAGAGCCACAAACTCTACAAAGCGGCCCAGCTTTTCTTTCTCAAACTCCAATCTAGGAACAATTGAGGAGGACTGCACATTGGAAGCTAAGAATTTGGAGGAATCCATTGCATTTTCTGAAAAAGAAGATGAAGAAATAAGTTCACAGTGGAAAAACTTGACAGACATAAAAGCAATAGAAATGAAGTCAAAATCTGAGCAGCAGCGGAGGTCTGTATACGTTAACAGAGATTGCCACAGTAAAAGAAGGAAATCAATTAGCGGAATCAAATCTCACTCTCGCAGAACTACAGCCAAGACTGAATGCAAAATCAAGCCTCTAGAGGATATCAAGAAAGCTAAGAGGATGAAAAAAAAGACAAAGGAGAAAGCACTAGGAGACACAACAATCTTTGATAGCTATGCCGTGATAAAGAGTTCGTTTAATCCACAAAGGGACTTCAGAGAATCAATGATTGAGATGATCATAGAGAAAGGGATTGAGAGGCCGGAAGAGCTAGAAGAACTCTTGGCTTGCTATCTGACATTAAATTATGATGAACACCATGACTTAATTGTCAAGGTCTTCAGGCAGGTATGGTCTGAACTGAATGAGTTGTATCTTGCTGATATGTTGCAGAAAGACAGCTTAGGTGATGACTATCAACTCCTTCCACCATGTTAATGAAAAAAAAAAAAAAAAAAGGTATAAATTTTATAGCATCAAACTTGTGATTTCCATTGTACTGCACTTTAGATTAGAAGTTTAAGAGTGAATGTACGATGAATTATGGGCAAACTTTTGAATTTATATGACACCACAGAAATTCCCAAATAGATTTGACTCAACGTGAATGGTTGGAGTTATGGTCGTTTAAATATCACATTGTAATAGCCAAATGCCATATTTCAAATTGATAATATACTTAGAAAAACAAGCACTTAGATTATTAAAAAGGCAAAAATCTTTCATGCTTTTGGAATTTCTTCTCTCGTGACAAACAGATGCAGAGAGGAGAAGAAAAAGAAAGCAGGGGAAAAAAGGGCCTTGATCTACCAGTGATGCATTACAGCTTCTCTCATCTTAGAAGAGAAGGATGCAGCCAAAAGTTTAATAAGCGGCACATAATTTAGTAATTCACCAAACTCAACATTTTTTTTCTTGTTGGTGACAAACATGTAATCTAAATAATGACGATGTGATTAAAAAAAAATAGAGAGTTCACTGCTTCTGTCGCATCTTTCATCGCTAAAATGCTGCTGGAAATTTCTGTGCATAGCTTGTCCAATTCGTATTGCTTCCATAGAATTTCTGTGCACTGTTTGTACAGTAACAGACAATCTATTTAAGAAAAACATACCAGATATGATCTTGATGTCCACTGTAATCCATCAACCGTTAAGCATTGGATGAAGCTTGACCTTTGCCAAATTATTTTGCAAATATAATCCTAAGATTATCATTTAGCTTGGATGTGTTTTATGATCTTGAAGGCACTTCAAAGACCATAAATATCCCATTCACAATATTAGGCAATCAACCAAATTTTGCAATATGACGCTTCGCCCTTCTGGATATGTGCCACAAGAACCCATAAAACTGCCATTTGTACTGCGAGTAACTTTACATCCACCATCTAGAGCTGTCCCAGGCCTCAATGTTTTGATCCTCCTGGAACAACATGCAACTAACTATTTGCCAGCAACATCACATGTAATGCAAAATTGCACCTTGGCCTACTAAGAAATTATTCCTTCACCAGCTAAGAATTCATGGACAATTCCATCAACTTCAATCATGCTGCCACCAGGTACTTTACTGATTTGTTTTTCCCTCATCTTCTTTCTGATATCCACAACATCACTCCATCGTCGCTTGGAAGCATGAATATTTGACAACTGAACATAACCAGTATTGTCGTGAGGATCCAACTCTAACAGCTTCCCAGCAATATGTTCAGCCAGCTCAAATTTACCATGGTTTCTGCAAGCACTCAGAAGGGATTCCAATATAATAGCCACATCTTTCTGTGGCAGTTTCTCCACAAGTTCTTCAGCTTCTTTTAACAACCCAAATCGGCCAAGTAAATCCACCATACAACCATAATGCTCAATTGTAGGTACAATTCCATAAATAGGAAACATGTTGCCAAAGATCTCACGACTCTCAAATAACAAACCTGCACGACTGCAGGCTGATAAGAGACTTACAAAAGTAATGTCATTAGGCCTGAAACCGTTTTCAACCATTGCAGAAAAAACGTCTAATGCTTGCTTTCCATAGCCATGGATGCTTAAACCTGCAACCATTGCATTCCAAGTACTAACATCCTTCCTTGATGTACTATCAAATACCTCCTGAGCCTTCTCAATACACCCACATTTCGAATACATATCCACAAGAGCAGTAGCTAGAAAACCATTAACCTCTATCCCATTTCGATCAACGTAGGTATGGACCCACTTTCCCTGTCTCAGAGCTCCAATGCCAGCACAAGCAGATAGCAAAGTCACCAACGTACGAATATCAGGCTTCACCCGTGCTCTCTGCATATTCTCAAAAAGCACCAAGACTTCATTATGCCTACCAGCATTAGCATAGCCAGTGAGCAATACATTCCAAGAAACAACATCTTTCACCGGCATCTCATCAAAAACCCTCCTTGCCTCACCAAGAAGTCCAGAATTCGCATATCCTGAAAGCATAAAATTCCAAGACTCCAAATTCTTAACAGGCATATCATTAAACAAGCCCAATGCCAAGTCCACTAACCCCATTTCTACATATACACTCAACACAGCATTCCACGAAATCACATCCCTATAAGGCATTTTATCAAGCATATGGCGTGCAACTTCAAAGCATCCACATCTAGCATACATATGAAGCAAAGTATTGCATATATAAACATCACTGATAAGCCCATTTTTAATCACATGCCCGTGAACTTGCTGGCCTTCTTTAACACTACAGAGACCAGCGCAAGCTTTGAGAGCAAACGTAAAAGTGTACTTGTCTGGAAGCAAATCTTGCTCATCACAAAGCAAGTTGAGGAACAAAAATAGGGCCACATTTGGAGTGGGACTAGTGGCATATGCACGTATCAGAGTGTTGTACATATACGTGTTTAGTTGGGGGGTTTGGGTGAAAATACTGTGGGCATACGAGAGGCTGTCAAGAGAGGTGATAGCTGCAGTAGTTATTAGGCGGCTGGCGGCAAAGGGCTGGTGGAAAAGACCAGTTTTGAGCATGTAAGCATGAGCTTGATGGAGTTCTGAAATGGAAGTGGCCATTTCTGTGAAAGAGATGATTGAGGGTGGTGGAGATAAGCTTGTAAAAATTGCAGACATTTTTTGTTCGTTTCTTGCTCAGCCTGGAGTAACAAAGGTAATTCTGATTGACATCAATTATAAATACTCGAAAATGCAGTTAAAAGTTCCTTTTAGTATTTGGCCCCGGACAACTGTGCGTGCCAACAGTAAGTGGCAGTTAATTCTACATCTTTACCTTTAGGCTTTGCTATTTTGTTTAATTTTACCGGTGAATTCTATGCTTTTGCAGTTTAGAAGTGTATTCTGGTCACAATTTTATTTGTGCTGGTACAAACATCCGAGTCCACGGTAAATGAGTTAAGTTCATTTATTCACTATTAGATTCACATGACCGTGGAATCGGTCCATTCTAAAAAAATTCATACAAATAGACCCTTTCGTAGTTTTGCTTTTGTGGCCAAATGAAGACATTAATTATACTAATAAACATCATTGTACTCCTCCTCCTCCAAAAGTTACAAGGTGAAAGAGCTTTGGATAAATTGAATTTCTGAATGCATTACTTCTGTCGTGCCCCAGCCCATAGGTCCAGCGCGCAATCAGAATCTGAGCAGTCAAGTTTAACTTTTGGGTTCCGTCCTTACTATTCCAAAATGGATATCCTAAGTTAGACTTGAATGCTTATGCTCAACTTATATATTGGTCCATGTTACTTCACTTTTTCGATGCGGGATGAGGTATCACATTCACCCCTCTTTATTAGGCTTTGCGTCCTCGCAAAGCCCAATCTATATCATAATCTAGACTGTCCAGTCGGTTGTATCGAATTCTAGAGATGGCTCGTATGGGCTCTAGAGGTGGCTCTCGCCCTTAGGTCGATGTAGCACGCAAAACCCAATCCATATCATAATCCAGATTATCCACTTGGTTGTATCGGATTCTAGAGATGGCTCGTACGGGCTCTAGAGGTGGCTCCCGCCCTTAGGTTGACGTAGCATTTAGCCCTGCACAGCACTTAGTTCCTTCACTTCCTTGCGTAGTCCGGCCCAATACCATAGGTCCAGTCTCACCCCGTGCAGAGACCACACAAGATTCATTCTGATACTATTCTGTCACGCCTTGGGCCTGCAGGCCCAGCGCACAACTAGAGTCTGAGCAGTCAAATCCAACTATTTGGATATCCCAAGTTGGATTTGAATGCTTAGACTCAACTTATATATTGGCCTATGTTACTTCACTTGTTCAATTTGGGACGAGGTATCACAATTTCAATTTCAGACTCTTCAAGTTTCACAATGACCAGATTAAGAGACAAGATGTGCTTTTGCAAAATTTAGAAATTCAAAATGGTTTCAAATGTTGGGTACTTCGTAGTTTGTAGCTGCCTACAACTATAGGATAACTGTGGGTTGATGGATTTTTCAAAGATTCAAAATGGTCAATGGCGTAGAAATGTTGGGTAGTTTGGTAACGAAATTACGAATAAATGATAACTTTGTGGGCTGATGGATTTTCCAGCATTAAGTCATTACAAGGGAATTCTCCAAAAAGGTGAATCACAGCAAAAGAAAAGTTGGAACATTGGAAAAACTATACTAGTTTGGTCAGTTTTTTCAATCTAGCCGAACTGTGAACGCCCTTGTGGGCCTGCGTACATTTCAAGCATGCATTTCCCCGTTCATAGTCTGAGTGCAGGAATTCCAGCGAAAAGACCTCTTAAGCTCCATGATTGCTTGATATAATGAAGATTCACTCAAGTCTACCTCAACTATATTGACATCCCTCCAATGGTTAATCCTTTGATGTCGATGAATCCTCCTATCTTCGCCCTCCTAAACGAATTGTGTACTTGGATTTTGAGTTTGGATTTGGATTGTGTGTTTTATCATTTATAAAAGTGCTCAATAGAGTGCTAAATAGAAAGGGGAAAAAAGTGCGAATTGGTTGTTACATTATAGGATTTTTTTTGCTGGGATTTTTTGTACATTATTTTTGGTGTAATTTTAATAGTCTTAGTACAAATTGGCTATACATGAGTTGTTGTACTGCTATGTTTCGCGACAAAAAATTCAATTTGCCTTGACTTTTTGTGTGTATAAATTCAAACTCGAGCAATAGCACATGAAGTCAAATTTGATCCAACATATTTTCAATTTTAAGTGTTGGTCAACCTCAATAAAGCATAGTGTCACATCAAACATATTGAATCTCATGTGTGTTTTTTGGTTACCATATCAAAATCTCAGGGAGATGAATGATATTTTTAAAACGTGAGGGAATGTATCAGCAATTATCATAGACATCAAAATAGGTTTATGAAATTATCCTAACTATAAAACAAATAATAGTATCCCCATATACATGAGCAATAAGAATTACAAATTAAAATTAAAATATTAAAAAAAGATCTCGATGAATTTTATGCTATTTCTTGGGTTTTCTATGATTCTACGTCCTTCTATGATTTGACGTAGAATCTTTGAATACATTTCTACTTTTACTAAAAGTAGATCAAAATCGACACGTATTTCAATTCCACATGACATAACCAACACTTCCGCCTCCATATTCAATTTTGTCCCAAAAATCTGACAAAAGTTCAAATAAGTTTCGATGTTGAATCTCACAGAACAACGTCACCACTCTGATGGTCTAGGATTATGTAGAAATTAACGATTCATATTAATTTTTAGTTGGCTTGCACCATATTACTATCTTCAATTTTAGCAGAGGCTTAAAGAGGAGAACGTCGATTAAAAAAACTAAGTTGTGTAAGTTGTGAATCAGACATTATGTTACATAAAAAATGAAAAGCCTGAAAAATAAGTCTCGGCTGTTGATGCAAATTAAAAATTATCTTTTCCTGATGAATTATTGCTCCATCAAAGTAAAAATAAATAAATAAATTTAAAAAATAATGCATAAACAAATAAAATGTAAGTTTATTATGATCTTTCCATAAGCACCAACAAAAAACCATTGCAATAATCAGCCTACAATCCGGTTGGTGAAGCAACCTTTGCAAACCGCCAAGCATGTAGTTTCTCAATAAGAGCAATAACAATTAGGTGGAAAAAGATCAGCAGTAGGAGGAAAGAAACTCCATACACTAGTCTAGCAGTGGAATATTCGGATAAAAGATGATTGATAAATTTTTTATTACGATAATGGGAGATTCTTACATCGGGTTCATATAAAAATTTTCTGTATTGATAAAAGAACATTTGGACCCAGTTCAGATCCTCAGTGCCAGCTTTTCCAATGCCACCCCAGTGCCATTCACCAGGGATTGCCACCTTGCATTCACACTTATCACATTTGAGATTAATTAGATAACTATCCTAATGTGAATGCAAGGTGGCAGTCCCTGGTGAATGAAACTGGGGTGACACTGGAAAAGTTGGCACCGAGGATCTGAACTGATTTGGACCCATTTGAAAACCTCGACACCTCGTACAATTTGTCGACCCCTTCGATCATTTATGGAAACAACAAAATTTGAGGACCACGTACCATGAGATTATTTATTCAAGTTTCAATAAGCTTTCAAATTACTATTTTGACGCTGTGAGTTAATATTATCTTACCTTATCCGGTATTTGTCCTACATATGGGGGTGGTTGTAATTGACTGCATCAGAAAAGGGTTCATTTACCTTAGTTCAAACTTGTTTAAATTACAAAATGTCCCTGTAGTTTAATTAAATTACCTTCTAATATTTTAAATTGACAAAAATATATATCATTGACCGCCTTGTCAACGAAAGATAAGCGGAGAGCCTAGATTACGTTCTCTTTGTCCAGTCATAATCATTGTTATCTTCTCACCATAAGCTGTACTTTTATATTTTCCTTTTTCACCAAACTTACAATACAAGTAATAAACGGTTCACATATTATATTTTACGAATAGTACTTCATTTTGTGACAAAAATTCAAGATCTACATTATGATAAAGAAGACTTCTCTCTCTCTCTCTCTCTCTCTCACTCTCTCTCACACACACAGACACACAGAGAAATTCACAATTCATATCATGCATTACGATTTTTATATATAAATTCAAGTATGTGATAATATTTATATTATTGTAAAATCTAATAACAAAGGATAAAGGTCAAAACTAATGTTAATACACCATAATATATGAAAATTACAATAATTCTACATGTATTTTTAGTTTGAATTTTTAGATTTATTGTTTTATTTATGTTTGAATCTTTATGCCTAATTTTGTTGAACTCATATTTTAACCGAATATTCAATTGTACTTTTGAGAAAAATTTTGTATAATATGTGCATGTATGTATTTCATATAACAATCATCACCAATTTACTAACTATAAGGATGTTAATATACTATATACTACGGTTTGGCATGGATCGGTTTCAATATTCTAACTAGAACTAATTGCACTAGTTCTTGTTAATCATATTTGACTCTTATTAGTCGGTTAATTGCTTAGTTAGTTATCATGTTAAAGATAGTAGGGCACCGTAAGTAACAAAAACCGTATAGTATTAAGTGAATTTGACCAAATAAATTAATAATATTACAACATAAATTCTTATTCAAACTAAAACTCTTGGATCCACTTTTTTAAAGGAAAGAAAAATTACAAATCAAATTTCATCATAACACAAGTAAGAAAGATATTTCTATTAAGAAAGATATTTCTGTTATGTTTCATATTTCACATCTAAATTATGAAAGTAATTTTTTAGTTAGTATAAAAAAAATATGACAATCAGAGTGTAAAAACAAAAGATAATACACAAAACAAAAAATTAAATGGAAAGAAAAATCAAATACGATATTTAAATTTTTGAGTTATCTTAGACTTGAAAATAAAATAATTTAATACTCCTTAATTTCTCTATGATATTCATAGATATTCATCTCTAAGACGTATATGTATACTGGTTCAATTAATCACAATTTTTAAAAATTAATATTTGGAATCAAAATCACATTTTTCCATGAGATTTTGTTAAGTTATTAAGTGTTTTCATTTTTTATCCAAAATGGATCGCTTTTGCAATTTTTGGTTATTTTTGCCAATCTACAAATGCAAAACTTGAAACCCGAAAGGTCATATTATAGTTGACTAATTGGGTGAAACCTAATCCAAGACTAAACAAGGTGTTTTATTTTCTTTTTCCAAAATTAAACTTTTTCCTTCCTTTTAGTTTTCATATCAGGAAGCGTGGAACAACTTAAAATATTGATCAATCCTAGTTATGCACCATGAATTTAAACAAACCCCACCGCACGCCAAAGAAAGGAAGAATACAATAGGTACCAAATTGGATGGATCATGTTCAATTAAAATTGAAAAGATGCAAATTATCGTAGTTATGCTGCTTTTTGGCTTACTATGTGCAAGTAAATCGTTGAGAAGGAATTATACAGGGTTACAAATCCATTACGGTTATCAGAAACTTATTATATGAAAAATGTTAGTTTTATTTGATAAAAAGCCCTTTCAAATTTACAAATCAAGAAAGACAAATATGACTTATCCCAAAAAAAAAAAAAAAAAAAAAAAGGCCTCTATGGATACTTGTCTACTTTTTTTTTTTTTCCGCAAAACAGAACACTTGTCTACTACTCTCGGGAGTTGTCAAAATTAGGTGGAGGTAGATATTTGTTACAGTCAGGTGGGTCAGCATTTTGTTAGTAGTAAGATATAAGCATTCTTAACAGTTTCTTTATTGTAATACCGCAAAGGACGAAATCAATGAATGAAAGTTATGTAAACCTACACTTAATGAAATTAATGTTAATTCGTAGGAAACATTTTACTTTTCTTAACAATGTATAATTTCTTAAAAAAGATTAATGAAAGATTAATTCACTTTGTGTCTAGCGACTGAAAAGGGCCGAAAGTGCTACTTTGGTAGAGCTGAATTGGGGTCCATTTGAGTTATGGGTCAGTGGAATTAAAGGCTCTCAAAATTAAAGCTTGTTTACAAGAAAAAATATATATATTCTTTACGTAGACGGGGTCATTTCCTGCTAAAATTAAGATTATATCATCTGAATCTTTGAAGGAAAATTAGGAAGTAAAGTATAAAATTCAAGTTATTTATGTAGCATCTTTTTTTTTTAATTGTTTATAATTTGTCAAAAGTAAGTTTGAAGTATATTGGTATAGGAAAAGAATACCTGTTCCTTAAGGCTAGGATAAATTGCTTGACTAAATCTGTCCTTTTTGTAATTCAACGCACATCATCAATGCATTACTTACAATAAAAGAATGCTAATTTCTTAGCTCCAAAGTCCATTTCTTTACTCTCAGACTTTATGTGCCTTTTCTATTGTCATTTTACTCCCTGGCTGTCCTATCTGAAAGTTGTAAAGCACAACTGGAAAACCGACAAATTAATTTTTCTTCCTAACGGCAAAAAGAAAATTTGACGTAAGAAAGCTAGATAGAAGAAAAGCAAAAGTTACTATTGATTGTCAATAAATAAATAAATAATAAATAAAAGAAAAGCAAAAGCTACTATTGAATAATTTCAGCGTTTGTCCAGATGCATTTGTAGAGGACCCTTAAACAATTGGATTGGAAAGACTAATTCGTCACCTAATACGCCCAGCGTCACTAAAGCATTTCAATTTGACCTAATTCTTATTAATAAATAGCATAAGTTTTTTTTTAACAGAAAATGCTCTAAATTACAACATGCATTTTGCCTCTCAAATCCCAAGTTCTTAACAAATTCACAGCAATTATATATAAAAAGACTGAAGAAAAAAAAAAAAAGGCTTTATAACATAACCCGACTAATCAATTTTCAGGAGATAAAAAAACACAAAAAGAAATTCAACTAATTAGGTGTAATTAGCTAAATCCAGCTTTATATACATTAAGAATTGGATCTAAATCAAAATCTAAAGGTATTCATACAGAAAATTGTTTAAAATCGGTACTTGAATGTGTCACAAGTCAACAATTTGAGGCCGCAGAGTCAAATTACTGCAATCTTGATGCATTATTCAAATATGGAACAGATATCTGATAAAGTTAGTTTAGTAGACTGATGTACATGTCTTCATGCATGTGACTCGAATCTTGAAAATAGATTAAAATTGGAGTGAGTCGGCAACAGTTGTTAGAGTACCAGCCAAAAATGTGAATGCATTTAACAGTACAGTCAAGGCAAGTTGCTTACAAACAGTGGCGGAGCTAGTAATTTTTTTAGGGGCGAGTCTAGAGTAAATAGTCAAAAAAATGTTAAGCCAAAATTTAAGTAACTTATGAACACAATAGTTTAGAGACATGGTTGATCTTTTGTTAAATTTTTAAGAGGGCATAGCTGATTTTTTATAATTTTTAGGGGGCAAAATATAATAATATAAAAATTTTTACTTACAAAACGTTTTTTTAACCCCGCCCCCTCCCCTCTCTTCCTACTTACAAACTAATTTTAGATGGTCAAAATCTATATACGTGGATCAAAAGAACATCTGGGAAATTGAACAACTCAATTGAAAAGTACCGACTAAATATCGCTTCCAATCTTTTGTCCCATAATTAGTTTCTATCCTGTTTGTCCCCATCTTAAATAATTGTCTGTCTCATAAATAATTTCTGCTCTGCATGCCTCATTTTTAAACAGCTACTACTTGTATTAATTCATTAACCACTAAAGTAATCGATGACAAAGTCAATTGCAAAGTTGTATTTGTTAACTAATACACATGGCAGCTAGAGGCGGGAAAAGCAGGGCAAAGGCTAGTTACGATACAAGCTATCCGAAGCGAGACAAATAGCATTTCCCTAGTTGGCCATCTTATGAGGATATATAATAATCATTTCGCTTTCGTTTGAAAGAAATTCAACCTAATCAACTCATGCAATAAGATTTGGTGAAATAAGTCCTTTGGATGGTGTATTCGGTTCAGGTTGGCACCTAAACCAATTATGAAAGCAGTAAAGCAGACACCAACTAGACAATTAGCTGCACAGCACTCTTTTACCTGCACCATATAATACCTGTTTTTATGTCTAACATACTAATTACAACGTATTCTACGTGAATTGTGAGAATATTTGATTCACACGGTTTCGTGTCGTTTTATGTATGAAACTGTAACCGAAAATTTGTTGCGGCCTGGTGACACAAGCAAACTGCAGGCTTTTAGTAAAGAACAGTAATTGGTCAACTTTCTATTAATTGGTGCAAGATGTGACACTAATTTAAATTGATATAATCCTTCACTTTTAACTGTTTCAACTTTTTCTATGCTTTTATATATAGAGGAAGCTAGCCTCCATACATAGAACTTTGAAAACTTGTCAATGGCACATGGAATCCCATGTTGCTTTGTTCTCTCCCTTTTGGTTGTGGTGTCTCTTTCCAATGTCTTGTGTCCTGTTTTGGGAAATGGATTCACATCAGCTGTTGGCGATCCTGGGATGAAAAGGGATGGTTTGAGATTGGCAATTGAGGCATGGAATCAGTGCAATGAGGTTGGCGAAGAAGCTCCGAACATGGGCAGTCCAAGAACTGCTGATTGTTTTGATGTATATAAAGCTTCTTCTCAACAAGAAGGCATGTTTTCATTCTTGTATTTCCCAATTTTTAGTTTCTATGTCATTTTACTTATCGAAAAAGTAAGAGATGACAATTTTAACTTTCCGCACCAAAAAAAGGGAAAAGAGGAAAAGAAAAAACAGGGATGTCATAATTTAGTATGTTTTAATCATTGTCTTTTCTTGACAGGATATCTTAAAAGAAGTTCATGTTTGCAAATTCTTCAGCATGAACCTTTATTTTGAATTTGGTGCATTTTGTTTGCACTTGCCATTTTTCTCTTTTTGTTTTCCTTCCTTACCTTATATCAGTAGTTGGGATTCACAGGGGCAAGGGAGTGCTCCTTCTGCAATAAATTTCCATATCTTTTGGTACATAGAGTTACAGAGCATGATAACAAATTAGGGGTCGGACAACCATTTCTTGGAGGGCAGCCAAAGGCATTGTTTGATGCAGACCTTTATGCTGCAGAGAAAGAGCTGTATTTAGGATCCAAATGTCAAGTGGAAGATAAGCCAAATCCATGGCAATTTTGGATGATCATGCTTAAGAATGGTAACATGGACACTTATGCGGCCAGATGCCCGAAAAATGGGCATAAGATAAGGCCATATGGTCCAGATAATCAGTTCCCTTGTTTTGGCAAAGGTTGCATGAACCAACCATTAATTTGTCATAATTACACCACCCTACAGGGGCCTAGAATGACTACGCTTAAGGGCAAATTTTATGGTTCTTGGGACCTGAAAGCCGATCTCAGCAGAGGAGAGGGGCAGAACATTTCATACTATTCTGTCACCTGGGAAAAGGAACTTGGACGAGGAAGTTGGATCTTCCACCATAAATTGCGAACCTCAACCAAGTATCCTTGGCTGATGCTTTACTTCAGATCAGATGCTACACACGGATTTTCGGGTGGGTACCATTACTCAACTAGGGGCATGTTAAAAATTGTGAGTAAAATTTTCAGTTTTTCTATGCATTTGACAATTCAGACATTTTCCCACTTCTATGAAGTTGACAATGCCGATGTCAAACCATGTTCTACAGATTCCTGAGTCACCTAATTTCAAAGTGAGGTTCACTTTGAATGTGATTAGAGGTGGCGGTCCAAGCAGCCAATTTTACTTGATGGACATGGGTAGCTGTTGGAAGAACAATGGCCAGCCATGTGATGGCGATGTAACTTCAGATGTAACAAGATACAGTGAAATGATAATAAATCCAGGAACACAAGCATGGTGCAATGCAAAAGATCCCAAATTGTGCCCCCCATACCACACATTTCCTAATGGAACTCGAGTTCACCGTAATGATACAGCTCATTTCCCTTATGGAGCCTATCACTTGTATTGCGCGCCAGGAAATGCTAAACATCTTGAAGAGCCTAATATTCTGTGTGATCCCTACAGTAATCCTCAGCCTCAGGAGATATTGCAAATACTGCCGCATCCAGCTTGGGGGTACTATGGCTACCCAACCAGGAAAGGCGAGGGCTGGATTGGTGATTCAAGGACATGGGAGCTGGATGTGGGGAGATTGTCGCATGACCTTTACTTCTACCAGGTTTGTAACTCATTCCATCTCTTGTTGTTAGGTATTGAATCTAATACATTGATGTGGAAGTCTTCAACAAAAGTAAAAGGAAACAAGTATTAGTACAATGTACTACTTCGGAATATTTAAGATCAGTTCATGTAGCTGCTATTTTTTTTTTTTTCCCACATTGGACTCACCAGATTTTGATCTGTCATCTAGAATTTGGCTTTTAAAATCAATTTCTTTGAGCTTCTTTAAATGAATTAGGAACGAAATAGGGAAACTATGAACTTAGGATAAATTAAAAGAAACTTTCTGGTTGACCATATTATTGTCAGTCTACTCCTAAAGATCAATATCATTGCCAGCTCTGGTCTTTCCAAAAACTGAACGCTACAGTTCATGATTTCAGCCTAAAAAGCTGCCAAACTTTTTTCTTTTAACCTATCCATCAGTGCCCATTCTTTTGCATGATTACATCAGCCATGCTACTGGTTCATTGTAATGTAACTTCTCAGTGGAATAGAACTTGTACTATTTACAAGCTGTAGGGGGTTACATAAGATTGAGGAAAAGCAGGTTTGAGAACCAGAACTGGAGTTCAAGAGATTAATATTATAGTCCCATAGGCAATAACGTTCTCAAAGTTAAACTGAAAAGCAAAATTAAAATTAAAAAGAGCTTAATAAAAAGGATTGAAAAGGTAGAAATCTAGGGGATTAGTATGCAGATTTTTCAAGGATGCTTGGACTGGATTTTGGGTATTAATGATTGATGGCCGGATATTTTTGTTGCAGGATCCAGGGACCACACCTGCTAGGAGGAAATGGACCTCTATAGACCTGGGAACTGAAATATATAAAGCTCCAGATCAAGTGGCAGAGTGGACCGTGTCTGATTTTGACATTCTTGTACCGACAACCTAGTAAATGCAATGCAATCAAGTACTAACAACTAGGAGAAGCAACACAAAAAGTTCCACTTTGAAGGAAGAGCCTTGTTTTAATTTCTGAATTTGTACGTCGATTTTTTTTTTTCCAGTTTGATGAAATGAAAACAAAGAAGGAAAACAAGAGTAGAAGGAAACAAAAAATGAAAGAGGTTTTTTTTTTTTTTTTAAATTCTATAAAATTTCATTTCATGCTGATATAAATATTAAGAGAGCAGAAAATTGTTTGTACTGTTAACTGAAAAGCAAAATAAAGTTGTAGTATTCACTGGAATTTAAGGATTATAGTGAGATTAAAAGAAGCAGCAAGCAATTAGAATTAATCTAGTGCTTAATGCTGCGATTATTCTTATTTCCTTTAGAATGCAAAGAAGCACCCCTGCATTTTGCCCAACTGTTGAGAATAATTTTCCGATTTAACATCTCATAGACAACAAAGTTTAACATCATATTACCACATCAAATTCCTCGTTTGGATACACTAACCAAAGTCTGGCAAGGGAGAAGCAACTAATTATAGTGTAAGAAAGAGTATTATCCAAAATATGTTCTCCTTCAAGGCCCTGTGATCATATGCTTCAGCCCCAACTGGTTTATCAGGTGACAGCTTTGTCCCATTGGAAAACAAAAGACTAACCTGAAAAGCATTAATTTTTTTCTGGAAACTGAAGTCAGAGTGGGACAACTAACTTAAAGAGACTTCTACCTTTCTGTTAATATGTTTATCAAATTGGCCTTTGAGAAAAGTGAGTAAGAATTTTTGTATCAAAGGCGAAGATGATTCCGTAACGGCGTTTTATGCTTCTTGTTTGATTGGTAGCAAAGTGGACTAGAGCATATGCTAGTTACTTTTATTGGGTAAAATGTAAATGTGATGCAACATGGTTTAAGGAACTCGAAGTTTTGGAATGCTACAAGCATCGTGAAATCCTGTTCCTTTTATAGTCTCAGCAACCTGATCAGAGTGACCGAAGCCATGGCATAAACGAGAGCTATTGCAAATTGACAATGAAGATGATCTGAAGCTTGAGTATGGGCAATTTGAAATGAGGCAGGATGTTAAAGTAATTCAAGGGCTAAAGATAAAGTGGATTACACGTATCCATGACTATTGAGATCAAAATTACATCTGCAGTCCATAAATTACTTGTGCCTTACTTAATAGAGGAGATCTGAATGTGCAAATTATAATGGCATAGATTTTTGTAACGGGTATCTGCAGTCACAGCCCACACGCACAAGCACAAGCACAAGCACGAACACTCCCTTGGCACACATCCCAGAGAGTAATCAACTGGTGCAACTTCTGTCTTTACAACGGAATGATATACATTTTAAGGAAAAAGTTAATTCCTGTAAAATTGTAAAGAGAAATGGAGGCTTTGTTTGAATCTAAGAGGTATGTGCAATATAGCCTCTATCATGCTATAGATTTTAATCTAAGAAGTATACAACAAATCCGTGAGAAATCTTGAACTATAATGCTATATGTTAACTTTACTAAGAGCACTTAATCTTGAGTTAGATTGAATTAAGAAACATGATGAAACAGGCAAGGTAACAATCAATAACTGATAGTAATTGGCAACGTCGTGATCCTTGTCTATGTATGGAGTGTACATATGAATCATGAACTAATAGACTTGCGCAATAATTCTAGCAACAGATTAAGGACAATCTTACAAGGTAGGTTTTGTGAATGGAGTGAAAGTGTCGTCTTTACAGCATTTGGTGTTATGATAATGATTTAGAGCCCGGAAGCGTTGTGTGTTTCCGTAACATTTGGGGACCTGTGATGCGTCTGGAAAATCAGGAAGCCCAGATGGCACTGGCAGAGTTGATACCAAGTTACCAATCAGTGAGTGTCGCATATCTCATCGAAGGTACGGCTGAGGCTGTCTGCAATTCCATGAAGCAATCAAAGTAATTACGCAAAGGTAGCTAAGCCTTCGAGACAAATTTTTCACTCTGAAATATGGACGACAGCAATAGGCTAAAACATCAATTCCATACAAAAATTATGTTTCAAAGACATGCTAAGCTGCAAGTCCTCATAAAATTCAATCAAACTTCAAACGTTTGACATCAGGACATTCGTCATTTATCTCCAAGACAAATCTAATTAGTCCACATTGGTCCAAACTTTTAGATCCAGTCTTAACCGTCGCTCTAAAAGGTTATGGATGTCTAAATATACTCAAAAAGTTTTTACTGAGGCCCTAAAAGAGAAAAAGATCTGTTTCCAAACAAGAAAGTTAATTTGCTATAATTTGGCCATTCAAACACAAAATTAATTTGTTTTAGTTTGGCACCATATTATAGGTCTATAATCAATTTAGGAAGGACTTGACACCAATAGGAAAAAGTTTTGAGGCCCTTTTAGTAATTTCACCTCTTCTCCTTTTCGTCTTTTTTATTTTTTTTTCCACTTTAGTGACATTAAATATGAAAATTCTCAACTTATAAAATTTCAGTTGATGTTTTATTTTTCAACCACATATATAGAAGCGAGAATCATAATAAAAATAACATAAACGGTAGTAAACATCATTTTTATTTTATCCAAGGGCTTTTAGACTTTGAGGTCTGCAAATAAAACTTCTTGTTTCGAGGGCCAAAATGAATCTTTTCTCTTTGAGGGGCTAAATTGAACTTTTTCATTTCTTTGAAAGGCCAAAACGAAATTGATCCTTTAAATTTGGCGGAGGAAATGGTTTACGTCCCTGAGATATTTCATTTCCTTAATTATGTATTTCAGTTTTTTTATTTATTTTTTATCAAACCTAAGAAAAAGAATTAATGTTGGTGAGATTCGCACCCGACCTGTAAGGTAGAGTTATAAAGCTTTAGGCGCTAGACCACTATTGTTCCCTTTGTTATTTTTTTTTTATTGATTTAAACAAAAGCATCCTATTAACTTTTGCACTTGACCAACTTTTCCAAGCCAAACTGTCCTTCGCTTGTTGCTTTTAACAAAAACGCTCCATGCAGAACTTTGACCACCAAATAAATAAATAAAAAGGACAACAATAATATATAATGAATAGAAGTCTCTAAAATCGACTTCAACTGTCTAGATGGAGGGGGAGGATTTATTTGGTGATTTATATATTGAAAAAGCAAAAGTATAGCACAGGTGAAGAATACATGCAAATTTTATGTGTGTTGTCACCTTAGGCAAGGACAACTTCAAAGAATCTCATGACATGATTAATTTTGTGGCTGGTCATATATCAAAATATCATCATGGCAACAACAAATCAATTAAACTAAAGTAACAAGTTTTAAGCTAATCACATTTTCCTGTGACCACAATAATTATTCAACTTGAGAAAACTTGAAAAATCTCGTCCTTTAATGTAAGAAAAATCAAATAAGATTGCTTTATCAAGATCACAAATTCAGCATTTCTTTCATTTGGCTCAAAATTTTGCGTGCGTGGTCATTGTGTTTGTATCTTTTGATGGTTCTTGATGTAAAAAAGGCTCATAAGGCCAAGGGTAGAATACTCTGGACTACAAATGCAAGCCAAAAGAAAGGCAGCTGAAGATACTGGTGCTCATGGTGATGGAGGAGGAGCTAGTGGCTATGGTGGTAACACAATTGTGATCAGTCGATTGTCAATGAGAGGGAGAGCAAGATCATTTCCACCTCCTTTTTTGATGAAGACATTTGAGATGGTAGAAGCTCCAGAAACCAACTCGATCATATCTTGGAGTTCCAACAATGCAAGCTTCATAATATGGGACCAAATCAGGTTCACTGCAGAGCTTCTTCCCAAGCACTTTAGACACAGCAATTTCTCCAGTTTTGTTTATCAGCTTAATAACTATGTTCGTTTTCTGACTCTCTTGATATTTTCTTTGTTCTGTACACAAAATTTCTAATTCTATCCTATATGGTTCAGACTGTTGAGTAAAATGATCAAGTGTTATTTCTTAAACCATCACTATATTTTATCTTTTAAATTTCCGGCAAACATTTACACCAACTGGCAAAGATGGAACATCTGATCATTTGCAAATTTTAATGCTTCTCTAATGGTCTCAATATATCATGTTAAAGCATTAATTTGCATGTTATCCAACAGCAATTGTGTTCACTGGTTTGCAAGGTGGAACTTTCATTTGCTTTCTTGTGGTTAAAATTATCTTGGGCTTTTACAATCAGTCGGGTGACAAGTCCTTTTTGTTGTAAATCTTTTAGGGATTCAGAAAGATTAGTTGGGAGAAATATGAATATGAAAATCCATGGTTTCAAGCAGGAAAGAGGCATTTGCTTAGGAATATTAAACGAAGGAACCAACTAATTGAATGTGATACAGTTATCCAGCCGCCTTCATATGCATCTTCGGATGATTTGTTGAAGGATGGAATGGAGGAACAACTAGAAACACTAATTACTGAGCAGCATGGTTTGAAAGTTGAAATTGAGAAGCTTAGTCGACAACATAAGGAAATGGAGAATCACTTCAATGCAATAGATGAAAGCATAAAAGTTTCTGAAAGAGAAAAAGAAGAAATGGTCAGCAAACTACTCGTTCAGCAATTTATCCAGAAGATAAGAGAGAAAAGAGAAATGAGAAAACATGAAACAGCTAAGAAGCAAGAGTTGGATACTTCTAGGAACAAGGAAATATCATTCAACCTTGTAGCTGAGGGGGGTAGTTCTAGATTGAATGTTGACAAGGACAAACAAGTGCAAGAAGAGATGATGATAATCCAACCAGAAGGACAAACTTTCTCCTCCCCTGATAATTCAGGAGGCTCTAATCAAGACGAGAACGCCACTACACCTTCAGAACATGCTGAGAATTGTGCTTTCTGGAAGAAAATGATGGAGGATGATTCTGAGTGTGAAAATGGAGCAGAGCAAGCAGAGCATCATCCAAAGGTCATTGTCAAACTGGAGGACCTGATTGCGTCCAATACTCTCATGGAAGGAGAAAATTTAATCGAAAAGGCTGTTGATCCGAACATGGAAGACGAAGGTGATCTCAAATTATGCATCTAGTGTATATGGCATCATATTTTTCTTCGTTTACTGAAGTCCATTATCGTGCTGCTCTTCTCTTAATATAATCTAATCTACATCTTACGGAAATTGCATTTGTCTGACATTTTAAAACAAAGAATGCAGGAAGGAATCTCCATACAGAATTGGCTTGAGAAGACTACCGTGAGGGAAATTTTCAAATTTGCTTTTATTTAAGAATGCCTCATTTCCTCTCCCTCTCTTTCTTCTTCGTATGATTCATATTAGTGGTGGTGTAGTTTAATATTAACTGCAAACACTGTGATAATCTCTGTATCTTCTGTAACTATTTACTCGTACAATTTATATGCGTATGACAGTTCATTTCATGTTCTAGTTTAGATTATAGTCTCTGAAATTTCTATCTGTAATTCCTATTGCAATCATATATTCAGATGAACCTGAGATTGGAAAAGCTTAGACAGATATTTCGTCTCAATACTAAAATGCATCTTCTCTTTAATCAGTAGCTTTTCTTCTAGTTTCCATGTTATGTTGATTTGTCAATTGTATGAAATACATCTTTTTTTAAGACAATAATCATTTTCCCCTAAATTAAAAAAAAAGGATCCTTTTTCTTCGTGAAATGGAGAATACTTAGTGTGCAAACAAAATTTTAGTACTTCAGCAAGATGGTGCTCTTATTCTTTTTAGTCCAAACAGCAGTTGGATAATGTCTTCGAATTTGAGCATATAGGATATCTTTGAAGCTTGAAATTTTGTTTATGCAGAAAAAACGAGGGTAGCATTGTTTAATATAACACCAAGCTGTAAATTCTATCTTCATAGTAGCAAGAAAACATCTGTAAATTGACTAATCTAACAGTGACATCAAAGATTATTGTTCTAAAAATCATGATAGGAATTTGCTAATGTTGGACTTTGATGTTACCTAAATTGAAGAAATTGTGGTTGGATGTAAGAAACAAGTTGATAAGAACATCTTTAGTTCAAAATTTTATTTTTTGTTACTGAAATATGCAAGAATAGTTCTGCGGATATAGAACTCCGAAAGAAAGACCGAATGAAAACTTCTCTCCGCCTTGTTTCAGACCCATTGAACCTAACTTCTCATTGAATTGTTTGCAAGTGATCTATAGGACCGACAGGAATTTAAATGTATTACAATATCTAATTAAGTAGTTCAAGATTGAGATCAATCTGAATATAGTGAGACATAAATGAAGGAAATGTTAGTGTCAAAATTTATCCATGGTACATTGATTAAGTGAAAAGACAAGAGGATTGCTCGGTAGGAAAGCATGCAAATCTGGCTAGATTACATCTAGTAATATTGTTTTGTGTCGGATAATTGCAAATTCTGAATATAGTTAGCTTCAGAAGCCAAAGATCACTAGTATGAAGATGGATTGAAGTTTTCGCATTCAAATTTTAGTTTTGACAGTAGATTTCGCAAAAGTAAAAATATTTTCAATTTACAAAGCAAGCAAATGCTGACTGCTTACACGGCGGTCATACACTCGGAAAGCTTATCTGATGCTATAAAAGGAGCTAACAAAGAAATGCTATATTATTATATGATCCCTCAACGTACATAACTATTACAAGATTTGAGAAATTGGACCGACACGAAAATTTTATCCATTGGGTGGAAGTTCTCCAGAAGTATGAAAAGCTAGAGGACTTTGTATAGCATCCATTCCCATGTGGTTGGATTCTGTTCAACAGCCCAAGGGCTTGGAGCACGTCTTTTGTTCTTCCCACTACTTGAAGTGATTGTTACGACCACGAAGAAACCCCAACTACGGATAAAAAGCCAAAACTGCTTATTGAAAGGAAGAGACAATTGTGAACGAATGAATGATCAGAAAGCAGAGACCGAATAGGTAGGTACTTGCAAAAATTTTGAGCGTGAGGGAGAGTAAGCACAAGAAAATGGACAGAATGGATACATGTGGAATTATTAGGTAATTATATATGCTACACCAATTAGACAAGAAGTTTTCTTATGCAGAAAACAGAGAAAATTGCAAAGAGTTGGAAACCTTATGTTCTTGAGTGGAAAGAATAATACAGAAAGATATCTGATACATGTTCCTGTCAGTGTTACTTTCATTTAGCCGATGTTAATGCTTAAACAAGAGTACTCATAAGCTAATAATTTCATGTTAAATACTTTAGGCTTTTGTATCCACCATCCATAGAAGCACTTAATTCTCCTATCAAGAATTCCACAGAGCACCACCGGCAGACATATCTGTGCTTGTACGTCTCGCACATAAAATACAGGAATTGAAGATGGCCATTCTTCATGTTGTGTCACTTCAAAATTACCAGCATAAAGTACAGAATGCAGCAGTCACCGAGCATTGCCGATGGTAGATTGCAAAATAACAATAATGTTTTAATGCATAAAAACAGTAAATTCTAGCCATTGTGAATAATGCATATAAATTCATGCCAAGAAATTATGCAGGTGTAAATATTACTGTGCCTTACGCGAGTACATTACTTTTGAAATACTCTACCTTACCTCAATTAACATAAAGCAGAAATCATCAATGACCTGATGCGGAGAACCAAATAAAACTGTACAAAATAGCATGGAAAAGAAAAGGGCAAAGAAACAGATGAAACTATATTTACTTATTTTTCACCGTGCTCCTGATAGTTCTGACGGTATAACTGAATACTTTTTTTTCTCAAAAATCAGAGTTTCTTTGACGGCTGCAGGCAACTTAAAAGTTCAAGAGGTGATGTTTTAAGTGCAAAATGTATACTCGATGACTTCAACCAGAGGAGACATACAAAACCTCCCACTAAAATTACTTTGTAAACACCATAATGCAAGCTTCATTGTCCTAATATGTATAAATCATATGGCCACATATCTCTTAATTACTTTCAAATATATCAATCAGCCTACCTTCATCAGCCTTTCACATAAACAGATGAGCAAATATACATAATCCACAGCTTCTCACATACTAAAATTCTTCTTTAAAAATATGATCTCCATAACAACAATTCCAAAGCTATAAACATCTGCCTTTTCTGTGATAATCATTCTGGTGCCAAATAACCAGGAGTGCCCCTGACTGTAGTCATGATACAATTCTGAACTTTATCAATCAACTTGGACTAACCAAAATCAGAAACTTTTGCACATAAATTTGCGGCCAACAGGATGTTGTGAGGTCTGATATCTAGATGGACTATTTTTTGTCTGCACTTTTCATGATGATAAGCCAGTTTTTTGGCTATATCATTGATGATAGTTCTTGTTTTTTGCCAATCAAGAATAGGTTAAAAAGGATCCTTGCTAAAAATCCATTTATCAGATGATCCATTGCTAAATAAATTCATAGACTAAAAGGCCTGAAGTGGTTTTCAGCACAAAGTCCAATCAGTCTCATAAGATTGATATGATGTGCTTCCAATTTTCTGGACCTCTGCCAGAAACTCCTTTCCTTGCCCTAAACAGATGAGGCACTTCACAGCATTTTCTCTACATTTGAAGAATTTGTTAAAAAACAAACACAAGTCTTCCTCCTTCACGCTTTTATGAGAATATTTGGGTTGCCACCCGTACCTCTTGGGCAGAAATCTTCACAGGCAATTCCAAATAGCTGTTTTAAGTAAGTATCACAGTCTTCCTCAATGCTTCATTTTTCCTATATGCCATCCAGATGCCAAGAATTGTAATTGACAAACAGAAAATACCTATGGTCAATCCCCTTTTCATTTGGATGATGCAGAAGGCCCTGATTTATTGACACGTTGTTGGAAATTTTGAGAAATGCAACAAATATTTTAGAACCATTTTCTATTGGTGGCTTATGTAAAAACTACTCAAATACCCTCTTATTTTCTAGAAAAATATTTTTCTACACAAAACACGACTTATCAAAGCACAAGCCCCTATCTTTTCATTTTTCTCTTCTCCCAGTTCCTCTCTCTACCTCACTCTCAATTAGAAATTTCATCTACTGAAGTCTAACACAACAGTATCCTTTAAATGTAATCTTCTGTTACAACATCCTCCAAAGTGCCAAGGGGTATTTATTTTAGGTCTCCTTTCATCATCACACTAAAAGAATATTGTTGCAGTGCTACGTAGATTTTGGTTTGCGCTTACTTGGAATTCCTTATTATCCTCCCAGATTCAATTGAAACAAATGCAGAAATTTATGATACCCATATGAAGCCTTCAGTGATCAGTCTCCCACGTGTGGCACTTCGCTATCGGTTGCAAACTATTTACATTTTTCCAGCTAAGTTCAGAAGCTATAAGGTCTTCTAGCAGTATCCGGAACTTGAAAGGTATTTAATTCATTATTCATCACACTTTGGCAGTAGATTATATCAGGCAAGTCATTTTCATATAAATGACACATCTAAAGGTTAGGTGTATACCCAGTTAAAAGGTGTAAAACTCATCTTAATAAGCACTTTTTAAAATCTTCTTTATATTTTTGGGTTTTTGATAATTAAAATTGGCAGAAGGGGGCAAAAGCTTAGCCTTCCTCCTATAACATTGACCATAAGAGTTCTCCCCAAAGGTGGAATGTGGTTTGAGCTACAGTTACTTACCAGGTAGGCTAAGCTCATAACCAGCAACTGACGAAACTGGGGGTTTAACCTTTCCAATGTACAGGTTCATGCAATTACTACTACAAGCAGTTTGTCAAAATTTTCATTTTGGTTGACAATTATGTTATCACAGGGTATGACTTTGTTAAAGCAGTAGCTAAAATCAATAAGAGCCAAGGCGGCCTTGTTGACTAAATCAGAACATGAAGAGATGAAAGTGATTAGGAGAACACCTTGGAAGACATATCCTGAATAGTGTCCATTTGAAATATCAAAGAAGTTGTACTCATTTGAATTTAGATCTGTTGAGCAGTTGATTTTTCTCGTGGATATCAACCTCGTAGGCTCAGGCCACTATAAGCTACACAAGAACTTCAAAGCCAGAAGTTAAGGAAAATTTTCAACTGTAGGGATTTGGAATATAAGATAAAACACTTAGAAACAGGTGACTTTTCATAGCTTTTAATCATGTAGTTTTCTCGTGTAGAAGAACCTACAGAAGTCATAATTGTAAAGCTTTTCTTGTTCAAGTCATAATTTAACATCTCAAGTTACAAATGAGAATGGAGATGTGACATATTAAAACTAACCTTGAATTTTCTTCTCCACAGATGCAGAGTATCCCATATTTTTATGCACTTTTCTATGTCACCAACCCCAGAATCAGCAAACCTTCTGCTTAATACAAACTGGGATGCAGCTCTTGCTCTGCAATACATGCACGTGTACAATATGTAAGATGCAGCGTGTCAGAACTTTAAAAATGAAAATCTTGAAGAAATAGCATATGCATGAGTTTTCAAACCAGACAAACCGCATAAAATTCATTTAATTGCAGACGTACATTCGAGACTTAAATGGAACTACCAAAGAATATATAATAAACCGTCAGATGAATCTTTCTCTTGTAGGCAAAACTACAAAGTTTCTTCGTCCACAATGTTTCTTCATCCACAGTTCAGGAATATAGAACTTGTTATGTGGTGTCTCAGACAGGACCCTAGTTGGCCTCCCTCTCCCAGGTGAGTCTTGGTTTCCTTCTGGGAAGATGCTAGATATCCCTCTCTGTAGAGCAGGGGACAATCACCTCCTCCTAAAGGGGAGCTAATTCACCATCACAGACATCAGGTGAGATGGTTGTTGGCTTTCTACCGCTTGATAATGCTTACGTATTACAATCACATTAGTATACCTGAATTAAAGTTTTACAGTATATGTTTGGATGCATATGTAGCTGAGCGGCTTACCACTGTGGAGGAAGAACATCTGGAGGCTAATGCCACCAAATGATTCAGTGGTGAGTCTACAAATGCTGGCATTCCTTCCAGAAGAATTACAAAATAACTGCAATATCTGTCTGAAAATGAAATGGAGCTAGTTAATTTAGGAAACATTTGTATGTCAATTTGCCATAGTAATTTATCAAGCTAAATCAACAAAGAAATGGACTCCTATAACTACTTGACCATATCTACCCGCAACTCAACATTTCATAAGAGCTGCAGGGGAGGTTATCCATAGTAAATCAATGAACCTCGACACCTCCAGCAGAATCATTAAGCATACCCTAAATTATTGCCATGCCTGGTGCTTATACAATAGAAAACCATGAATTGATGGAAAACGCGAATACCACAAGAAGGGGAGGGAAGCTCGAGAAAGTAGCAGGTAGTCTGAAACAAATAACTTTTCTTTGTAGTAAAAAGTTGCAGCTGAAGATGGAAAGACAATGTTCAAAGCTGAATATTCTTGTTAGAACATTCAAATGCATTTCTAATTAACATAACCAATGAGCTGATGAAGAGGCAAATTCAAACATGCAATTATCAATTCGATCTTAGAGAAGAGATCCATATCTATACCCAAAATTTAAGGTTTAGCCAAGTCAGTTTCATTATCTTTACATTAATGAATATATATGCACTGAGAGAGCAACATAAGACAAAGAAAGGAAGAAATGAACATTAGTCCAATAGCAACTTAGAACAGAAAAGGCAGAACCCGAGATCACAAAATTTACAAGTAATATTTTTATGGTTAAACTATTTCATATTCATTCAACACAAGTCGATCAATTTTATTTCAAAATATTTGGGATGCCACTTCATTTTGCTATGTATTTTACGTCCAAATTCAAGTTCCACAATCTTTAGTTACAGAGTCTACATCACCTCGTCAAGAAATTTCCCCAAACCCTATCTGTAAAAGATGAAAGATTGAAAGTACATCCCACCTAGAAGTCCTTTCCAGAAAATTCACAGAAAGCTGTGTTGAGGCGTATTGTTAGTTGGGTTGATCACAGGCCAAACCATAGAAAGCCTCAGTCAAGGCATCAGATGCAGCAGCCACTAGGCCAAAGTGGTGATAAGGTGAAAAGAAGCTGAAAAGAAGGTAAAAAGGAGGAGATTGCATCAGCAATGCTACAGCGGAGAGGATAATGAGCTGGGCACACATGGTTGGAGTTGGATCCCATCTCCAATCCACTGGCAACACGTTCCTTGAACTAACAGTTGGTGCACTTCCCATCATCTAAAAGAAGTAACAACCAATATCCACTACACTAGTGAAGTAGTCAATGAAAAGCTGAAGTGACTAAAAGAATTTTGATTTTAAAGCTTTTTCTGTAGATTCTAAACAATCTCCAGCTCCCTCGATCAGACACTTTGGAACATTCACTTGATAATGTGAGAAAAGTATGCAGTCAAAAATTTGACAAAAAATGGCTTCTTAGCTGAACTTGTTTGACAATGCTCTGCTAGTTTATTTACCTTTTATTTTTCTTGTCTTTTAATTAAATCCAAGGAATTAGTCTCAGTATGAAAACTTTAAAACATGTGCATAAATTTGGTGCAAGTACTTCGGTTTCATACAGACTCTATATGAAACATGAACTAGTAAATATTTCTGCACTTGTTTCAACTTCCCTTGTTTGTAATAGAACTTGGCGTCTTTTTCTGTTCTATATGATTGCCATTCCACACGCCTTCAGTATTTCTAGGAGACAAGAACCATAGAGGCAAAAAACAAAAGTATCAGCTTCTAACATCTCTTGAATCTATAGCAAACAAATGTAATTTCCTTAACCATGTTAAAGGACTAAAGATAAAGATCCTGAAGAGCACAATGCATTGTTTAACAAATAATAAATACTTCACTAATGTACAAGGGTAAGAAGTGTGGCTTCAAAAGCGAACTAAATATGTGCATCGAGCTCTTTTCTTCTCCTTCTGTACCACCCCCTCTTCCCCTTCCTGAATCACACGTATGCATCATTCACATTATTGCCAGTATTAAACAAGAACCATAATATTCAATCTTTGAGACACTGTAAGTCCGATCCCCCTCAGCATTCAACATTTTCCTTTTCCAGGCTGCGGTAAATAATATAATAATGGAGTAACTGCTCAAAACACAATATTTGCTCAATAAATCAATAATGGTATTCCTATAAATTCATTTTTCTTTTTTACACTGATAATTTAATAAAAATGTTGAATATTACAACCAAAAATGGGATAAAAAAAATATAAGATAACACAACAAGTGTACAAGTTACCGCTACAATACCGGCACTGACACAGGCACGGGCATCACATAATCACTACTGAAACTTATTTCCCTACTTGTTGCAGAATTCCCAGCAATCGCATACCCTACTCCCAGTCCACCATAATGCAAAGATGCATTCTCACACCTCTGGAAAACTCTAGCAAGTGATGCAGCTTTTCTTCTTGCTCTCTTTGTCCCTGTGAAGAGCAAGGTTTGAAGCAAACCTGCCAATGCAGGTGCTTTCAACACTTTCTCTGCTGCAGCTGCACCACCACTACGACATAATTCAAGCAGTGCAGCAACTGCATTCTCTTTAGCCCTAGGAGTCCCACATCTCATCATTCCAATTAACCCTGCTATGGCCATTTCCTCATTTCCAACTGCTCCAGCCCCAATTGGCTGCCTTACAACCAGGGTCAATGCACCGGCTGCTTCTTCAGCAACACATTCACATTCCAAGGCCCCAACTAGTGCTGTAACAGCACCTGAATCTATCATTCTAACACAATTATCTGAATGAGTAGACAAATTAAAAAGAGCAGTCACAGCATCCTTCTTTCCTCTGGGGGTCCCTTCTCTTAATAGCACTGCCAAGGCTTCAACTGCACCATCTTCAATTGCTATTCTCTTCTTATAGTCATGAACAGCAGAGAGACTAAATAAAGTAGCTGCCGCATTTTCCCTCGCTTCCGTAGTGCACCCAAATTTAAGAACTCCAACGATCGATTCCAAACAACCTTCTTCATCCATTATTCTGCTTTTATTCCTATCATAGATTGACAAATTAAGCATAGCAGTAACAGAATTCTCTTGCGCAACTGCATCAGGAGACAAAAGCAGCTTTTTCAAGTAAGGTATGGCACCAGCTTCTGCAATATAAGCCCTGTTTTCTTTGCCAGTTTTCGCCAGCAGTCTTATCTCTCGTGCAGCAATAGTTTTTGCGCTCTCGGTTCCATTTGCCAGCTGCTGAATAAGTATTCCTGCAGTGGCCTTATTGGCTTCAACTGTAGCCCTGCTTGGTGAAGTAGCTGCAATACTTTCACAACAAGCATCACCGTGCTCTTGTGGTTCACACAGGAATCCATAAGCAGTACACCACTGCATGATCAAATTTCTAAGTGCCCTATTCGGCACAAGCTTACTATGAAGAAGCACTTGCCCTGTTTTTGGACAAGTACAATGCCCTTCCTCTATCCATCTTGATATTGAACTCCGATCATATGTCTGACCGGTTGAAACAATCACAGGATCCCTCATCAAATCTAACGATATCGGACAGCAAAAGTCCTTTGGGACTGTCATAAACGTCTCTGCTATCTCTTGAGTAATCAATCCCTTCTTCAGCTTCTTACGCTTCCTCATCCTCATTTCTACCTCATCCACCTCAAACCCAAACAACAGAAACCTACAGTACCGGGTGAAGGCCACAAATCCATTCAAGACAGAAGCTGTAGGCTCTATATCCCCATCATGATTCGCAATCTGCTCCTCTAAAAACTCAATCTCCATCCTACAGCTCCTAGCATCTCTAATCCCCAACTTTTCAACAAAAAACGAGTACAACTCAAATTGATCAGGAATATATCCACGCTCAAATTCATTCAAGAATGAATAAAGTTTCAACCTCAAAGTTTCATCACTTTTATCAATGAACAATTTAGATTTTCTTGATTGTTTTTTAATCAATTCGACTTGTTCAACAACATCTTCAGGCAAATTCAATTCATTTAAAGGAAAAACATCCAGAAGGGTCGAAATTTCTTGATTCAAATCGTGGAAGTGACCTGAAACAGAGTGGTTTTGAAGCAAGAGCCATAACTTACTTGATTGCAGGCAATAATCAAGAAGAATCTTCGACCTGTAAAGCACAAGGTACAATTCCTTCAAGCACAAAACAACTTTAGAAGGTAATATTGACGAATTCCCGGATGAAGAATCCATCAAGCACTCCAGAAGAACCGCGAAAACCTCAATCTTTCTGATCAGGTTCCGTGAATTCTTGCGTTGAAACGACACCGTTTTGTAGTTCAAAGAAAATGTTGAAATCAGCTCAGACGATAATCCTGTCAAAGTTACCAATAAATTCACCTCTGGTAACTCAACCGGCGCCAATAAAGCCTCCAGCGACGGCGTCCTGCGCCGCCGCAATGATGAGAAAACCGCCGCTGAAGCCATAAACTGAAAAATCCAGAATTCCTTCCAATATAATCCAGAAAATAAAGAAATATTGGTAAATTCAGATACCCTTTTCAATCTTTAAACTGCTATGAAGGTCAAAATCAAAACTTGAGATCTCAAGAGACAGCTGACAAACTCAAGCATGAAAGTCTATCTACCTGTGCGTATTTGTGTGTGTTTTTCAGAACATGTAATAAATGAACGGGTTGTGTTTGTATTAATGCCTCAGCGAGGATGGTAAAATAAGGGAATTTTCTTTATTTCTTTATTTATTTATTTATTTATTTTTGGTGGGGATGTTGTAATTGTGAATCCGCGTAACAGTAATGAAGAAGAAGAGAAGAAAATAAAGGAAGGAAGAAAAGGATGGCTTGTGTGTGTGTGAGTTGGAATTTTGACTGAATCTCCAATGGAAAATTTATGACTTCATTTTTCTATTCTGGTTCTTGTTTTATTGGTTTGTGGTAATAAGCTATCTATCTCTCTCTCTAGGAATTTCTAAGCAGCCTGGATGAAAATGACATTTGTTTTTCTTGGTTTTGATGGATTAAATAATGCATCTTTCACACATTTGTTTTCCACCACTCTTACGGTTTTGACATTTGGTGCCTGTATAGATTTATATAAACAATGTATTTGTACATGTATAATGTATATCTACTTATTAATATAATAAATCAACAATTCTTTAAGCTATAGTATTAGGGGCTTGAATGACTATTCGTATGAAGGTTTACTTCAAAGTATGGTTGTCAAGAAGTTATTTAGATTGTCGAACAATATGAGAATGCACAGACGCACACATTAGTTTACTTATATATGCGTATTTCAAAGTAATGATAGAAATAGACAATTTTTCTTTTGAATTTTGAACTCAAATTACGATTAACATTATGAGTTCGTGATGTAATAACATTTTTTTTAATGTATTTTATACTGTCATAATAGGGTTTTATATATTTTATTATTACCAAACATTACAAGAATAAGGATATGTATGTTGTACCAGCGTAGGTAAAACTACACATTGATATACATTGACAAATTCTTTTAATTTGTTTATTACGGAAGTTTACCTGGAAATATGAGGATTCATAGGGAAGTTTTTTTGAAAATATGTGTTGTACGTATTTAGTGTTCTTGAGAACTAAGCAGACTAGCATTTGAAATCGGATATTTCATCTAAATGACAAAAAGAGCCAGTATCTCAGTAGTAGGATTTGTGTATATATTATCACCTTATGAATACAGGCAGTTATGCCTTTACAATGTGGAAAATATTGTTTTATGAAAAAAAGTGGCCATTTGGGGTTTTCTTTCTTTTTTTTTCTTTTTTTTTTGAGGAATTTTTGTGATAATTAATTCAGGATTATTTAATGTTTGTGGGATATTTGAGATAGGTATAATGATATCAAGTTGCAAGGTAGGGTATTTAGTAGTGGATGCTGACCTGTTGATATGATTTCATGAATTTACAAGCAATGCTTTCTACACATGAATTATGATGAATGCTTCTAATCTTTGGAAAGTAAGAGCTGGTGGGGTTAAAAATATCCATGAGCATTATCGTCGCTCTATGTAAAAATAATATACCAGTTTAGTGCTATCGAATACATAGATTTTCTGAAGTATTATTTGTAGCCATTTACACTTAAAGGTTGGTTCAATAGTTTGCTTTCTAGGGCTATACAAAATCCAATTAAATATACTCTTCAATAACATCGAGATTTGAGTAATTCTGACATTAGTCAATGTAAGTACTCAATTTGACTGGTTGGGAACAAAAAGAGTTGGTAAATCTTAGTAACTAACAACCACATAATTTATAGTTACATTGCAGTGTTTATAATTATCAATTTAATTAATAATCTATTGATTTCTAAAAAAAAAAAAAAAGGTAATCTATGGACTATCTTTGAAGGGCAAAATTAATAGAAACAAGCCAAACATTTTTGAACATGTTCCATCGAGTTCAATTCTAATCTTCATTTTCCTATTTGTTCAATATACCTTAGAAAAAGAACAGAAATTTACCACTGGAATCGTATTTTATTTCTTTTTTCAGTATATGAATATTTGTCAAGATTTACATATCATTCTTCAGCGGCTTCTTTCTCTTTTTACTTATCAAGATTTTCCTATTTTTTGTATGGAGTTAATGATAGTAGTATTACACAGTGAAAAGAAAAAAAAAATTCTTGCTGTTTTGCAGTAGTTTTCTTTTGAATTTTGTCTCCATTTCAGAAGGACAGTAATCGATGACAATTCCTTGGCCATTTTTGTGGTTTCATCTGGCAACTACCTGAAGTTCTCAAGAAAGTAGCAGTTAGAAAAAGGTTAAAATGGGGATCTAATTTTCTCTCACACTTAATTCAAGAGTTGACCAAAAGAAAAGTGGCTTAGCTTAGTGCCATACACTAGAATGCATTATCGGGATTGATTTTGCCTAGTGCGATTGGCATCTTTTTTGTTTGACCAAACAAACGGTCCAAAACTCCACATCAGAAATTACTACTCCAAGCTTTTATCTTTCTGATAAGCTATTAAATAGTTATAGTACCCTAGTATTACGTAACATATTTTTATCAATCAGATCACACTAAATAAATACTATAAAAATGACTTATCGTATCTATTTGCCTACTTAACGAGATTTAAATTAATTGATAATCATATACAGATATAACTTAACCAACTAATTTTTTTTTCCTATATTTCTACTACTTCTTATTTGGCACGGGACAATACAATAATAATGGAAATAGACAGGCTTCTAGGGTTCTGAACATCGTGACAGTGGCTCTCCTAAAATGTACATTTAAAAGCTCCCAACAACCAAAGAGAGTTTGGATGACTTCCTTGAGGCGAGAAGTGAGATATCATTATGTTGGTTTTGACTTGTTTTTGTTGTAAGCTCTTCTTTCTATGAGAGAGGGAGATTTTTGCTTTCATGGCCCTATGTGATCTGTGCTCAAGTTCAAACGGATTTTGGAAGCAAGCAAATGTTTTTTTTGCCTTTTGCCTTCTTTCTCAACGAGCATCAATTATTACTAGTACTAATGTAACTTAGAAAGCATGTGCTTTCTTAAGAATGTAAGTAACATGATGATGAATTGAAGTATAATTAAAAGGTCAGTGGTTTTGGTTTTTACTTCTAAAAGAAAGCTTGGGTCCTTGTTGTTCATATCCTTTTTACAATCCTTATCCCCAAACCTCCTCCACCCCAAAAAAATAAAATAAAATAAAAGGATCTAAAGTAATATGAACCAAAAAATTTTAAGGGTTATTTTTTTTTTTTTTTACAAAAATTGCTTCGTTCTTATGTCGAATTAGGGGGCAGTGTGTGTCTGTAAAATATATATATATATATATATATATATATATATATAGATAATGAATTGTCAATTGTGCCACCCCATGAGAAATAGAGAAATGTTGTTCTTGTACGAATGTATTTGTTAGTTGTTGAAGCAAAAAATATGTCTTATGTTTGTACGAGATCATTACATTTGGAAATTGACAATGTCAAGGAATTATGTAATCTTATAACCCATATTCACCATTTCACAAATGGCAGCAGATTAGCAAATGTTTTTCTTGTCTCGCGAACAAAATAAAGTTGCTAGAGCCATGATTTTATTATCGGTGTTAGACTCCTAGTTCTAATCTTGAGATATTTTCAAGTATCCACATGAATCATAATTATTGATGCTAATATGGATTTATTTTCTTCGTTTAGTAAGTCATGATGTCTTCTTTTTTCCTTTTTTGGAAATACATAATTGCACAATGTCCCCTCAGATTCAAAATGATGCATATCAACCCTTAATATATTCAAAATGTATCAATTTAATCCAACATTCAATTTACACTCACTTTTTCAGTAAAAAGATGTCACACACCCCCACATGTTTATGAATTAAGGAGTAAAAATTTACACAACTTTTACTTTAAAAAGGACATATATAAGCATTACATATTCATTAACAAAGTTAGCATCAAAATTATAAGGAGCATATAATACGTATGGATACCTTTTTTTACCCAAGTGAAAAGGTTTGGATTTTCATTTGTTTCTCACATTTATTATACTTGACGTAATCTTGACTTCTTAGTCAAAAAAATGATCCGAGATGGGATTTAAAACTAAATCGCTATATTTTGACAAGTGTGTGAGCGATTAGAATATATCAATTTATGTGTCAGAGATAAGAAAAGGATAATTTACGAATATGAGGGACTATTCATGCAATTTCACCATTGAAAACTTGAGTTGTAATAGTAATATAAAATTTGAATTTTTTGAGTTCTTCTTCATTATTTCCAAAAAAAAGAGGGGTTTAGCATCGTCGAAGTCCAAGGTTAGGTTATAATGTTTACTTTGTTGAATATTCGAGTCCTTCTTCATTATTTCCCAAAAAAGGGGTTTAGCATCGTAGGAGTCCAAGGTTAGGTTACAATGTTTACTTTGTCTTGATGTCAAGAAGTTCTAAATACATTTGTCTTTTCTCGCAAATAAGTTGTACATCAATGCTTTTCGTGCTTCGTGCTTCTAGGGGAGAGAACATTGGTAATTTGGTTTGATTGGCACCTTCACCCTCACGGATTAGTCTATAGATATAGTTAATGATACAAAGCACACATACCTAGAAATATGTAAAGACTTCTAAGTTTTAAAATAATTTTGTATTTGTTCTTCCAAATTTCAAGGTTGCATCAGTTGACTGGCTCAATGCAATCCTTTTCTAATTTGGTTCCTACATCCCTTAGGCCTTGTTTATTGTAGTCTGTTTACAATTTATAGTCAATTCAATGCTACGCAAGAATCCTATGGAGTAATATACTATAGAATAGTTTGGATATGCCCGAAGGAAGTGCTAGCAACAGATATGTTCAAAAATTGGAAATAATAGCTCTGTTTGAATAGTATTATTTGAGTTTTTTGGAAGAGCTTTTGTCAAAATATGTTTGGATAGTTGGAAAATTATTTGGCCATAAATCAAGAAAATTTTGGCCAAAAATTTTTTTATCACTTTTTCAAAAACAGTGGTTCAAATTTTCCAACCAAATATTTTCATTTTAAATTTCAAATGTTTTTTCAAACTTTGTAACAATTTTAGGGGCTTTTTACACAATTATTTATAGTAGCAAGCACATTCACGTTTAAAATTTGTTTAGAAATTTTGAAAAAAATCAAGAGTAACAAAATGAGATTCATTGTCGGTGGGTTTTATGGTAGGTTTTGTAAATTGAGCATTGATATCGGACACTGGTTATTTTTACGAGTGTTTGATACTGTCTGAAAATTGAAAATTTACCCAGCATTCGTTGTTTTACAAACGTCCTACATCAGTGCTTGTTCTACAAAATCTATCGACAATGGATCTCATTTTGTTACTTGTGATTTTTTCAATTTTTCTAAGTAGATCTTGAATATAAACGTGATTATTTTTCTGAATAACTGTATAAAAAGTCCCTAAAGTTGTTACAAAGTTTTTAAACAAACAAAAAACTTTTTCACAATTTAAACATTTTTTCACATTTTAAAAAAAGTCAACAAAAAAATTTATTCACTATCCAAACACAAACCCAAAAATTTTTCTCTAGTCAAACACTTTTCAAATTTTCTTACTTGGTCAACAAAAATTGACCAAATAATTATTATGAATAATTTGACCAAATAATGCTATCCAAACAAAACCAATCCATCCGAACAATGGCTGATATTTTAGTGCATCTATTGATGCTTATATCTGAGCACACACTTCTGCATATATGGACAGTGGTAGAGCCAAGAATTTTTTTAGAGGTCAAATCTAGAGTAAGTAGTTAGAAAATGTTATGTCTAAACCTAAGTAACTTATGAACACAATAATTTTGGGGCATAGCTGATTTTTTTGTTAATTTTTAGGAGGCATAGTTAAATTTTTGTTAATTTTTAGAGGGAGCAAAATATAAGAATACAAAAATTTTATTTACAAAAGGTTTTTTTTTTTTTTACAAGTTGGTGTTTTTGGGTTTATTGGGGGGGGGGGGGGGGGCTTTCCTCCGCCCTTGTGTATGGATTACTCATTTACTTGGACAATAATATTGAGTTTATAACATTTGCAGCACTGAATTTCGATACCTGTACTCTCATAAGTAGTTAGATTAATTGTCAATGAATATATTAGGATTGGCAGGTTGAAGAAAAATTGACACGCAATAAATCAAATTTATTGGAAGGAATTTTGTTTGTTTGTGTCTATTTTTCTTCATTTCTTTTTGAAGTCTGAAAGAATGAAAATTGAGGTGCCTAACTAGTGTAATTGTACAATGTTTATATCAAAATAGGAATTAAGGGTAATTTTCCTTGAAAGATTTTATTTTACGTTCGAGTAAATCTTTTCGCCAAATTATTACTGTTCAAGTTTTCCAATTACCACCAAAATTGGTTCCGTCATACATTCAAGACTAATAACTCGATAATTGGCTTCTTACCCTGCATTATAAAATGTCTGCAGATCCACCTTTGTCAACCCTTTTTTAAGTGCACGAAAAAACAAGGAAACTATAAAGAATTAAAAAGTCTTAAAATTATAGATGCAACGATTTTTTATATTTAGGTGTTAGAGAAGTTCTTATACTTCAATAATTTATATTTGTAGTTAGTTCATGGAACCATTGTTTTAATTGTTATGTTATTTACCTAGTCCAGATTTGACTGCTAAGTGGCCTACAATCATTGAACCATCTACCGCCAGAGCTACAAATTTTCCAAGTCTCCATCTTCAATTCTCCATCCTCGTCATGACTCATGCCTGAAGATTCAAGATCAAATAATATAAAAATGAATCTAGAAACTTTCTAAAGCCACCTCCAATTTGAAGAAAAACACTGTGAATAAGATCGTTTGTTCAATTTTTATAATGTCTTTAATATGATATTACATCGTATTAATGTAAAAATATACAAAAATATATAATATTATTTAATCCATACGGCATAATTTTGTATTAAACACTAAAAAAATTCGACAGAAATTTGAACCCCGAAAAGACGGACATATCCCTGCCGTATGTTAGATGTTTGGAAAGCTAAAACGAAAATGTTACGGGACGTTTCGGTCACGTCACGTACGTAATACGACAGTCAACGCGTGACCGACTTTGACAAGTTGGACGGTTAAACCAAAAAGTCAAAAACAGACCAAAAGACAAATGCATTGGACAATTTCTACAAAAATATATAAAGCTAATTACACTAATTAACTATTGCAGAGACCGCAGGAACCCTGCTAGCTGTTTATAGTTGTTAATCACCAAACTTAATTAAATAGGAATATGGATGATAATTTTGACTAAGCATTCTGGATTTTGTTTCTTTTGCTTTTGGATTCAGAGTCGAATGAATGTGCTTTTCATTTTCTTGATTGTCCACGTGAAATAAATCCAATGGCCGCCCAGTGCCGACTGAAGGAGGTAAAAGTATGTTAGTTAATTATCAATCAATTGTACTTTTTATGTTATTATAAGCAATAATAATTTCTGCTATGTCATTACAAACTGATTTGAATCGCGCGCAATGCTTAATCATGGTTGTAAATATTGAGCATATGTATAAGTGAAAAAATTAAAAAAGAGAAATGACAAATAGTTAGACCAATCTATTTGTGTACAATTATAACACTTTTTTTAGATGCATATACTTAAAAATATCTTAATGGTAGTGTTTTGAGAACGGACTGGAGCGATCGGTTCGATTGATTGAACTACGAACGAGCCTGGGCTCAGGCTCCGGTCCAGTTCTCTACAAAAGCTGAAAGATGTTATTGAACCGGCAAAAATCGATCCAACCATGCGAACCAGTTTGAACCGCAAAAACCGTGAATTGTTGATTTTTTGATTTGAGCTTTGCAAAAAATGTTTGTTTTGATGCAAATAGGAGGTCTTGAACCCAAAACCTCCCACTTGTCCTACCAAGTAGCCTACCGCCCAACCAAGTTTGCTTGATGCAATTGCATGTGACAAATTATTCTATTTATTCTTTGTTTTAGATTTCTTTTATTAATCATTTTCAATAAAATTAATTGATTCTCACATTTTTAGTTTATGTCTTTCATTTATCAATCATGTTTAATGAAATTAATTCTTCCTTACTTTTTTAGTTTCTTTATTTCCATCAATCACTGTTTAATGAAATTAATTGATTCTTACTTTTTTAGTTTGACATCCAATTCATTATGAAATCTTGGATTTACTTTTAGCTAAAATCTCTTATACTAAGCCTAGTCCTTTTTTATCAAATGTGTTTAATTATTAATTTATGACTAACATATTTTCCTAATTAAAAGTTTAGCATTTGGCTCCTTTAAGTTAAATGCAAATTCAAATTCAAAATTCTAATATGTTTTTTTGTATTGATTGCCACGTAACATTCATATGATTAGGTTATTTTTTTGTATTAACTACACGTGACTACATTATATTTGTAATTATTAAAATTTCGTCAAGTCGTCCCACTTTGCATAATATAAAAAATTTTAAGAATCATATTTATTTTAATCAACGCATTAAGCGACCAATTTCATGCACAACCAATATTGGGAACCAAAATTACAAATTTTTCCTTAAATATTATGGACCTTTTAATTTTTTACGTGATGAAACATCTATCTTTTATGACTAATATTCTAGGTTTTGGAAGGTATTTTTTTTTTTTTTTGGCCAACATTAACTAGAGCAAAGCCTATTTGATATCCTCAATATTTTTACCCTTTTTATTCTTATTTTTATTTTTTAGTGATGAATTACCATCAAATTAGAATTCTCTATATTGGGGAAAGTATTGATTTGAAAGTATTCCAATGTAGCCGTCTTTTGGATAGTGGTGAAAATAATGATTGGTAATTCTAATATTTTAAGTGTAAGTGATGATTAGTTGCAATTAAATTTTTAGGTATTTGGTTGTATTCTTTTCTCTTTTAAAGTTTTTTTTTATTTTGTTAGTTAATTTTTTTTTTGAGTTTGATGATCGGACTTATATCTTTGTGTTGAACTTTTTGACTTTTTAAGGTTAGATTGAAGAAGTTATCAAGGTAGTGATATTCACATTGGGTGTTGTTGTCTTGTGGTGACAATGAAGGAATTTTGTCATTAAAATTATTTGCCTTCAACATCAATTATAAATTTGATGATAAATATAATAAAATTAGCTGTTAGACTCCGTGATATTTTTTATGAACCTCTTTAACATGTGAAAAGAAAAATAAGCATGTTCTTTAATTAGTATTTGGATTATGCTTATTAATATTATTTATATTTGTAATGAATTTATGAAAAAACTTGTGATGATGTGTTTGATTCTCTAGTTTTCAAGTATGAGTTTTAGGAATTTTCTTATACAATTGTGAAAAAAAAGGTTGAACCACTAGTCCAACTGGTTTAATTGATTGGACCTTGAACCGGACCTCCTCCGGTTGATTGGCCGGTCCAGTTCTGAAAACATTGCTTAATAGTTTAACGCCATACAATCGTATTAATACTTTTGGACGTGTCTAATGACCAAAATGGTGTTTTTAATATGAATTATAATCACATACTCCAAAACGAAATTTCAAAATAGAAGCCCTTTGATTAAAATTACCATGCAGTACCATGCATTTTCTCAAATGGGCGGTTATGCACGCACTACTGTTATTATGATTGTGAAGTGCGAGCATTATGTTAATTTGTACCATATCACTACGAAAGTGGAAAAAGAAAACCAAGATAGCTACTTCATATTTAGAGCTCAACTACTTAGGTGAGATTTGAAATACCAAAGCCACTACAAAGAGACAAAATTTGCGCCAGTTATTTTGCATGTAAATTGAAGGCATTGAGGTATCACAATCGTGAAAGATCAATTTACTTGACCCAAAAAAGACACCATAATTAAAGGCAGTAGAAACTCCCAAAAAAAAAAAAAACAACAACAATAATTGCGAACTACTACTGCCACCTACACAAGAAATTTCCTATGTCATTTTCCTTGAAAATCTGGCATTTTAGTTCACATCTTGAATGCCACATGCCTCCTATCCTTAGTCAAGATCAGTGATTGGTTAAAGATATCAGAACAAAAAGCCAAAAACGACATAGCACACATGAGCCCATTGTTAGTTTGTCACTCTATGTGCTAATATTAGCTATATCAGTTTCGGATAAAATTATACAAGATCAGCATCTTATTCCAGATAGCAACAACAAAATATTAGTCTAGGGAACTCATATCATTTTTTTGATCTGATATTTCTGTTCCTGTTCAACTAAAAATCCAGCTGGCCAAAAAGTATGAAATCCCAAGCTGAAATCTAAGTCAAATCACGTCGTTTTTTAATTACAAATTTGACTTTAATGGTTCAAACTAATTCGTTTATTTTTCACCTTTTAAATTTGGACCATCAACTTGTCCAAATGTCACTTGTAAGGCCCAAGGCCATTTGATCTGATATTTCGGTTCATGTTCAACTAATCAAGCTGGCCAAAAAGTACGAAAAATCCAAGTTGCTGCTGCTTATGAAAAATCCAAGTTGAAGCCCAAGTCAAACGCGTACTTCACAGGAATTAATTACCAAGCAAAATTGTGGAAGATTTTAATTAGAAAAACTGTTTATTTTAATAGTAAATTTGACTGACTTTTCTTAAGATCTGTAGTATTACAGGGTATTAATTATGTTTACTCTAAAATCAGATTGTTATTTTCTTAATTCTTTAGTACTTATTTACTCTCTTACACATGAAAAAAAAAAAGAAGGCCAATAATACTGACAATTTGTGAAAGTTAGTCAAATAAAACAGCTCCATGGTTTAACTCAAAAATCAGCAATTGCCTTTTGGATTGGATTATGGGTGTAATTTAGATTTAACTCTCCTACGTGATTTCAGTCGTTTAATCTAACTCGCTGGGTTAATTTCTTGTGAATACTGGAAAAAAAAAAGTCAAATAAAACAGAAATGTAAATGGGTGGTCCTATGGGCGCCCACAGGCTTACAGGCAGTAGCACTTGGTCCCCATACGAAGCTCGAGAGAAGTTCCATCTATAGCACCAATATCAACAGCCTTCAAGAATTTCACAGTAGATTATTGTGATTATAGTAACTGGGAAAATGTTAACAGACCAAAACCACATGATTTCAGTGGCAACAAATATGACTTCCGATCCTAATATACAACTAGTGACAACTACAGAAACAGGACCACCATATATCAACCTAGGAAAACCATCTACGTTGAAATTATGAAAGTGAGATGGAGTAACGACACATCTTTGTTCAACAAATTTTTAGAAGTATAATAGACATGTAAATTGGAATTGAGTTGGAATCGCGAAGTGTCACTGAAACTTGTACACATATTTGAAACATTGTTACTAGCATCACATGATATTATGAATGGTCCTAATTTTTAAGCCTACCAGCTCAATAATCATGCTATAATTGATTCCTAAATGGCACAAAACAGACATTTCCCTCACCCCCGGGCATTAAGAAAAGAATCAGAATAAATTGTTCGATGAGAATGCCAATTTGAGTGGCTGGAAAAAGCTTATCTTTCCACTTGAAAGATTCAGAATGCTCTCTCACTTTTGGTTTCTGGATTCGAAGTGACCGACCACGGAATTTTTTCCATGGTCCATACATAATTCAGTGTTCCTTTTTGACGAAGAAAATTGAGTCAATAATGTATCACTAAGTATCAGAAGTAGGTTGGACCAAAAGATTTTTTGTCCTTGATATATATTATTCATGTATATTTCCTGTTTCGTAGATATTCTGAAACTTGTAATTTAAAAGCGAGAGAAGGATATTGTATGTAACTTAATGTGCATGCAAGGAAAGGAATATATTGTTGGCCTAATTAATCTTTGGATTAATGCAACACATAACTAGTCTAGTCCACAACAATGTTCTAAATTTTGGCCTATCACAAGTTAGTTCCTATAGAGTTTGCCAAACATTGTTCTTCAAACCCATTAATTGCTGTAGGGTTTGGCAAATATTTTTCTTCAAAACTAACTCTTGGTCCATGACGAACTAGTTGGTGCAGTGTCGGCCAAACATTTGCTCAAAATTAACCTTATCCAGAACACGTCTTTATGCCAAACATGATTTAGAATATTGATTTTTTGAAAATTATGGTTGAATATCAGAACTTGCTGTCCTGCATAATGTTGATTTTAGAGTTAAAAAATGGACCTAATATTGCAGAAAAATAACAAAAAGTCAATGAAAGCAAAAGTTTGAGGAGAACCATGCGAGCCTACAGTACAAAAATGAAAACGGCCGCCACCTACTATCGTTGAAAATAAATAAAAATTGTGATTTGTGTGTAACAAATAAACTTTCAAGAATACGTAATTATTTTCTACTCAAATCTACAAATTATGGTTTAATTGATAGCATATTTCTTGTTACCTTGCGATACGTGCACCTCACATGACAACATCAAATCCAATTTGAGGTTTCTGGGCCGACTGTGTTATGTTGGAAAAAAAATTGAAAAAGGAAATAAAGAGAAACTCGCAGTTTTTGTGGGGCCATTTTATAATTAACCCTTTTTTGTGCAGATGTTGTTGAACTTGCACTAGCTTATACATCTACAAAGAATAGTAGTGCTTTGTATTTTGTTAATCTCTGCATAAAATAACTCCACTTAAGCTTTTAGTTATAATTCAGAATTCAAGAACGCAAAAGAAATATACAAGAAAATTATGAATGGTTAACATATCGTTTATTTGGACGCTTGCTGGTGTGACAATTGCTATGGTTCTGTCTCTATTGTCAAGCCAGATTTCCATGCAGATTTGCTTGTGTTGTAATATCAAATCAGGTTTGGACTAATGGTTGGAATTTGAAGGAATTAAAAATCTTTTTGCTGCTTTCGACCTCAATACTTTGCGTTTGTATGTGGAATATCTAATTTTTTTTTTTTTTTTGTCAAAATGTGGAATATCTAATTACCTTTCAAACTTTCGGTGTGTTCGTGGAAGAATCTCTTAACCATCCATTTCTTCCAAGCCCGTTCACTGGGAAGATCTGGGTTTTCATCGTAGCTATAGCATATATATCAGCTGACAGTACATGGCCAATAGAAATTTTATACACGGCCAAATTTTGTATTGATGAAGTGCAAAGAACTGAAACAACATGATAATTTTATGTATAGTGAATTATTATCTAATTAAGCATGTCCTAAGAACTAGTGCTTCTGATTCACTGCAATGATATATTGTGTTATTAATTCTCACACATTAATCTCACTCAAGTGGAGAAGAAAAAAGAATGGACCATAGGCGCAGCCTCAACCATCCTTTCACAAAGTAGTATGGAATGCTTTGAAATATGCGGTTTCTCTTCTCTTTCAAGGTGCATGAACATGAAAGCATGTAATGCAGAAAGCTTTCAAACAGTTCCATTTTACTTGCCACCAGAGAAGAACTGAATAAAAGGACATAACTCGGATGCACATGACTGAGATGGTCTGCTCGCATGCACGCAACTGAGATATCTATCTTCCCTAAGTGTCATCCAACATCCTAGCTGCGCATTTCCAATTTGAGTAGGAGAAATAAAAAGATGATAGCTTGAGAGAGAATTCACTTCTACATTGTGTCATTAGCTCATTGTTGCACATGCACACCTTTCTACTAATAGCACAAAAATACGATGAATTTATTCAAATTACAAAAGACACAATAGATGATTAGCTAAGAGGAAAAGAATGTTAGAAAATAGTCGATGCTTGAATATGGGATCTGTCTTTTCCTCCTTTTTTTTCCCTTATTCTAATTTATTTGAAAAGAAGATCAGATTTTATAAACAAAAATTGCCTTCTACACTACTAGGTACTTAAAATAAATTAAAGTTAGTGTCCCTATCATCTTCCTCTTGAGCCTTCAGCTGCGTCCAGTATGATTCCTAATATTAATTACCTTGCAGACCTACCAAAAAGACACCGTCCACAGGAGACAAATTTGAGCAAGGCCTGAGGCTTCCTTCCTCTTGCTTTTAAACGTGAAAGCTACAAGGAAACAAGTTAATAGGCCATGAATTCCACGTAAGTGGTTTGATTTCCTAAAGATAGGCGCCAAGTCATCATTGCCATACAGGACTACCTTAACAGACACACATGACATTGTTTAAGAGAAGATGACGGAGTTAAAAGTACCACACCATTTTGGTGCATGTCTGAGTATCTTTGAAATATTTTACTTTTGTTTAATATAATGAGTTGTAAAAGAATATGGCTGGATAAATTTAACTCAATTTATTCGAGTGCCTTTCTTCGAGTTACTCTAGAAGCTTTCCAGCAAAGCAAGCTCCTTGATCTTGGTTCCAGTGTCCTGTAAAGCAAGCGATTAAAGAAATTTCTCCAAAATTTTCGATGACATCCAATTTATGCCTATTAAAAGTGATCCATAGCTTTCAAACATTCTCCACCATCACTTTGTAGCCTTAAAATTACTGCTTTTTTTCTTTTCTATTGGCCTTAAAAGTACTGCAATTCTACTTATACCAGCAATTTAACCGAAGTAGATCAAAGATAAGGAAAAGACAAATGTGAGAATTAACCATATTTGCCCCATGTTCCATGTGTCATGTCCCGTGTTCAGAACGCAATACCGCCATCCCCTAAGATAAGCGAAGGCACAAGACAACAAAGTTCAAAGCATCTCTAGCCATCTCATAGTAATAAGTTCTTTTAAATCCACAAGTACAAAATTATCCACAATAATAGCATTGCAATCTTCCAAAACACAACCAAGATCAGACCTACTACAAATCATATGTAATATTCAAATCGTATCACTAAATAACCTAATAAAAATCATTGTCTAACCAAAGACCGTCTCCATCCCCAATTACCACCTAGCCGAGCTATCAAAACCATCCTAATTGAATTCATCATTAACGACATAGTAAAAGCAAAGGAATGAGTAAAACTCAGTCAATAAGTTGTACATGCATCTCTTTATTGGCCTAAACATGTTACATACACATTTTAAATGGTCATTGAATTATTCATGTAAGTTACAAAGACGTGGTCAACATAAATACTTTAATAGCAAATCATACATAACAAATACAAAAGAAAAGAGTTCGAGTAATAAGTCAACAATTGTCCTCAAATATCAAGTTGTTAACTTGATCAATTAACTCAATTCATAATGTTGACTACCACACAGTTAGCCTAGTTCATATTGCTAACTACAAAGGGTTAGCACATTTTATAATATCATAATACTAGTTCTATATGAGGAACCAGTACATTCAAATGTCACCATATACAAGAGCTCAATCAAATAAGTCATCCAAATTGTTCAAATTTGACCATAGTTATTTATCCATAGCAAATTATTAACTTACATATACTCATGCCACTTTGATATATATAAAATAGCTTTCAAAGTCTCAAAAGTTTGATAAATACATTTTCAAAAGATGAAGAGTAGATCCATCACTTACTTTGGTCCAAAGTTTACTAGTTCAAGTAATCGGAAAGATTGTTATCTTCTTCATTTAAACATGATAATAAAATACTCAATTATGATCCTAAACATACCAAGCTATGCTAATTTATCATAAAAGGAGCCTAACCTAGCCTTAATCCAACCGAATTAAAGACCATTTTTATTTCTCATATTTCCAACCATCAAGAGCCATCAATTCCACCTCCTATAACCATGTAATTGCATTAAAAAAATTTGAAAGCAAAGCGCTTAACTCAATCATTTATTCTATGCCAAATCATTGTTCTCTCATTCCAACACTACAAGAAAAATGACTTTTTGTGACAACATTCTCAGTGACAACAAAAAACTTTGTCACAGTTGATATATTTTAGTGACGACATTCGATCTTCTCACAGATGACCTCAAATACACTAGTCATTAGTGACAACCTAGGATCAGTCGTCACAAAATGATGTGGCGCATAAGTGATAGCATGGCGGGAAATTGACTTTGTGACAACATAAGAAAAGTTGTCACTAAAACGAGATTTTCTATGATGACATCTAATGTCGTCACAAATGAGCTTAAGTAGAATTTTCATTAGTGACAAGAATAAATGGTCGTCACAATTGACACACATCTGTGACGACATTCGTGCCGTCAAAGATAAGTTTGAGTCGACTTGTCGCAAGTGACAACATAATAGTTGTCACTGTGACGAACTTTAGTGACGACTTTTGGAGTCATCACAAATAAGCTTCAATACACTAATTATTAGTGACAACATGTCTATGTCGTCACAATTGAATCACTTCAGTGATGACAATGATGTCGTCACGGATGAGTTCAAGTAGACTAGTCATCAGTGACAATATGATACTTGTCACTGTTGACACACTTTTGTGACGACATTTGATGTCGTCACAAGAGAGCTCAAGTGGATTGCTTACTAGTGACAACGTGTGTATGTCGTCACAGTTGAATCATTTTAGTAACAACATTAGTGTCATCACAGATGAGTTCAAGTAGAATGACTGTTAATGACAACATCAGAGTTGTCACTACTGACACACTTCAGTGACGACATTGGTCTCGTCACAAATGAGTTTAAATAGATTGTCGTCAGTGACAACATCGTAGTTGTCATTGTTGACACATTTCAGCAACGACATTTGGCGTCTTCACAAATAAGTTCAAATGGACTAATTATTAGTGACAACACATGTATGTCGTCATAATTAAATTACTTAAGTGATGACATTGGTGTCGTCACAGATGAGTTTAAATTGACTAGTCGTCAGTGACAACATCGTAGTTGTCACTGTTGACATACTTCAGTGACGACATTTGGTGTCATCACAAATGAGCTCAAGTGGACTGTTATTAGTGACAACACATGTACGTCGTCACAGTTGAATCAATTTAGTGACGACATTAGTGTCGTCACAGATGAGTTCAAATTGATTGGTCGTTAGTGACAACATCATAGTTGTCACTGTTGACACTCTTCAGTAATGACATTTGGTGTCGTCACAAATGAGCTTAAGTGGATTGTTATTAGTGACAACACGTGCATGTCGTCACCATTGAGTTCAAATAGATTAGTAGTTAGTGATAACATGGTTTGGTAGTCGCAATTGACACATTTCAATGACGACAATATTTGTTAATGTCTAAAAGATATGTTCATTAATTCCACCATGTGATCTTGATTTTTGCAATTTATCAAATATAATAAACCAATTTTGTTAATCCTACTATGGCATCCTATGTTTTGCAAGTTAGCCCATATTTGATAAACCAATTTCATTATGTCTATTATGGCTCCCTGTCATTTGCAATTGGGCCCCATATATGATAAAATAATTTCATTAATTGTAATATTACACCCTCTGTTTTGCAATTTAGCCCCAAAATAAGAGAAAATAAGCCTATAGCTACTTCACAAGATAAAACACCATAAACAAAAGCATTACAATTTACGCGATTATTATTCTCATACTAACACTAATTATTGAATTCTAATCAAATAAATTATAAAGTTTTGAACATAAATTAAGCATGACTACTTAATGTATTATAAATAGTAAGAAAATTATGTTTTACTAAATGTTGAATCAGAAGGTCTTTTTTTAATTTTTAGAAAAAGAACTATTAATTTACTTACTTTTTGTACTTAATAGATACCAACAGTCTAAGGAGAATTAAAATTGAAATTAGTTGGTATGCTTAACCATAGGAGGAGTATAGTGACTCTGGCTTCTGAGGCTTCACTCAAAAGCTCCAAAGAATTTATGTGCCTAAATTAGCCGATCTAGGTGTACAACAATGAGATGAATAAATTAGTAACTATGTTTGTTGTGGGGGAAAAAGAAGTTTAGGGGAAAGGTAGAAGTGGGAGGGGGAATGAGCGTAGTGACCGTCAAACATGGATCATAAGACGAGGAAAAGAAGTTGTGATTGTTAACCATATTCCTAAGACAAGGCAAAGAGACAGTTAACCATTACAAAAATTTAATAACATTGTCACTGATCTTACTGCTGGAATGAGTGCCATCATTGATTCATTTCATGTAAAATGCACTTGATAATTCTGTATGTGTGTGTGTGTGCGTGCATGCACGCATGTGTCTATGTATGTATATATGTGTGCGTGTATGTACCCTTTGTGGGGTTAACGTGTCAACCAGCATGTTGACCCAACCTGATCCATTTCCAATTATGTCGTTAACATGTTGATCCAATACAGATAAATTATCATCCTTAATCACATTGTTTACTACTAATGAACCAGTATTTTACCAAATGGGTTCAATATATGTATTGGCAAATTGTTTTTATTATTTGATCAACTAAATTGATCGTCAAACTGTCACTTGTACATAATTGATATAACTGTAAAATGAGTAAAAAAAAATTTCATTAAAATATTTTTTTAATCATAAACATATCTTTTTATTGAGTGCCTGAATTTTGTAGTATGACTTGAATTATGACCAGACCATATTTTTGTGAGATAAAAAAAAGAAAAAAAGAGAAAAATTGGCAAAAAAATTTGAGGTCCATGATGGAGCGAAGGGCGAGGGCCAACGCTGGTATATGAGGTTGTAAATAGATTATTTTAATATAATTTGTGGAAAAAGAAATAAAACTTCAAATAATAGAAAAGCTTAATCACATATAGATGAGGAGAGGAAAAGAAAAAAAAAAGATATATGAGGAAAGAGAGGGACGAAATACTTGCAAGAAATTAAAAGAGGGAACACAAAAATTTGGACAAAAAATTGCGCAGTGTTTAGGTGGGAAAACACTTAGCCAAATGCAGACAAAATCTTCTCCCCTCTCTCTGTCCACCTCCTAGGCTCTGTCTTCTTTCTTTCCCACCTTCCTTAGCGAAATTCGAATAAAGTTTCAGATCAGCTGTAAGGCTAGGAAGTTGAAGAAGATGATTTCGTCTAGTAGAGAAAGGCACCTCACTCGTTCTCTCTACTCACACTATTTCTATGTAAACTCCTAGCTTTTCCACTTCAAAACCTATTCCAATCCCACTCAAATGCCACTGAAATTGTCCAAAATTAGCTTGTCTCTCCACTCTGATGAAAGTAGCTTCAAGTTTAGGAATAATTCCAAATAACATTAGGGGTTAAACGACCCATCTGATGAAAAAAAAATTTTAGGGGTTATTTTCGTGGATAATTTTAGGGCTTACATGGTATTCTGTCTCTCATCCTCACTAGTTTGTTTACCTTATTTTCCATTTGTTTACTTATTGTTGTCTTTATTCATATGTAGTAGTATTGTTCATAAATTTATTTTTTTCTTTTTTGTCTTGGATGATTGACTGATATGTTTTTGTTAGATGAGGATGCCAAGAACTCTTCTTTTGTGAAGAGGCACAAGAAACCTTGATTAAAAGTGCTAGCAGTTATAAGTCCTTCATCTTTTTACAAGCACATTTCTAGATTCTAAATCTAACGAGCCTTTGTTCTAATTCTAGTGGGGTTAGAAGCAAAATTTGGCCTCATTGTGGTTTATTTGTGAATTATTCTGCTGTGAGTAAACATACAGTTGAGTACTAAAAGACATGCATATGCTTGCATAGAACATGGTGTCATTTGTTTAAGGAGAAATTGATCTAAATATTTGAAATATAGGTTAATGTGGTAGCATCAATGTGCACATATGAAAAATGCTACAAAATATATTTAAAGAGTCCAGCTTGAGCAAAGCTGTCTAACCACCAAGCCACACGTGCATACACTAACTTCACACTCTGTAATTTTGTGGCACAGGTCTTTTACTTTAAAAGCTTATGCTAAAGTACAAAATTAAACTGTTTCTATGCATTAATCCACTCAACCTGATGAACTGCTAATTAGATGAAGTGATGGACCTCATCTGATCACCCAATATTTTCAGACAATTAAAGATCTTGGGTATTTTTCTATCAGAGTATTGGTTGGCAGATATGCAATGTGCTGATGAAGTAGTCAGTGCACAGCTTTGTGCTGAATAAGGTTTTTTTTTTTTTTTTTGATAAGTTTGAGGCTTGATATATTTCAATACAAACGATTAAGGAGTTTTTTGGACGACAATCACTTTTGCAAAGAATGATATTGGATTGGTTCAAAGGTATGGTTGTTACGAGCTCTGGACCTGGACATCATAATTATGGTTGCATGGTTATCTGTTGTTTTCGTGATATGATAAATGGTCTTGGCTTGCCAAATAACATAGTTTAGCACCTATCTGTTTCATTAGTTTTTCGTAAAACGAATAGGCCTTGGATCCATACAATGCTGGGCTTTCGCATTGTAAGACTGTAGAGACCAAAAAAAGGTTGAAGTCGAGCCAAACCAATTGGTCTACTAGTGCCCCTTTTTATATTTTTAACTTTTATGAGAAAGTATGAATAATAAAAATATCGGATGCTCATTGTGTTACATAGTAGATAGAAATTCATGAGAAATGAACATATTTAAAACAATTTATGAACAACCAGTAAATTTAGACATAAAGTCATGTGTAAATAAGGACAAGGCCCCAATCTTGTGTTTTGACACCATTCTGTTTTTACGTTTGGGTTTCGAGAGTGCGTAGGGTATAAGGTACATAACTCATGTTCAGCATGTTGTGATGTAAAACTAAAGACTGATCCAAACATGTCTGGTTCTCCAAATATTCTACCATATTATGTTGAATGTCCAAATTTTTGTCTTAAGATAACTGAGCCTCAAAGGGAATAGAGGTTTGTTTTCTCAAATGTTTGGGAAGAGTTCCAAAATTTGATATGGTCAACCAAGCAAATATCTTTGAACTTCTTGATATGAGTGTGACAGCCCCACCTTACCCAGAGGCTCACCAAAGGACTTAGCGGATTGCCTGCCTAACTCTCGCCAGGACTCAAATCACGCACTCGCTTAAGACATACAAACATATTTAACTCAAAATAAATTACATTCATATAATTCACTTGAAAGTACAAGTATCACTAATATGTTTTACACACCCAAAATTTAAATAGTATTTACAATAATAGCCTAAACAATTGGGCTATCAAAATACATAAAACAAAACATTTACTACGTCCAAAATCAGCTTTTCCAGCGTTAATATTTTAGAAAACCTGGTTAAAGAAAACAAATAAACAGAATGAGCTATAATAGCCCAATGAGTGCTCAAGTCAAGCAGCATACCAATCAACAAATAAACATTTAAGGGTAATAATTAACAAATTCAATAAACAATGAATAAGTAATGTGAAGTGTCATATAATCAATGGCAGATACAAGCTCACTACGGGAGTAAGCTCAACCGCAGGAGTATCAATCATTGAACAAGATAACATGGGTATCGGGACCGAATTAATAGCTCAGGTCTGCGATACTTGAAATTTCAATCCAGAGTTACCCTCTTTGAGGAATGAAACTCATATAGGAAAGAATATCACTCACCTATAACCCTCAAGACCTTATATCACCCCAAACACACTAGGTTGACTAACCGTCGAGTAACGGTGAAGTTAGCCACAGAAGTCCAAATTCATTCATAAAGTTCAAACTTGAGTTAGCCTCTTCGAGGACTTCACTCAGATATAGAAATTAACACTCGCCGATAACGCCCAACACCTTATATCTCTCCCGTACACACCAAATTTGAATAACCGTGGACTAACAGTGAAATTAACCACGGAAGTCGCATGCACAAACAATCACATTAGAGCAATGAAGCATACAACATTTAGCGGAAGAGGTGCGATAAAGTACACACCTATCCTCAAATAACACATGTCATTGAATAATATTTACAAGCATAATATATCATTTTACGCAATATGCATACACAGAAACACTCACCTGAAGTGTTTAGGAAAATATTTCGTAATATGGTCGGGTTTCACTTCCGAATCCTGAAATTCAAAAGAAAATAGTTGTATAAAACCTAACTAAAATTAAGTAATTTAATAAGGAAATTCGAGAAATACCCCAAGTCTTTCTAGAGTTTAATTGCTAGGGTTTTGGAGTTTAAGGTTTTACTCTAGGGTTTAGGGTTTTCAAAATTAGGGTTTTGCTCGGAAAGATTCGATTCACTAATGGTTCATTGTTGGAAATTTCTGCACTTTCAAATCACTAAATTACAACTTATATAGCTTTAAATCATAACCTATTCACTTTTTACTTCTTAGGTTTTATCGAAATTTCGGCAGCATTTCTCCTATAATCGGACTAACCCAAAATTTTAACCTGCAAAGAAAATAGCCAACCAACTCAATTTCAAATAGTTCTACAACTTCTATGTCAAAATCAATCCAATTTCACTCAAATTTGCCATCAAAACACATGAACCAAACCAAGGTTTTTCAACTGATCATTACTTAATTCTTGTCATATCAAAATTTAAACACTAGCTATAAGTTATACAAGCCTATACATCATAATCATGGAATAAAACTTCATTTTCATAGCTTAATTAATCATACTAAACATCAAGAACATGGGTATAAATCTACATAACTACAACTTATACTTGGAAAGAATAAGAAAAGTTCATGGTGAATACCTTCAATAAGTCAAGATCTTTGCTTAGAGATGAGTTTAATTCTTTTCAATGGAAGAAAATTGATCAAAATGGGGAGAAAAAATCTAAGAAAATGAAAGCAAAATAGAGGAAAAGAGAGAAGAGAGGGCCGGCCAAGTGAGGAGAAAAAAAGAGAAAAATGAGCTAAATAAAGAAGAAAAGAAATGAAGAAAGAATTGGAAAAGCAATGACCAATCATAGCAAGACATACTTAAGTGTAGAGCTTTGACTTTCTTGCACTTTAGACTCCACTTGGCTAAGTATAAATAGAAGTAGGATTTAACATTTATCTTCCATTATCTAGCAAGATATCTAGGGTACAACTTCTAAAGGAAAGAGTACAACATGCTACACATAATAGAAATCATTCTAGTATTTGATTCTTACTAATTTCGGTTCTCTTTTTTTTTTCTACTAATAGATATAATGCGAATTAAATGGTTTTGCATGAATTTCTAGGGTGTTACATTCTCCCCCTCTTAAAAGAATTTCGTCCTCGAAATTCTATCTTAATTTTCGAATAGCTTGGCTAAACAATAGAAAAATAAGAATCGTACCTTCAAGACCTGCTGACGATTCCTGGGCATCACGCTTATCTAGAGCATAAACTCGAACCGGCACCCTTCGCTCGTTTTCACTTTTTTTGGCTTTATCAAGATCCTTGTGCCCTGGTTGAGTTATACCCTATCCACTAGCCGTCTGTCTTGGGCAATGCCTCATTTGATGATCGGCACTACCGCAAAGTAGACATTTAAGGTTTTTCCTCCAACAATTTTCTTCAGTATGATTACCTTTACCACAATATCTGCAAGCAACTTGAATCATTGGAGGTTGAGTTTCTTTCGAAGTGTCCTCCTTTCGTTCATTTCCTAGTGGAGTTCTGCCCATCGGAGCCCCTCTTGTCCATCCAGATTGGGCACCTTGCCCAATTCTGACTCCTCCAGTTCCTCTTCCCGTCTTAGGGGCTGGAGCACTTTCGGTTGATAGGCAGGAATCACTAGTACTTTCCCTGTTTCCTCACTTGTATCGTCCGAACCAAGGATTTTGTCTCTTCCACTTGCTGCGCTTTTTCTAGCGCGGCTTCATAAGTATCCATAGTAGTAGCGGCAAGGGCATCCTGAATCTTCAAATTTAAACCTTGAATAAATCGCCTTTTCCTCCGTCGTTCTGTAGTTACTAACTCGAGAGCATATCGAGACAATTTTGTAAATTGAGGTTCATATTCTACCACATTCATTAATCCCTGTCTCAACTTCAAAAATTTATCCTCCCGCTTCTCTTGTACTCATACAGGGATATATTTTTCCTTAAACTCTCGGGTGAAATTGGCCCACGTTCTTGGGGTCTGGTATCGTTCCCATTTAGTATTTACCAAATTCCACCAAGGTGTAGCAGCACCTTCCAACTGAAATATAGCAAACGTCACCTGCCTTTCATCAGGGTATTTTAAGGCAGCGAAAATTTTCTCAATATCTTCTAACCATTTTTCAGCAATTTCAGGGTTTGGACCGCCGTTGAACTTAGGAGGGTTAAATTTTTGAAATATTTCTAAAGTGATGTCTTCCCCTACTATTGGATTTCTATGAGGTTACCGACCTCTATTCATGGGTTTTGCCGATTCCCAAGTTGGGTCAAAACATCAGTCATGCAATTTAACACTGCTATCATCGGGTCAGCCCTAGGGTTTGGGTTTTCGCCCGACATGGTGTCCTCTTCACGATCTTGTCAACAGGGTCGTCCTCTCCCTCGACTCGCCATCATTCAATATTCTAAAATAATATTAACTAGTTATTTCGAGATCCACATAATCATTAACGAGACATATTAAATGCACCAATTCATGAATAAGACAAGGAAAACAAATATCATGCCAAATAGAATCACATATATATACATGTTATTCAATTTATACATTTCAAAAGTCCTGCATATAAAACATAGTATGACATACATAGGTTCAAAAGTTTTACATACAAAACATAATACACATACAAAGCATAACAAAACAAACATAATTCTTTGTAAATATTCCTATCTAGTGATCTAGGCTAATTGTACGGATCCAGCAGAGCTCATAACTTCAATGGGCTCCCTCTTTGGCTCGTCCTCAGGAGTCTTCCCGGCCCCAAGAGGTGGATACGCGGCCTGCCCCGATTCTACATGCTGTGCCTCATCTCGTGCCTCACCCAGTACATAGTCTATCATCATGCCACTCTCATCTACAAGACGTCCAGTATGATCCCGAACATGCTGCACAACGTGAGTAAGTCGGCCCCCCGTATCGTGGTACTGCACTCGGAAAGCATCGGTTCTCTGCTACTCACTTTATACTCTATTTGACCACATCCAAAACATGCTCCTGTCTTCCATCTTCGTTTATCGGAGTGTATTCCAAAACAAAAGTTACACACCTTCACTCCCGTTACATTCTTCTTAATCAAAACATTGACTTTAGAGGTTGACCAAGGTTGATTGATGTTAACATCACTTGGGTTCCCATGTGGTTTAGGATTTGGACAATCGTTCACCTTGTGACCTATCTCTCTACAACCGAAACAAGTTTCTATTTTCCATCTACATTCTCCTGAGTGTACGCTATTGCAACCTTTACATATCTTGACTTTCTTAAAGGTGCCATTCTACAATATAACAGGGATTAGAGCTAGACTATCTAGACTAAGCGATATATACTAAATAATCTATAGCAAAGTAAAGCTAAACCTATATAGAAGAAACTACGAAAATTCCTCAATCATCAATAATAGGTACTCGAACACGGATCTCAAAACTAAGTCAACCCACACTAAGGTTGGCCACCCCGAAGTGTGAATCAACTAGCCCCAACAATCCTGTCCAATGTATACACTAACCACCCAAAAGAATCAACAAATATTTATACTTAAAGAATCACAGATAAAATTCAAGCTTAAGATATCATTTAAACACTAGCTATTCCAAATTGTATGAGCATAGATAATTAATTATCTAAAATGTATATCGAACCATCTATATCATACCATTTAACCATTCACTAACACTTCAAATACTTAATACCACCACTTACTAATATGACACACCTAATGTAATAGAGTCAATATCCACCAGTACCAAAACCAATCACAAAAGAAAACATTCTATGTATCCCAATTACAACTAGAGGTTCACTTATTACTAGCCAGCTAGTACTTTCAAATCTGAACAAACTAATATAAAATAATGTTTAAACTTAAGATCTAATAAGGGTCAAACTTAAACTCTTCAAAGATTCAAACTTAAGTCCTGACAAGATTCAAACCTAGGCTCTAATACCACCTGTGACAGCCCCACCTTACCCAGAGGCGCACCAAAGGGCTTAGCGGACTGCCTGCCTATCTCTCGTCAGGACTCAAATCACGCACTCGCTCAATACATACAAACATTTTTAACTCAAAGTAAATTACATTCATATAATTCACTTGAAAGTACAAGTATCACTAATATATTTTACACACCCAAAATTTAAATAGTATTTACAATAATAGCCTAAACAATTGGGCTATCAAAATATATAAAACAAAACATTTACTACGTCCAAAATCAGCTTTTCCAGCGTTAATATTTTAGGAAACCTAATTAAAGAAAACAAATAAACAGGATGAGCTATAATAACCCAATAAGTGTTCAAGTCAAGCAGCATTCCAATCAACAAATAAACATTTAAGGGTAATAATTAACAAATTCAATAAATAATGAATAAGTAATGTGAAGTGTCATATAATCAATGGCGGATACAGGCTCACTACGGGAGGAAACTCAACCGCAAGAGTATCAATCATTGAACAAGATAACATGGGTATCGGAACCGAGTTAACAGCTCAGGTCTGCGATACTTGAAAATTCAATCTAGAGTTACCCTCTTTGAGGAATGAAAATCATATAGGAAAGAATATCACTCGCCTATAACCTCCAACACCTTATATCACCCCAAACACACCAGGTTGACTAACCGTGGAGTAACGGTGAAGTTAGCCACGGAAGTCCAAATTCATTTATAAAGTTCAAACTTGAGTTAGCCTCTTCGAGGACTTCACTCAGATATAGAAATTAACACTCACCGATAACGCTCAGCACCTTATATCTCTCCCGTACACACCAAATTTGACTAACTGTGGACTAATAGTGAAATTAACCATGGAAGTCGCATGCACAAACAATCACATTAGATCAATGAAGCATATAACATATAGAGGAAGACTTGCGATAAAGTACACACCTTTCCTCAAATAACACGTCATTGAATAATATTTACAAGCATAATATATCATTTCATGCAACATGCACACACAGAAACACTTACCTGAAGTGTTTAGGAAAATATTTCGTAATATGGTCGGGTTTCACTTCCGGATCCTGAAATTCAAAAGAAAATAGTCGTATAAAACTTGACTAAAATCGAAGTACTTTAATAAGGAAATTCGAGAAATACTCCAAGTCTTTCTAGAGTTTAATTGCTAAGGTTTTGGAGTTTAAGGTTTTACCCTAGGGTTTAGGGTTTTCAAAATTAGGGTTTTGCTCGGAAAGATTCGATTCACTAATGGTTCATTGTTGGAAATTTTTGCACGTTCAAATCACTAAATTACAACTTATATAGTTTTAAATTATAACATATTCACTTTTTACTTCTTAGGTTTTACCGAAATTTTGACAGCATTTCCCCTATAATCGGACTAACTCAAAATTTTAACCTTGTAAAGAAAACAACCAAATAATCCTAATTTCAAGTAGTTCTACAACTTTCATGTCAAAATCAATCCAATTTCATTCAAATTTGCCATCAAAACACATGAACCAAACCAAGGTTCTTCAACTAATCACTACTTAATTCTTGTCATATCAAAATTTAAACACTAGCTATAAGTTATACAAGCCTATAAACATCATAATCATGGAATAAAACTTCATTTTCATAGCTTAATTAATCATGCTTAACATCAAGAACACGGGTATAAATCTACATAACTACAACTTATACTTGGAAAGAATAAGAAAAGTTCATGGTGAATACCTTCAACAAGTCAAGATCTTTGCTTAGAGAGTTTAATTCACTTTCAATGGAAGAAAATTGATCAAGATGGAGAGAAAAACTCTAAGAAAATGAAAGAAAAAGAGAGGAAAAGAGAGAAGAGAGGGCCGGCCAAGTGAGGAGAAAAAGAGAGAAAAATGAGCTAAGTAAAGAAGAAAAGAAATGAAGAAAGAATTGGAAAAGCAATGACCAATCATAGCAAGACATACTTAAGTGTAGAGCTTTGACTTTCTTGCACTTTAGACTCCACTTGGCTAAATATAATTAGAAGTAGGATTTAACATCTATCTTCCATTATCTAGCAAGATATCTAGGGTACAACTTCTAAAGGAAAGAGTACAACATGCTACACATAATAGAAATCATTCTAGTATTTGATTCTTACTAATTTCGGTTCTCTCTTCTTCTTTTTTCTACTAATGGACATAATGCGAATTAAATGGTTTTACATGAATTTTTAGGGTGTTACAATGAGTGTATGTGTGGGGTATCATAGTAAATTTAAGTCCATCTTATGTTAGTTATGCATGGTGTCTCACATCATCATATACATATAGATCTTATTTCTATGTTTATCATAGTAGTTGCATTCCTTTGATTTATAGTAACCTTTCTGTGATTAACTTGCAGGGATCTCAAAAGCCTTGGCTATAGCTTATTTAAATTGTCTTCTGGAAGATAAAGTCTACTTTTTAGGAGGGATATTCTGGAGAGAACTTGGACTTTTTTCAAGGGTTCTTCCTAACAAGTGGTACAAAAACTTTTCCTAATACAATTTTTCTGTTTTAATTATTGTTGTAGGAGTATATAGTTGAGAAGATTTCTGAGACTCTGAAATAGTTAATTGTCTCCTTTAATTTATTGTCTTCTTAGTCTAAATTATCAACTACCAGATTTATCTATTGATTTTTGAGTTAGTAATGCATGGAACTAGACGTTTTTGTGCTTTCTTTACTATTTGTACTGATAATGAAGATTATGGTATGTGATGGAAAATATCCTTTTGTCTGCCTTTCTTTTTTTACCTTTTGCAATTATTTCTTTTCAAAAGAAATACAAGTAGATTCAATGTTTATTTTATTTGAAGAAAATCTAAATAGTTTGTGGTGATATGTCATGGATTGCGGATCTCATTGTTGGGATACAAAAACCAGTATATTTTCTAGCATAATTAACTATTGAAGCTATGGATACTCCAAAATTTCCTTTTGTTTCTCTATGAAGTATATTCAAATGAAGTTCTTTTTTCCAAAATTTCCTTTTGTTTCTCTCTAAAGCATATTCAAATGAAGTTCTTTTTTTCCCCCTCCAAACTTGTGGTTTATTTTTTAGCATCTAACAACTATGATAAGTTCACATATTACGGTTAGGATAGTTTAGAAAATTAAGCGTTTGAGCTGTTTAACTAATCATTAGACGTTATTCTTTCACTATTTATTTGCTTATGCACTTGGGATGTTTTGGACCCGTCCTTCTAAAATGATGTATAAACTCGAAAGGTACGTGAATATGTAGCAGCATCGTAAATGTTTATTTATCAACAATAAAAGTTCAAGAACAACCATATTTAATCTAGTTAGAAAGGTAAAACCGTATCTTAGAAGACATATGGTAGAAAAATAACAATAGGCTTTGCAAGATTAGGTAGTAAGAGCAATTATTTCAGCATCCCACTGCTGGAAACTATTTGTCAAACTAAGTACTAAGATAGCTAGAAAACAAATTTAATCTTTAGTGAGTTAACAAATTATATTCAAGACTTCTTTAAATGGAATATGATATTGCTTACAAAAACTTTATTTTTAGTATTTTTATCCGTACATTGTTCATGTAATATATTAGTTTTAGTCTCTGAAAAATACAAAATGTTCTTTGCCACTTGCTTTAAAAGTTTGGTGTGCATCATAATTCTTTTATTTGAGAGCATGTTGAGCAAAAACAGCTGTGCATCTGTCAAATCTTTTGTGTGGTGCATTGCAGTAGATGGCATATAATTTAATGATACGTGCTATTCTAATCCTTAGATTGTTTCTCATTGACTAAATTTGGTCCGGTTATGTACGGGCATTTCTTTGTATATTGTTTCTCATTGACTAAGTTTGGATAGTATTTTACTTAATCATAACATGGTTATAATTTTTAGCTACATATTAGAGCAACACACTATCAACTTATTTTTTAGATTAATAACTTTAGGACATGGACAAAAAGTGGATGAAATTTGATAATAGAAAGGATGAGGCTTATAAACTCGAGGTGGTTGATTTCTTGAAATTCACATATTCTCAAAAGTCAGAACACCTTAAAATTCCATATCCATACAAAGAATGCAACAACTTCCGTAACCATACAAAAAGCGTGGTGGAGGACCACTTATTTGCTTTTGGAATTCATAAGAGTCATACAAGATGGATACACCATGGTGAACAATTTTGACATGAAATTTATAACAATAGCAATTAAGATAGGGATGAAGAAGAGGATACTGACACTAAAGATTTGAATGATATGCTGAATGACATTGGTACTACATAATGGGGGGGAATTGGTTTAGCCAAGAAGAACATATTGGAGAGAGTTCAAATGTGAATAACAATGAAACTAATAACTTCCTACGATTGTTGGAAGATGCCAAAAAAGAACTCTATGCTAGGAACCAATTTTTACTCGAAGCTATCTTTTATAGTCACTCTACTACATCTCAAAACAATGAATGGGTGGACTATAAAATCATTTAACTCATTGCTAAAAGTTTTTAAGAATGCATTGTCTCCTGAAGCTTCGATTCCTAAGTCTTTCTCTGATGCTAAGAAAACCATTCGTGACTTGGGATTCAAAGCTGGAAAAATTCATGCATGTGTCAATGATTGTGTCCTCTTTCACAAAGAACATGCAAATTTGGACACTTGTCCAAATAAGAATTGCAAAGAACCTCGATACAAGTCAAAGGGTACAAAAATTCCTTGCAAGGTTTTACGCTACTTTCCTTTAAAGCCCAAGCTTCAATGCTTCGTTGTTCACAAGGAACTACCTTTGGATATGCGGTGGCATAAAAAAAAGTGTGTAGATGATAATGGTGATAGCATGAGGCATCCAGTAGACAATGAAGCATGGAAACACTTTGCTAGGTTGTATCCAGACTTAGCTCATGATCCTAGAAATGTAAGATTAGGCCTTGCAACTGATGGTTTCAATCCTTTTGGGACCATGAGTACCACTTATAGCATATGGCCTATTTTTGTTTTCCCGTACAATTTGCCTCCTTGGAAATGTATGAGAGACCCTTTCTTTTTCATGTCAATATTGATTCCTGGTCCTAAATCCTCGGGAAATTAGCTTGACATCTACATGGCACCACTAATAGATGAATTGAATGATCTATGGCTTGGCATTGAAGCGTATGATGCACAAAATGGTCAGAAATTTTCACTACGTGCTATTCTACTATGGACTATAAATGACTTCCCTGCCTATGCCATGTTATCTGGATGGAGTACTAAAGGATATCAAGCTTGTCCAATTTGCATGGTAAAAACATCTTGTGTCCATTTGAAACTTAGAAAAAAATTATGTTACACAGGGCACTGTCATTTCTTACCTATTGATCACCATTGGCGTCGAGAAAGAAAATCTTTTGATGGCAAAGTGTGTTTTAGGAATCCTGTTATACCTCTATCTGAAAAAGAAATTTCAGAGCAAATAGAAAATATTGAAATACAATTTGTAAAACCCATCAGCAAATGAAAACAAAGAAGCGTAAAGGTGACGATAGTGGTCTAAATTTGACCAAAAAGAGTTGCTTTTTCCTTTTGCCTTCTTGGTTGGACCTCAAAATTTGGCATAATCTGGATGTCATGCACGTAGTGAAGAATGTTTCTGAGAGTGTCTTTGCCATAATAATGGATATTGATAGTAAAACCAAAGACAACTGGTTGTGTCACAAAGATTTGAAGGAATTAGGCTTAAAAAAGGAGTTGCACTTGATTCCTAGTGGTGATTCTTATATTATGCCACTTGCTTGCCACCGCCTAACAAAAGAGGAGAAAACCAAAGTGTGTGATTTCTGGTCTTCTGTCAAATATCCAAATGGCATTGCTTCAAATGATGCATAAAGAATGGACAATTCCATATTTCGAGAATGAAAAGCCATGACTTCCACATTTTCATTCAAAGAATACTCCCACTTGTAATTCATGGAAGCTTAACCAAAGAAGTTCATCAAGTGCTATTTCAATTAAGTGATTTGATCAAGAAGTTGTGTGCCAGAACATTACATAGGGATGTACTAGAGGAATGTGATAGAGAAATTCTTGTGATAATGTGTAAATTAGAGAGATTATTCCCTCCTACCTTCTTCAATATAATGCTACACTTGATGGTTCACCTACCTACTGAAGCTATCCTTGCTGGCCCAACGCAATACCGTTGGATGTTCCTATTTGTGAGGTATGAGATTTTATATTGTGTTTATCAATTAGTAAATTATTATGTATTTAATTTGTCATTTGAAAAATACTTTTTGTTGTTTTTTAATTAAACATAGGAAACTGGGAATACTGAAAAATTATGTTCATAACAAGGCTCGACTGGAGTAATGTATTGTTGAGCGGTACATAGACAAAGAATGCTTAACATTCTGTTCTATGTACTTGGATAATGTTGACATAATATTCAACAGGTCTGAGCCTAACAATGAAATAGCTGACAATTCTGGTCACTTGTTAATATTTTCATGCTCTGGGATTATTTACCTGATTTGGAATTAGCAAAACTCTACATTTTTTTGCTAAATAATTGCAATGAGCTTGAAGACTACATAAAGTAATACTTTGACCTTAGATAAATTATGTTTTATGTATTAACTGACACGTGATACTGATCTCAGTTTTAATTTTTTTTAAGTGAATACAAATGCAAATTAGAAGCAAAAAGCACTAACAATGTAGACCAAAGACATGATAAGGAATTCTTCGACTGGTTCAAAGAACGTGTAGGGTGATTATGGTTTTAAATTTTAGACTTCTTATGTTTATAGTTTAATATCATATCTTATGTTAATATAATTTATCTTTCACCAAGTCTTATATGGTTCTCAGCCTTGCAATGATGAATTTTACTCATTTGCATTAGGTCTGGATAATAGAGTTAGCAAGTACACAGGTTGCATTGCTAATGGGTACCGATTTCATACTGAAGACCGTGAAAGAGAGAGAAAAACACAAAACAATGGTATTGTAGTAAAAGGTGAGCATGGTAACAATATCGTTGGTTTTTATGGTGTAATCAAAGAAATTTTGGAAGTGAGGTACTGCCTTGAAAAGAAAAAGATTCTCCTATTTAAGTGGGATTGGTGAAAGATTGATGATAGTTCTGGCATGCAAATAAACAATGAATGAGGTATTAAAAGTATCAATTCATCACAGAGATGGTACCAAGATCAGCCTTATGTCCTTCCTCAACATGTGAAACAAGTGTTTTATGTTCAAGACCTGAAATTAGGTAGAAATTGGTTTGTAGTTGAACAATTTAGTTTGCAAAACTGTTATGATGTTCCTGAACATTTAAACGAAGAGCCAGTAGTTGAGGAGATGTATCAAGAGGAAGCATAAGGGGAACTCTCTATTATAATATACTTCGATAACCCTCAACCACTCTCAAGAGAAGAGAGCAATCCATTAAAATCTATACCTTCATCTATTGTTCATGCTGACAAGTCAAAAAATCGGCAATAAACTAGCTGACAAAGACTTCATTAATGATGATGAAGAACTTGATGAATATGAGGGTTGTCATAATGAAGAATACGAGGATATTCTTACTGACAATAACACTGATTCAAACTAGGTTATATTGATACAATACTTGATGTTAAGAAATTTGCTATTACCTAATTGTAGTTAATTAATTTTTCAATACGTCATTGTCATCTTTTTTTGATTGGATTTTGCTTACTACGGTAGATAAGAATACTATATTTACACTATAGTGATTTTTTTAATCATTTTTTTGTCTATGTTTGTTGGTTTCAAATGGCTGGACCTGGAAAAAAAGGGTAGGCTCTTAGAAGACAAATCCAGAATAAGCAACAACTTGTCCAAGCAAATTTAGGTGGAAGCAATCAACAACATACTCGTACTGGAAGTACAGGTTCAAATGGCATTGCTGCGTTTGTGACCCCAACATCTTCCCCTCGAAGTCTGACAAGTAATAAATTTACTTATTTTTTTATAATATTTTATATATGTTTTAAGTATGTTTTTGGTATGATTTTAGTAATTTTGATATCAGAATGCCTCAATTTCATTATTTACCATCAAATCAAGGTTTGCTCCAAAATTAAGATTTTTGGTCTAAAAATTAAGGTTTTGAGATAGAATTATTATTTTGAGCAAATTTTGGCCCAAGTTTATTTGATTATGCAAGAAAATGATGATTAAACACAATTTGGATCAATTGAAGCTCAAAGAATATCAAATTCAAAATTGATTCAAGTTGTACCAATTTTATCAATTAAGTTTGAAATTTTCGAAATAATTTTTCTTCATTAGATCCTACCAAGAAAATTATGGTTCAAACGGTTAAAAAGGTCTCAAGGGCATGGAAGAAATAACTAAAAATTAAAAAGGACAAAATGGTAAAAGAGAGTGATATGTGGACCATGATACGCAAGCCACCGCTCACGTATCGCATCCGCGTATCAGCACCAACTTGCAGATTTCGACTCTTTTCAACTTACAGACTGTTCACACAACTTTTTCAGATAAATCCAACGTCCAACTGCATTTTTGAATGCTCTAGAAGATAACACAAAACTCAAGAAAGACTTTGTACGCCAAAGGAATCAATTTTCATCATGATGTCTTCAATTTGGACAAGAACTTGAGTTAGGGTTTATTCTATAAATACATGCCTTTGTATTCATGAAAGATATGTTTAGTTCTATGCTTAGTTTGATGCTTGAGAAAGCTAGAACTATAGTTTGGTAGGAGGAGTACTCCTTATAAATACTTAGAATAGATTTTCTTTCTTAGTTTTGTAGTAGGCAAAATCATATTCTTGTAACAAGACTTTGAAGGAACTACTTTGTATTCAACATATTTGATGAAATGCAAGGACAAGTTTTGGAGTCAAGTTCATCTACCAAATGAGCAACTCTAACCTTATTCCTTTTAGTTTCATTCGTGCATGCTTGTTTACTTTCATTTATGTGCTTAATATTATCTTTACCATATTGAGCTAAGTTGATTTTCACTAGGTTTAAGATGAAACTCTAATATGATTTGAATTGATTTATGGCTTATTTATTCTTGTTTATTTATTTACTTGGTCTTAACACTTGTTGTTGATTAGTTACCAATTTCAAGTCATCTAATTGTTATTTGACAAAAAGATTTGCACTTAACAATGGAAAGAGTAAATAGAACTTATGTTGAATCTCACGAGAGTAGTGATTCACATAAGTGGATTAAGGATTAAAGCCACAATTCATGAGTTTAACGAACTAATGCATTCTAGATTTTACCACGAGAGTAGGAAAGCTCATGTATTAGTAGACTTCCATTCGTAGAGAGATCTAATTTGGAGTATAAATGAAATTGAATCCTAAACATGAATAAACTCATCTTGGCCATAAGCTTAACTTGCATATTTAGTGGATTCTTAAGGTTAGTCAACTTTGTTTAACTAGTTGCTTCCTTGTTTGTTTACTTGAAATTGATTTTCCTGCCATTTTCTCTACCTCTAAAGTTTGATTGTCTAGATAATAAAGCAAGTTAGTAACTTAGGTAGTTGCTAGTTCATGTTTCCTCGTGAGATCGACCCTAATACTCGTCACATCTACAATTGACCCATGCACTTGCGAAACGAGTATTAGGTTATAAATTTTATTACTTGTTTGTGTGATTTTAAGTGGATTTATTACTATATTTTGATATAACCTAAACTCACAATCAAGTTTTTGGTGCCGTTGCCAGGAAAACATTGAAACTTTAGCAATATCAAGGCAAATACAAGCTTTATTAGTCTAAACAATTTTTTTAGGTTTTCTTATTTTGATATCTTGTGTTTTATGTTTTGTAGGTACCTTGTAAATCAAGAGTGAAAGAAGGTGAAAACAAACTAGAAGTCATTCAAACATTTCATCAAACACATGGAAGGCAATTCTTGTTTGAACAACTATTGGCCATACAATGAATACAAGTCTAGTATTCATAGAGGTATGTCTTTTAATGATGAGGTACACATGTTAAAATCACAAATGGATACATTAGAAGGCATGCTAATGAATAGATTTGGTTATGATTCTAGTGTAAACAATCCTTGTTGTACTATTTGTGGAGGACATCATGCCAATTTTGAATGTAGATAAAATGATCATGTACAATTTGAAAATAATTGCACTTATTTACCTCAATATGAACATTATGCTTAAAATGATAATTTGGAGTGGGTGAACCAAAGGAATCAACCAAATCTACTTACTTGTGTTGAACAAAATTCATCCTTGAACAAGAAGTCTAATACCAATATGGATGAAATAGATAACATGAGTAGGGGTTTGGATGGCCATTTTGCTAAAATGAGAAAATCTTTGAACTCTAGGAATGAGGAAATAATGAAACAAGAAAATAAAATGAACCTAGAGTCACCATGTGTTGCAAATGAACAAATACATGTTCAAGATCAATTAGTTGAAAGTGGGAGTATGAAAATTGATAATCACATCACAAATAATCCTACTTTTGATGAAAATAAAGTTAAAGTTCAAGGAGGTGTAAGTGCTAATAATGAGAACAATATGAAACAATATGATGTTTATGATGCTTATGAATATGCTTGTATTTGTTCCATGTGTGGTGGTAATCATGAAGAATATAATTGTGGCTTAATTCAACCACCATTAGAAACTTATGTTAATCTATTAGACACCTCTATGCTTGAAAATGTTTTTAAACATGATAAAGAAATTCATGAATATGCATGTGTAAAAAATATGGTCGAAAGTAGGGAAATGGACCAAAAGGTTCAACATTTAGAAGCCCCCACTTGTGAAATCATGCATGATTTTCATGAAAATGAATGTGAAAAAATACTTGATGATTATATTTTTTAACATAAGTAAGGACAGGTGCATGAGGATAACGTATGTGTGTGTGATAAGTAGTTGAAAATAAGGAATTTGATGACAAATTAATTGTTTCGTCTATTTTTGAACATTCAAATGTTGAAATTCAACATGTTCTTAATGAGGGAATTGAAAACTCAAAAGTAGAAAATGAAGTGTATAATGACTATCCTTTCACTTGTGATTTTGATTTTCTTGATATTGAAGAAATACTAACACAAAAGAAAGGTATAGCCAATCATGGCTATGAAAATCTTTTTAAGTGTTTCCAAGTGGTAGGTAAAATTGCAAAATGGATTATGGATTTGGGAACACTTATTTGAAGGCAAAGGATGCACCTCTACTTATTGAATCAATTAAGTACAAAAGGTGTATTACATCCTTTGTGGGATACTCCAATCACGTGATGTGGTTGATAAATAGTCTAGCTCTAGACTATAAATGAAACGCTTGTTAGGAGACAACTCAACATTTTTAATATTTTTGTGAAATCTTAGTTTGTTTTGTTAAGTATTATATAGTTTAAAAGTGTATTTTATTTTGTTTGCTTTGTAGGTAATGCAACTTGGAACTTGAAGATCAAGTTTGATTCAAAATGTTACAATCATGAATTTGACTCTAAAGTTCCTTCTTCGTAAGTATTTTATACGTATAAGAATGTTTAACATGTGTATTATGTGCCATATGAGATGTTTGAGAAGTTGGAATTTGATGACAATTACTATTCATGATTGGAAAACTTTTTAAACCAGAAGGTCATTTGGTGGTTCAATGAGATTATATGTAGTTTGGCCTTATTTGAATGATTAATATGCTCAAAGAAACATGTGTGCATAATTGGGGTGGAAAGTACATTCAAATTTTGTAATTTATGCATCTTTGAAAATTCATGCTCAATCCATACAAAGTGTTGTGATTTTGATGCAAAATTTGAGAAATTTGTGTTTGCACATGTGTATTTTCATGATTCAAACTTGTTCCTAGTGTGAAAGGGTTCAAAAACATGTTATATTTAAAGTTAAAAGTGCTGTAGAAAAAGGAATAAACCAATGAAACAGTAACCTGCAAAACTCAAAAATCACTGCCAGTTGCAGGAAGTGATACGCGCCACAGAGATACGCGAACGCCATCCGCGTATCCCTGCCGCGTATCAACTTTTGGGAGCTCTGTGCGATACATTGCGCAAAGATACGTGGACAAGCTAAGAGATACGCAAGTAACCATCCACGTATCACTGTTCAAAATAGTTTTTCATGATCATTTTCATTGGTTTTCAATTGGTTCACTTATAACATGTGTTTCATAGTTTGTATACATGTTTTGAATAAGCACTTTAACATGTTCCAATCTTGCATGTTCATAATTTAAGTTTAACTTTGTCAATTTTCATACATGGCATGAATGGTTGATATTTGATATGAAGTAACTTTCACCAAATTTCTTTAACATTTTACTTCATCAATACACAATAAAGTTGCTCATCTTACTTATTTTTTAAAATTTTCACCCCCTTGTAGCTACATGGCACAAATTAAGTGTGGGGGAAATCAAAGCTTTTAAGCATGCTATGGTGATCTTCTGCTTCATTGGCTATCTATTTATCATCCAACATAGCATTCAAGTGTTTTGAGTTATGAAAGCAGAGACAATGAACATAAATGGATCAAATGAAGAACATGATGAAGTATTGCAAAGAGGAACTTGCCACAAGCCATGAACATAAAAGACATAAACGATATCAACTTTTGAATTCTCAAACCAAATAAGGGAAGTTTTCTTATTCTATCTTTCATTCTTACTATTTCCTTTACACATTCAGGACAATGTAACATTCTAAGTGTGGGCAAGAGATATAAGAATATGTTTGGTTAGGATTTGGAGTACATAGTGTCAAGATATTATTTTGGTAAAATATAGCCTAAATTTTTGAAAATTTACTTCTTTAACATGTTTCATGCCATACACTTGTTATATTCCTTTACTTTTGAAGTAATTTATGCAACTTTGCTTGAATATTTTTTACAAAAATATGAAAAAATAGTCATTACGTGATTAGAAATTTTATTTTTAAGAAAATATATCTTGTAAAATGGTTAAAATTATATCTTGATTTGGTATGTTTGATTTTAAATTTCTTTTCCTTACTTAATTTTACTTTATTAAGTGGTAGATATGGACAAAAAGTATACTTATTTGAATAAAGGGACAATTATATTTGAGGAAAATTGATAAATGTCTATTTATTACTACTCCAATGATTCAAATTGTTTAGTAATCGGAAATCTTCATCACAAAATATCGATTTTCGTGTCAAACGGCAATTGAGTTAAAATATGCAAAGCAAGTTTGATTGAAAATGAATTGTTGAGTAATAAGGGGTTTTCATCATAAAATGTCGATCATTTCATCAAAAGGCAATATCACTTCTCAAACTAGGCACTAAATTGTAGTTAAAAGGATCAAAGTGTTGAGTAACCAGGAATTTTCATCTACCAATGTCAACCTTTACGGCAAAAGACACTTAAAAATTACAAAGAGCAAAATGTCCCTATTGTGTATAAATTGAAATTGTATATGATTGTCTATATTAAATACTTAGTGTGTGAAATTTTGTAAGGCCAAGAAATTTTGTTGAATAAGTTTTAATTTGGATATAATTACTCCTTTTTTACTTGATATGATGATTATTAGAAACTTTACAAAAAAATTGCATAATGCCTATTTGCTTTATCTTGTGGAATTACATTCAACAATGAGGCATTTGTTATTTCAAACCTTGAATCATTAGTTGATCTCTTAATTTTTCAATTGCTTGAGGACAAGCAATGATTCAAGTGTGGGAGAGTTTGACAAGTAATAAATTTACTTATTTTTTTATAATATTTTATATATGTTTTAAGTATGTTTTTGGTATGTTTTTAGTAATTTTGATATTAGAATGGCTCAATTTCATTATTTACTATCAAATCAAGATTTACTCCAAAATTAAGATTTTTGGTCTAAAAATTAGGGTTTTGAGACAGAATTATTATTTTGAGCAAATTTTTACTCAAGTTTATTTGATTATGCAGGAAAATGATGGTTAAACACAATTTGGATCAATTGAAACTCAAAGAATATCAAATTCAAAATTGATTCAAGTTGTACCAATTTTATCAATTAAGTTTGAAATTTTCGAAATAATTTTTCTTCATTAGATCTTACTAAGAAAATTATGGTTCAAACGGTGAAAAATGGTCTCAAGGGCATGGAAGGAATAACTAAAAATTAAAAAGGGCAAAATAGTAAAAGAGAGTGATACGCGGACCATGATACGTGGGCCACCACTTGCGTATCGCATCTGTGTATCGGCACCAACTTGCAGATTTCGACTCTCTTCAACTTGCAGCCTGTTGACACAACTTTTTCAAATAAATCCAACATCCAGTTGCATTTTTGAATGCCCTAGAAAATAACACAAAGTTCAAGGAAGACTTTAGAGGCCAAAGGAATCGATTTTCATCATGATGTCTCCAACTTGGACAAAGACTTGAGTTAGGATTTATTTTATAAATACATGCCTTTGTATTCATGAAAGATATGCTTAGTTCTATGCTTAGTTTGATGCTTGAGAAAGCTAGAACTATAGCTTGGTAGGAGGAGCACTCCTTGTAAATACTTAGAGTAGATTTTCTTTCTTAGTTTTGTAGTAGGCAAAATCATATTCTTGTAACAAGACTTTGAAGGAATTACTTTGTATTCAACATGTTTGATGAAATGCAAGGACAAGTTTTGGAGCCAAGTTCATTCATCAAATAAGCAACTTTAACCTTATTCCTTTTAGTTTCATTCGTGCGTGCTTGTTTACTTTTATTTATGTGCTTAATATTATCTTTACCATGTTGAGTTAAGTTGATTTCCGCTAGATTTAAGATGAAACTCTAATATGATTTGAATTGGTTTATGGCTTATTTATTCTTGTTTATTCAGTTACTTGGTCTTAACACTTGTTGTTGATTAGCTACAACTTCAAGTCATCTAGTTGTTATTTGACAAAGAGATTTGCACTTAACAATGGAAAGAGTAAATGGAACTTATGTTGAATCTCACGAGAGTAGTGATTCACATAGGTGGATTAAGGATTAAAGTCATAATTCATAAGTTTAACGAACTAATGCATGTTAGATTTTACCACGAGTAGAAAAGCTCATGTATTAGTAGTAAATGGAATTGAATCCTAAACATGAATAAACTCATCTTGGCCATAAGCTTAACTTGCGTATTTAGTGAATTCTTAAGGCTAGTCAACTTTGTTTAACTTGTTGCTTCCTTGTTTGTTTACTTGAAATTGATTTTCCTGCCATTTTCTCTACCTCTAAAGTTTGATTGTCTAGATAATAAAGCAAGTTAGTAACTTAAGTAGTTGCTAGTTCATGTTTCCTCATGAGATCGACCCTAATACTCGTCACATCTACAATTGACCCGTGCACTTGCGAAACGAGTATTAGGTTATAAATTTTATTACTTGTTTGTGTGATTTTAAGTGAATTTATTACTATATTTTTATATAACCTAAACTCACAATCAAAGTCAGTTGGATGCTTCAAATATTATGCACCCTCCAACTTCTGAATCACATGCACTTGCTGAAAATGAGACCATTTTATCTTTTGATGATGGTCAAAATGGCAACACTGGTACTAAGTGTTTTTGACTTTCTAGTTCTATATTTTTGCTATAACTTGCATTTTTTTTGTTTAAGTTCTTTTATCTATTGTTATATCTACACATTTTTTAAATTAAATATAATCATAGATGTGCAACTATCAAAAAGAAGCAGGCGTACCAAGAATGTTACATTGGCCAGAAAGAGAGAGGCTAACGAGACTCTCACTATTGAAGTTGATCCTTATATTCAGTGTATGGTAGGAAGGGATTCGCAATACTTCATTAGTGAGAGTGGATGTGTTGTGCAAAAGTTTGGGAAGCTGAATGTTGACAAATAGGCACATATGCTGTCTGAGGATCAAGAAAACATATACAGGACAGTTACGGTACTTGTTGCTTTTTCTTAAATTACTATTGAAACACATCAATTTGCTACTTATATTCCAGTAATTAACATATGTACTTAGTTGCATATACCTTAGTTTTTTTTTTTCTAGATTAGTGGGATTTTATTTGTTCATAACTTGATTTAATTGCACAAAATTAATCCTGGTTGTATTTTTATGTTTGGCTTAGGATGTTCGTCATGAATTACATTTTAATTTCTGCATTAAATAAAGCACTTTTGTTCTTTGGTGTTAAAGAAATTATTGTATTATTGATTGGAGATTGATCTAAGAAATTCAAAAAAAGGAGGAAAAATTACGTCTTTAGTTTTCAGTTACTCGAGATTTGTTATGTTTGTTAGTTTGTACTTAAATGTAGAGATAACAACAGTCGATTAGTTGTATTTGAGCACAAAAAATACAATTTTTTATGGATCATATAATGAGTTGATATAAGAAGGTGGAGTTTTTTAGTTGCGGTAGTGGTCAAAATAAGAATGATTGGATGAATTTATGAAGTGGAAAGCTAGTTTGTCATTTGTCAAAATGATAGTGACGCTTGTTCATATTTTACTATGTTTGTGTGCTATTTTAGCTAATGAAACTAAATATGGGTGTGTCGGTTGAATATTGTGGGAGGAGATTTTTCCACTTTTCTTTTCCTGGAAATGTTTTTTTTCTTCCTCAATCTTACACTTAGTCTAACAGTTATATGCATGGTATGAATAGAAAGATTTCTAAATATTGCATTGATGTCTTTTCTTTTTGGCTTTTGTTATTGAATATTGCAAAAGTATTGGTGTAATTTGAGTTTTGTACAATTGATGTCTTGTTTTCTTTTGAAGATCTTGGAATATGCTTTAACAATTTTTAACTGTGACAATGGGACCCTGTAATCAACTCTTTTTTGTCCTGTAGGTTTTTCACTTAGTCATAATGTTGTTTTTGCAAATGTATTTCCTAATGGTGATGAAAAGACAATGCTTCTCAAATTGCTAGCTAAGTTTCTAAGAGGTTAGCTTGCACCTCTCAATGCTTCTATTTTATTGTTTCTAATGTATTTTCTCATCACCTACCACTAATAACTCCATCATTCATTCTTTGTCTTGTTCATATTCTATAACTGATACTAGCACAACAATTATCATATTTATATTTTTCATTTACATTTTTCAGTATTCTATGTACTTGTACTCTCTTTGCAAATACGACCCTTTTGTTGTTGTCATATGGTTAAGGGATTTTCAACGAAGTAGGGTAATTGGAGTTGGAAAGCCAAATATTAGCTTAGATTTGGACTTGTATTTGTTAATGCTACAAAAGCCTGGTTTAGATTTCCATCAGTTGGCTCTTTGTTGGGTGTTTTTTGAGGATTGCATTGACTTGGGATTTCGAAAAATATGCTTATAATGATAATTAGTCTTTTGAACTTCTTTGGTTAGAGTTCTCTACTTGTTGGTTTGCTTCTTTGAAAAATGTGAAATTATTATGGTTGTATGTATTTGCAATAGAAATGTCAATAAGTGGAACAATGAGCTTCATGATGTTGGTAGGAAAAGGGTACAACCGAACTAATGCACCCTTTGAGGAGTTTATGATATGTATTTGTATTTAAGTTGTCTTGTTGCTTATTTATGTTCTTCTTTCATTTTTTTGTGTAGCTTCTTTTGTTAATTTTCTTACCCTTTATATTACATTTAAATTGCAGTGCAATGCTATTAGAAAGCTACCTTTTAGATGCGAACTTGAAGATGGCATCAATTTGAGAAGATAGCTGCTTTATATTTTGTTTTTCACCTTAAATGTAGTACATCCTTTTGGATTTATGATGGATAATAACACTAGTACTTGAATTGATGTCAATTTTGTAAATATTATGGTTGGTGTATATTTTGATGGATTTGCAGATGTTTATGAACACATCTATATCTATTTGAAAGTTTTGCATGTTTGTCACTATTCATTGCGACATTAATTGAGTTGTAATTTTTTGTCTTACTGTTGAGTTCATATTTGTGACAACTTTTGTACTATATATATTATAAAAAAAAGTACATGTGAATAAGTGGCAAGAAGTCATCACAAAATAACTCTTGAACAACAAGAAGTTCTACTTGTGACAACAATTCTTGTCAGTGATACCATGCTTCTGTGACAACACAATTAATCTCATCACTGATGCCATGCTTCTGTGACAACATCGGTAATAGTGTCACTAAGTCCAAATTTTACTAATGCCAGGCTTCTGTGACAATCTACAAATGTTGTCACTGACGCCATGCTTCTGTGACAACATTGCTATTGTTGTTACTAAGTGCAAATTTCACTGATGGCATGTTTCTGTGACAACGCTACTAATGTTGTCACTAATGCCATGCTTTTGTGACAACATCATTAATGTTGTCACTAAAGTGCAAATTGCACTAGTGCCAAGCTTCTATTACAACACTATTAATGTTGTCACTGATGCTATGTTTCTGTGACAAGCTACTAATGTTGTCACTAAGTACAAATTTCATCAGTGACAAGCATTCTTGTCACTAATGAGCAGGACTACAGTGACAACAACAGGTCATCACTGTTGAGCAATATTTGTGACAACTTCTCTTATATTAATTACAAAATTAGAGGTAAACTTGTGACTAGAAAAGTCGTAACAAACTGTTAACAATTTGTGATGACTTTTGCTCGTCACTAATGACTATGCTTCTGTGACAACATTTTTAAGGTTGTCACAATAAGCCTTTTGTGACATAGAATTTGTGACAACCTTGTAACAGTAGAAAAAATTATCATTGTCGATTATAGTGATGACTTTTTGGGCTTCTGTCATGACTTTAAGTTGTCAAAAAAAGTCAATTTTCTTGTAGTGCAGGTATCCACAACAAGAACATACAATTAGAGGCCAGAACCAAAATATATGCATAATAACCACATACAAATAGAGATCAAGCCCAACTTAGATACAACAACCATAAAACTCAACTAAGGATTTAAAATGATAGTCCTATCACCATAATTAAAGAAAACCCAAAACCCAAAAGCTTTTGTGCAAAGTTTTAAGAAATCTATCTTGGTTGGTTGGTAAGGTAGAATCTCCTAAGTCTCCACTCCTTGTTTGCCCTTGATTAGCTAAAAATTCCCCTTGATTGAAATGATCAGTAAAACTCTAATGCTTTTACATTCTCCCAACTTTCATTTGTTTATGCACTAGTCCTCGTCTCTCTAATCTTTCATTTTTCACCACAAAGTTTTTTTAATTTCACAAAACCCCCACTTAAAAGACTGAAACTTCAGCTTTTATTGAAAAGTATCTATCCATATATCAAGGGTAAGGCATAACACTAGAAATCATTAGATCTTGTAAGTCGTCCACATCCGCCACTGGTCATGGAGCCAGACATGGCCTCGATCTTGCTTTGAAAATTCCAATTCTTGCAAGTTTTGGGATGTTCAGTGGGTAGACTTCCAACCAGTCATGGCATCAAACATAATCTGATATTACATTTCCCGCTCTAATAAAAAGTTTTGGTCTCAAAACTTATCATACTTGGTTGGTTAAATAAAATGTGGCTACTTAGCAAGCATTTCCTCTTCAAGCTCCTCAGTGGCTTCATGAGTACTATGATTGGACCATTTAATTTCAACATATGAAATGGTCCTCGTCCTTAACACTTGATCCTTTTGATCCGTAATCTAAATAGGCACTTCTCCATAAGTCAAATATTCATGAACATGCAATAACTCGTACTCTAGTGTGGGCTAGGGTCAGAGACATACTTTCTTATTTGTGATGCATTAAACATATCATGAGCCTTTGACAATGCTAGAGGTAAAGCTAATTTATGTACTTTCTTTCTAACTCCTTTCAAACTTTCAAAAAGTTCGACATACCTTGCACTCAACTTTCTAGTTTTCCCAAAATGAATCAAGCTTTTAATTAGTGAAACTTTAAGATATACGTTATCCCCTTCTTGGTACTCTAAGGGTCATCTCTTCAAGTCAGCCCAACTTTTTTGTCTATCTTGTATTACTATCAATCTCTCTCACTAGTGCTATCTTTTTTTATTGTACCTTGCACGAGTTTGAGTCCCATGATGGTCGTTTCACTTACCTCGTCCTTATATAAATGCAATCTACACTTCTCCGCATAAAGCTTCAAAAGGTGCCATGCCAATACTACTATGCCAACTATTATTTGTAAGAGAACTTGATTAGCATCAATGAGTCCTCCCAATTGCCTCCTAAAGTAATAACACAAATTCTAAGCACGTCTTCTAAGGTTAGAATAGTTCATTCTAATTGTCTATCAGTTTGAGAATGATAAGCTAAGATAAGATTCAACTTGGTTCCCATGACTCGAAAATTCTCCCAAAATTAACTCTCCCAAAATTGAGAGGTGAATCTAGAATTATGATTGGATACAATGCTTATCCAAATGTCATGATAACGGATAATATGATTCATATAAAAATTAGCCCAAATATCTATTGAAGCAGTGGCAACAATAGGTAAAAAATGAGCTAACTTTGGCAATCTATCCACAACCACGTAAATGGTATCATTATCCCACTTACATCATGGTAACCTAGCAATGAATCCACAATTATAGGTTCCCATTTCCATACCGGTATTGTCAAAGGCTTTAATAATCCAGCAGATCTTTGATGGTCAGCTTTGACTGGTTGAGAAACTAAGCTTATGATTTGCAATCTCCTTCTTCAATCCATCAATATGACTACTTTAAGTCTTGATACATCTTAAGTGCCACCGAGATGAATAGAAAGCTTGGAAGAGTGAGCTACCACTATTACCTCCTTTCTTAAATTGGGGTCCTTAGGCACAAAAACTCAGTTCCTCATCACAAGCATACTCATGCAAGTGAAAATCAGGTAGCTTCTCACTTGTAACCCTTTTCTTGATCTTCACCAACTTAGCATCATCTTCTTGTGCTTTCTTAATACTTAACATTAAAGATAGTAGAATAACTTGAGCTGCAAGCACATGCTTGGTGGATTCCACCACCCCTGAGTTCAAGTTCTCTATTTGTTTCACTAACATAGCCGCCATCATCTTGAACTTTTTTTACTTAAATCATCGGTAACCATGTTTAACTTTTATAGATGATAACTAATAGTGAGATCGTAGTTTTTTAATAAATCAAGCCACCTTCTTTGTCTCATGTTTAGCTCCTTTTGGGTGGATAAATACTTTATGCTTTTGTGGTGCATTCAAATTTTGCATTGCTCCCATAGAAGTAATGCCTCCAAATCTTCAAGGCAAAGACCTTCTAATTTCTAATCGTGGGTACGAAAATTTTGCTCATATGCTTCAATTGACAAGATACATATGCTATGACCCTTCTATTTTGTATTAACACACATCCTAATCCACTTTTAGATAAATCACTGTAGATAGTGAAATCTCTCAAGCCAGAAGGTAAGGTGAGAATTGGTGCTGAAAAAAGTTTATTCTTTATTTATTGGTAATTAGCTTTGTATTTAGGTGTCCGCTCGAACTTAACTCGTTTTTGAGTTAAATGAGTCAGGGCAAAGCAATAAAAGAAAATCCATCGATAAATTTTCTATAATAACCAATCAAATCCAAGAAGTTCCTCAATCTACAACATTAGTACTTACAGCTAATCCACAATAACTTCTATTTTCTTGGAATCCACGAAGACAATGTCTTCAGAAATAACATATCCAAGTAAGGACACATTTTGAAGCCAAAATTCACATTTGTTGAGTTTAACATAAAGCTTCTCATAGTTCAAGATTTGTAAAACTTCCCACAAATGATTTTTTTTCCTCCTTTTCACTTGGAGAATATACCAATATATTATCAATAAATACCACCACAAAATTGTCTAACTGCTCCTTGAATACCCTATTCATCAAGTCCCTTAAAACTACTGCAGCATTGGTCGGTTCAAAAACATGACAAGAAATTCATAATGCCCATATACCTTGTTCTAAATGCATTCTTTTGAATATCCTCTAATTTAATCCTCAATTGATAGTATCCTGAGTGAAAATCTATCTTCAATAATACTTTAGCTCTTTTTAATTGATCAAACAAGTCAATCAGCACGAGATAATGAGTACTTGTTCTTAATTGTGATCTTGTTACATTCGGGTAATCAACATGTAATCTTATGCTACCATCCTTCATATTCGTGAATCAAATTGGGGCATCCCAAGAAGATGCACTAAGTCAATCAAATTCTTGTCAAGTAATTCCCAAAGTCAAACTTTAAGCTCTTTCAATTTGGTGGGAGCCATCCAATAGGGTGCTTTAGAGATAGGTTTTGCATTGAGTGCTAAATTAATCTCAAAATCTATCTATCTCTTTGGAGGTAAATTTGGTAATTTATTTCGAAACATATCCGCAAACTTTCAAAATTGAAATACATTCGAATTTCATCTTCACTTTCGTACCAGAATCCACTTTGTAGGCTAAAAAGCGCTCACATCCTTTCTAACTACTCTCCTGGTTTGTATGGCATATAGAATAGGTAAAGATTTCTCCTTTTTGGGTAGTCCCTTATAACTTTTAAAGGAGAAAGATGGATTGTTTAAAACATGAAAATTGACACTCTTATGCCTACAATCTACATGGGCATAATATGAGATAACCAATTCATGCCTAAGATAGCATCAAATTTCCCCATATTTAGTTGCACTAAATTAGCTTTAAACATTCTACCACCAAATATAGAGTATAGCCTTCATACATAAGATTGGAAACTAAGATTTTTTCCCTAGAAGTGGCTACCCGACAAGGATCATCCAAGATACATGCTTTAATATTTAGTACACATTCAAATTTCTTTGAAATAAAAAATGGCAAGCCTTACAATCAAATAATCTTAATCTAGACGAGAATTAATCATCGCCTGTCACAACATCCTCTGTACCCTATACGTCCTATTGACTTAAAGCATACATTTCTCAATTCGGATGGGATTGGTTTGCACTAGCATTTGAATTGCATCCTAGCTTGTTGCTATCTCCACTGCTTAGAATTTGGGCAATTTACTTACTTTATGCCCTACTTAACTGAAACAAGCTCTCATTTTCTACGTTGATACAAAAGATACAAAATATAAAAGAAAAAATAACAGTCCACATGCTGAGAAGTCACAAACAGAAAACTTTAATATCAATCATCATCTTCATCATCAGGAACAAATTTCTACGTTGAAATGTTTCAAAGTCAACATCTTCTACTCCATCTTCATTATCTAGAAATCAACACATTTAATTAATCTCACATTGAACAATTGAATGCCATATTAACTTTATTATTAATTTTTGCTTAATATTATTAATAAAGTATAATTTCAACTTTTACTAATACATGAAACTAATCTTCAAATTAGTTCAAAATTTCGAACATTCATTGTGAACTGGAAGTTCTTCAAGCTTCTTCCTCCAACTCATCATAATCAAGCTCCCCTTCTTGTTCTTCTTCAACCACCCAAAATTCTAGTTTTATCAATGGACTCATAATCAACAGGATCATACGATCTCTTTTGTCGATCATGCCTACAACATATACTTTAAATAGTAAGATACCTTAATAAAATAAAATGTAAAATGTGAAAAGAAACATTTTATAGGTACCTATATTGCAAACGCAAATTGTAATGCACATATACAAGATCGTTGAGTCCTTTGATGCTCCAACCTATTTCTTTTCTTAGTGTGAATGCGCTAAAAAACACTCCAATTACGTTCACATCTTGAAGAAGAAGATGTTTGACTCAGAACTCGAATTGCAAGCTTTTGTAAGTTTGGAGCATCACAACCAAAAAGTTTCCACCAATTTTTGGTCATAAGGAAAATTAGAAAATTAGCTAAATATTCATAAATAAAAAATAGTATTAATAAGATTCAAATACGAGAAAAAAGTTAAAAATTACCTAGTCTATCTTTCTTGCTAGTAAGAATAGCAAGTTTTCTACCAAATCTCCCCTCTCGCTCTCGATACATTCCAATCTCTTTTGTTAAATTTTCATCACTACACCAATCCACCTTTGATTTTGTGCAATCTAATAACCCATTTCTAATCTGTGGATATTTAGAGAATGTGGCAGTGTCATATTGAAAAGCATGATTTAAAAAATAAGCTATACCATGCAAATTTTTTCTCAATATTCTATCCGATTGATCATTGATGATATCGATGTAAGGTTTATACAATCTTTCTTTATCCTTGAACAGCTTCTTGATGCCAGCAATTGCTCTAAACATACCCTCATAAACAAATCCCAAAAAAGGCCTTTCATCAGTATCACAAACTCTCAACAATTGAATAAGAGGACCCATTATCCTTACCATTATCAAACAATTATTCCAAAATCTCTCATCCAAAACAATTTATTTGATCTCTTTCCCCTTGCTCATTTTCAAGAACTTTTTGTAGTCACCGCTAGTGACTAAAGCTTATAAACTATCTATGTAATCATGTAAACTCTTTAGTTCAATAAAAGTAGTGGCAAATCGAGTTTTCCCTAGATGAATAATCTCCTTCCACCCTTTACTCTTTCTCAACCAATTCAAAATAAACTTATGATTATACACAGAAATAGTTACTGTGGAAGCAAAAGGCACTAGAGATTTTACAGTATTCATTTCACCATTATCCTTCAAAATTAAATTGATACAATGTGCAACACATGGAGACCAACAAATAGTTGGATATCTTTCATTTAATAAAATAGTCGCAGCCTTATAATTGCTAGCATTATCAATCACTAAATGCACCACATTCTTTGGACCAACAATTTCAACAAACAAATTGCAGAAATTTTCTGCATTTGTTACAATATCTGATGCATCTACGGATTTAATGAAAGATATACCCTTAGGATAATAAACTAGAAAATTGATCAATGGTCTTTGTCTACTATCTTTCCACCCTTATCACCTATTATGGTGCATCCAGTTTCAGCCCAAGTATTTCGAAATGAATCAACAACTAATTGCACATCTTTCTTAGCATCTCTCAACAAATTGATTCGCAAAGAATGATAAGATGGAAGCTTTATAACCATGACCCATTGATGCTATTTGATCGATAGCTTTTTGAAAAAATGGAGAATTAACTAGCATTAATGGGAATACATGCATCATAGAACCAAAGAGCAATAGCATATCAGTATTTTGCCATATTTTCCTTACTTTGCAAACAAGCTTTAATAGTAGGATTGAGAATTATCACGTCCACCTTTAAAGAAAGCATGAATACCTAGTAGGAGCGGTGGCTTTTCTCTTTCCTTTACCTAGATGATGCACTAGTCTCGTTAATTGAAATCCCCTTTACCTGAGGAAAAGGAACCTCTTGTCGTTCATTGTCATCAAATTCGTGTGTTGCTCGACCAAAAGCATTTTCCACCCCAAAGTCTCCTCTTTTTTCTTTAGATTTTTTTTCATTCTCTTGCAAAGATGTTAACATTGCAACTCTCATTGCTAGATCAACCTTTGGACATGAACTAACAATACTCGAAACTCCTACTAAGTGTTGTTTCATACGGTGAATGCCACCCTCGGAAAATATTTTAAAACATTGAGTTCATGTCATGGTTTTTCTTCCTTGTATATTTCTACCCTCAAAAACATATCCCCATGCTATATCCGTCTTCTGCCTTTGAATATGTGGTTGACTTGCAAATTCTTCACTATTGAATGCTCCTATTGGTGAAGATTGTGAATTACTGCTACTACCTGTATCCATTTTCCTAAAGGTATATATATAATTACCCTTGCAAATTAATACTCAAAAAACAAATTATGATACATAATCTATCTTTTGGTTAAAATTTTCAATCAAAAGCCCCCAGTCACTAAAGTGTTTTACTTACAAAGCCAAAACAAACAAATAAGAGATAATTATTAATTTCCTAAGTCATGCATTTCAAAGACAACCAAAAGACAATCACAAAAATAGCAAATACATGTTTAAGAATAGAGGTCATCTTTCACAACTAGTTTGCCTACATGAATGAAAAAACATATATAAGAAACATGAATGAAACCCATTTGTCGTGGAAGATGGGTCTTTATATATTCCTAAACAATTCATTATTAACGTATTATGAGCTAGATTCACACTTAAGCTCCGATACCGACTGAAATATCAAGCCCCATGCTCGGAACACGCACTGTCATGCCCTAGGTCAAGCTAAAGGCACAAAGCAACAAAGTTCAAAGCAACTATAATTATCTCATAGTAATAAGTTCATTCCGATCCATAAGTACAAAATCATCCACAATAATGGCATTGTAATATTTCAAAGTACAATCAAGATCGAACCTACCACAAAGCATATCAAGAACAAACCTACTACCAAGCACATGTAATATCCAAATCATATCACAAAATAACTTATACAAAAGTACAAAATACATAATCTAGCCAAAGAACATCTCTATCTCCAATTACCACCCTCGCTGGCTATCAAAATCATCCTCAATGAATTCATCATTAACAGCATGGTAAAAACAAATGGGTGAGTGAAACTCAACAAGTAGCACATGTATCTCTTTATAGGCTTCGGCATGTTACATACATAGTCCATTTCAAATGTTCATCGAATTATTCATATAAGTTTCAATGATGTATTCAACATTAATATTTCAACAGCAAATCATACATCACAAGTACAAAAGAAGGACCTCAAGTAATATGTCAACAATTCACCGAGATATCTAGTTGTTAGCTTAACCAATTAACTTGGTTCATAATACTAGCTATTACACCTTTAGCTCATTTCATATTGCTAAATACAAACAGTTACTACATTTCATAATATCATAATACCAATTCTATATGAAGAACTAGTCTCTTCAAATGTCACCTTATATAAGAGCTCAATCAAATAAATCATTCACATTTGATCGCGATAATTCACTCATAGCAAATTATTAACATACACATATTCAAGCCACTTTGATATGTATAAAATAGCTTTCAAACTCTCAAAAGTTTGAGGAGCAATTGTTTTTTAAGGAAAAATTTTTTCATACACAATAAATACTGCTATAAAAACCATGAATAACCAACACGTTGATTGTCAATTTTTCAAACTTGTAAAAGTTTTGGGACAATAATAATGTTGAAGCAACTATAGGAGAAGTCCTTTTATACACTAGACAACTATACTATTTAAAAGATAAATTTAAATGAAGATTATGCTTATTTTTATGTACCATGTTTTAGACTTCCTTTTGGTAGTACTTAATTTTCTTTATGAATATGCCATCATTTTCAAAGAAGGGATAACTGGAAATACTTTGAAGAATTTAGCAATGTAAAAGAAAAAAGGAAATTTAAAAATTTTAGAGGTTGCAATTGTCAAGTAAAACTAAAATTTAAAAACTTTTAAGGCAATTTTAGAAAATTTTAGAAGTTGAGGGGAAAGGGGAGGCAATTGCTCATCTTCACTTGAACATGACTCTGTCAATTTTTAAAATTCATTTTACATCTTTAAACTATACACTAATTCCTACTTTGTACCATAAGACTTCGATTTGGGATACATTACACCTTAAATTGTAAAAATCAGACACATTGTACCTAAAACTATAAAAACCAACCCACTTAGTTCAAATCATTAACATCTTTTCCAAAAATAATAGAATGACACCCGCATGCATATTACTCCAACCTATTGGTACGTACACTGAAAGAAAAACAGATAAAACATTTACATGCACAAAAGATAATCTTGTTCAACTAACTTCATGTCCCCAATAAATTTCGTTCATTTCGGTTACAATAATAAAATAATGGCAAGTACAGTAAAAGAAAATTAGATAATATCTTTACATTAGGAAAATCTTGTGAAATTACCTTTATATCCTCAATAAATTTGATTTATTTCTGTTACAATAATAAAGTAATGGCAACTGATTTAATAATAAAGTAATAGCAAGTGCATTAAAACTTTTATTTGTGGAAAATCATGTGAAATTATGTTTATGTACCTAATAAACTTAGTTTATTTCAGTTAAGATATTAAATAATGTGACATGGTTGATATTATTTTATTATTTTCGTGAAATCTAAAAACAGATTCGATCCATAGAGTGCGATTAATAAATTTTAGGGTGTAATATGGTTGAATTATAAGTGTTTTGGGTGCAATGGGTTTTAAATCAAAATTTGGAATGTAAAGTGAAAATTGGTGCATGGTTTAAGGTTGCACAATGGATTTTATCCTCCAAATTACAACCCTAATTTGCTATCATCCTAGGAAGATAATATAGAAGGTTCTTGCTCAATTTCAGTACTTTTGTCAATATTTTATAAAAGGTTGTTATCGAGGCAAAGGATGATATTGTAGTACACAAGAATCTTGAGAATTAAGATGATGAAATACCCAACTCTCCCACTCTTCCACTCTTCTCCTAGCTAGTAGTTGAAACCAAGTCTTTTCTCAATCTTCATTGAGCTGGCTTGCATCATTCACGACAAAAAGATTGCACAATTGAATTTTCATCTTAAAAAATTCCTACTTTTAGATTTATACTTTGTACTTTCAGACTTTCAATTTGTTTTTTATTTGTTTCTGGTTTTCCAAGGATAAATTTGAACCTCTCCTCCATTTTCACCCAAATTCAGCAATTTTCTCTATGCCAACAACTGGATGACCACAAACACAAATTTGAACCTCATTATATGGGTTATTTATGAGGATTAAATTTATTGATAAAATAAACCAAGATTGAGATTTATTCTTAAGGCTGGGGATATTATTCTAACACGTTACTACATATCCAATTTATTTGTAGATTGTTCCATTTGGAATTCTTTGAATGATGATTCCACGAGAAATATCCCAACTCCTTTAAGATTTTGCACTTCTTTCTTCTGCTGATACATATTTCTTTTCTTTCTTGATTAAAATTACTAGTAAACAAAACAGTTTAGAAAATTGAAAAGCTTCATTTGTCTTAAGGGGTTTGCATAGAAAAGCAATTTTTTTTTTTTTTTGAAGTTTGTTATGAACGAATTAGATTCAAATAACAAAGTGGAAACTTTATCCTAAATTTTATTAAAATAATAACACGCTAATAACTGGTGATATGTTTTTTTATCTCTCAGATCTTTTGAGCTTTGACCACTCTTAATAGCGCTTATTCGAAACAATTAACATCTCAATGTCAATTAATCATGTAGAGACAGTATTGCATCATGATATAATCCACTTGTAGCTTATATTTATCTTTAATGATTTTCAATTATTTATATATTTGTTTATGTCTATATTTTTTTTTTTTTTTTGTGTATTATAAGCTAAAAGGGGACCTAGTAGTATTATAAAATGAGTGAGTGAGGCGGGGTGTCTATTTTATAGAAACTGTATTTTCTTGGATTCTCAATTGGGAATTATGAGAAAGTGGGATTGGACCACTAAGTTTCATCATTTGGGGAATGTGCTTGCTTATGTTTGAATAATTTAGAACTAATATTAACAAAAGTTTTGCTCATACACTTTATTGTTTGTAATGTAATTATAGGTTTAGAACATTTGTTAACTAAATGGTGACCCATAAAGCACAACATGGCATCTTAAATGATGAGCATAATCTTTCTACTCATTAAGAAGTTGTATTTTAGTGATAAAACAAAATTAGGAGGGAATTGTAATGATTTAGGATTCAAATCTTGTAGAATGCTTTTTATTGTTGTCCTAAAAGAAAGTATGGGGATTGGTTGGTTGTTATTCTGGAGCTACCATGGAAACTCTGCAAAAAGTACTAGATACCAGTCTAAAAGGATTAATGGTGATAAAACAAGACACCTAAGAAATAATTAAAATGAGAATTAGTGTCTTGTATATAATGTTGATTCGGCGTCCATGCTATCTTTCAAAAATAAAAGAAATCGGGCATCAAATAAGAGAATCATCCCAATTAAATAAGTTAGAGGAAATAGTAGTTTGAGACAAAATGTGTAATCTTTGTGCCAGAAGTTATCCACATATTGTTCTACTAAATCCAAACCATGGGTACACAGTTTTGTAGATGAATCTAGACTTTGAAACCCTCCCAAGAAAATGATGCCATAATAATTTGAGATCAATAGGAAATGTTAATCCCCCTTGATAGCAAGGGCGTGCAATACCCCAAAATATAGAAATAAAATGGTAGAGAGAGAGAGAGAGAGAGAGAGAGAGAGAGAGAGAGAGAGAGAGAACAAGTCTACACTTGTATCAACATTTGGTTAAGATCATCAACTCCCATAATTATTGGCTAAAGATCCAAATTAGGCCTAGAAATGCATCCAGGGGGCTACACAATAGCTTTGTTAACCTTTGATTAAGATTCCTTGAATTCTTTGACCTTTAATCACAAGTGTAGACAGCATCATTTGTATTCATTGGATAAAGCTAAAACATGTCTAGTTCCAAAGGGGCAATATATCTTAGGTGTATGTTCCACGGTCTGATTTTCTTTTCTTACTTATGGGGTTCATATGTTTCCCTAATCTTGAGAATGGCACTGTTCATTACGTTTCACTCATAAGTCACATACTCACATGCACCTCTGCGGCCGCCGTTGCTAACTTCCTAGTTAAGCATAATTTGAGTGAATTTTGCCTCGAGGAATCCTAGGATTCAAGCTAATTGGTTAATGTGGTGAACCGTGAACTAGACCATACACATTCTTTAATTAACTAGATAGAAATGGGGCATGAAAATATGAAATGACGACTGAATTGTGAACCAATTTAGTTGATATTAATCCATTCATGTTTGTTCTATTAAGCATTCAGTGAAAACTGCTTGTTAAGTTTGAATGTAATTTATAGTCACTTATTATCAAGATCAGTTCAAACCTAGTTTAATAAGCATTATACAAGACAAATGTAACACCAGTTGACAAAAAAGGGAAGTAGAAAAGATGAAGGATGAAATTGATAATTCGATTACGGTTATTGGATGAATCGATCTAGGTTTCTCCATATCGTAGGATTAAATATGCAAAAGCCGATCTTCACCAAGCTTTCAAGAGCCAGCTTCCAAAAACTTGGAATTGAGTGTATTTTTGCACATCTTTTAAGCATGCAGCTGAATTTGTAACCATTCTAACACTTAGGTAATTAAGCAGTTCACCAGAACCACACATATAAGTTTGTGCATACACATGCACATGATATAATCAAACCATTCTCGTAAATACAAACACCACAAGTGTACAACTTAGTTCAACCCCTTGGACACTAGGAGTAGGGAGTCTAGGAACTGATGCATGCCCTGTGAATTTGGCGATCAAGTGCTTAGGAGAGGATCAAGTGCTTAGGAGAATCAAGTCCGGTGTGCCAATTGTCTATAAATGAGCGTTCACTGATGAAGAGAACTCAGGATTATGATGTCATTATGTGGTCATTAGCATATTAATTAGCTTTCCCCAATGAAGTGTGCCTCCTCGTTTCATATTGTAAGTTGTACAAGTTGTAAGAGTAAATCGACTAGAGATAAGTATGACTTGGCTGTATCTTTAGTAATGCATGTACAACTTTATTACACTTAATAAAGTTAACGATTGCATAAGCGGTCAAAAAGGGAAGAAGAGGGGATTCTTGACTGATGCGAGTGTCTAAACTCCAAAAGCAGATGCTAGTTATACTTTCTTTCTCACCGCTTGCCTTAGATTGACAAGAATACTTGCAATGGTGGTTGCGAGAGAGCCTTAGTTCGCAAAACAGCTTTATTGTGCTAAAAGAACATATTATTCTCTTCTAGAATTTCCCTTGTAAACCTAATCCACAGAAGCAAGAAAAAGAAAATGCATCCACTACAACTGTATTCGAAACCAAAAACCATAGCTAAAATTTGTGCCCTCATACTTGCTGCAATAGCAACATGTCAATTGCAGCCATGCTGCACAATACTCGGAGGACGCTTTTTTAAACATTCAAAACAATAATTAAAGTTGCTGTCATAAAAAATCCCTCCATCACAAAAGAAAAGAAAAAACCAATCCTACAAAGGCACAATCGCCTTGCGTTTTACAGATCTATGTAAACAAACTGAACCATGGGATTGAGTTAAAAATGGTATCTAGTGGCGTTCCAGTGATTTTAACCACTTCTAAGAAAATCCCAACTTTTCGTGATGCACTAAGCAAGACTTGTTTTCAATTGTTAACCAAAGATATTCAAACAAAACTTTACAAAAAACTTCATCGATATCAACACGGGCCCAACAAACAATAAATATAAGAGAACAAGACTTCTGCTTTACCAACAGAATATTACATCAGGTAACTTTTAAATAAGAAACATGCTTGTGATTTTAGTCACATATGTATATTTGCAAATAAAAAAATACCAGGTGCAAACACACTTGACAAGAAAACTTCACTCAGATGTATTGGAAAAATAGAATTCACGATATACACTAGCCGTTTGTTAGGAGAACGGTCTGATGCATATTAGAATGGAAGCAGTTTTAAGAAGAGCCTCTATCTCTTGAACGAAAGTCAAGTGCGAACGCGTAATAACTTTCGACTGAGTTGAGAAAGAAATGAGGACGCAGTAATTTACATGATTTACAGTCTCAATATATTGTTGTACTGGGTTCCCTCTTTAGTTCTCCCGGATCAAATTGGTTGGTTCACTCAAAACATATCTAGGTAGCTCATATTTGGCACCTGCAATTGAAACACTTACAGTTATTCAATCAAAATTATGTCAATCATAAAATTGAAACAAAATTGCATCACAGACCTCTCTCATCATAGCAGATTGTCAAGTCTGGGTTTTGAACAATAATACCAGCACTGTCAATGATTGCTTGTGCTAGGTTTAAATCTGCCTCAGCTGCAGCTCGTAATGCATCCCAGATCTCTGATAAGAATGCAAAAGTGTATTTGTTCAAGTAAAGTTTTATTCTATAATCTCAAAAGTTGCCACATTTACCAGCAAGAATGACACATAGGCCACAGATATGTGGGCTTCCTCAACCGATTTCAGATCTGATACAATGCAGTATTAGCATACCCCCTTTTCCAACACTCAGCAGGGTGACAAGGTATTTCAATAATTTCTTTAACCTGGTGTAAAGTTGAAGCTCAATGACACCAAAAGTAGAAGTGAAGCATAAAATACAGAGTGAAACAACATGAAGATTATGAATAGACAACCTATCAGGTGTAGCTACATACCAGAAACAAGTTAACAATTATGAATTATGAACAAAGCCAAACAATAATCACAGATCAAAATCTATTGGGTTATTTCTTTTGCTTTTCAATCACAGCTCATCAGCCTTAAAGATCCACACATTTGATTTTATAATCCATTCATCCATGCCTGGAGTCAGAAATAAGGAAAGGAAATGGGTGGGAGGGAGATGAGATGCAAGTAAGACAAACTATAAGATGATAATTCCTATGAGCAGAGGTGTAAAAGTAACAACTTACCAGAAGCCAAAAAAGGTAATAGAAGAAACTCAATAAAACACCCACTTGGCTTCATTCAGAGCCAAAGATTGTCTTTACCTAGTCCAATTGTAGAGATTCATTCATGAAATTTTGAAGATCTATGATTTATCAAAAAGAAATACTGGTTTATTTATAACAGCCATCTAAGTTTTCTGCAGAACAGAACTTACTTCTTAAAGAAAGATCATGCTTCGTCATATCACAATACTAGGGTTTTCCATTGCAGTGGCCACAAAAATTAGGCTAGTCCAAAAAGAATCCAATAGGATCTAAAAGGCAACCCAAAACTTCTTGAAACGTTTTCAGCATTAGGCACTAGATAACACGCACAAATTCCATCATCATGTGTACAGAATTGAGCCTGGTACAAGAAACCCACACCAAGAACTAATCAACAACACTTAAAGTGTCAGGATGGACTGCATATTTCCACGAGTACCTAAAAGTGAAACTTGTGCTCTTGCTCTACTCCCAAAATATAACTTGTTCTACATCTGTAACCTATACATTAACAATATTGCGGTTGCTAGCCATGAATACAGAAAGCGATCATGGGCTTAATGGATTGAGTCAGCGAGGGCTGCGATGTCAACGTTTTGAGTAGTCCAAAAAGGCAATCCAAATTACATCTAATATTTAATTTACAAGGCATAGAAAAAGGGATACCCAAACCCTTGTCGTGATATGTATGTGGTTAAGGAACAGACGAAAACTAGCTATTCACTCAAAATTAATAACCCAGTTGCAGTGCCACGTATATGTCCTGTCTCCTTACCTGCAAAACCTTAGCCTTTCCTTGATAAGGTAACTACTAGTCCAGCCATGGAAATTATTTATACTTCAAAAAACCAACCAGCATCAACTGTATATCCTCCGTCATTTAACTGGACCCAATCTCACAAACAGAGGGTTGATAAAGGTTTCTTGGCACTATGCCAACAGATCAAAAGTGGTGATTGTTGGTGCAGCAAGCAAAGCTGCCGCATAGACCATCTTGTTGAGAGAGGTGCAATCAAGGTGCTGAGCAAAAAGAGCTTGTGGTAGGATGAGAGTGGTGACAATTATATGATCTGAGCTGGAGACCTTCAGACAATAAGAACTTAGTGCTGGCCTTGTCAAATTAGGATAGATACTGGAATAATTGCATAACAGAGGATTAAAATGCAAGTTTTGTTTTCTATTCCCACCCATAACTCGTCCTCCGAGGACCAATACCAACCCAGTCCCCTGGATAAAAAGGTACCATTCAGGATGAAGTCATCAACCTGGGTATGCAAGGAAAGGATGGGGTAGAAGATGTGAGGGCATCCTCTAAATCAAATCCACCAAAATGTACAATTACTATAACCACTGGAGTTTCACTTATGCTGGTTGAACAAACAAAAAGATAGGTCATGTACAAACTTAAATTTCTAACGATACAGTATAAGCACAAGCGACAATCTCATACTCAAATTTACTCCTTCCTACAAGACTCTTTAAGTAAAGAACTGCAAGCAAAGTTACAATTACCAGGGGTTATTTACAAGTGTTTTCTGTAAACAAAGCAAAGCAATTATTCAAGCCTCAGAACTGTTATCCGTATAAGCTAAAGCAGTGAAATTAAATCACAATTTTTCATTTCATAAAAGAGAAACTCAAAGTGAAGTATCGTTAAAACACGAGGCTTTAAAAGACATCAAGAAAGAGGATACATCTAGTTAAATTCAAAAGTACATGTGTTCCAGATCTCAATATGTTTTTCACATGGTTTGAAAGGCAAGGCACTTGGTTCAATGGTTTGCATAAGATGTCCTCCAAATCATTTGGGTTTTTTTTTTTTCAAATATACTTGAACTGAGTAAATCAACAACCCACCAACCCCCCCCCCCCCCTGCCCCCCAAAAAAACCAAAAAAAAAAGGGGAAAAAAAACATTTTTATAGCAGAACAAATCTGAAGGTGTCCTACGAGTTAAATTCTCTTTTAATTTTAACATTCTATATTTTTTAGTCATTTCTTGGGCAAAGCTGTTTTTTCTAACATTAAAGTTTGAACCAAAAAAAAAAAAGAAAAAGAAATTGGTTCTTGAATCTAGATAAATTGGAATATAACAGCACCTTCACAAAAGAAGGTACAGTCAAAAAGCAACAAAAATACTGGACAGGCAGAAATCAATATCTGATTTTATTTTTAAAAAAAAAAACAGATTCATTAACAACCTGACCTCCTCCATTACAAATGCAAATTAATAATGTTGTCAAGCAAAGACTATTTGCATAAGTTGTGCTTCTACCATGGACATAAGGACATGATTCTGTTGCAATATCGACCAGGAGATTAACTTTCAAATGATTCTGGTGGATAAATCTATTGGATTTGCTGGAAAACACAGTTTACATATAGTTTTATAATGGAGACTTCAACCATAAGTCAAATTGTTATTCAAAACATTATCTTGTGACCGAAATTAAAAAGTGAAAGGAAAAAATAGAAAACAAGATTGAACATTTAAAAAGCCAACCTTTACGACCACCATAGTGAGGAGCAGTATCCCAGAACTCATCACGCATCTGTACAAGTTGAGCCCTTGTTATTGGCTCTGAATGTTTCCAAGGCTTTGGTTTTCGTATCTTCTTAACAGGCTCTGAAAAAAATAAAAAATTAAAATTAAAATTAAAAAAATAACTGATTGGCTTCAAAGAATAGAAATTTTCAAGCATAATAAACAATGGCAAAATTTGTTTGCTAAAATGTGCAAGGAGATATCTTATCTGCATCATCAAGAAAGAGAAAACGTTTAGCTGAATTAACTATCCCCTATAACCAGACTACAAACCTCGGGAGAATTGAATGACTTGATTTCCGAACCTAAATGCAGTTTGGCATTTCATTAGGATTGAACCTCATTACAACATTTGCTCTTGTTCTTCACAATCTCTTCCAGCATCATTTACTAAGAACCTTCCTCGCATCTATCTATTATAATGTCAGAATTCCATACAATTCCCAACTCACATCAAGCCATTTACCTTTGTTAGAAATTTTGAAAGGTATCATAAATAAGTTCTATCGGCAACTTGGATTGCTTTCCACTATTTCGCTCTATCACAATAGTGCAACAATATGGTACCGTGTTGTCCAAAAAAAATATAGAATTTTGACTTTTCATCCTTCTTTTTGCAATATAAAATTTACTAAAACTTAAATGACATAAAAAAAATCTAGCAGACAATGTGCACTACAGCTCTTAAAACTACATTCTGAATAATGTACGATCAGACATCGAATGGCAAGAATGCTAAGATTAGTGCAAATTTCAGGAATAAAGTAGGACAATAAAAATAAAGATTAAAAAGATAAAGCGAACCCTGTAGAGCTGACAGGTTCCTGTTCTCTATCTTAGATTTTTTTTAGGCTTCTAAGCTTGGATTCATCAAACATTTAAAGAATATATTCATGGAACAATACATATTTCAGAAAAGAAACTACACTATATTATTCAACAAAAGAGAACACTGCATTGACACATTGGCATAAGTCAAGCATTACCCAAAACCAGCCTTTTAATGGAGACTATTATTAATGTAGTGGAAGCAAGATAAATATATTATATTTAACAAAGCTCACACCAATCCAAACAGAACTTTGAACCACACATATGCTTATGGTATCATGATGTGGCAGTTTGTGAAGTACAAGATGATATATTCAACCATATGAACTTCTCTCGCCTCTTAATAAAGACAATATAATACAACAGAAACCAAAATAACAGTGGCAATCACAGTATAAAAACTAGGGGAAAAAGGGAACAGTACAACTGCTGCGATGCTACTTGTTTTTTTGTTAAAGAAGGTCTCTACCAACTGATTTACCGTTTAAAAGATAAGCAAATAGAGAGACTGACTAATAATTTATTCATCTTCTTTTGGTTAAGAGAAAGAGAGCAGATGAAATATTTCCGTAACAGCAATAGATGACAAAATACAGCAGCTTTGGGGAATGATTTTTCGCATATCATGCTTTATATCCTTGTATAAAGCAGTCTTCCATTCCATCTAAATCTTTTTCTATTTGAATTATAAAGTAGTGTTCCATTCCATCTGACTCTTTTTCTATTTAAATCTTTTAGGATGCACTAGCACAATATAGTATAATTTGAAGAAGGGTCTAATACATGAATTAAAGGATATTCCATTTCCATTTAATCATTAAGCATCTTTAAATCATAGCATTGTTTGGAAAAAGTCATTTATTTAAATGATTTTATCTCTTTTCACTTCTTTTTCTCCAAGTAAGCCCAAAGTGATGCCAAAAGCCCAATATCAAGGAAAACAAATTGCTTCCAGATATCAACTTTAGTTTCTGTCGAGCTTCAAGCTGCCTTATTTTTAAGTGAAACCAGAACTTTTCATTTTTAAAAACAAATGAAGTGAGAAGGCATGCATAAAAGCTAACCTCCTTCAGGAAATTAGGCAGTACTCTGAAACTTTTTCCCAATATTCTCTCTTTTGTTAAGCAATGTACAAATATTAATAAATGCAAGATTATTCTCCTTTTACTTCAGAATCTTCATTTTCATATGCAAAAGCTTAAATGTATCTTTCTCTTTATGAAAAGCAATTCTACCATATTCCAGGCCACCGATTGCAGTGTTCTCCATCTTCACAAGAAACATTCCAGAGGAAGCACTAGTGGATAAGTTTCTAAAGTTCTCATATAAATGTAGATAAATGAACTTTAAATTCTCCCTGTCTATAAAGATGAGTACTAAGTAGTACAAATCTGATTTTTTTTTTTTTTTTCATATTACGTTTGATATTTATACCCAACACAAAGAAAAAAACCAAAACGATTACATGCTTGTCTTGTCGAATTACCCATCAAGTCATTCAACTATCAGCTCTTTTAATAGCCAAAATATTGATATGTTCAAGTGAAATCCCAAAAAACCATATTGATTTTCAAATACTTCCCCAACCAAGAAGAACATAAGATTACCTATTTCAAACAAGGCATAAATTTTGGACTTTCTTTAAACCCTTTTGAGACGCCCAAGAAAAAATAACAAGAAAGAAAAGGAATAGTAAAAAGAAACTGATTTTCTCAACTAATCGAGAGCAAATCTGTGAAAATCCATAAATAAACCAGAATCTAATCCAAAGAGCTATCCCTCCATGTACATGAAGCGCATTACCACACAGTAAAAGCTTTACTGCCCCAGCAGAATTTCTTGGTTGGTTACTATACTGAAATGCCAAACCCCAAACGACAAAATTACATTCTCAAACAAAAGGGGAAAAAAACAAATCAACCATTGCAGCTCTACAGGCAAGATAACTAATCTACCAAAAATTCATCATAATAATAACTAAAAACAATCGTAAACACCCATAATAGAAAACAAAAACAAATTCACAAAATCTATCAAGAACTCCCAATAAAACATCATTAATAACTCCAACTAAACAATAGTAAAAAGAAAAAAGAAAAAGTCAACTTCAAGAAAATCCCAGACCCAAAGATCATCCAAAACAGCTACAAGATATTCAAACAGTTAAAAAATCAAAAGGGCTCTAACGAAATCATCTATATAAACAAACAAACATGCCAACAATTATTGGACATGAATAATAAGAAAAAAAAAAACCTTCTTTTTTGGCACGCGATCCAGCGCACCCCATGACTTAGAATTGATCTTTCTCCAACCTATATCAACAGATATGATTGAAAGACAAGGAGAGAGAAAGGGATGCAGTGAAATTTGGAATTTGTAGCGGCAATTCCAAGAAAGAAGTGGAGAGAGAAGCCAGTACCTTTTGTAGAGGTGATGAGAAAGAGAGACAGAGACACAGAGTCCACCACTTTTCAACCTCGCTACCTCTCTGCTATATTTTTGCCTAGCGCAACTGAGGGCAAGTTTGTCACTTTATTTTATTTTATTTTTGGATTGGGAGAAACTTTGTCATGGATTCTTGAAATTTAATGTTAATGTTAATGTTCCATAAGAAGATGTTAATGTTAATATTTGAGTTTATAAACACTCCTTTGAATATATAAGAAATAGTGTTTGAGTTTATGATGCCGAACAAAATTGAGTTTAAGAAAGTTTTGTTCAGATTATATTTTTTGAAAAGAAATTTTTTAAACAATATCGCACTAACACTTTTTGCAATGTAATCTAAGATAGAAAAAGTAGTTGAAAAAAATAAAATAATAGTTAAATAACATTTCAACAAAAATTCTAAGAAATTTTATCAAATAATGATTTAAACGAACATTTCCAAGAAAAAAAAAATGTAATATGGGATGAAGTGGATAGCCAATATCGAACGATATTAATGAGACAGGTTAAGGGATTTCCAATTTTGGTTTTGTTTTTTGTTGGAGAATTAACCTCTTGTTGTTTTCTTGTGATTTTTTTCCCTTAGTGGATTAGATCATGTTAAAGAAAATTCAATTCTTAATTTTGTTTTCATTTTTATTAGAGAATAAATTCCTTTTGATGTTTTATTGTGACTTTTTGACCATAAATTCATCAGACCATTTAGACACGTGGGAAACTACAAAAAGTGTGTTTTCTATCATTGTTTGTAATTTTGAATTCGTTATTGGAAAATAAGCTTCAATTTGACTTGAATGCATATTTTGGTAGCAACTGCAAAAAGAGCAAGTACAATTTACCATGTGTGGTTTAGGATTTCCATATGCATTGCATATATCCAATGGTTTACTATCAAAGATAAACTTGGGTAGGATTGAGGCAAGAACGATTAGTTAGCTTATGAATGAATCTCAAAATTTTGGTCAATCTAAAGTCTTTACTGAGGTTTTATGATAAAAAAAGAAACAAGGAATATGGTTGTTAGGAAAAAGAAGGGAGAGGAAAGTCCCTTGTAACATCCTAGTAATTAGTACTTGAGGCACAGTTGCATGTGCCAAAAAAAAAAAAAGTTAAAATCACTTGTATAAATGTTTTCATTAAAAATTAATTTTACATTGTTAAAGTAAAAAGATTGAAAGTTGCTGTATATTTGGTTAGTCATTGTGTTTATGGATCATTATAAAGAATTTTTAATTTTTATAAAGTTTTTAAAAAGGAAAATAAAGGGAGAGACACCACAAAACAAAGAGTATTATATTCTTAATATGAAATGTGTAATATGCATGCTAAGTTTAAAAAATACGTGAAATTAAGTTTAGTTTTCTTTAATAATGAATTTTAGGAGATGTATCTATAAAGACATGTCATTTCTAGGTGATTTAAGATTATGCAAAAATTCATGATCAAGTTAATACGTGTTTGTAGTAAATTGTTTATAAACACAAATTTTTTTTAGTGTATTTATAAGCATAGATTTGACCACATAATTTGAACCAATAAATGAAACTATAAAGTTTGATACTTATAATTTTTTTTTGTGCTAGCAAGTTTGATAATTAACGTATGGATCTATAAAGACCGAGTGTAAGTAAAATTGTCATTTCTAGATGATTTAAGATAATGTAAAAATTCATGATCAAGTTAATGCATGTTTGTAGTAAATTGTTTATAAACACAGATTTTTTTTTTTGAGTGTATTTAGAAACACAAATTTGACCACATAATTTGAACCAATAAATGAAACTATAAAGTTTGATATTTATAAAAAAATTTTGGTGCTGGTAAGTTTGATAATTAACGTATGTATCTATAAAGACCGAGTGTAAGTAAAACTATCATTTCTAGATGATTTAAGATTATGTAAAAATTCATGATCAAGTTAATACGTGTTTGTAGTAAATTGTTTATAAACACAGATTTTTTTATTGTATTTATAAACACAGATTTGACCACATAATTTGAACCAATAAATGAAACTATAAAGTTTGATACTTTTTTTTTTTTGTGCTGGTAAGTTTGATAATTAACGTTTAGAAAGGCACTACAAGGTGGTGTGTTGTGCTCTATAACTAAGATTACATTATCAATTCCTCATTTAAGCTATCAAGATAATGTTCCTATCTTAAGCCATTAAAACCCTCATGTCCTATCATTTTCTGAGCAATGTGCATAGACAAATAATCTCCGTGAAGAAAAAGGAAACTTGGCCTCAATGAATATGTATCTGAATAGTTAAGAGATGAAATCCAGTCAGTCATGCATCTTTTGCTTAATGAACAAGTGGATACATAACCAAATAATCATATATAGGTACACGGTTTTAACTTGACTTCTACTTTGTCTATAATATATCGTGCTAAACAGGGAAGACTTTATGGGATAAAAATTATTTTGTAGTGCATAAATGGAAAAGGGCACTCACGTATGGGCAGAATGTTGCACAATGTGTGACAAATGTGTCCATTACTTCAAGAATTCCACGAAATTGTTAGTTTATATTTTGTCTACAAGCTTTAAGGAGGGAAGAATGAACAAACAGTCAAATTAATTGTGTGGAAAATATGTGGCAAGAACTTTGTCCATGGTCAAAAACTCAAATATTTTTACCATATTTTATTGGCAATTTCCTTCGTGTTAGGCAGTACTCCAATTTCCAAATTCATCAAAGATTCTGTATAATCCCAAGTCCCTACAAGGTTCATTGAAAGTTTAATTTATTATTTATATTCTGCAACTAAAGCGGGTAATGACTATTCTTTGGACTGTCATTTGTAACTTGCCTTTAATGGATCTAACTCATGTGCTCTGAATAGGGGCTTCAATCCATGTAATCACAACTGATGTCATTTGCAACTCAATTGGATGATCACTATTGTTTGGACTATCACTTGCCTTTAATCATTTTACTCCAAAAGAGCTTCAATTAATTTAACCATTGTTGAATGTTTATCAAATTTGACAGTGTTTACGTTTCACTTGTTATTGACCAACCCCATAGACTAGGATTTGTTCTAAAAAACTATCCGGGTAGATTTACAAGCAGGCTTGTAATCTTCACAATAATATGCAAAATAATTTAGCATTTAGTTTTGTTCCTAAGTTTAACGCGGTTACGGCAATTTGAAAATCATTTTTGCTTATTTTAGTCTATCCAATTTTTGTCCAACTACCTTTCAACCCGTTCAATGTACAGGGTGTCATTATACATGACAAATGAATAAAATTTTTATCTACATGATGAATGAATAATAAGAGAGAAAGTATAATATAGAGTTTGTATTTTGTATTAAAACATTATAGAAGGGGAGAAAAAGGAGAATTTACCTAATAGAAGAGTTTATAGGTAAATTTTAGGAGCTAAAGTATATTTTATGGAATAAAAAATCTTCTGAACTTGTATGAGATAAGCTAAATTTTGGATGAAATTTCTGTGTGTAAGATAATCGTAAAAATAGAAAGAATGAATATTAAATTGAAAATCCAAACAAAAGTGTTTATAAATATCATAATAATAAAGTTATTGTGAAAAATAACAAGATTGTAAAGTAAAGAGAATGAGAAAGTGGTCTAAATTAGTATCATGTGGACACTATACTGACAATGATGATGATGATTTCATACTAAATTTGTTGTTGAAATTAGGCATTATAAACTTCGCTAAGAATTCTGTACTTGTACGGGAAAAAATAAAAAAATAAAAAATAAAAAATAAAAGACAAAGGATTCTGAACACACACATTAGAGTAAATGAACAAGCGATAACGATTTGAAAAATGATTTATGCAGTTTGTTTTGTAATTTATACACTCCACTTTTATCTTTAGCCCAAATAATAATTATTATCTTGACTTATTTTTTCTGTAAAAACTTAAATAATTATAACTCAAGGATAAATTAATTTAAGTTTGAGTATATAAAAAAAAAAGTAGAGTATATAAATCATTGCTCTCTAAGATTATTATTTCATAATGTCAAATCAAATCTAGTGAAATGATCTTTGTTTATATAATCAGAGATAGGAAAATCAAAAGATGTCTCTGTTTTATCATATTATATTGCTGAACTTTACTTACATATTTTCTTCTGGAAGGAAGTGAGGGCGAGGAATTAGTGACCTGAGGCAATTCATGGTGTCAAATCCAGCTAAATCATTTTGAGTTAATCTTGACCGTACATATGCAAGAAAAAGTATTCATTTAAGAATAGTTGAACCCATTTGTCCAAATTCATATAAATATAGATCTTTTTGGATCACAAATTATTGGTTGCGGTTACTTCAATAACCGCCAAGGTTTCAGCATCCAAGAGCGAAACCTAATGTTATTCAGGAATGATTAATAACTAAATAAATTAAAAACTCCAAAAAATGATTATGAATCATATGAAAATAATACTAATATTAAATTTATTATACATTCATATATATATATATATATATATATATATATATATGATGGCAAGACCCATACACGGGTGGGATGCCAACCCCAATTTTATTAATCAAAAAGAGAAAGAGACCTCAATCATGATTACAAGAGTTAACGATGCGAATATAAGGGATACTAATACTATCTAACCTAACTAAAGAATATACATTTCTTGGAAGCTGATTATTTGACTCAAAAAAAGTCCCTGCCTAGTTGTAGTGTTGACATTCCATCTGCTATTGCATTTGCTTCTCGAAATATATGAGATAAAGAAGCCTCAATTTGTCATAATAAAACTCTAATCTGACCCAAAATGGCACAAAGAGCCTAGTTTCCAGTAACACCAAAACTCACTAAATGGACAAGAGAGTTAGAATCAGCTTCAAACAGCAAATTATTAATGCCCCTGTCCATGCAGAATCTTAATCCATGCAGTATTGCCAGTGATTCTGCATGTAAAACATCAATCTCACCAAACTCTTTATAGAATGCAAAAATGACCTTACCATTGTGAACACTCCAACCCCATATGCCTTCAATGCCCTTACACTTGCATCCATATTGAGCTTAATCATTCCTTCCCTTGGTTTCATCCACCTCACATCCGAACCTGTTTGAATTTTCCTTTCTTAGTCGAAAACCACTACCCCAATAGCAATCAACAAATCCATCCCCTTGTTGTTGGGAGATTTCCTTTGCTACCGCTAAATCTCTCATAAATTGATTAACACCATAAATCACCATTTGAGAATCAAAACTTTTATTTTAAAACCTTGCCTCATTCCTGCCTTTCCATAAGTACCAAAGAACAGCAATTGGCAAAGCACATACAATATGATTCAAGCATCCATTAGGTGAATTTATTTTTTATATAATTAGCAATGTGAACAAAATGTAATAAAATCAAATACTCATGTTCTACTTTATTGTGTTTTTATTTAATTTAAATGAAAGCCAAATAAATTCTTAAACATTTGCACAAAAGTTAAAAAAGTATCTTAATATTTTTACCACTAAAAAATATTCTAAATATATATGGAGCTATTAGTGATTTTAAATCACAAACAATTATTAATTAAAGTTACAAATAGCTAAATTTTTGTAAAAGCAACTGTCAAAAGTTCAAAAAACTACATATAAATTATACCTAAGAAAAGAAATTGACAATCAAATAGAGAGATATATACTTGACCATTATTTGGTCATTCCAGGTTGAAGTTGGCAATAGATTTTCATAGATTTTCTTGAGGGATTGGGTTTTCAGAAAAAATATGAAATGAGCATTCTTAAGGGAAAGAGCACTCCAACTTAAAAGGTACATAACAAACATGATACCAGAATTGATAAGTTGGAAAGTTCGATCCATTCCAAACCACTTTCATACCAAAATGTGAGGTGAATATTATTCTTTCTTGTAGTCAAATTAATGACTAATGAACTGGTCTTTGTTTATATAATCATAGATTGTGAATATTATTCTTTCTTGTAGTCAAATCAATAGCTAATGAACTGGTCTTTGTTTATATAATTATAGATTGGTGAATTAAAAGATGCCTATTTCTTTTAATCTATGATAGTTTTGGCCTTTACTTTTATATTCTCTTCGAGAAAGAAGTTGAGAGTGAAAATTTAGGGGATTGTAGGTCCCTTGACAGCCTAAGGAGGGTGAATTAAGTTCCTATAAAACTTAGCTTGGTTGATGCAAGTTTTCCAAATTTAAATTTACCAAGAATTCTAAGTGGTCACTCAAGTGATTAATATTGTAAGTGAGTAAAGTAAATCAATAAAAGGTTAAATAACAATTAAGAGTAAAATGAAAATCTAAGGATTGAAGATTGCAAATCACACTTTCAAGTTTAACTCAAATTTGAAGAAAGAGTACAATGGAATCCCTTGACTTGTGGTTGATACAATACCACCTTGTAAGTAAAAAGGATCGCCTCTTCCTTACACTAACCTCCTTTAGGTGATCTAAGAGGTTTTACAATTCACAGTAATTGACCTTCTAAACTACAAGTGATTTGATCACACTAAACAATGAAGAACTATACTTTCTCACGATACAAAAGAAACTAGCTTTTCTTGCTCAAGAATGCTTTACAAGACTCAAAATAGTCAATACAATAGTTGATCAAAAGTTCTTAACAATTTTGCACACTCTAGAATATATAGGAAGAGAAGAAACAACTATTTTTGTGTTCTAACGGTCAAAAATGAAAAATTGTACAAACTAGCCGTTAGACACAAAAGTTCATGATCTAGACGTCCAGTTTATTGTCTAGATCCCTATCCGGATCATCATCCGAATGGCTTCTGATCAGCTACTCCTTGACTATCTACTAGTCCAGACATTCGCATGATTGTTCAGATCCTTGTCCCGCATGCATTTTGCCTTGGCCCATTTTGAGAGTTTCTGGTGAGTCGGACACCCTATTGTGCGTCTGAATACTCATCCAGATGCTCTCTTCCTGTCTTCATTTTGAGTAATTCTAGCGATTCGGACGTTCGCCTACTATATCCGCATGCTCGTCCGAATGACTATTCTGCAGTTCTTTTCTACCTTTTTTATTCAATAATTATTATAAGTGCAAAGATAACTTAGTAAATACATTAGTGTGCTTTATCATATGTTTGGTAATCATCAAAACTAAGATGATTTAGACCTAATTGTCTTTAGGGATGTAAGGCAATTTACAATCCAAAGTATGACTTACGTCAATTTGGACCACACATTTAAAAGAAAAGTATTCATTTAAAACAATTTTGAATGCAACTGTCCAAATCTATTTGTATACATGCCTATATACAAGTTGATTTCAAACTACCCCCTCAAAAAATAGGATTTCCACATTTCCCCTTTATCATCAAATTGGATCAATTGATACCCTAAACTTTTCAATTTTTTCCACTGCACTACAATTAACACATGCATTTCCAAATTGAGTTTTATTTAGTCGTAAGAGTGAAGGGAAAATATGCACTTATTTAAATAAGTGCAAATATAGATTAGACCATTTTAAAGGGTCTTTTTACTTCCATTTTTTTTTTTTTGCTTATTATAGGTGATACATATAATTAATTGTAATTAATTGCTGTATATGTCATTAACAGTCAAGAAAATTTTCAGAAGGGCATATTTGTCCTTTTGTTGGCAAAAATGCAAGCTACATGATGAAATTAGACTCAATCTGTGAAGACAAGTTAATTATATCACGCTAAGAAAATATTAAAAAGTCTAGGTTATGGATTGATCCAATTAGATGATGAGGAGCAATGTGATGATCATTTACTTGTCAAGGAGATCTTTTGTAAATAACCCCAAAATAAATAGACTTATCAAGGAGATATTTTGTAAACAAACACAAAATAAATAGAGAGAAACTTCTTTATTACGTACCTTTCCCCTCAAGTAATTTTTTATTCCCAAATCTATTTATCTAGATGGTGTTGTATCTCACAAATTTGTCATTAAGAAATTTTAAACATGTTATCTAACTATATCTCTATTTCACATACCCATTTATAAAGAAAAGGTACACTTTTTCTCCAAAACTAGAACGGGCCTATTTTATCCTACTTTTCGAGCACAAAATAGAAGTAATCATAAAAAAAAAAAAGGTTTTACATACGCTTCTAGTTTGGGCTTGGGTTAAAAAGGAGACTTATAATGTTTACAATAATATGCACAATGTTTTAGCATACAATTTTGTATCTAAGTTTAACATGGGTAGGCAATGTAAAATTGTTTTTTCTTATTTTAATCTATCCAATTTTTTCTAACTAGATTTCATTCCATGCAATGCATGGGGTATTAATGTACTTAAACAATGAATAAAATTTTTTATGTACATGATAAATGAATAAGTATAATATAGAGTTTAGAATTTGTATTTAAAAAAAATATATAAGAATAGGGAAAAAAAGGAGAATTTGCCCAAATCAGTATTCTTGTTAACTTTATTTTTAGAAGATTTTGTAAGCAATTTCAGGAGCTATATTATATTTTATGGAATAATGATTTTTTTGAACTTGTATTGGAGAAGCTAAATTATGGAAGAAATTTTTGCATAAATAGAAAGACAAAAATAAATTACTAACTACAACAAAAAGAATACTAAACAAATCTGATTGCAATAGGAAGAGAGAGAAAATTAGGTACATATTAATTTTTAGGAAGATGTCATTGATTTTTTAGGATAGGAATTCCAAAATTAGTAGGATAATTAATTGATAAATAGTAAAATGTTAAATTAAAAATTAATTTGCTGGAAAATATTTATAAGTATCATAATAATAAAACTTATTATTAACATAAAAAGATTAAAAGAGAAAGAGAAGGAGAAATTGTCCAAGTTAGCGATATGTGAACACTACCTTGAATAATGACGATGATGGTTTGGCACTAAATTTGTTATTGGAATTAGGCATTATAAAATTCAATAAGAATTCTGTAGTTTTATAAAAAAAAAAAAAATAAGTTGTATGCGCACTCATTCAGAGGAAATAAAAAAGCTAAAGATTCGAGATATAATATATGTATTCCCTTTTTTAATTTATACACTTCACTTTTTATATTTTAGACTTAAAGTACTTATTGTTTTGACTTATTTATTTATGAAAACTTGACTTGTTATAGTTCATGGAAAATTAGTCTAAGTTTGAGTATATGAAAAAAAAAAGTAGACCATAAAAATCGTTACTCTAATTATTCTTTCATAATGTCAAATCAAAGATTAGTGAATTGATCTTTGCTTATATAAACAAAGAAAGGTAAATCAAAATCTATTTCTTTTGATCAATTATACTGTTAGTCTTTACTTTTGTATTTTCTTCACGAAGGAACTGAGAATGAGGAATTGGGGACTTGAGCCAATTTGTGGTGGCAAATCGAGCTATGTCAATTCAAGTCAATCTTAACTGTACATTTAAAAAAAAAGTTTTAATTTAAGAAAAATTAAACTTAAAAGGTCCAAAATAATCCATAAAAATGCAGACCATTATGAATTGCAAATTGTTTGTTGTAGTTCCTTTAACAGCTGCCAAGGTTCTGCAACCAACAGTGAAAACCTCATGTTCTTAAGGAATCCTTAATAATTAAATAACATTAAAACTCCAAAATGATTACAAATCATATAAAAATAGTTTTAATATTAACTTAAATTTTTTTAATCATTCGCAATATAATTAGCAACGTGAAAAAATTGAACTAAAATTAAACACTCGTGTTCTACATTTGTTGTGCTTTTACTTAATTTAAATGAAACTCAAATAAGTTCTTATATATTGACATAAATGTTAAAAATAGCATCATAAAAATTTTTTGAAAATAAAGAAAACTTTATTCTAAATATTAGCGATTATAAATCACAAATAATTATAAATTAGAGTTACACATAGACAAAAATTCTTCAAAGCAAATTTTAAAGTTCGAAAAATAAAATTAGTAAACCTAAGAAGAGTAATTGACAATGGAGTAGAAAGACATATGAGGATATACTTGACCCCTATTATTTAACATTTTTACCTTTTTTTTTTTTGGCAAAACCTATACACTGCGGCCAGGAGGGAGAAAGGAAGGGAAGGGGACGCCAGTCTCAATTTTATTAATAATAAATCAATAGGAGGGGAACATCAACCAAAACCTCTAGTACATTTCTTTAAATTATTCCAAAAAATAAATAAGGATACTACTCCTAAAATGATTTTACATACTGATAAAAGCCAATAATATCTAAATTGACCAGACTGTTGACATGTGATGGAAGCTGTGAAGAGAAGAAGAAATGAAAATGAGATAGTGGCAATGCTGCAATTTTGCTCGCCACAACATTTGCTTTGTCTATGAAAATGAACAACAAAACCACCAATCCTTGGGATAAGCTCCCTCATCTATCAAGGGTAAATTTTCACGTTTTTTCCTTGAAGTTAGAAAAGGAATTTCATAGGTTTTATTGAGAAATCAAGTTTTAGAGAAAATGATCATTCTTGAGGGAAAGAGCACCCACCTTAAAAGGACATGAAAATGAAATCAATAAATTGAAAAATGCTAATCCATTTCAAGGCACTTCAGCCTACAAAAAAGTGGGATGAATATTGGCTCTGTTTGGATAGATTATTTGAGCATTATTTAAAATTCTTTTCAGCATCCAAAATAATTTTACCTTTTTTGTTATTGGTTTGACAAAAAAACTCTCTCTTTTTCATGTTAAGCTGCAAGAGAGACGAATAATTTTTCAGGTGGAAGGAAAGACAAGAGGACAAAGAATGAATGCACGATTTGGAATTAAGTCCTCTCTTCCACTTTAACCATCACTGTTCTCTTTCTTCTTTTGCCAGATTCGTCCTCCACATTTAAAGATCGAGATTGGATTTTAGCTCATCACTGTCAGGTGGTGAGCTAGAAATCGGTGGATGTTTTATGGTGATACGTGTGCTGTTTCGCCATCGTAGGAAGCAGAGGTGTGGATTTGGTATACAAGTGAACGACGAGCTAAATTGATTCAGCAGAAGTTAGAAGAAAATTTGTGAAAGTTAAGGAGCATTACTGTCTATTTTTTGATGCTCTAGTGCATATATTCCTTCAATTTTTGTATTGTTGTTCATCGATGTAGTATTTAGATTACATTTGAGCAGTGATCGTGGTGTTGTATTTGATTTTGTTTGGTATAGCTTTCTACAGAAGACAATGAATAGTTTGCTATTGTGGCGGACGCTCATTTGGTAACGAGCATCTATTATCTACTACTCATTCATAAATTTTTTTGACAAAACAAATCTAACTTTTGACTGGGATGCATGTTGGTGCTGCAATGAGGATTTATTGACTAGTGTTCGTTCCCCTAGCTAGTTTGCAAAAGATGTATAAGATGTTCCCATTGAGCAGGGTGGTTAGCATGCTTCAGGATTTGACCAACCAATTTGGGCAATTTTCGAATAACATTGCATGACAGCTTCGACAGTTGCACTTTATGCTTTCTCTTGTGTTTTGCCTAAACAATTCACGCTATGTGATTTTATTTTCACTGTCAATTGGATTGAGTTTTGTAATGATATTGTATGTGGGTATTATTTTATCAATAATCTCTACAGGTGTTGCTTTCAAGTTTCTGACTAGGTCGGACGCTCATGTTGTAATAAGCACCCATCAATCAATTAAAGCCTTTTTCGAACCTACTATCCATCGATCGCTACTCGTTAATTGCAATTTTTTTATTTTTCAAAATGGTTTTTTAACAAATAATTGTTAGATTTTGTAAATAATTATGTAAAAAAGTTGAAAATTTTGTTAGAAATTTTTGAACAATCCAAATACTTTTTCAGAATAATTTTTCACTATTTAAACACTCTTTTTAAATATTTGTTCACAATTCAAATACTTTTTCATTATTTGAAAGGTTAACAAAAGTCCTTTGAATAATTATTCTAAAATTTTTTCCAAATAATGCCAATCCAAATGGAGTTATTAATTTTTCTCATAGTCAAGTCAATGACTAATCAATTGTCGTTGTTTATATAATCATAGATATGTGAATCAAAAGATGTCTATTTCCCTTGTTCATGTGATGTTTTTGGCCTTTGCATTTATATTTTTAGTGATGATAGGCAATTTATGGTCTCAAAATGACCAATGTAAGTTCGAGTCAATTTAGACCTCATGCAGTCAATTTGGTTCTCAAATAACTTTGTGCGTTGCCATGATAACAACCATAGTTCTGGATCCAAGTGTGAAAACCAAATGTCACTAAGGAATGATTAACAACTAAATGAATTAAGAAGTCCAAGAAACTTATTAAGAATTATATAAAAATACTGCTAGTATTATTTTTGCACCAATTTCTATTTTTTAGTTTTGTCTACCTCAACACTGCTCTAGAGTCAAAAAGTTATCTTCTTTTTTGTTTCTTGCATATTTCATTTCTATCCAAAAAATAATTTGTTATTTCATTTTTCTCCAAAAAAATAAAAAAGGATTAATTACACTTTGCCCCTCCCTAAATTTGAGGGCCAGCAACACTTTGCTCCCTAGACTTCTAGTATCTACACTTTGCCTATGATGAACATGCAAAAGTTGGAGATACTGTTTCCATCAGAAAATGTAGTAAAATGGCAACAATGCCCATGAATAATGGCAATATGAACTGTGTTACCCTTGGGGCTTGATTTACAAGACCACACAGTGGTCATGTTACATAGAAAAAAAATGGAGGACTAAAAACATACATTTCATATGTTTTGCTCCTTGCATGTTAATGGGTATGGATAATTAATGCGCAAACAAAGCAGCTATACTTTAATGGGTGTGGATATTAAATGGGGTAAATTCTAAATTGTTAATAAATGAATAATAAAAAGGTGGTAGTTGTTGAAAAAGAAAAACTTAACAAATAGTTGGTAGTTACTGTACAAGATAAACAAAACAATACCGATTGTTTATGGTTTTCATAGAGGCACAGTTACAACAAGTTACAATAGTAATGTGTAAGTTACAATAGAAAATCCTATATGCAAGTTACGATAGTAATCCCAACAACAAATTGGTTTTTGATAAAATAGAGGAAAACCATTAACATTTGGTAGTTTCTTTTTTCTTATTTTGTACAGTAACTATAAGCTGTTTTAGCTTTTCTTTTATATTGTCTAAAACCTACTAGCTCTTTATAACTTTTTGTCTAGAAACTGAAAAATGCCATCTGTGCATGGGATTCTTTGTCATCTTCTTTTTTTTGGGCTTTTTGCAAATCTAAAATGGGCTTTTTTTTACTTTTTATTATTTAATTTAGATTTAATAGATAAATGTGCATTTAAATTTGGTCTAAATAATTTTTGTTATAGATCTCTAACATATATTTATCATAGGTAAAATGAATATTTGCGATATATTTTAACATGCTCATGAATAGAATTTTTATAATAATTTTAAACATAAATTTATAATTATAGGCAAAAAAAATATTTTTGTAATATCCCTCTAATGAAGACAACGGTTGATAATTTGTCAAAAGGAAGGGGTATTTTTGTGAACCAAATTTTACTCCTATTTTTACCAGTTAGAAATTGCAAATTCCGTTAACTAGAGTTGGCAAAGTGTAGATACTCAAAGTCCAGGGGTAAAAGTGTCACTCGCCCCCGAAGTACAGGGAGCAAAGTGTAATTAACCCAAAAATTAATAACGCCAATTATCTTGTTACACAAATCCAAGTCATCCACGCAAACAAGCAACACGCGCCGCCGGGCCTTTCGTCTGCCACGTCATCACTTTTCTTCTTCTTCTTCTTCCCGATTTCAAAAAGGACAAATTCATCTCGCACATCCTTCTCAGTTATTCATTCTATTGCGTTCTTCCCACGTTTAAACCCATTTCTCTCTCTAAATTTCTCTCTCTGAATTCTGCAGTTTACCCACTTTTTCTCTCCAGCTTCTACAATTTACCCACTTTCTCACTTTCTCTCTCTAAAACTTTCAGGCTGCAAACATGAATATATTCAGATTAGCTGGTGATATGACGCATTTGATGAGTATTTTAGTACTCCTTCTCAAAATTTACGCCACCAAATCATGCGCAGGTCTCGCCATTCCCCCCGTTTTTACGCTTTTCTTTGTTTGATTTTGTTATTAATTTTAGTTTTTCTCCTTATTTTTGTAGCATTTTTTTTATTTCAGCTTTTTTAGTTGATTTTTGTCGGTGAACTATAGTTTTTGTTAGGTATCAGGAATTTTTATTTATTTTGTGCTTGCATTATTATCTGAAATGGACTAGTCTGGGGTTTATGTTAGTTAATTAGTGCATTTTTCTAGGTTTTTTAGTTATTTAATCTCGGGGAAAAGGGTGAAATTGGAAAAAAAAAAGGCGGAGTATAATTGGATGAAGATTATGCATTCTGAGTTACTTGAATGATTTCATTTTTTTTGGTGAACTGATAATTCTTTTGGATTAAGTGATTGATTGCCTTCCATGTATGCTAAAATTTGGAGAACTTTGGTTTATTTTTTTGTCAGTTTTAAAGCCTATTGTTTAATTTTGTTACTTGGGTGTTTTTATTCCGAAATTAGTTCCTCATCCGGAAGGTATCGAGGTCTCATGTATGAAATGACGTAGAATACTGGACTTGTGTTTGGATGATTGAGTTTCTGTATATTCGAGTTTATTGAACTGATTTTATTAGGGATTGAAATGTTTGCAATGTTATTATGGTTTTTGCTGGTTCTTTATGGGTATAAGTATTGGTTTTACATGCGTGAAAAAAATCGATTTTCTACTTATAAAATACAATAGGTATTAAAATGGAGTATCTTTTGTGTGCTATATTTTACTTGATTACGTGGGTGGGATTATTTCTTCGGCTTTTGGTAGATCGATTAGGGGCTTGTTGCTGTGTATCAGAGTGAGTTGATCCTAGATATTTCCATTTAAGGAACTCTTTTGAGGTCTTCTTTTTGCTGCTTTTATTTTTTCCTTTAGCTGAAAATTATGTTAAGATGCTTATGAAATTAGCCTCTAGTTTTGGATTGTAACAAAGGTCTTGCACTTCATCCAGCTGCTTTAGAGATATTCCGTTCTGCATTCTTGAATTAAAGTTGCAACTGAAACTCGGATGAAAAGTAAAAATGCCAGGGTGTTATTTGTTTTTCTTTTTTTGTAGTTTTGTGTGTGTGTGTGTGTGTGTGTGTGTGTGAGAGAGAGAGAGAGAGAGAGAGAGAGAGAGAGAGAGAGAGAGAGAGAGAGAGAGAGAGAGAGAGAGAGATTTAGAAGAATACAAATTGCTTGGGAATTTAGTGGACATAACTTTGCCAGAGTGTGATTCTCTACCAGAGGGGCTTTGTGGTTTGATACAAGATGTTTGTTCTTTGCTGCACATCGCAAGCTATGAAGAATGTTGGAAAATCATTTTATTCTTTTTCTTATTTTTCTTAGGGTGAGGGAAAGATGGCTGGGGGAGCTGCTGTTCTCATGTTCATTGTCCATGTGAAAGATTGTCTATGTGAAAGATTGTTAAGAAGTGGGCCATTGTGTATTTTATGTTTCCCATTATATTTGAATAGTTAATTTTCTGAATGAGTATCTTTGGGACATTCCATCACTCATCAACTCGGTGATGATGATATGTCTGTGGTTCTGACTGCAGATGTTTAATATTCAGATAAATGTGTATCAGGTTGTTTGAATTAATGGGGAAACCTAATTGACCCGGTTAAGTTGGACAGGATTTTACTATGCAAGGCTTTACATTTTAATTGATTTTATTGTACCTTATCTGCATATGTTATGTGGTGTAAATGCTCGTGAATGTATGTGTTTTCTTATATATGTACTTAGCATGTTGATGGATTTGTTTTTTTTCATTTGTTGGATTGCCTGGATATTTGGATTTGACACAAGATTTCTTGTACGAGTTAATTGAGCTGCTGAAATTGGGCTTCAAGTATCGCTGAATTACTGTGCACACACAAATGACATTTATGCATGTCTATCTGAGGGCAGTTAACTATATATAACATGTGTATGTATGTGTGCTCTTATTGTATATAAATTTGTTGGGCCTTGTTTGTTCTAATAATCTGGTACCTAATCTTCTGAGTTGAATTTAAGTAACTGTAATTCCTTGTTTACCTGATTAGTAATATGTCTGTGTTTGAGAAATTGATGGGCAGGCTTCCACTGGTGTTTATCCAGTCAATGCTACTTGGAGGCTAAATTTGTAGCTTTGACTTCAGCATCTTTGCTCAAGTTCCTTGTTGAGCTCTTGTAGTGCTCATGAATCGTGTAGAGGGAAATTGGATCTACTGCTTTTATGTTCAGAGATAATTTGTATTAGGTCTCACTTAGGGTACTTTTTCGGTTTATGATGAGTGATGAATAGATCATTGAGCTGAAGAATCAACTGATAGTTTGTGAAGTTGAAATAACCGTTAGGCTGGTACTTTGTGTATGGTTCCATTTCATGCATTGAGAGAGATATGTATCTAGTGAATTTATTGGATTATTGAGCTGGAAAAAAACTGAATTCCTTGATAATCTGTTCAGGGATTTCACTGAAGACACAGGAGTTGTATGCAGTTGTCTTTTTGGCTCGGTATTTGGATTTGTTTACTGATTTCATCTCTTTGTATAACACTCTGATGAAACTGGTGTTTATTGGGAGCTCTCTGGCAATTGTATGGTGTATGCGGTATCACCGAGCTGTGAGGCGCACATATGATCGTGAACTAGACACATTTCGCCATTACTTTCTTATTCTGGCTTCTTTTGTCTTGGCACTGATAGTTCACGAGAAATTCACAGCTCAAGAGGTAAGGTTTTAGTATGTAGTTGTGTTGCTCAATTGTATTTATTCGCTCTTTTGTTGGTCTGAAATTCTTAGAACCCGTCCCTGGTATTGAAAAAGTTTCTCACTAATTGCAACTGGAAATAGTTAGGTGAATGGCAGTGTTGTGACTTGCACAATTCTAGATCTTTGCTTGCCACATATGGCACAGTATCAGGTTGGTATATTTCTATTGATGGAGATGGAGTATTAGGTGCAGTGATTTGAGTGATGTTTGATTTTGGAAAGCTGGAATTTAGTTTTTGTTCATGGAAACATCAGGCCAAGCTGTATGCTATTAGAAATCATATTTATATTAGTTTTTCTTTTAAGGTTATATCTTATTTCTTTAATTTTTCTTGGTCTATTGTACTTAGTTTAGTGCTTATTGAGTTGAAAGACTTGGATTTCAACACTGTGACCCTGATTTTCTGTATTCAGTGAGGGCAAAGGAAAAGAAAATAAAATGTGCTTGTAATCAAGGAAAAGGTTAACCTTCACATTTTGAACTCTGGAGTAACTTAAGGCTTTTTGACTGCAGTGGAAAATTGACATAATTGAGAGGTCATTAATGTCTAAATGTACACATCTATTCTAACTTATTCTTATAGTTCATTTTCTTAAATATAAAAATAAAAATTTGTTCAGAATTTCATTTTCTTTTCTTCTCTAAATATCATGTTGCAAACGGGATCTATATGCTCTTGAATTTAATTACTAGGATGAACAAAAAATTATGCCTATGATGTATCATTTATTGTACAATTGTGTATCTGATTAGAAAAAAATGCAGTTTTACACAGTATAATTAATTTAAAGAAATGTGGATCTTTGAACTTTATGGGACTTGCCTGCTATCAAATACCTCTGGACCTCTGAATATTTGGAAGACCAATTAGATGAGGTCCTGTGAGTCTGGATCTCTCTTTGTACTCCATGTATTATGGAGAATATTGGTCGACAATACACTGATTTATGCAATCTAGGATCATAATTTTGCTAGTTCTTATGTCCTAACATGTGTTCTCATGTTTTTGCATGTATTATCCGAGGCTCAACACAAGTTGATCTTTAGAAAATTTTTCACTCAATTTTAATCCATAATATTCATCTGTTTGGCCACAAATGTAATTGCCGCAGTTGTTTTGGTTATTATCATTCCTGACATTATTTCAGATATTTTGGGCATTTTCAATATACTTGGAGGCAGTTGCAATTCTTCCCCAGCTGGTTCTATTGCAAAGAAGTGGGAATGTGGACAACCTGACTGGACAATATGTCTTCTTTCTTGGGTACCTTGACTTTCCTTATAGCTGACCAGTCTCCAGAAATATGAATTAATATTTCTTTACTTTGTTGGTTGAAAATAATTTTGGGGACTGTCTAAGGACTTCTTTCCACACTTTTAAGCTATTGATAGTTGGGTTTTTATTTAAAGGTGATATCCTTCTTTTTTCAGTTTGATGGTAAGTTGTATTCTTCTTGGACCTAAAACCTGAACGTAACTGCATTGCACAGAATTGCACCAGGAGTCATTCATTTATTGTAATAGATGCACAAGCATAAGTTGTTGTCCACCATTATATTGATAAATCTAGTTTTATGCGGCATCTCTATTTTTATGTGAAACAAATTCCAACTTCAGAATATATGCCCCAACAGAGACTGGTGCTTATTGCAGGATGGTTGCTTTAGTGCCTTTACAAATCCAGACTTGCAATGAGTTTATACCTATCTGAAAAGATGATGGATGTTTTGGGATTACTATTTTTGGTTTTGTTTCTTCTAATGTTATTGCAGGGCATATCGTGGTTTCTACATCTTGAACTGGATTTACCGATATTTCACAGAGCCACGTTTCACTCGATGGATAGGTGAGTTTTGACAGTTGGAGTGGATTATACTTCATTTACCATAGTTTATGACATTTGTTTACATTCCATTTCCTCTCAGCTTGCATCTCTGGTCTTGTCCAAACAGCACTTTATGCAGATTTCTTCTATTACTACTTTATCAGGTATATCAACATTTTGTTATGACAGATCTGCCTTGGTATGTTCTGGTAAGTGTGCAAAAACTAAACTAGAAATTGGTCTTGCAGCTGGAAAAACAATGCCAAGCTCAAGTTGCCAGCGTGAATAGAAACATGTTAATAATTGACTCTTTTCCGGATATCATCATTGGAAATGTGCAGCTGACAAATATCTCTATAACATAGCAATTGTTCTCAGATGGAATTATGTTGTCTTCAAAATGAAATTCAGTTGACAGTGATAGATGATGTATCTAGCTTAGCTCATACCAGCTTTCTGATTAGTTGAAATACCCGTGCATACCAAGGGATTGTCTTAAAAGTTTGTTTATATTCCCATTGATGTAGAAATGATTGTAGAAAAGTTCAGAATCAAAGGTGGTTAATTTTGTTTCTATTACTGCAAAATACTAGTTCTTATTGCCACAGTTTTGTCAATGAGCAAGCTCATACTTTCTTGTTTTGTTCCCCTTTCTTTCAGTTGTGCGTTTGCACGTCTTTGACTAGCTTGATTTACATTTTAGTGTTGGTGGCATGGGGAAGCATGCCATTACTTTGATACGTTTGGTAAACCAATGAATAGTGGGAATCATTTCGGCTAAAGTGCGGGCAATTTCCAATGGATATCATCTTCTTCTCTCTCTCTCTCTCTCTCTTAAAGTCTTGTTTTTAATTTGTTTTGGTCCTTGTCTATGAATTTCTTTGAGAGCGTTGGCACATCCAAAAAAAAAAAAAAAAAAAAAGGGCTATATTTGTGTTTAGGTTGAAAAGCAGATACAAGTGACAGATTCCAAAATTTCTCAAATGTTCCATCAAATCATCAATAACTAAAATTGTTGATGCGAATGATATGGTTGATTGGTTAATACCCCGTGCCCGGGCAAATAACTGAAACTTAGTCTAGTTATGACTATCAAGGCATGAATCATAGATTCATAGGTTGGGAAAAAGTACTCTACCGGTGCATATCCCGGTAAATTTGCTTCGCGGTTATTCTGGTATTCAGACGTTCAGCAACAAAATTGTTCTAGAATGGTAGTAGCAGAATCAAACTCTTGACCTCTTCCAACTTTTTATAATGAAAGTTTTCTAAACATATTTTAATGATCTTCCTAATGCCCTCTTACCTTAAGATCTGAAACTGATTTTCTTTTTGTATTATTTGGAAGCAGAACTAGATGAGGAGTATTTGTAGAACGTGTAAGAATCCGAAGGATAGACATACACTTTTAAAGGTTTTTTTTTCCATAAAAAATGGAAATACAGAAAATGGCATCAATAAATATAGGGATAATTACAAAAACCTCCCCTGAGGTTTCTGACAATTTCACTTGGCACCCCTCAATTTTCAAAAATTACACAATCCTCCCTTGCATTTACTATTATGGTAACAAGACCTCCCCTTTTAATAAAAATTTTAATTGAAAACCCCATAATGCCCTTCTCAATCTACAAAAGAATAAATAAAAAAATTTATTCTCTTTATCACTTGAACCACTGTACCACCAACTTGACGAACACCATCGCTAATAACCAAAAAACAATCCCATCAACACCAGTACATCACTATCAACTAATTAGGAAAATAAAAATAAAAAATCTATCTAGTTTTTAGCACTTGAACCACTATCATATCACACCAGCTCCATTTTCGCTAGTCACTACCACCATAAACAACCGGATTATAGAGCCAAAATTCATAGAGATATTCCTTAGCCAGACATTAAAATCTAGCCCAACTACATAAATCCCAACCAAACTCAAATTTGTAGAGTTTTTCTATTTTTATGAACCCTTTTTGGTAAAAGATTGATTTCAAAGGGTATTATTGGAACTTTAGTTAACCAAGGGAGGTTTGTGTAATTTTTGAAAATTGAGGGGTGCCAGGTGACATTGTCAGAAACCTCAGGGGAGGTTTCTGTAATTATCCCATAAATATATTGCAATATCTTCAACGAAACTCAATCTTGCACATCAAATGCAAATGAATTCCCTTTTCATTTCTATGAACATAAATAATTGCAAATTACTTAATTATTCGTTGGCGGTACTCTTATTCTCCTCTTCCGTCAACGTCATACACTTCTACAGGAACAACGATGAACTAGAGGGGCCCCCAAAAATTGAAAAATTCTATTGAGCTTCCAAAGTTTTAAGAGTAGTTTTCAATCTAATACCTTCTTGTTCTTGTCCCCCCATTTTGTTTTTATATATTTTCCTATTGCCCAAAAGAAATTGCAGGTGTTCTAATAACTAAGTAGTTAATAGTAGTTAAAAAAATAGCTACTAGTAGCTAATAACATAAAATAATTTCAATACAAAGTAAAATAAATAACGCGTATAAACCAAGAAATATGCCTTTTTAATCATAAGAAACAAAAGAAATAAGGTTTAGTTTTCATTCTCTCAACATCCAACTTTTCTTGATTGCATTTATAAGGTCTGTGAGTGTCTGATTGTACACACACATAGAAAATATATATATGTGTGTGTACATTTATATAGATATCACACACACACACATATATTTATGTATGTATGTATGTATGAGTTTGAATATGTAATTTAATTATATATTTTTTATTGTATGCAGTAGTTTTATCATTGTATATCAAATATTAGTTACCATTTTATATGCAATACCTTATTATACGTGTTTAAATTTCATCCCTAAAATTAATTTTTTCTGTGTTTTTACTATGCATATATGTCAATACCACCCCCAAACATATCCAAATCTAACTTTTTTACGATTGTAGTAATAGGGATTGCAAATGCCCAAGCAACAGAAGAAACTGATCACGATAATACTAATTTCGCTTGCATTATTAAAATGTTTTCTAAGAAGAAATATTTATCCCAATCTATTACAATTCATATATTGTTAAAACAAAAGTCACAATGCATAGTACCATAATAATATATAGCACATCTATATTTTAAAAAATCCTTAGCAAGCAAAGAGTCTTGCATCTAATTTTCCCAACCTTATACAGATTTATCTATTCGCTATCGCTGTCGCTGCTGCTGTGACCATGCTCATGCTCATGGCCATGCTCATGCTTCTTCTTCTCTTTCATCTTCTTCTTCTCATCCTTGTGATCACGGTGCTCTCCCTCTCCATGGATTTTTTCCTTGATTTTTTCTGTCACTCCTTCCTTGTGTTCACCACTATGGCCTTCTTTCTTGTGCTCATCTCCATGGTGTTTTTCGCCATCTTTGTGTTTTTCACCATCTTTGTGGCCTCCCATATGGAGGGTCTCCTCAATCTTGTGAATGATTCCTGCCATTTTTGGTACAATTCTCTGTATTTGGATAATGTTTGTTGTGAGGTTGCCTATTTATTGACTCCAATGTAACAGATCGAGGGGATCTCTAAACCGAGTCAATAGCGTAATCTCCGCGTCACCAAAAGATAATTACTGTGTACGTGTGACCTTCTTAATCTAACTAGTAGTGAATTTTTTTAGTGCGTTCCTGGACTTTTTATGTTTTCTATAGAATTTTTATTGACAAAGAAAATTAGGTTTCAAAAAGGTGAATAAAGAAAGAAATTTTACATTAAAATTGATTGAGAATCAAACCTAGAGAAATGAGAAATTAGAATTTCGAAACAACAAGGAATTTTCACTCCCATTTTATAGGAAAAAATAAAGAGGATCGTCAATTAGTGGTTAAAAAAAATAAAAGGAAAAAATATTAAATATAGCAGAACGGGAAAAAAATATTGTATTAAAGAAAAAGATAGAATTGCATTGAATTAATTAAGCTTAAAAAAGGGAGTGAAAATTAAATATATGTGCTGTAAAATTAGCTTGTGCATGAGCACATAATGAACACTAGTGATAAAAACACATTCTACGAATATAATTAAAAATAGGAAAGTCGATAAGTTGATTGACAACACTATCATTGGAACTGTTTATTTTGTATTTTGAAGAAAAACTCAGTATAATATTGTTTAGAGGACTATTATGAGAATTTATTAAAATGACATTACAATATTCTTCCTTGTCATTTAAATGTAGTAAGATAAGATATCCAACTTAACAAATTTATTATTCTATATGGTGAACAACTCTTTATTATATAAATATGATAAATTAAAAAATTGTTTATTCTTATTTTTAAAAGGAAAAAATCTATGAGTTTTGTGCGTATACACTTTGGGATTAGTTTCTTGATAGTTGTGGGTCAAAAATTAAAGATAATTTGCAGTCGAAATTAGCTTGAATCTAATGTAGGTTGAAAATGTGTAGTCAAAATTTTGGTAATTAATTGATCCATATTGATTTGGAAAAAAAAATCTTTTTATGAATTCGGTTTTTGGCCCACCTATAGACTAAGGTGCCATTTGGTAAAACTGAAATATGAAATCTGAAGTCTCTGAAGTCTGAAGTTTTAGTGCTAAAAGTATTGAGTTGCTGAATTGATAAAGTTTTACCTGTTTGATAATTAATTGAATATATGCACTGAATTTAAATATTTCCCTCATAAATATAATTATTTTATCTTAAAAATTTAAAATAATTTATTAATAATGTATATGAGAAAGAAAGATATTGTTTGTTTGTGATAGTGTATTTATGTGTGAGAGAGAAAGTATGTGCATATATGTAAAATGTATGTATGTGAGAGGATAAAAATTAAAATATGTGCACGTGTATATGGGAGATAAAAAAGTGTATATGTAAAAGTATGTGTGTGTATATATGTGTAAACTTTTATGTGCAAGAAAGTATGTACATGTGTGCAAGAGAAACTATGTGGGGAGAGAGAGTGTGTGTGTGAGAGTGAGAGAGAGATTGCGCATGTGATAAAGAGTATGTATATGTGTGTGCATGCGTAAGTGTGTGAGGGTGAGTGAGTGAGTGTGTGTGTGTGTGTGTGTATGGTGAAGGGAAGAGTATTAAAATTCAGCAAATTAAGTAAAAAATTTTCACTTAAAATTTTGGACATAAATTAAATAAGTTCTTAACGTATTAAAAGGAATTTCGTTATCAAATACACTGAATTTAAAAATCTCTTGATAAATTAATTTTCAACATTAAGTTGTGTTATCAAACAAATCCTAAGTAAGATCTATATGAGTTCTTTTACATCACTTCCATCAATTTTACCATATAATCTAAAAGCGAAACCGTGGACTGAATTAGAACAAGAATCTCCTAAGTAGTAAACAACTAGTAAATAGGTGTTCCAAGTTCCAATCACATTTCAAAACCATCGTGGCAATTCTTCTATTAGAATTCTGTCACAAGACGTTTCACATATTCACACAAAGTAGACTTGAAACTGGCACTATGCTGCTCAAGCAGCCAGTTAGCTTGCCAGCATTTTAATCAAGTGAAAACATACAAGCAAACACTTAGAATAACACAAAATTAGAGTAGCATAATAAGCACAAACAAATTTACCTCCAAAACATAACATCCTTGCTTCTCATTTTACCATAAATGAATTACAATAACACTCTTAAATACAAAGATGAGTTTAGAATAAATACTAGGTTACTCTCCCCCTTATAGCTGATTTGAAAGGATGTGAATGAATAGAAAAGAAAGGATTTGAAAGGGTGTTCTTTCCATTCTTGAAAAACTTCCCCCCCAAAATTGGGCAGAAAAGGAAGGAAACACTAAAAAATGTTTTAATATGATAATATTTCTTTAGAAAGGCGATACAAAAAAATTTGTTGTCCGATGAATCCCTTTACTCTCTTTTTCCTTCCTAAACTCCAAAACCACTTGTACATTTCTCTTCTTGTGTCAAACTTTTTTTTTTTTTTCTCTTATTTTCTTTTCTATCCTAAACTCACAAACTAATCGTTAGTTGTCTGTCTAACCTTCACATTTTAATGTACAAAATTGCAATTGACAAAATCCAACTCCTAGCGACATGCGTAACTAAAGACAAGGGATAAGAAATACATTTTGGGAGCCTATTAGTAAAGTATATACTTAGCAGATGTGGAATCACTTGGTAATTGTTGACAAGTGTTAGGTCTAGCCATCTTTACCTGCATCGTGCATGTAATTTAGGGTGAGGGGTGTCAGGCTATCGGTTGGTAGCCTAGGGGGCTAACAAAGCTCCCCCACTTTGAAATTGAGATAGCCTTGTTTTTTTTTTTGAAATTGAGATAGCCTTGTTAATCAAGTCCATATTTGATCCCTCAAGTACTTGGCAACTTGGTCTTCAAGCTGCATCAAAGTAATGACCCTTTTTCTAGTAGCATTAGCCTCTGTTTCAGCTTCCCAGTGCATCAAATATTTGTCTTCTAGTTCTTCTTAATTTATCTCAAGATTTTGTGGTCGAGAATCTGCTAAACCTGTTTATCAAACTATTTTTGGATAATGGTTGAGGAATGTTTCGATTGCCTATGACTTTCATCCATCTCTTTTTGGTTAAACGACTTCGAGTAGTTAACATGGAATGTCAAATGAACATTAAACCTATCTGACAATTACAACCAGTAAGTGATTTTTTCAAATATTTTATGAACTTGAAAAAGACCACCATATTTGGGAACTGATTCTCGATGTACTATCTTACATCTAATTTTCTTCCAAAATTGTGGAATGAGTTTTAATATCACCAAGTTCTCGGCTTGGTACTTCTTGTCTCAATCTCCTTGGCTAGCATACTTCTTCATGTGGTGCCAATCAATTGTCAAGTTGTCCTAAGCTTTCTCTATGATCTCCTGTTTTTACCCTTGCAAACCATCAAATTATTAGACAATTAGTATTTACAACATCTACTTGATTCATTTATGACATTTAATTTCATTCAATTAGAAAAAGTTTTGGTATCGACAAAAATATTTTAAATTAAATATATAATATAATTATAAATTTTTTTTGTGATAGTCACTACAAGAAATTACCTTTGTATTGACCACACATTAGTGACATCAAAAGTCTTTATCATTATAACGCATATTATATTGACAAATTATGATGCAATCAATAATTTTAATAAATCAAATACTCTAGTCAAGAATTTTGGTTATCACTAAAATTTGGCCACAAGATAGGCAACGAATATTCCCACAAATCTATTTGGAGGAGATTAAGTACTATTAATGATAAAATAAGGTTGTCACGATATATTATTTAAATTAGCCTCTAGTGATAAGTTTGAACTGTAGTAAAATACCCATTTGTCCTTAGGTTTAAGTTTCAAGGGAGCACCATTTAGTTACCAATTGACTGAATGTGTGTTTCTCGTGAGTCCTGCTTAGATTTGCTCCTTAGTGACATTGAGTGTAAGTATAATTTAACTTAATTTCTAACATTCCTTGATTCTTGGCAAAAAAAAAAAAAAAATACCCATTTGTTCACCCAGCATTATTATAATTTGAAGAACTTTTTTTAATCTTCTAAGAAAAATAGAAATCTTAATATGTCTCTCTAATTTAGCACACCCGGCTTGTTCGTGCACCAAATTTGCTCCATCACCGTTACCCTTACCCCTAGAGTGAGTATTGCGTGCACCACGCGCGCCACGTGACGTGTCACGTGGTGCACTAGAACCAATCACACATTGCCAAATAATACAAGGTATGACCCACCATTACCACATGACGATAAATTATTGGTTTTAGTACACCACGTGGCAATGCACGTGGTGTATTGTATACTTTTCCCTTACCCCTACCCTTACCCTACGCCTACCCCTACCCCTACCCCTACCCTTTTCCCCTTCCTCACACACACAAAACACTCTCTCACCCTCCGCTCTCATTCAGACCTCTTTTGCTTTATCTCTTTCTTTTTCCATCTCTCTTACGACATAGCTTTGTCAGCCATGTATGCATCAAGGCAACATTGGTGAATTAGTCCATTTCCAACTCGTGGTACAAGTCTCCCTTGGAATCCAGGTATACTCTAATTTGATGCCTTGCTCAATTTCGGTGTCAAGGGTTCCCAATTTGTTCAATTAAAAGAGATATAGCAAAAATTTTCATTTTTCTTTTATTTCATCCATAAATTGCACAAATTTTTTTTGCCTTTCAATTCCCTTACCCGCCCTCTTCGAGGGATTCCCATAATCTCCGAAGTTATGATAACAGGACCCTTGGGAGGGCTCTATGCAAATCTTGTCCAATCTCTCCCTCTGCTTTTCCACTTTAATTTCTGCGCATTTCTTCTTGTTTCCATTCGGGTTAAATTTGTGTTCTAGATTGCATCTTGGATTGATGAAAAGTTAATGACCGAGTGAGGTCAAAAGTGGGTTGAATAATTGTGTTGTGTATTGTGTCTACTGGATGTTCGAAATAATGCCTAGGAGAAAAATATGTACTTTCCTGGATGATAAAGCCAGAGAAGTTGCTGCTCCGTCAAAGAATTTGCTCTTTTAAACTTCATGAAAATTGCTCTTTTGGTATAACTTATAAGTCTCCCTCAAACATATTATGCATTATGATATTTTACAAAAGTATTAAGTTTGTATTCACTAGTGCCATTAAGGAATTTGAACATGATTGCTTTTGTAAAGATTTTGAAGAAATTCGATAATGTAAGAATTTAAGGTGACCTTTTAAGTCACATGCACTATTATGTTTTGTTTTAGATTCTTTTATCATTGGCAAATAACATTGTAAAAAATATTCAGGTGACTAACCAACAAGTTCTTCCCATTTATTTATGAGTGGTGGAGAGTTCGTACTTCAATAGCCCAGACAAGTTAAATCACTACTTCAACAAAGCATCACTCTCCTGTAATAGATCTAGTGAACATGACATTTACTATATATTGTGATTGGAAGATGATTGGCTCTAGGGTATTAGCCATCCCATCTCAGATTATTCTTGGACAGTGTTAAGTGGTCATGTGCAAGTAAAGTGTATTTCCACACAAGCAATGGCCTTGGATTTTCCTCTGTCTAGCTAAGATATGGTTGTCTCACACTATACTAGGGTGCATTTTCCTTTAACAGAGAAAATATCTAATTAGTTTCTGGATTGACAGGTCTTGAAATTAGCAGATGACGTTGAAGAAATTTTTGTTACACACTTTGCTGAAGATGATAGAAGAAAGGCCATGAGGTACCTCAGACCAACACAGAGTAAAGAATCGCATGCTTTAACCTTTTTCATTGGTGAGTTTCTTCCTTTTAATTCAATCTTTTAAAGTAGTATATAAAGATAATTGTCAAGATAACATATAATATAGGCTTCTTTTTGAACAAGTCCTTTTTTGTTTTACATTTCTGCTAAGATAGTGTTCACCTATATTAATTAAGCTTACAACAAAAATGGCCCCTTCAGGCAACTAGACCTTGAATCAGCCACTAATTATTGAACGAAAAAGTTCTACCATGGCCCACATTTTGGAGGTGGAGAGCAAGAGAAAGGTCCATGTTGGCCATAATCATTTTATTGACCACAGCTTTTGCACCTCAAAAGGACCATCAAAATTAAAATGCAGCTGTTCCTAGTTTCCCCACTGTGGTACTTTGCCATATATTGTTAGACTTTGTGAAATGACATGTACTGCTAATGTTGAATATTTCCTGACATGTACCGGGAAACAACATATTCAGGTTTTCCACTACATGCTTTTGAGTAGGAATGTGATATTCTAGATACTTCAACATGTGGTCTTTGGTAGATAAACCACCATATGAAACTACTGTCTTTCATTAGACTGATTAAGGACTTTTTGTGCATATAATAATTCATAAATCTGGCTATTGTGAATTTTGAGCAAAGTTCAAACTACAATATGCATAATATGGAAATCCTCAAATTGCATCTTCAGCTCAGATCCACTAGATAACAACTTCAGATCATCATTCTAGCCCTGAATATCTAATATAATGAGTAATACGTATTACACCCAATAATGGAGGACATTCCATTAATCTACTTTGTAACTTTTGATAACCAGGATTATTCGCTGGGTGTTTCCTTGCGCTATTGATTGGATATGTCATCATGGCTCATATTACTGGGTTGTACAGACCGCAACCAAATACAATCTACATGGAAACCGTCTATCCTGTGCTTAGGCAAGTCCCACTTTCGGCCGCACTAATGCAAATGTTAGTGAATAGTCTCTCAGAATAGTGTTCCAAAGCCACTGATACGAAAACTGTTTAAATTTTTGCAGCATGTTCAGCCTCCTGTTTCTACATTTCTTCCTATATGGATGTAACATTTTCATGTGGAGAAAGACCCGTATTAATTATAGCTTCATCTTTGAGCTGTCCTCTACAAGAGAACTCAAGTACAGGGATGTGTTCTTGATCTGTACCACATCAATGACTGCTGTAGTGGGAGTCCTGTTTTTACATCTGTTGCTCATAGCAAAGGGTTATGATGCTCAAATTCATTAATTCCAGGCCTTCTTTTATTATTAAATCTTAAATAAAAACATCATGATCATTTAAATATTAAAAAGAACCATAGTCATTTAAATATTAGTTTCATATGTACAATTGCTCCTGAGAGACAATAAACCAAATAATTTTTTTTTTTGCTTATAGGTTATTCTATAATTGCTGGTGTGTCCCTTCAATATTATCTACGATTTCCTTTGTGTCATAAGAAACATCATATTATCCCCTCTCTACAAGGTGGTCATGTTGGATTTTTTCATGGCCGATCAACTTTGTAGCCAGGTGAGCTCAAATTATTTATGTCACGTGCAATTATTTTAAGTTGGTTGAACTTTTGACTCCTACCTCACTTGATAGATCATATTGCTAGATCATATGTACTAGATATCTTCTTTACTAGAACTAAATTTGTTATTTTCTGAAATCAATTAGGTACCAACGACCAGAAACCTCGAGTATGTAGCTTGGTAATGTATAACAGGGAGCTACAAAACTCAAGGATTATGGACTTTGCATGAGGAACAAAAACTATAGGGACTTAGCTTGAAGGTGGTGTTGTTAGCATGGATCGCAATGATAAAGTAGGAGGAGTACCATTAGGCCCACTTTTACAAAGTGTATGTGAAAAAACCAATTGATCCTGATATATTTCTTGTAGTGTGCATTAAATACTCTTCCAACAAGGCATTTATCCTTTTCATCTATCTATCAATCTATGAACGGGCTACTGTTGAAAACTCCAATTGGGAACTCAATTAGGAAGAATAAGACCATCTAGAGCTTACCTATAAATATGGTGTCACAGTCACTTAAAACGTTCTCAGATAGCCTAAAATATTTTACTACATGTTTATGGAATAGTTCAGCAGTAATTTCAGCTAGTCATGCACTCCAGAGAAATACATGAAAATGGATTGCCAATGCCCATCCTGAATCCATAGAGGTTGTAACAATTTTTGTATTCTACTTTGTCTTATTAGCACGCAAGACAATGTTCTCACCAGGACTCCACATTATCCTCTATATGGGCCCAACAGAACATGTGAAATAGCAATGCTCTTCTGCATTTTGCCTTGAAATGGTCACCCATTGAAAGTCGTGAGTTTCGCTAAGCAATTGCCTTCTAAAATTTCCTCTGCTAGGAACAGAAGCACTACTTCTCTTTTCGTATAGCAAATAATACTATAAGCAACACCATCATATAGTCCCTTATTTTTCTTACTAGCCTTTATAAATGGTGTTACAAAAATACTTGATTTTGATTTTGTCCAGAAATACTCAACTAAGGTAACCATATATTCCCAACTTGTTATTAACTCATAGCATCATCAATAATAGTCTCGTGACTAGTGTAGTCACTTAATATCACACTTTGTTAGGTACTCTAACTAATGAGCTTGTTTCAGGGTCAGCTTCTTTTGGGTCTTAAAGTATGTGTTTGCAATATTTTTAGTCACCACCACAAACATAGTACCAAGAAGTAGTGTTTTCACATTTTCATGACAATGTGTAATTATTGTCATTTCCTTCTTATGGGTGATGTAATGTTTTCCATAGTTCTTCGACTTCTAGCTTCCAAATGCCATTGAGTATTTATCTTGGACTAATACATAACTGATAGCATGGTCAAAGGCATCATTGTGTACCTCATATGGTGAGCTAAAATCAAGGAGCAGTAACACAATCCTTTGATCATCCCTTTTTAAGCAAATCAGTCAATGGAGCTATTATGGTAATAATTTGCCAACCTAAGGAATGATAGCAACTCTATTACTGTTGTTGGATCTAGCTAGTCCATAATTGCTTAAAATTTCTTCTAGTCCATCTGAATATGCCTATGGCACAGCATATCTCCCAAAAAGGTGATTTTCTCTCACAAAACTTATACTTTTCTTTCCATTCCCATTTCTTTAGTTTTTGGAATACAAACCTAAAATATACGACATGGTCCTCTAAGTACTTAAAATATATAACAATATCATCTAGATATCCAACAATAAACTTATCAAGAAGTCATAAAATATATCATTCACGTGATTGCACAATGTAGTATAGGCGTTTGCCAAGCCAAATGGTATTATTAGAAATGCAAATGATCCACTTTTTATTAACACTATGGTCTTTTGCTCATCCCTTTCAGCCATCTAGACTTGCCAATAACTTGATCTTGAATCAATCTTGATATAGAACAAAGTACATTCTAGCTTGTCAAACAAGTTTTATGGGTTGGGAACCATGCACTTGTTTTTTATGGCTATTTTGTTTATGACTTAGTAGTCTGCACAAAAAAGCAAGGATCCATTTGCCTTTTTTTGAAACAACTTTGAGACTCTGCATAAGACTTTATATAGCTTGATTACTCTATTTTTCAGCAACTCATCAAGTTGCCATCTCAGCTCAACCAATACCACAGGGAACATTTGAATAGGGCTTGAGCAGGGGCCTTCGCTCTCTGGATCAACTTAATTTTATTATCCATTACATGACTTGAGGGCAATTTTCTAGGCGGGCTTGCTGGCATAAGATTGGCAAATGCCTCCAACATGCTGACTACCAAGTCCAACACCTCTTGGAACATATCGGTTTGATCTCAACCAATAGTCAATTCATATTGCTAATGCAATCTAGTCGTTCAATGTGGGACTAAAAATCAAGTTATATGTTCCTGTCCATGGTCCAATTTAACATCCATACTTGCAAGGCCAAGAACTAGCTTTACATCTAAATTCACGGCCTTAATTCTGTAACTATGTTCCTTCAACCCATGTTTAAACCTATATATTTTATGTGCAGTCAAGAATGAATGACTAGCTCTAGTGTCTACTACAACTACCACTTGCAGATTCCATTCACTATTGCCAGTATATACATTAACCCATCACCAGCCAAAGAAGTTTTTTAGGTAGTGATAGCAATTATAAGTCATAAATGATTCAATCTAGGAGCATTAAGATTTTAGCTGCCATCTGACTCAGACACCAAGGCAATAACAACCATCTTATTTGGGATAGTTTCATACCAAATGTGTCCTATTGCATATAAAACAATCATTCATTTAATTACTTATTTGTGTAACTATTAGGATTAGCACATGTGGTGCTGTTAGTGATTTAATTAATGACATTGGTCACTAAATTATCACCCTTGCAAACCCTAAATCAAAATAGTGACAAAGCCATCAACAATTTAAAATTTTAGTTACTAAGTGATTGATTATACACTTTCTAAGGTTAATTAATATAATAGTAACAATACTTGAGTTGACAAAATTTGGCAAACTTGAAATTCTAATACCAATAAATACTAGTGCAACACGCATTAGTTGTAAGCTAGGAGTATAACATCTCACTATGCTAATTTAGGTGATGTAAGTAGGCACTTAACTAAATCTTACTAACACGCAATATAATGTCTAAAATAAGCAAAGCAAAAGATATTGAAGTAGAGATAAGTGTCGGCTTGTCAAAGAAAGAGGAGCGTATTAAGCTAGTAGGAGGTGTCAAATTAGGAGTGAATTGTATGGGCAGTAAGTGGATGATTCAGCCAAACTCTTTTAGGACTAAATAAGGATGGTACAAACGGGGGAAAATCAAAAGCCAGTCTGCAAGAAAGAAAATAAAAGATGTACATGTGAATGTCGGCTAAAGTGAGTGACAAGCAAGCATGAGGTGGAGTTGAATAACAGAGCTAAGTATTAGGGGAGTCCTCTTCTTCTTTTGACACCGGCTAAGCAGTCAATTTAATAAGAAAAATGGGTAACTAAAGTTGGGTAGAAGGGTGAGAGCTGCGCGCGAAGTGAATAAGAGAGATGATTTCGATGCCATAGTCGTAGCTAGAATTGCAAGCATGTCACGAGCTATCTTGCTAAGAATAAGAAGTTTTGGGCTGTTCACCTTCTACCAATCTAGTATATCAAAATCTTCTTTTCTTGGAAACGTAGAATCGTCCAAGTACGAATGCAATTCAGATTTTTGGTAGGCTTATACAATTTGTCAAAATTAGACAAGTTATCATTATCATCATCTACTTCTGTATTTTTGTTATTAGAAGCTCTCTTTCCTACACTATCTCCAACATAAAAAGAAGATGCAAGATCACCTCTATATTTAACAAATAAATCAGCAATAGCATTATGAACTCTGTTCATATATCCTTGACAATTTTCTCCATAAAGAGCATTACAATAATAACTTAACTCTAGGATCAAACACCATAGCAATAGACAACACCAAACAACATTCATCCCAATATTTCTCAAATTTAACTCTCATTGGAACATCAATTTTTCTAATAAAATCATGCTCAGTAAGTTCTCATTGCCTCAACTTAAGTTGAAGATCACATATATCATTAAAAAAAAATGTTTGCTGTAGGAAAATTAGAACCACTAAAATGACTAAAGCTTCAAAAAAAATTTTCAAAAAATCATGAATAACACTAGCCACTTTGCAATCATTTTCTGAAGGATTTAACATGTAATTTCTGTCTATTTGTTCAAATCGACAAAAAGCTTCCTTTAAAGGCAAAGCAGTCTCAAGTATTGAGAAAGTTAAATATCACCTATTTGATACCTCCATACCTATCTTTTTCTTATTTTTTAGCTTACATAGGTTAATTGTATTCTCAAATTTTTGATAAGTAGAAGGAGACCTTTTCAAGCATTTTAAAGTCTCTCAGATCTTATGAAGCAAACTCCTAACGATAGCTAATGTATCTTGCACAATCAAATTAAGAATATGTGTACGGCATCGAATACAAAATAGTTCACCTCCTAAATGGAGCAACGACTTATCCAACAACTATGATTTCCAATGTTTAACCATTGAATCATTTGAAGATGCATTATCAACAACAATTAAGGACAACTTCTTGTCAATGTTCTATTCCAAGATAATATCCGAAATAAATCTAAATAATGTTTTACAATCATGAGGATATGGAATAGATTTAAAAGCAAGAAATTTCTTTTTCAAATCCCAATGTTTGATAAAATGAGCTGCCAAACCCGTATAGGCATAGTTTTGGTCATTCAATGTCCAAATATCAGTAGTAACAATTATCTTACCATAAAAAATCATCCAAATACTTGTATAATTTTTTCTTCTCTTCTTTATAAACACTAATGACATCTGCCCTAATTGTATTTTGAGAAATCAGCTTAAAATTTGGCTGCAAATTATTAAGAAAAAGCTCAAAATACTCATGCTTGACCATGTTAAATGGATAGTTATGTTTTATTATTGCTCTAGCCAAATCCATCCTACTTTTCTCTTGATCAAACTTGAAAGTATCAACTTCAGCTTTTTCATCCAAAGCATTTTTGGCTAGTCAAAGTACTTGCTACCCTCCATTCTTATGTTTTCTAGCAATACAATTATCTATGTGCTTTTTCAAGTGGCATGTCCCGTGTGAACTATCGCCAACCATTTTTCTCTTTTGCAATGTTTACATATAGCAATAAAACTAGTGGGAGTTCTAACACTATCCACATCAAACCATACCTTAGATTAATTTTTTTCCTTGGGTTTCTTACTTGCTTTGTCTTCATTCATTGGCTCATCTCCTAGATCCAAAATAACAACCTTATTTTCATCAACTATACTATTTGGTGTTGGCTCTATTGTGTGACTAGGCAAAAATGACATCTTGCAAAGAAAGATGATTGTTGCAATGGGAATTAAAAACAATACGCATATATAAAAACTTATGTGTGTTTAAATGTGCTTAAAGAATACAAAAGCAAAACTCTTCTTTTAACTGATTTACTCTGTTTAAATGTGCTTAAAGAATACAAAAGTAGACCTTATGTTTTAATTGATGTACTCTGCTTTCCCATTTCTCACAAATTTTTTGCTCGTGTTTTACTTTAGATTACCTTCAACAAACTGTGTATTCCATACAAAAGGATATATTGTATATTGCACAGACATAATCATATATCTAGTTATGTGCAATAACGTTTATGTCATAAAATGAGCATACAATCCATTTTGAACTTACTTTCATATGGTTTTCCTTTAGAAATATCTTCATATATAGAATGCGCAAATTTTTTATGAGGAACAGTGATAATTCATATGCAAAATAAAAGGGAACAAAAAGAACATTCCAAAAATAGGATTTATTCTTTTCTCCTGGTTATAACGAACACGTTTTGTAGTTTTTCAAACCATGTTATCCATCTTTGCACCTTAATAAACAATTGCACAAACCTTGTCCAACCGTAACATCAAAATTTATTTTCTATTAGTCTTACCAAGTACATCTTTCACAGCATCCGAATACTACTATTAAAAGTGTAGCAAAATTCATGAATGGGGACAGCATTAATTGGGAGGTATTCATATGACAAGATTAAGATGTATGTGTACTTGATTTGTGCATTTGGCCAAAACAAATAATATAGTACTAAAATTCAGCTAGAATAAGACAAATAGAATGGATTATTTCAACAATCTTCAAATCCAACAGTAGCTCATTAGATAGCCACCCAAAGCCATATGAATTTCTATAATGCCTTACTCTAAATTTCTATCTAATCTTTGAGTGTTCTTCAACGACAAAAAAATAAAAATACTCGTAGTGACAAAATGAAAACTTGAACAGTTGAACTACAAATTGGAAGGAACAAGTAAAACTCACCTATAATTGACCAAAAAGGGTAATAGATTCATACTGAGTGAATAGAGGGGAAATGACAAAGATTGGAAATGGATGGAAGGGATTTAGGAAGTGGATGAAATCGCAGAATGAGAGAGAGGGGAAATGGGAAAAACGATGGCAGAATGAGAAAGAGGATGTTGGTCTTAAGCAACCTAAGAGGGGGGGTGAATTAGGTTCTTTTAAAAATTAACTTGGTTATTGCAAATCTTCATAATTAAATTTACCAAGTTATCTAAATGATCAAACAAGTGCTTGGTACAATAAATGATATAGCAATGCCAACAATAATAGAAATTAAATGAGAAAAGAGATGGATTAATCAAACCAAAAGGCTTCCAAATTTCACAAAGTTTGAAGATTTGATACACTTGAATTCCTTCACTTGTAGGTGGTTCAAAACTAACTTGCACAAAGACTTGGCTCACCTCGTACTCATCCTAGACACTATCCAATTGAGCTAAGAGATTTTACAGCTCACAACCAACCTTTCTAATGTACAATTGAATTAATCATTCTCACAATGAAGAATTCACACTTGGCTCACAAAAACAAAACAAAGAAAATTAGTTTTTTCTTGCTCAAGTTTGCTTCTCAATACTCAACAACAACTAATACAACAGTTGGCAATTAATTAGGCTTTTATTACTTAAGTAGTTCTTCAAAAATTGCCTCCACAAACCCTCTAACAGTCTAACAAAAACTAGCTATAGAGACGTTCAGCCGACTTATCCCCAAATGTGCTATCTGAACCATTGTTTGAAGCATTGTCTACTGAACTGAATATAGTCACTTCGGACAGCCGAAGAATATATCCATCCTCCAAGCCAACATCTGAAAGTTATTGACTTTTTAGGGTAGTATACAAACAGCCTACTAGGTTTGACATGCTGTCCAAAAGCTTCTGCCCATTTTGATGACTGTCCAGACGGCCGAATAGCTATCTGAATGTCTATAAGTTTCTGACAATTTTGATGACAGTGCAGACGGCCAAATAGGTGTTCGAACAAGCACTCGAAAGCTTTTGATCTTTCTGTCTTTTTTGGATAACAATCGAACAACTGAAGCACTGGCCAAAAACCTGTCTAAAAACACTTCGGACGATCGAAGAGCTACAATAGCGTCCGAAAAGGCGTCCGATCGATACTACTTTTTTCTTCCAACTTGGATGATGCTTAAATCCTGTTAAATGCTACAAAACATTTCTAAACAAGAATAATTAGTAGCATTGTAATTTGATATCATCAAAATTAGGATTACAAAGGAGAAAATAAGAGTAGGGTTTTAGTTTGTCCAATATAGTCACAGAATATCAATGGTGTAAAATAAATATATATTGTTATAATTATTATTTATTAAACGGGCATGGGTAGAGACTAGATCAAAATGTAATATATTAGACTCGACCTGTTTTTTATTAAAGAAAAATGAGTTATGGTAAATGGAATTTTACTTATACCTAGACCTAGAAAAAAGAACAGGGTCCGGGTCGAGTTCGGACAGGCCTATCCGTAACTTGGTACTTCACTAACCCTATTTGCACAAGGTTGGTTTTAGGCTAAATATAGGCCATTGTTGGGGTCAATCTGCCAAGAACCAAGGATTCAGGGTTATACGGTTTGAAACTTATTTAAAGAACTACAACTTTTGTGAAGAAAGCAAGTTCAAATTCTAAGAAGAACAGGGTCAAAATTGAGCCTAGACTTGGCACATCACCAAACCTAGTTACGCAAAGCTGGCCTTTTAGTGTAGTTTTGTTGAATTTTGGTCCCAATTCATTATGAGTCATGCCTTAAGACTTATATGATTAAAAACTACATTTCAAGACTCAAATTCCAACTGGAACAAGTTCAGAAGTAGCTCCAAATTTAGCTCATCACCAACCCTATTTGCATAGGGTTTTTCAATCCATTTTGCACGATTTCTGTTGTCAATCCATACAGAACCAATATATGATCCTTATATCATTAGAAAGTCTATGATTCTATTTTCTAACACAACAAGAATCGCTCGATTTGAAGCTTTCTACACCAAGTTATAACTTATTTATTAAAACTGGTTCAGCATGACTGCTATGTGGATTTTTCAACTACAGTTCATTCAATTCAATATATCCTAAGTTATACTCGGTAAAAAAATCATAAAATTTGCACTATTGTAAACTAGATTCAATGTATAACAAGTTCTTGAAGATTTCATATTTAAGTTTCAACTTCAATCTTATTAAAATTTTCGCATAACATAATTTGCACATTATCTCCTTAAGTAAATCTAATTACAGTTTGTTTCCACTTGGATTTCCTGTTTCTTTTCTCAACATCTAGCAATATTTTCATACTATCATTAGCATACAAGACAATGGATACGTTGATTCATAATAAAATCAAGAGTTCAAGTGGATTTACCAAATTAATTAGCACAAACTTCTTTCTCCATTCTAGTGCGTGTATACGCGTTGGAGGAAGGGTATTTGATGAGTCTTGTGCTTGTTTGCTTCTTAAAGTGGTTGAAGCTTTGATAACAACTGGTGATTGGTTAGAGTTGAAAAAGAAAAGAAGTAAGTTCTTCGTATTTAAGTTTGTATAATCTGATTTTTTTCCTTTTATGCTTTTTTGTCTTTAAACCCATGTTAGAAATTTGTACAGTTTAGGGAGACCAATCCGATTATTTCTCTCTATTTTCTTAGAGTTTATTGAAGAAGATTTGGTTGATTCTTCTAAAGCTCTTAAGTTAGGATAATGATAAAGATAAACTTTGAGAGTGTCAAGCAATAAGGTAAGAGTTTATGCAATTTTTCTTATTTAGATTTTGTGTATTAAAAATCAGTTTATAAATGTCTTTTCTTGTTTTTACTGTAGAAATTTGCGAAACTTGAGAGCTGTGAAGAGTGTTGAAGTATATAAGACATTGGAATCAAAATGCTTGAATGATGTATTTGAGTGTTTAATATTTGATTGGACCATTTGAAAGTTGTAATTTGTTCTTGAATTAAAAGTTGTAATTGGAATCTTGAGACATTAAATGGGTTGCTTTCTCACAGTCACCATTTCGAGATGGTGGATCAGGCTAATCAGACTTGAGCTCTCTTGTCTGGAATGGAGGGACGTTTAAGAATTCCTTTAGTAGTAGGTATTAAGTTATGTTGTCTTTTTAGTTCATTATCCAGGGTGTGAACATTGTATGATTGTTTTTTTACTTTAATGATGTTGTTTATGTTTGAATTTTGAAATTCTTTTACTAGTTGCAACGGCCAAGCATACTTTCTTTATGTTGTTTCCATGCATGTTTGGAATCTTGGAATTCTTTTACTTGTTGTAATGGCCAAATAGAATTAATTCGAGATCTGGATGCAGCTCGGACCCGATCATACCTAGTTTCGGAAAGCCAAATGTAAGACCGATCGAGTAACAGGTCCAGGTCTGGAATGCTCAATTTTGGCCCGGACTTGGCCTATTGACAGGTCTAGTTATGGATTGATTTTGAGATGGTTTTTGTTAGAATTAGACTTGGTACCCTTCATAAAATTTTTTGTCCTTAGAATGTTGTTTCCAAACATGTAATCACTTTTCTCATCCGACATATCAATTGAAAGTTATGCTCTATTGAAAACGTGCAACTGGTGAAACTAAAAATATAGGCTACCAGGAAATGAATTGATTTGAGATGGCAATTTGATCAGGTTGCGATTGGAATTAAAATTTAGTGTCTTCATGAAAAAAGTTTCGCATTAAGTACATTACAGGAGTATCAAGCTTATGAAATTTGGTTGAGTGAAAATAGAATTAGGTTCCTCTTTTGGAAACCTTAACTTTCACTACTTTGTTCATTCGCTTTAATTTGATAATTTATTAATTTACCTTAAATATTTAGGTGCTTCAAATGATAAAAGAGTGAACGATTGAAGAACTTATAAACTGTAGCATACTTGTGAGTGTCTATTAAATTATTTTGTTTACCAACTTTGGTTTTTACAAGAACAGCGTATTTGTTGTGAAAGTTAAATAAACCTTTTTGATACTAATACTTTGACCATCCAGCAAATTTGTCTATTTGATATATGCTTTGTACGCGAATGTGTAAAAATATAGTAGCCGGGTGAGTCTATTATACTTGCATTGACTTTGGTCAATTACGTGACTTTTTTTTTTACATGACTTGCTATTATACACGTTATCTGTACGTGCTCTTGGTGGGAACCTAGTCGTGTAGTTTATCACACTAGGGACCTTATTACTATTTAAATGTTTATAGTACTTGATATGAGTCTGGTAGTGTACTTTATCACGTCGACAGTACTTATTCTTATTAAATGTAAACTATATTTGCGAATGTTATACTTGTTCTAGGTCAAGCCTTGAGTAGTTGGTCTTGGCTAAGCCAGTAGCAAGCTTGGTCACCAAGCTTTGGCTATCTTGGTCTCTAGGCACCTTTCAGCTTGCAAGAAGGTTTTACGGTGAAAGAGGTGTGCGGAAAAAAAACTTGGGTAGAACTCGAGCTACCAAGATGGTGAGAGCCGAAGGTGAGATGTTTGGTGTAGTGCTAGAGGCGGACGTGCTTGATTCACTCTTGGCATGTTCATGGGTAGTACTTGTCATGATAATTCTGTATCCTTTTTTAATAAATGTGCTACTTGATTTAGTTTTGTTTTTATTTACCGTCAATTCACATGAATTTCTATTCAAACAAGTATATTCTAAAGGATTTTTCCAAGGTAGTTCTAAATTGGACCTCACTGGGCTATAAGCTCACACTTCATTAAATTTCTATTCCTTATATGTGCTTAACCCATGGGAAAATGGGCATGAGTGGAGAGAGAGGATTTTCTTTTGTTTAGAATTAGCCGTCAAATAAATGTAATTTGAGATCTAAATAGCTCGATTGTTGTAATTACTTTTGAAGATATATGTAACTTTTAGCGTTTGATTATATATCTGGCATATGATTGTTTGTATTTGAGTTCTAGCGTGAGTTAGGCAGGCACCCCGATCAGGGTTTTGGAGTTGGACCTAGTTGGGGGAGTCACACTTTTTGATTTTTGGTATATAAATTGCGTATCATAAGAAGATAAATTGTAACTAATTACCATGGGCTTGGTGTTTGTTTTTTCACCATTACTGGATAATATTCTTGAGTACAAATTCTTCATTTGCTTGTGTTTAAAGAAATTCTAAAACAAAGTGTTTATTAGTTTTTTCCACAACTTTTTCCCCTTCTTGGTTTTTATTTCTTCTAGTTTATTTTTAGATAGCTTTGAACAAAAACTGCCTCTTTGTCACACGTAAGGTTCTCTAATCTATTTTATAAGTAATATATTTTAATTAATGTGGCATTTAGATTATAGTTATAGAGGCAATTGCAGATAACAAGTCAATATATACATGCAATTTATATGCTAAGATAATAGATAAGAATTATTAAATATATTATTTTCGTGTGCAAAATGAAGTTGTATAAACTTACACAGAGAAATACACAAAGAAGTAGACTTAATCTATGAACACAAATTGAGTATCATAGGAACACAAATCTATAAAGAAGCAAATTTTTGGGAAGAAAATTTGTGAAATTAGTTATTCGCATATAGACTTTCTATTGTGTAAAAAGTTGTTTAATTTTGATTGCAATTGGATGTTGCGCATCTTTATTAACAATAGACACATAATTGTCCATGAAATTTTATTTTTTTTAGTTTGATTGGCTCAGATAAAATATTTTACAGTGTGTTGTTTTGGTTTTGTAATTCATAAATATGGGCTTAAATTTTGGTTTGTATAAAATGTTTTTTGTGGTTTTATATACATGGATGCATATACATGTATATGTGTGTGCGTGTGCATGTGGCCCACGCACACGAATATATGTATACACACTAGTAGAACATGGTTGTGCCCACTAATAATTGAAAAAAATTATTTGTTTATATTTAATTATGTAACTAAGGCTGTGTTTGTTTGAACTGAAAATATTTTCCTTGAAAAATATTTTCTAGGGAAGTTCTTTTTCAGGAAAATAATTTTCATTTTCATTATTTTCAGGTGTTTGGTTAGCTTATTGAAAATATTTTCCAATTTCATTTTTAGTGTTTTTTTAAAAATGATTAAAACTATTTTTTACAACCTCACACTATTATTTCACCTTACTATCACCTTTACTTTTTATCCATTATAAGGTAATTTTCCCATAAAAATGGATTATTATTATTATTATTCAACTTTATAAAATTTTTTGAAAAAATCATATACTACTAAAAAACAACGTCCCTATGTAATAAATAAATTATTCAAAATATAAATCATAGTCATGCTTATTATACCAACTAAAAGCACTATAAAAAAAGAGCAATAACTTTAAATATAACTTTCTACTATCAACTTTTAATTTTCATATCCACAAACTCTGTAAAATGAGTTATAACTACTAAGAAGTTTAAGCAACATTTTAAATAGCGAACTGCAAGGTATTGTTTTACAGAACAACAGTCTAAAGAAGTCTTAGCTAGAAATACAGTTCTTAAGAGAAAAAAGGATAAAAGCAAATGGCTTTTTAAAAGCTCAATTGCTGATAAATAAATAGTAGGTCCCTCCAAATGGTTGTAGAAATAAGTAGCAATTTAGTAGCACCACAAAAGGCTCCCCTGCAACCTGCACACAACCAACCAGCCTACACCACCAAGAAAACTGCAGCCAATTCCATACATTTCTGTTTACAACCAACACACATAGTAGCACATCAATACAAAACCACACTACCGCACAACCAACATCTCTCACAGATACAATCACCACACTACTGCAACACAAAACCACTGCACACTCACACTCATCCTACTGCAACACATACAATCACCTCACTAGGTACAAGTTATTACTAAACCACTTCACAGGATATCTCACTTCACAGAAACACCTGCAACCCTCACTTGCATTACACACTGGCACTCTCACAGCTCCCTGCAACCACTACCTCATCGAATACTATAGAAAATTGAGTACAAGTCCACAAGCACTTTTGTCATCCTGGAAATGAGGTCACACGAGATCAAACAAACAATTGTGAATGTTCTATTATCAGAAGCACAAGTCAGTATTCATAAAACTTGCTGCAAATTATTACATATGGGAAGCTGCAAAATGCTAATTAGATAAGTACTATATCTAATTAGTAACGTTTTCATTTAGTAACGTTGCTGTACAAACTGAAACATGGCCTATTACCATTGACCAACACCAAGCACAAATGTAATATTCAGTAAATAGCTTCAGAGTCTCCAATCTAACTTTCCATCCAAATCCATTTTGGTCCCATGTAAAAATAATTTTAGAAGAATAATTAACAAAACCTTAACTTCTCAAAATTAAATCTGCAAAAAAAAAAATCATAAATATCAATTGGCATTCTCCAATTTCCAACATTTCAGCAACCAATCGAGATTTAGAAAAAAAATTTCAAAAAATTTAGACTGACCTTTGAGCTTTGACTAGGTGACGGCTGGAGGAAGTTGAGACTTCTAGTCAACATGGTTTATAGCTTCAGCAGCGATCTCCTTAGAGTTCTCAGAAGCTTCGCTGTCGATGGAGGTCTTCGCAGTGCTTCGTCAATCTTCTCTCTACAGCTCAGAGCTCTCTCAATCTTCTTTTTCTTTAGTCTTTCTTTTCATTCCTTCTTTGTTCAATGTTTCTTTCTTTTTTCAACTGTCAAAGTATTTCAGGTCTATAGACACGTGATTTGATTAAAGGAAAAACAACTTCATTAATTTAAAAAGGTAAGTTATTTTCCACCCTTAGATGTAAAATATTTTACTCAAGAAAATATTTTACTAGAGTAAATGATAACCAAACAGCTGAAAATTTAGAAAATATTTTCCAGAAAATATTTTCTGTCAAAACAAACACACCCGAAATGGGAGATTACAATAATCTTATTTAATCCTATGATGAACGATAATAAATTTGACAAAATAACCAAGAGAGCTAAATATAACATGGAGGGTAGAATTCATAAAAAATTAAATCCTTGCAAAAACTTGAAGGTTTAACCTACCCATCAATTACAGGGCCTTATCATTCAGATCACTTTTACATGGTGTCCTCTATATCATCACTGTAGTATGTTCAAAATTAGTTTTCTTTGCCGAAAATAATTGTGCATCTAAAGAAGAAAGCAAAGCTGAAATTTTTTTGTTATAATACTAATGAATCTGCAATTGTGGTCCTATATCATGCTTATTCCTAGGGTTTTACTACTGATATTATCACAGCTTTATCATAATTCACTTGTAGATAGCTATATTTTAAATCTTGCTGCATCACTTCATGTGCTAGAAAATTAAAAAGCTAAAGGTAGGCGGTGCATTATATAGATAAGTGCCAAGCATGGGTCCATAGAGGCTTACATGTCTGTAGTACAAACAAGGTTTAAGCCACATAAATTAGGCTGATTGCTTATTTTGAACCAAGCTACATAGTATTTATAACTCATAGGATAATCTGTTAAATTTTTCATAATTCAATGGTAATGGACCATAATATGAAAGCAAAAATAAAAGGCAAAGTGTTGAGCAATTCTAGCATCTCTACATCGGTAATAGTTGGATGCAATTGGAGAAAATCATGAATTGCATATGTCAAAGTGTATACAATGAAATTGAAAAGAAAATCACATTTATCCCCAAGAATTGGTATTGAAAGTAAAGATTATATAGGACTCTTAACATGCATCATAGTTTTCAGTAGCTAAGAAAAGCACTTGTATACCCCAATAAAAAAGACCATCTAAAGAAATTTGCTACAACACATCAAAAAACATAGCAATAGCAACACAATGGTATAATGTCTATCTTTTAACAACACGATGGCATACTAACTACAGTATAGTGGATTATGGGTTCAAGTATTTTATTGTTTTCATGCACTTTTGTGAACTTAAGCACATAAATCAATTTGTTAATATTTTCATGATCATATTAACTTCTTCATGGCATGTAACTCTTTTGCATCAATGGCAAATTTTTCAAACTCTTGTATGCATTGCAACATCTACTTGTTTCAGTAATAGCTGGTATTTGCTCAAATGAGTTCTAATGTAACAATGTGACAGTGTCACATTTGATATAGTAATGTCTGAACATACATCAGATTTATGCAAACTTTCTTACCTACCTATTCTCCAAAACATGTGCTGCAGAGGCAAGGTTAAGGAAGGAGGTCACCTACTCTATGATAAATACGATTAATCCTGTAAATATAACCAACTTGATGAGTCGATGGACCACCCAACCCTTGCAAATGCAACTTGTGTGCAAATAGCTTCACTGAAAATGAATAGTGTCTCAGCATTGATTTAGCAAAAAATATCAATGACTAAAAATAAACAATCAAAAAGTAAGAACTTAAACCTTATATTGAATAGATAGAACATATTCATTATTTTGGATCTGCATAATAGAGAGTTTTCTCACTTCATCCAATAACAATATGCAAACCATGTAACTGTAATCTATATAAATCAAATAATAAAACTACTGCAAACAAATTTAAATTAGATGTATTATTAATTAACACACCATATGAAATATCAACAACCATTGCAAGTTTTTAAGAACAAAAAAAGAAACCAAGAATCAAACCCAAAGTTTTTTTTTACTTTACTTTTTCTTCTTTTTTTGATATTTTAATCATGCCCCAAATGAAATAAAAGATAAACAGCTATTTTGGTCCATAAGTGGTGTGCAAATACTCAACCATGAACCATCATACAAGGTAGAATGTAATCTCAAAATTCTCACTAAATACATAGTAAACCTTAAAAGAAGAAACTGAAACGATGGTAAAACTATCCAAAACATCCTATCATCCATGATTTTGACAATGATTACCATAAAAAATTACTCATGGTTTGAATATTGGGAAAATCTACATGAACAATATTTGGACAGGGAAAAGAACACGATGGCTGCTTTACCAAATAAGGTATTTATAGCAAATCAAATGTGGAAAAAGAGAATAAAATTTAACATTAAATCAAAACCATAACAAATGTCGAATTGATTTAACATTGAAGAACCAAAAATATTTTGATAAAAACAAACAAGAATAGAGAAAATTCAAAACATAGAATAACGCATAGGAATTACCTTTTATCCAACAAAACTGAATGAGGATTGCTTCAATTCTTCATAGTTACCTCTAGCTAAAAAAAAAAAACCTTAAATTTGCACTGAAATGTAACAATCCCCAAAATTTTGAAAAATAAATTTACTACTAAGAAGGAAAAAACTAGATTTTGGTGTCTCGTATGAAATCAGACAAGGTTTTGGTGTCTTGTGAGGTATGACCTGTAAAATAGCCCAAGGAATTCAAATTTGGGAGAGAAAATCACATTAAAAAAAAAGGACTTTTCAGTGGAAAATTGGGAGAGAAGAAGGAGGAGTTTTTCTAAAGCACAAGAAGGAAAAGAAATGGCTGGAGGTTTTGATAAACATTTGGGTGGACAAATTGGATGAAAAGAACGAGGAGGTTAGTAAGAGATATGCAAGGGCAATCCCACCAAATTAGGGATTTGGTGCAGTCACAAGCATAGAGTTGTACGTTCCATACCTTTCCAATCAGATAGCTTAATTTTTTTTCTAGATTCATGTTTAGCCACTTGATCTGTGGCCAAAGTACTTCCATTCTATGCTAGCTGCTAGATTTCATCAATCATCCACATATTTTCCTAAATTTTTTCTTTTTTCATTTTGTCACCGACTTGTGGAGAGGACAAATTGAAGACAACCACCCCCACCCACTTTTTATGTTCTTGGGCCGAGCAAAATCTTGTTTAATCTCGTCTCCATATTTTTGCTTCAGAGCTCTCAAAAGCCCAAACTTCCACCCTCAAGAAATGAAAGACGACAAGGACAATTTCATCTAGCAATAGCAAGGGCAACATGACCAAGGTTTAGGACAATAGGCAAAAAGACAGGAAAAGGCATAAAATAGTTATAAACTGCTTATTGTAGTAGCTAAGTTCAAGAGGACATTCTAGTCCAAAAAATATGAAAAAGATGGAAAAAAGAGAAATAATTTGATAGTTACAAAAGAGAACACAAAGAAGGAAGGATTACAATTAGAATACAATTAATATGATATAATAGCACATGAGGGCATTGTAGGCATATTGGAAAACTAACACTACAAAGTGCAAAGACTCCATAACAACTAAGACTCACCATACTTTTAAAGAGTGTATAGATGTATAGATTTATAGATGTATAGATAGATAGATGTATAGATATGTAATTTGTTGTTTGAACTTTGAATTATATATACAATTTTTTGAATTATTTCATCAATCACCAAATTTTAGGTTGACATGGATAAAAAAAAGAAAAGAAAAGGAACTTGCTAGTGGAGTGCTTATTCATAATCCAAATTTTTATATATTATTTTTTGTAACAACTTGTTAAAAAAGAATCCTGTAATAATTTAATAAAATTGAAATTATGTTATATATTATTAACATAATATAGTGCAATTTAGCACTTTGCTCGTTTTTATAGAATTTGCAATTAATTTGTATGAATCATCGTCCTTTAGTTTTTTAATAAGTCAAAACTAAATTATGAACAAATAATAAAGTTTATAGGTACTATCAATCTCTTGAGGATTGAATTGAAGGGTACGTAAAGGTTTTTATTACAGGGAATTGTTTATTCTAATTAATAGCAAAATTTAAATTCAATGAACTTCACAAGGGAATGTAAAGAGTTTTGTAGCTCTATTACAATTAGAATACAATTAATATGATATAATAGCACATGAGGCATTTTAGGCATATTAGAAAACTAACACTACAAAGTGCAAAGACTCATAACAACTAAGATTCACCAAACTTTTAAAGAGTGTACAGAAATGTAAATCATTCTAATAAAACATATACAATCTACAATCACAACATATTCAATGACATAAACTACATACTATTATGAAGATAACCGATACATTTACCCTTTAATACATTGTTGTTCATGTACTACCTTGTCTTGTGTTGATCTTCAAACCTACAAAAGTCAATCAATAGATTTTGGTACCTATGTCTTCTTGGGTCCTAGATTGTTAGTAATACCTTTCTCTACCCACGTGGCTTTCATGCCTAGTTTGATATTTTTCTTAATATAACATTCATTTTGCATATGGCTATGTTTACAACAAAAATGGAAAATTACATTTGAATTCCTAATAAATGTAGATTTTACAAAAAAAAATATCATTCATAAAGAAAATATAATGATGCTTGCTCAAAACAATTTTTCCGATTCCCATCTTTGAAAAGTTCTTTTGTTTTTCCCTTTGAAGAACATTTTCATGATCATCCATTTTCTTTCTCAATACATTTTCATCTTCTTTGAACTTTGCATAAAGTTTGAATTCCTCATCCATATTCTTTCTCAAACCCATACTTAAATCAACTTTATTTTTTCAAATCACCATTCTCTTTCCTCAAACCCTTATTCTCTTGGAAGAGTTTGGAATTTTCTTTACATTTATTTTGTTTTTCAAATCCTTGTTTCTAGCTTAAGACATTTTTAAACTATAATGCAATTTAGAAACAAATGCTTCTAGATCATCATCATCATAATAATCATCATTAGAAGAAGGACTAGAAGATACGTCTTCATCTTGAATGGTCATAAAAGCCACATAAGATGCTTATTTTCTTATTCAAATTCTCCATCGGAATTCCAATCATCCCACTAAATTTTGAAGTTGTTGAATGTTTTCCCCTTTCTTTTGGCTTTCTTCATTTCTTTGTTGCTTGCAACACTTATTCTATCCTTCCTTTTGTTGATGAAGTATTTCTCTATACCTGTAGTGATGAGTGTTAGATCATCCTCATTTACATCATATTCTTATCAAGTGAAGAGAGATCTTATTCCTTTTGAGAGGCCTTGAGTGTAATACTTCTTGTGATTCTTACTTCTTCATTACTTTGAATTTTGCATTTAAGTTTCAATTCATAAGAAGTTAGTGAATATATAAGAGAATCAATAGATAAAGAATTTAAATCTTTATATTCCTCTATAGCATTGACCTTTGATTCCCATTCGTTGGGTAAGACATTCAAAAATTTTCTATTCTTTTCACCAAAAGAATATATCTTGCCAAGGACTTCCAAATCCTTGATAATATCATTGAACCTATAATACATCTTGTCAATATTTTCATGAGGTTCAATTCCAAATGATTCATATTTGGTGACAAATAAGGCCTTCTTTTGCTCTTGAATATTATCATTTCCTACATAAATCTCTCTCAACTTGTCCCATATTTCTTTGGTCGATTTATAACCTTTTATTCTAATAGACTCATTTGCATCTAATGTAGCAGCCCCACCTTACCCAGAGGCGCACCAAAGGGCTTAGCGGACTGCCTGCCTAGCTCTCGCCAGGTCTCGATTCCCGCACTCACGCAAACGACCGAGCGTACTTAACTTAAAATAAAATAAACTAAAATAAAATGGAACAAAATGAAATACACTCTTATTATTTAACTGAAAGGTACAAGTCATACCGCAAGTTTACAAGTCATAATATACATGATTTTCACAAAAATAGCCTAACACAGTTCGGCTATTACAATAGTTACAACATCCATAATAATCGAAAACCAGTGGGTCCAGCTTTAATTTTTCAAGTAACCTGAGTAAAGGAAAACAAATAAAATGGAATGAGCTATAATAGCACAGTGAGTGCTCAAGTCATGCGATCATACCAGTGAAATGTGATTTTTGTTCGATAAAATATTTAATGAGTAAATAAACAATTTGTGAACAAATTAATTAACAAATAGTCAATGGCGGATACGGGCTCACTGCAGAAGCAAGCTTAGGTCCAGCATACTCGTAAAATTCAATCCGGAGTTACCCTCTTTGAGGAATGAAACTCTTATCGGAAAGAATATCAAGCACCTATATTCTCCAGCACCTTATATCACCCCAAACGCTCCCGGATGACTAACCGAGGAGTAACGGTGAAGTTAGCCCCGGAAGTCCAAGATCAAGAATAAATTCAATCATGAGTTAGCCTTTTTCAGGACTTTACTCAGATAAACAATTAACAAGCACCAAATAACGCCCAACACCTTATATCTCTCCCATACGCTCCCAATTTGATTAACCGTGGAAAATAGTAAAATTAACCATGGAAGTCACAAGCACAATTAACACATTAAATAGTGAAAGCATGTAACACATTACGGAATAGATGCGATAAAGTACACATCTTTCCTCAAATAACACATTTTTTATTATATACTCATGTCAAGTGTAATCATACCATTTCATGCATGGAAATAATAATAACTAGTATGACATGGCGTTTCATGCATCATGCACACAGAAGAACACTCACCTGGTGCCTAAGAAAATATCTCGTAGAAAGGTCGGGTCTCACTTTCGGATCCTGAAATTCACGAGAAAGAATCGTGTAAAAACCCTGACTAAAATCTAAGAAATTTCATAAGGAAATTCAAGAAATACCCCAAGTCTTTCTAGGGTTAAGTTTCTAGGGTTTTGGAGCTTAGGGTTTTACCCTAGGGTTTAGGGTTTTCGAAATTAGGGTTTTCTAACTTTCTAGGGTTTTGCTCGGAGAGGTTTAATTCACTAATAGCTAATCTACAAAAATTTCTGCACGCTTAAATCACTAAATTACAGCTTATAGAGTCTTAAATCATAGCCTAATCACTTTTATTTCTTAGGTTTTACCGAAATTTCGGCAGCATTTTCCCTATAACCGGACTAACCCAAAAATTTAAAACCTGCAAGAAAATCAACCATCCAATCCAATTCAACAAGTTTTACAACTTCTATGTTCAATTTAAACTCACATTCAATCAAGATTCCACTCAAATTCAAAATCCCTACTCTAAGAATCATCACCCAAATCTGCACAGGGTTGGTTTTCAGCCAACTTCGTGCCATTTCTGGGGTCAATCCATTAAGAACTAAGGAATTCTGATTACATGGTTTTAAAGTACGTTTATAGGGCTACAACTTTCATGAAGATCATCAATCCAAATTCCAACTAGAACAGGTTCGAAATCAGCCCTCAAGTTGGCTCATCATCAAAACTGTTTCACGCAGAACTCGAATTTTCAGCCAACTTTGCAAACTTTCTGCGATTAATACACAATGAACCACAGTGCAAGCCTTATACCGTTGGAAAGCCCTATCAATCTAGTTTCTAAAACAACAAGAATCACTTCGAATCCAAGTTATCTATACCAAGTTATGAACGTTTTACTAAAACTGGTCCAGTATGACTGTGAAAGTAAAACTTGAACAAAACCCTAAATAAAGCTTAAATAAAACTTAAATAAACTTGAAATTAATAGCAAAAGTTCATGGTACATACCTTAAACAAGCTTAGAACCTTGCTTAGGAAGAAGAAAACCTCACTTTCTATGGTGGAATTTGTCTAAAATTGAAGAGAGCTCCAAGAAAATGAAGAACAAGGGAGGGTAGAGAGAGAGATGGAGAGAGTCGGCCAAGGGAGTAAAAATGGAAGATAATTTCGGCCAAGAGAGAATAAAATGAAAGAGAATTAGGTCAAGAAAGATTAAAAGAATAAAAGAATAATGGGAAGAAAGTGCAACCAATTAGAACTAAACAAGAGTCAAGCTAGAGTGTAGATATTTTGGCAAAATAGGTACTAGTTGGTTAAATATGATTAGTGCAAAATTTTAATCATCTAACACTTAACACTTGGCAAGTTTTGTGACATAAAATTTTAAAACAAAAGAGAGGAAAAAGAGGGTAGGAGGGCCGGCCATGAGGGAGAGAAAAAGAGAGGAAATTAGGTCCAGAAAATGGAGAAGAAATAAAGAAAATGATGGAGAAGAAATGGACCAATTATAATAAGACAAGAAGCATGTTAGGTTGTATGCTTTTAATGAATGTTGGCTAACTTGATTAAATTTGATTAGTGAAAATATTGGTCACTTATCTCATAGTAATTTGCAAGACTTTGGCACAAATTTTGAAGCAAAAGAGAGGAAGAAATGAGAGAGATAGGGGCCGGATTTATGGAGAGAAAAACAAGGAAGATTAGTGAAATTTTTGGTCAAAATTTGGAACTAAGACTCACTTAGTCAAAAGCCTTGAAAATGATAAAGTTAGTTAGTCAAAATTAAACACTATTATAAACTAATAGGCCAATAAAATTAACCCAAGTTTGGTACTTAGGTGTACCACTTAATCATGGAAGAAAATCTCATTTACTTAACCTAATTAGCTTAGGTAATCTTCCAACTAATAAATCAAGGATTAACACTTAACCCTAAATAAGAAAAGAAAATGTCTCTTATATGTGCATTTTCTAGGGTGCTACATCTAAGGTATTGTACAACACATTCATAACCTTAGCATTTAATGTAAGGTTGATTCTATGTGAGGGACTAAACTCACTCCTTGTTTTTGGCCTATCCTTGCCTATTCTCTTATCAAAGTTTGTGGCTTTATAAGGTCCTTCAATAACTATGTACCATAATTCCACATCTATAGATTGCAAAATATTTTTATTCTATTCCTCCAACTATCATAATTAAAACCACTAAACATGGGAGGTTTAGTAATAGATTGCCCTTCTAGAAATGAAGCATTATTAGTTGCCTTGGATCTCTCCTAGCTTGTTAGGCTACTATTAATGGAATCCACACTCTGATACCAATATAATAGTAAACAATATAATAGTCCATACTCTGTTGGCCCCAAAAACAATACAATCAATATAATAGTGAACAATAATAAAAATAACAATTAAATGTAAAGATCAAAAACAATTATAAATAATAAAAGCAAAGTAAAGAAAAGAGCACATCAAGATTTTTATAGTGATTCGGTACTAAACTCAGTTACCTACACCCACTCCCAAGTATTTTTACTTGGAATTCAATCCATTAAGTGCTTCTTCTCTAGTTGGTGAAGCAAACTAACATGTACAAGTAGGGATCACTCTTTGCTCACACTCCCTTAAGTCTAGTTGAGCTAAAGACTTCCTCTTTGCTTAAACTAAGCTCTACAAGTTGAGGCAAAGAGTTCTATAATACTCAATTAGCCCTCTCATTGCTACACTTGGATGCTACCACCTAAACTTTGAAGCACACTAACCAATCCCAACACATTTACATCACAAAGACTTACAAGAACATACATACTAGAGTATTTTCTCTCAAAATCACTCTAAAATCACTAGTAATCAATGTAGGCAAAGATTGCAAACAATACTACGCTAATTGGTATATATATGGGGTGAAAATTGTGCTGAAAATGGCCCAAACGGTCAAATGTAGAAACTAGCCATTAGACATAGAATTCATGATCCAGATGTCCACATCCTGCATTCGGATCTCATCTGGACATTCGCATTCTCGTCCGGACCCTCGTCTAGACCTGCATCCAGATATTTTCTGGTCAGTTGTGTCTTGAGCTTTTTTGGTTGTCCGGACGTCCGCATGGTGCGTCCAGACTTTCGTCCGGATTGCTCTCTGACCTTCAGCCATTTCCTACTTGATCCAGACGTCCGCATCACTTCTGTTGCTTCAGCATAGTCATCTGGATGAGTACCACTTTGCCTTTATCTTCTTTTGATTCCTAATGATTTTACAACAAATATAACTCAATAAAATATTAGTAAACAATATCATTTGTTTCTTAATCATCAAAACTAAGATGATGTGAGACCATAAGGTCTTCAATTTAGGTGTCTATCCTTCAAAAATTTCAATTGTACTAATTAGATAGAATTTTTTGGAGTTACAACTATTGGCAATTGTTTATTTGTGAATGTATTGTAGGATGGAAGAAGAGGGAGAGACCAATGAAAACGAGCAACCAAGTGTAGAGAATGAATACAAATGAGCTAAGAGTAGTGAACTTGTGGACCCAAAAAACCTTTGAGTGTATTCCTAAGGTTTAGGTGGGTGATAGGATAGGAAAGCATGCAATTGTATTGGTGGGATATCAGATGGACAACGGTAAATAATGTTATGAATTCAAGAATTCATGGGGAGATCATCTGGGAGATGATGGGTATGGTAAGATTATAGCTGAATAACTCATACGAATCTCCTACTTAAGTGAAATATATGTTATTGAAAGAGATAAACTGGATCTTCTAGTACTACTAAAAAGTGATAGATATAAAAGAACAACATAAAGTACCAATGGTATTTAGGGATATGAGGGTAAAAAGAGAGGTAGCACATTAGAATTCCACTCCCATCATGTAGGGTATTGTTTCTCATTATGTGTATATCATTTCCTTATAATTGTAATTTAAAATTTTTCATGGTTATTATTTCATTACAACTATAATTTAAAAAAATTTTATATAAGATTTTGTGTTGGAAATTGGGATTCACATCTATTGTTAATTGGATTTTTTTCTCGTTTCCTAAACAATTGTAATTTGGTTTGAGAATTTTGACATCAAACCAATAGCTCAGTCATGTGAAGTCATATCATAATCACCTTGATACCTTTTCCTCACAAGTTTGTTTATTTGTTGATCTGCAAATATATCGTTGAAGTGAAATGGTGTAGGTGATAAAATGGAATTGTTGGGAACGTTGATTTGTTGGTCTCCATGTACGTTCTTGTCACCAATGAAAAGCTTGTGCACTTATCAAAATTTATACAATGCTAATATATTTGAAAACAAAAAAATAAATAAATTTAAAATCCTTATAGTCTTACCCATTTTGGAACTTCCATTAAAAAATAATATGCATGAGAATCTGTATTGAATTTAATATTTTTAACTAAATATTCGTTTCTTATGTCTCAATTCAATGTAAAAGGTTAACACATGAATATAGAAATTTGACTGAATAACCTGTATAATATGCCATATTGTAATAAAAAAGAGGACAATAATGTAGTGCCAATTCCTAGAAAGAAATCTACAAGCATGTTGTTATTTAGATCATGCAGTTATACAACATTTTAAATAATAGCTCGAATGTTATAAGGATACTGATCGTCCTAATCTATCCCACTATTAATGCCTGAAGTAATAGTTGAAGTGCATAATGGTGTTAGTAAAAGTGAAAAAATAAAAATAAGTTCAAATTGTAGAATTTTGAACACATAGTTTAGATATCAAGAAGAATTAATCTTTTCAAGTTCCTATCATATCGTAAGAATTAGGATGTTTCGAAGTGACAATGTATTGTTTTATATACCTCATGTATGATGTTTGATATTTTTTTTAGTAAATCTAAATTTCAAAAGAAATTTATCCTAAAATTTGAGATTGTGTAATTGATTTAATAGTAGTAATTATTACATTTGTAAGGAAGAACAAAAACAAAATAGAAAATAGGCTTACTCATGACATGATCATTGATACACCCCTCCACTCAAGAAAGCTTAACGTGGTATATTTATTTTTTTAAAATTTTCCTTCTTGTTCTTGTTCAATTTCTAGACATCATCCCAAGAGATTTTATTGCATTTCTATGTTTTAATTTCGTAAGAATATTAATTTTTTCTACTTTTATTTTATGCTTATTAGATGGGCGTCAACTGCACAAAAATTAATATTAAAAACTCACTCAATAAAATATAATTTTGAGTATAGTAATGAGTACGGTCATCTCCTCTGAGATTGGTCGATTTATTTATTCCTATGTCACCAAAGTAAGGGATTAGAAATAACTAATCAAAACGAAATAAACGAAATTGCAGAAAACAAAATTAAAGGAATTCAAGAAGGAGAAAGCTCTAGCCAAAGAAATGATATCGGAATTGGTTCACTTGATTGATTGTTGATGCAAGGGTGAGTTTTAACAATTACTGATAAATTAGTTATAGCTGTTGATACAATCTAACAGCTAGCTTTTCCTTACTGTTTTGGTAATTAAGGTATGACCGTTAATTACTTCCCTAATTGTGAAACAAATTAGGTACGACCATAGAATTTAATCTCACAATTGCAGTAAAAACTAGAAAAACCCAATTCTAATCAACAAACACACTACGAGGTTCATTTAAATTAGATTGTACATCTCTCAAGTTAGTTATCACAAGTATCAAAATAATTAAACAATTACAGATTCAATTATTTTGAATGACAGTGGATTATCTGGTAGAATTAAATATCTGGCCAGTAATATTCAATCTAACACCATAAGCCTAAGCGCTAAAACCATGAGATATACAAATATCAATAATTGAAGAAAACAAGTAAAATAAATTAGATCTCGTAGTTTGTAGAATCAATTCTTCAATATTTTTTTGACTAGAAAAGTGCTTTAGTTTCTTCTCATAAAGAATAAAATAAGTAGGGAAAAATAACAACGTAGCGTAAAAAGAAAGAAAGAAAGTGACGCTTTCCCCCAAGAAGAGAGAACGAGAGAGTCTTTAGATTGAGAAGTCGTTCCTCTCTTTATTCTCACATATTCCTCATTTTTCTAACCTAATTACAATCCTCTCACAAAAAGAAGTGTTTCCCTATTTGATAGAAGTCTAATTACTTACTAATATACTTTCCTATAAAGCATTTTTTTTTTTTTTTTGCAAACACGAGTAAACTGGTACGTTTCATTTAATTATACAGTTCGATAGACAAAGTTCATGGCAAGAAACAATTTTAACGAAGTAACTGGAAACTTTTAGAACATTAAATTTCCAGACCAAGTATCAACCTTTCTTCCAGATTCCCATATAAATTAACAAGTCAATAGAGTACATTGCACATGTTATTTTGCAATTTTGCAAGCACCAAGTCCACAAAAGCTTCAGGCACCACTTGCATATAGCCGCGTCCACTCCTTAGCTGTTTCAACAGCTTCAGCCTCGTTTGACTTCCAATGCTTTGCAATGTTTTCCGATAGTGGGTCGTCTGGGTTTGGAGCACTCAGAAGTGCTTGAATGCTCAAAAGCACAGTACGGATCTGAAGAGCAGGACTCCATTTGTCTTTAAGAATATCCAGGCATATCCTTCCAAGCTTATCACTGTGAGGATGATATATTTTGGTCAGGATAACAATAGACAAAAGATAAAGCTATAAAGCTATTTTAATTGACAAAAGATAACAATAAATTCCTAAAAATCTACTGGTCATCTAAAATCTCACAATAAAAGATGCAGCTTGAGTCACAATAGGAAGTTTCTGCTCTTAATCCCGCAACTAAGTTTCCCAGCTACAGCGTGCCCATGCCTTACAAGCAAAAGTCTTCTGTGATTTCCCTTTTCTACTCCAAATCGCAACAAATACACCAAAGTACCTAAAAACGACACAAAATATAAAATTAAGTAGAATCAAAACAATAAAACAATAAAACATCACCGAAAAACACATAATTAATACCAACTAAATACGCACTATCACTTATTTTCCCATAATGTCCGGAAAGTTAAATATGTAAATATTGTTCTCCAAGTAAATTTTCTTTCTTTTCAAGGAATTTCATATTCATTTTTGTTTAATGTCTAAAAGCGTCTTTAAAAATTTCCAATTCTAACTCTTTTTCCCAAAGAAATTAATTTTAAACATAACATAAAAATATATGTTAAAAATATAAAATATAAATTATTTATATTTTAAAGTATACATAAATATAAAATTATTTCCATTTTTCATGAAATATATATTTTTATTATTCTGTAGTTTTGTAAAAGTGTTTTTCAAAGTGTTTAATGAGAATTATTTTCTATTCTTCTTTAGTTTACTTCCAAAAAGAAATATCTAAAAACCCTTCAAAGAATTTCTTTTCATTTGAAATTTTTTTCCTTTAAAAAATAATAGAAATATGCTAAAATAAAAATATAAAATTTAGTGTGACTATTACATCAACAACCTCAATGCAGTATTGGTAGAAATAGTTTACCACATATAACTAAAACAAAGGAATCAAGAAAGACATAACATATATTCTTGATATTTGTTCTTCATAATATATTATTTTATCCAACAAAAATGAAAAAAAAAAAAACTTACATTCAAAGCTATAACATAGTTAATTGGAAATAGAATGTTTCAAAAAAAAACAAAAGAATACTGTAAATTTAGTATTAATTCTTTAACTTTTTAAAACTTGTTACTATGTATTCTTATAGGAATCTTGATTTTAAACTCTTTTACATACTCTTTTTATTATTCATTAGTTTTTAGAGAATTTCCAAAGTAATTTCTAAAACTTGAAATTCCAATTCACAATTTTATTGCTTAAAAATTTAACAAAACATGCTTCAATAGGAACTACACTCCTAAAAGTATATGCTCAATGTTAATATTACAAAAATAGCCCGAACAATTATAAGAAAATTCATCCATAATATCGCTATTAATTTGTTTTGTAAAGGGCATTATGGGAAAGAAAAGTTAACCACTTGCCAAAGATAAGATGAATCCAAATCAATATAACCCAATCAGTGCCAAAGACTCTAATGCCACTCTAGTGTCAATTACAATAAATTGATATCTTGAGTTCACATTTAGTAAATTTTAAATCTTCAAAATAAATATTAAAGTATGAATGCAAGGTGTCATTTTATTATGATTAGCACTGGGTTGACACGAGTCTTTGGCACTAAGGATCTCAACTGCTGATTTCTATAGCTAGCTTTGTGGTTTAGCTTCCTACACAAACGTATTTCTTCACGCTGGAGAATTGATAAAAGTTAGTTGATTTCGGAAGGAGAATCCAGAGCTTATTCTCCAAGCTTGAACGACAAAATTGAAAATACTTAGAGCTGGGGGGTAGCGTGAGTTAGAATGAGGTCAAATTCTTACTTCAAAGCAACGGGTGAAAAAAGGGCAACATGACTCGCTAACCAAATCAACTACATCATTCTGTTGTATTTCGAAAGCCATAGAAGAAGGATTGCTTCCAAGATTCCAGGGAAATGATGTAATAGTACATCAAATACTCGCTGTTCTCAATTATTCTTGAAACATGTAAAATCAAAAACAAAAGGTGTATAGAAAGAAGCATAAAAGAACCTAGTAGCAACACTCTGACCTTCAAAATTACAAATTCATATACAAATACTAATTGTTACTGTCTGACTTTTGAAATTCTAAAAGAACACTTAAGCACCTATAAGAAAAAAAAAAAAAAAAAGGAAGAAGATGGGATAGTTATTCGCAAATGGTTGATAACAGATGCCCCCAACAAATGGTATGTCTATAATTCTCAAGATCAAAATCTTTGTAATGGTACTATTTTTCTCCATAAAACTAAAGAAGTAGCTTCAATCATGAAGAGTTTTTGTTCCTTTATTTTTTAATCTTTCATGTTTTGCTTTAGGCTTAACTGGGGGAGGAGATTGAACTTTTTCCAGATTATGGAGATGGAAAGAATTTCAGACTTAGAAATTTAATTTCAATTTTGTTGTTCCTTGGTCTGAGGGGGGCAAAAAAAAAAAGAGCGGTGCATTATATCTTGCTCTATCTGCCACCAAAGCTATCAATTATTTTAGTAGCAAGGTGCTGTGGGTGTATCATAATTACTCCACTACTTATTGAAATAAAACAAAGCCTGCTTCTCCTATAAGCCTCTTGGTATTATGTTATCCACCAGACATACTTATCTATTGTATAGGTTTGCATAATTAGCATGCAGAGTTGTTAATTGGATGTATTGGAACAAAATCATTATCCTTTACATGCCTTGTGAAGCACTACATTGAAATGACTATTCAGTATTATGAAAGGGGCACTACATTAACAAATTGGCGAAGTTCTAATAATTGTATTTGAGGTAAAAACAAATAATTAGAGTTAGGAGTCATAGTCAACTTTATGAATTATTTTGGATTTCATGTCTATCAAATTTTGTTCCACCTTAAGTCAATTGCTTATAAGCTTCAACCTACAAAATAGAATGATTGAAACGCTGAATGAAATGATTGTTCTCCAATTTTTCATGGTTCCCCACAAGATATGGAATATTATGCTGATTTCAACCGGGCTAATTTGTGCGTTAGACAGAGGTAAATTCTATATTTTAGTCCGTGAAAACCAACAATGGATCAATGCTTCTAAAGTTGGCCAACCTTTGTGGAACTTAAGCATTTGTTTTTGTTTTTGTCTTAAAACTTGTAGTTTACATTTTAGGAATTGAGAGAACGTAGGAATTAGAAAAACAAACATCAAACTTGTAAAGTGAGTTTGTGCTTTGTTCTCGAGCCTTTGATGAAACAACGTTGTCATGACACGTATGTTGTCCCCATCTTCTGTTCTTGATTATCCGTCTTCATGGCGATGATGGAGTGCAAAATGTTTCTGTTATGCAAATACAGCTTCAAAAAGGTAAATGAGACGTGAGAGTAGCCCATGTGTGTCACTCTTACTAGTCAACTTTACAGTAGAAATTGCAGAAAAATCATAGTGGCCAGACCTTTATGATGCTATCTAAGTCAAGAATTCTGTTATGTATGACTTAATTTCAGACAAAAAAGTTGCAGCATTGTTCTAGACTTTCAATAGCAAAAGCTTCCTACGGTGAAAGCTCAATTAAATTTTTTTTTTTAATTTTCGTTCTTTTGATGGATAAGGTGGAAATTCTTATATCATTTAATTTCATAGTTTAAGTATTGCTAATGATGTTAAATTCATGATAACAAAACTATCCACTATTACATATGAAATTTGTCAAGAAAAAAGAAAAAGAAATACATGTCTGTGTTATTGCCTTTTTTGTTTTGCTAGGTGGGCTAACAACAAGCCAGTATTAGTTGCACCTTGTGCACCATTATACTAGTACTAATTACTTATCACTAAATATTATTGGACATGATCTATCATCATTACGTAATAAATTATTGATACCATGTAATATACATGGTTCATTTTATACCTTTTCGGTTATCCGCATTATATTTGATCGCTGAGATTGTCGAAAACATATACCCAATTTCGTGACTTTTCACAAGTTCTTCCAAGTAGAATTGAAAAAAAGAAAAAAAAGAGAGAGGAGGAGGAGCCGGGGGGCGGGGCGACAAAGCTCTTCAGTTGTGCATTTTGTCTGCTGCATTCCTATTTGCTAATATCTGAGGAAGAAAGTCCATTTGAATTTCCAATAATTAAGCTCCAATGGTTTCGAAGTTGGAGCTAGGGTGGCCACGGCCTTGATCTTGAACTGACATTGACAATCAACTTTTTTAACGGCAACTAATTCTCTCCTAATGATGTTTAAGAGCACTAACGCCCACTTCAAGATATTCAAACAATTTTAATGGACTAAAATCAATCACCTTGAAAGGTTCATTTGACTAAACCAATAATTTCGAAAGTTTGTTCCAAGTATACTACTGCATGCACGACATGAGAAATGATACGTAAAAAACTCCAATCAGATTGAAACAATGTCTTGCGCCGAATGCGCATGACAACGACCTGAAATGCTATTTAATTTATCATTTTGCAACAATTTCTAAATGGATCACCAATTCTTGATTCAAGCTATTGCATATAATTTGTTAAGAAGAAAGTGGGAATTCCTGTGAGTACCGGACAACCGGACATGGTAAATAACCATTATAACATGTTTATTGCAATAATTATATGTTAGTATATAACTTCTAGGATAGTCACGTTCTGGAAATTACAACTTTTTTTTGAAATTTTCAGTTTATACCAATTAAGGACATTTAAAATATTTTCCAGTTTGGTTAAAATCACGTTCAGGAATAAACTTATTATCTCTCATTTATGTCAATAGAGTAAGGCATAGATGTGCATGCGTTATAGTTATTTGAATTTGATGTTTGAGATATAAATTGTCAAGCTTTGAGGCTGCAAAGCAGTATAAGCCATGGAATCAAGTAGGCCAACTATGTGAAATTACACAAAGTTAGGAACTGAATTCAGACATACAAAATAGGATAGGGACTAGAAGCGAAATTCCTTCTTTTTTTATTTCACTCTTGAGGACCCAGAGGTGCTCTCTCTCTGTCTCTCTCTCTCTCTGGAAAATATTCCTCTTATCCTCTTGATCCTCCCTTGAAATGTTTAGTGGCTAATCGTAATATTTCTATTGCCCTCCTGCAGCACTTTGATCCGTAAAAATATGAAATTGAAGAATTTGAACTCTTATTCGTTTTTCTACACCTTTTTGTCCTTCCTTTTTTTTTTTTTTTCCTTTTTTGAATTTTAGATATTTCGACTTCTTTACAAGTATACGTTGTGTATGAATAACGTATTTGCCAACTATCAAACATTTTTGCCTAGTCTAAATTCAGTGACTACTTCAATAGTGAAATAACACTAATTCAAATCACATGACTAGATATATCAAAAGCAATTGAGATTTTTACAAAATATATGAGAAACGCCTGTGTTCATGTAGACATTGGACAATTGTTGCTTACATATTTTCCATTCCTTGTGCTTTATTATTAAGACGAGGCAAAAAGTCCTTTCGTTTTTTTTTTTTTTTCCTATTTTTTTTCGGTTACAGGATCACGATTCACCAGAACTATTGCAGCAATGTATTTGGCACAGGCATCTTGTTGGTGGGGTTGAATTTATGATGATTAATTCATCAAAGCTGCATGTGGCCATTTGCATTTTGCATCGAGAATTCAAAGAAAGCAGCTACAAACGTGCAGGTATGTATGTATGTGGACCATTTAAACCTGCAACAAACTGATAACAATAACATTAAAATTCTAGCTGGACCAGTTGCTTTGACTTGACAGAGAACCTCACAAATTCACTCACTTATTGACGAACTTTGGAATCATTCCAAATTTTTGAAAGAAAGAAAGTTATAATTCACCTTCTCTTAAGTCATTTTCAGTGCTTATATCACATATCTGCATGCATTCCCTCTGGATTTTTGGCAAAATAATTGATGCCCTTCATATATACTCACATTCTTGATATCGATGTTTGATGGCTTTTGCACGGGATTTTTCTCATGTTTTGTAATAATTTGATTCTACTCTTTTATTTAGAATTTAAATGTTAAAGCAATTGTCTAGTGCTTTCTTTTGATTTTCTTAATTTTATTATTTAGTTTCGAAAAAAGTTATTCTCTAATTCTTAAAGATGTGCTTAGCAATATTTTTTTGATAAGTTAAAGCAAATTAAAATATGCTTCTTTTATTATACAAGAATTCTTTTGCCACCTATTAGCTTCAATTTCCCAAAATTCTCCAAGATAACCAAAAATCTAAGAGCCATGCGATTAGCACCAACACCTATGGCATCCCCCCATAAACTCACCCACCTAAAAGAAAAGAGGAAAAGACAAAAAGACAAAAAGCTACCCCACCAAGAGACTCAGGGGAAGGAAGGGCCCCGGGGGAGGCGGGAAGAAAAACTAAAATGAATTAAGAAATTTAAAATGTCCTCATTTAAGATGCATAACATGCTCCCTGACAACATATCTAAACCAAATTAGATAAATATTCTTCAGTACATTTTATATCAGATTTGGCTTATTTGGGGATCTGGATTGTTTTACTCTTTTTGACTTTTCGTATATTTAGTATAATTTTCTTAGGGAATTTAATGCATTTTTATCCAATTGAGGTAACAAGGTGTGAAACCATGAAAATAAGTGGGGTTTTCTCTGACTTAATATCAAAATGTTTCAATTGCAGGGATATTGCGCTACTTTTCAGTACTTGCATCTTGTAGACAAAAATAGGCATCATGGATTTTTGTTCTTAATTTTTTTGGTGGGTAATCTTATTGATCCTTGTTTCTTTGGCTGTACACTTTCTATGTGAGTGAGCAAAGTTGTGGAGCACGAGGCATGAAATTTGAGATATTCGGTCTCATTCTAAGTCAATATTTTTGAATTCATGTTTTCTTTCTTTCTGATGAAAACATAAGAAGAAGATGCATTTCAAATATAAACACGTCTCCCCTCTTTCTTATTTGTCTGAATACAAAGTTTAAAGGCGAAATCAATTTCATAATATTTCTTAGAGACATGGAAATCTACATGAGCCTTGGTATTTTATTTTCCTGCAAAATATTCACATTACTTTTTCAATCATCAAGGGTTTTAGCTACAAAAAGCCACATTAACAAGTTATTAAACAAGTGATAATGTATGCATTAGTCCCTACTCTCTTCTATATCAACCAGAAATTGTTAGCTTGTGAAAATGAATAATTGTCGTACGTACATACATACGTACATGTATAAGCAGTTATTGATCTAACTTCAGTTAAACCTAACCATCCAATCATATCTAACGTTTATATGACCGATTTAATATTTTCTTTGACAAGAAACAGTAATCAAGCGTGATTTTTTTGGCTATCCATCATATTGTTCCTCACCAACATGTCACAAACCTGATATCTAGTTGTTTCACAAGTACTTTTTCGTCTGCCATATTCATAGTATCTGCAAAAGAATACGTGAATACCTACCATTATATTGACGAATTATAAGCATTGCTTTATTTTTCAAACCCTACAGTTTTTGTTTCATTCTTTTCCTCTAACAAATCAGATTTAGTTGTTGCCAGTTTGCCAGTTACTCAATACAATAACAGAATCATTATAGATTCTTTCAGGCATTATGCAACCTTGTTTTGTTTTTGACGTCAAATATAGTAAATGCCACTAACGTAGCTTGTTTGCTTCCCAGTAGTTTCATTAACTTGACCCCACTCAAAGAATAGTTGACACCAACCACTTTACAATGATATAATCACACTGTTCTGAATTACAACAAAATATTAAAAAAAAGGAAGGAAAAAAAAAAAGAAGAACACAAGCGATGTGCTCCCAAGGACGATATTTTAAATTTTGGATACAAATTACATCAAACCTATAATCTCTCCCAGCTTCTCCAATTGAATCGGTTCAAATCCTCTCTCCAATTTTTTTATGTTCAACTGTCTTTAATATATAGGTAGTATAAATAAATGATAGGATATAGTTTTGCACAATCTCACATTGATACAATATAGTTTCATATTGAATACAAAATTTTGATACAGTTAGACACCATGTAAAATTCAACAATTAGAAACCATGAGAATCTGGAATGTTTCTAATGCACACCTATCCCACCAAACATGAAGAAAAAGAAAAAATATATATAAAAAGAGATGTTTCTAGAAATAGTAGTGAAGCAATTTTTATTATTGCTAAAGTTGGGAAATAAAGATTTACAATACTGAACAAAGAATCTGGACTATCTCTAATGCACACTGTCCCACCACAAATGAAGAATTTTATTCTTGCTCTCGGGAAATAAAGATCTACAATGCTACTTTTCTAAACTATGGAGATCTGTAGAGCAAAGATCTACTAGTATTTAAATGCATGATCTCCCATAGATCAAACTTTATGCCAACATTTTTAAGATGCATAGTTTCAAGTTTACATACCGCTATTTGTTCGGAAGTTAGCACGTAAGTTGTACTAGTACTTGAACAATTGTGCATTGCTAGAACCTTATTTCTTTACTTCATAATTCAGTGTTTGCAATGCTCAACCATCAATTAGTACACTAACTTTCTTTAAATCAAATTTGCATAATAAATTTAGAAAATTTGGGGAATATATAACGTAACAAACTTCTAAAAAAATGTTCTATTTTCAAGTCAAGTATCTCAGTAGCATAATAGACAATGATACGATTCAATTAATTTCCGTTGCCGTAATTATCAGCATAAAAATGTTGAATTTTCGAATAAAAGTACTAAGATTTTCCAAAAAAAGAAAATCCCTTAAAAACTTAGTACTATGCATAACTTTTCATCACTACAATGTTTTTCAGTATTTTATACCCTTTTTTTAGATGAATCAGTATTATATACCTAATCAAGTAAAATTCTTGAAATGATCCAATATATACTTTTAAAACTTTCCAAGCCTGCATGTTTATTCCCATGTCCATATCGACGGACTACCCTTTACCTTTCTTTTTCCCGCGCTTTAAACCATACTTTGGCCACCTCTATCTCTGGTTTCAGCCAGAGAGTCAAAGAAGTGTTCCTGCTTTTCTATATTATATACTCCTCTTTTTCTTTTCTTTTCTTTTCTTTTACCCCTGATACTTTCGCAGCCACCCTTTTTTTCTAATCTGCCAGTCTTTGTTTTCCTCGAACAAATAGTCAAGAAATTCCTCCATTTTCTTCCCTAAGTTCATACATGTCTTTAGTCCTCTAAAGTTTTGCATACTAAAAAAAGATCAATGGATTCAATCAGGCCTTGTCCAGCTCCATCAAAAAACAAACTAGCCAAGAAATTCCAGAAAGTTATTCACCTCAAAACGGCCACAAAAAACCGCTCAAACAATGGCTTTTGTTTGCTGATACCTCAAGAAAAGCTCAAATGTTGTGAATCACAACAGTTCGAGAAAGAAGAGATTGAAGATGCTGCAAAAGAGTCCAAAAACAGAGCTGCCATGGAAGCCTTCATTGCTAAACTTTTTGCAACAATTTCTTCTGTTAAAGCAGCTTATGCTGAGCTACAAATGGCTCAGTTTCCATACAATGGCGAAGCTATTCAATCTGCAGATCAAGCTGTTGTTGATGAGCTGAAAGCTCTGTCTGAGATGAAACACAGCTTCTTGAAGAAACAGATTGATTCTTCACCACCCCATGTCACGTTGATGCTAGCTGAAATTCAAGAACAGCAGTCTCTGATGAAGACTTATGAGATTACCATGAAGAAAATGCAGAACGAAATTGAAGGAAAAGAGTCTCAAATTTCTTCTCTTCAACAAGAGTTGAAGGAGGCCATTCAGAACAATAAGTCCCTTGAGAAGAAGCTGAATGCAAGTGGATCTTTTTCTATACTTGACAATGTTAAGTTCTCCGAGGCTAATCCTAAAGATTTCATAATGGTTTTGCACTATGCACTGAGATCTATACGTAATTTTGTGAAGTTGATGATCAAAGACATGGTGTCTGCCAATTGGGATGTTGAGGCTGCTGCAAATTCAATACAGCCTGAAGTCAATTTTGTCAAGAGGGATCATAAAGGCTTTGCGTTTGAATCTTTTGTCTGCAGAGAAATTTTCAGTGGCTTTAATGATCCAGGCTTTTCTGTTCAAAATGAGAATCAATCTTGGCCTAATGGAGGGTATCAAAGAAGGCTTTTCTTTTTTGATCAGTTCAAGAAAGTGAAGTCAGTGAGTGTCATTCATTTTCTCAAGCAGAATCTCAATTCTTCTCTTGGGAAATTCTTGAAGTCCAAGTACCTCCATTTGATACATCCCAAGATGGAATTCTCATTTTCTGGGAATTTGAATCAGAGAAAATTAGTGAATTCTGGGGAATATCCAGACACTGAATTCTGCAAGGCTTTTGCTGAAATGGGAAGGAGAGTATGGCTATTGCATTGCTTAGCTTTCTCATTTGATCAAGAAGTCAGCATTTTTCAAGTGAGAAAGAATTGTAGATTCTCGGAAGTGTACATGGAGAGCGTGACGGACGATATTTTCGCAGCGGCAGATGGTGGTTTTCAGGTGGCTTTTACGGTGGTTCCAGGTTTTAAGGTTGGACAAACAGTGGTGCAAAGCCAGGTATATTTATGTTCCACCAAATCTGCTGCCAAGAGTTAAAAGTGTTGTTTAAGTTTCTTTACAGCTTCCGTTCCAGTACACCTACTTCAACGGTAAAGTGGTAAAATAGACACTTGGGAGATGCATTTCCTGGTATAATGGTAGTAGAGCCTAGTGCACTTTTCTGCTAGTGGTTGGGGGGCTCGCCTGAAAAAATGTGTAGAAATTTGAATTGGGATCCTCCCGATATGCTTTATCTTAGGTTCAATTTACGGCCCCAAAAAAAAAAAAAAAAAAAAGTTGAATGCGACAGTATGTAAATCTTTTTTTTGTTAAACACAGTATGTATATCTTTAGACCAACTTTCATAGTATAAGCTCAAAGTTATTGGCAAATTAGTGGTAAACATAGTTTGGAGTATAATTTATCTATACGTTAGTTCATTTGTCAATGTACTCTACTAGAAAAAAATGGTGTTAAGGATTTACATACTGTTACACAAGACAAGTCTGAAGAATTTGGAGGAAGAAAAAGGGTACAAGGGATCCTAATTATGGGTTGGAAATCAAAAAATGTGGCTACTAGCTCCTGCTAGATGATGGCAGGGTGGAAAATCATGGCGGCGCGTGGGGAACCAAGAGAGCAAGCTTTTGTATTATATTGTCTCATCATGTGTGACACTGGCCAGGAACAGAAGCAGAATAAGTGGGTTTTGGACCCACAATTGAAAATGGTTCAGGAAGATATGAACTGGATTTTGTAACATAGCAGCGTACCACAGTTTACAGTGATGGACACTAAAGAAGTGGGGGCGGTGACAAAGGCAAAAATAGGCGGTGTGGTTGTGGGGACAAAGGGCTGTCTGTCTTTGTATTTTTTGGCGATGAAAGGAGAGAAATGTGGACCCCTTATTTGAAAAATATATTGGTATAATTTGGAATTCTCCAATATTATTTTCTTAGCATGCCTAAAGAATGACAGACCAAAGCCTGCACTTGCCTTGGAATCAATGTAATTGCATCGGATTGTGGAGTGTAGTATAATACTAGTAGATGGCATCTTTGCCAAGGATTTGGTATATGTAGTTTTAGAGTTTGCTTTCTCTTTTTTCTCTTCCTTTTGTCTTAAGTTAGCATGAATATAGTGTCATTATTAGTATTATTGGTAATACATAGTAGTATTATCATTATGATTAAAATTATTTTCTAATTTTATTAATGAATGGGGGGATAGGAAAAAAGAGTAAATGAGATTCAAACTGGACTGTGTAAAATTGTAAAGCTCACACTTTGGCTCTTCATTGTGTCTTTTTCATTGTGGTTGTTCAACAAATTAACTTATACTCCACAATCCCTGTGTATTTAAGAATTACACTCATAGGTTAGGTGGTGATTTAATTCCAATTTGCTTGGACCATACGGTAGTACTAGTGGGATGTAGTCTCATCTAGCTCACAGAATGAAGTTAAAACCACATCAATTCTAAAAAAACACACGTCTTTTCTTTCCTTTCCCTCAACCGATCCACTAGTACGCTCATGAATAAACCAATATTCTATTGTTGATTGGTCCTTGATCGAGGATAATCACTTGTATATATTTTAGAAATGGCAAACACAAAGGCAATTGAGTCAAAAAGAAGGTTGTCTTGCCTGCTTTGCTAATAGTTGGAAACAGTTCCATTAATAACTCAAGGTACTTCACATATTTCCATTCTCACATATATTTTACCATTTCGTATGACATGGGATGTAGTGATTACAGGAAGCATATTAATTTTTCTGATGCACACCCCAAGGAGGCAGACATCGAGGTTATTGTTTTAGCGTCATTCGTTAAATAATCTGTGCTACTTTCTAGTCTACATATCAGTTGAATTGGACTTTCTTAAATAAAATAACTTTTCCGGGATCTTCTTAAATAAAATAACTTTTCCGGGATTATTCATTTTGTCCTCAAACTCTGAAAAACAGAAAATTTTGAGGTTGATATTTTTATATAGTTGTTGAAAATTTAAAAATGGTTCGATGTGAAGGGGACAATTATCTGAAAAGATGAGATTATCATTCCAAAAATGATTCACGAGTTGTTCAGGCAGGTTTTTGGGCCCTGAGGTACGTGACTAAATTGCCTCACATTCACTTCTTAAGCTCTGGAACTGCAAAAAACTTTTCCACCGGGCTCTATTCCATTTTGGCACTTTGTTGATGGACAAGCAATAGTTGTTGCATTTCGCCGGCAAAATAAGCTTTACTTTAAAGGTGCACTAGCAAATTTTTTTAAGAAAGCAGCCAACAAAATGAAAAAACTATTTAATTCAATCGATGCTTAATTTCTAATTTTGTAGCTGGTACAACTTCAGGTTGGTAGGGAAGATCACAGCCTCTAAATAAAGAAATTGAAGATACTGCGATGCTTTATCTTTTGTCTTTTTTATCTTGTCTTTTTTCTCACGAAAATTTAATTTGTCTTTTGTTATTCACTTCTCATACTGGAAAAAAAAAAGATTTTTTTTTTTATCAAACATATACTATTACATTGGTGAAGGAGAATTGTGTTAGTGGGATCAAACAGAGGATCGAGCAATTAAGGTTGTGTCTAGATGATTATTTTTTGGGGTATTTTTTAAAAACAATTATAGTAGTAATTTTAAAGATTATTCTCAATAAATGTATATGTAAGATAAAAAATGAGGTTGAAAAATGTGTGAAAAGTTTCTAAAAAATATGTTTTTAAAAAAGCACCAATAGACAAACAAAGTCTAAAGCTCTACAACTCCACCCCATAAATCAGAGTTCGAATAATGTGCCCTAGCTTGTAGAGTACAATTTTAGATTTAGCAGTATATGTCCCCGGATTATACTTTCTGTTTATTTTTTTTTTCATGTTTTGTCTCATTACAATTTTGTTCAAGAATTTTATGTTGAGTTCCTAATTTGAGTGTTGGTTTAGAACTCAATGTTCTTAATTCGGGTTGTTCTATCACAATTGTTTCTTCCTAGTTGCAAGATTAAGAAAGCATCCAACACAGATCTTTAAAAAGAAAAAATAAATAGCTACTCTATCTCCTCCATTACTGTTAAAAACCTTCTTTTTGACAAAATATGGAGAACATACAAAATATAAGACAAAGACACATAAATTGATCTCATTTTAGGAAAACAATTGGTGGCCGACTTCCCTTCCGAACGTGCATGGCAAATGATAGGGGAAGCTCTTATTAAGTCTCCAGTCTCTACCTGTATTCAATTAAAATAGATTTTCCAGCCTTGGTCTTCGGAAGTTCATCACAAGCAGATGTAGGACTTCAGCAATCCAAAAGAAGAAAACTCTTCAGCTTTGTTTTGACATGAAAATGTTCCCATATTGGAGAAGAAAACAACACCAAACAAAAATAGTTAAATTGGTAATCGCCAAGTCAGACAGAAGTAGAGTTAAAACAGTGCACATTTGAGACAATTTGCCCAAGAATCCAACATAAACTTTCACACTAGAGACATAATTAAACGACGAAAGATGAGCCAAGTCCATCAGAACACATAATAGATTTCCATACTCTTGTTTATATTGAGTATGGATGGATAATACTACAAAGTTCGAGAGTCAAACTGGATTGAATTTGTCCATTTCCATAACAACCAGTTTGTTCTCCACCAATCACAATTCTTTTAAAAGTAGTACTTGAACAAATAGATAAATAAAACAAATTGAATCCAAAAGAACATGCCTGTATTTGTATTTAGGGTCTTCTTGTGTCTATTATTATTGCAAAACTAATTTAAAGATGATATAAAATTAAAAAAAAAAAGTTTTAAGTGCTAAAAATATTTGACTTAGTATTCTCTAATTGCCTTTAGGAACTTTTGGATCATGTCTACGGAAATATTTTCCCCAATAATTCTCGAAAATAATGGGGATCATAATTGGCAAGTTTCAAATTTTATGGGTTATCATTAGTTCCCATCTTTTGGATCGGTTGGAGCGCTGAAATCCTTTTACACCGAATAATTCCGCAGAAAAAGCCCAGTACCATAGTAGTTACTCGTACACGAATTCACCTATCCAAATAGCCCCCACGAATTGACTTGAACGCTCCAAGTCCATAGAGTGCCTTCTGGTCCATATCTTTGGGATGGGATTGAAGGCCCAAGGTACAAAGCTCGACTCAGGCCTGGCCTACTAGCGCAAACAAAACCTCAGCTGCCAACAACAGAACAAGGGAATGGTTACGGGTCTATGATCACTGAAGCTGGAGATTCATAGCCCATATTGAAATGTTAACAAAATTATCAAAATAACAATAACCATATATCCACTATAGTGGCGGAGCCAAAAAAAAAATTCTTAGTGAGGGCAAAAGTAACATTAAAATTTCTTGCTTATTCTTTTACTTTTTTTTTAAATAAAAGAACATCAATACCCACATAACAAGTAGAAATAACGCATATATTCTACTTAAAACATAAGTGAATTCATACTCAAAATTACTAATGTAATAGTAATTTTATTTCAAAAAATAAACCAAACTATTTACAACTGCTCACGACGATTTTAATCATTTGATGACAGTCTACAACCTTCTCATTTTCAACTTCACGAAGTATTTTTCAATGTAAGTAACTAAAGAATCATTCATCCAAGTGTCTCCTATTCTATTCCGCAATCGATTCCTGACTATATTCATAGCTAAAAAAGCCCTTTCCAAGGTAGTTGTAGCAACAGGTAAAATCAAAACTAACTTTAGAAGCATACATATCAATGGATACACAACATCTCTTTAGTCTCCACCAACTTTTGAGCTAAATCAGTGATTTTCTTTAAATCTAAAAATCCTTAGCTGATCTCAAGTCGGCAATATAAGTATCCAATTCAGTGTCAAGTGCAAGAATATCCAACTGAGAAAACTCATATAGATAAAATTTTGCAAGACAAATCAACTTTTTCTCATCAAATGCTAAGAATATCCAACTGAGAAAACTCATACGGATAAAATTCTGCAAGACAAATCAACTTTTTCTTATCAAATGCTGCAAACGAATCACTTGGGTTCAAGCATGCCATGCAAAGAAATAGCTCCATGTTGCATTCATTGAAACGATTGTTAAGTTCTTGGAGTTGTAAATCTATTACAGCATAAATAGCTCAACTCTATAGTGGTGAAGGTTTGTAATTTCCTAAGCTTTTCTTCGTGACCTCCCACTAATAATGAATATTTTATCCATTTTTTGAATAATAGTCACATATTTTTCACAAAACAAACAAACTTCATCAAGCAAAGAATCCCATCCATCTTCCCTAGTAGCCTGTAATTGTTGCTTGGAAACTTTAACCAAACTCATAGCATTTTTAATATCTTGAGCCTTCCTTTGTAATGCTTTAGATAGTGCATTTGTCATTCCCAAGATTTTCTTCATCAAGTGTAAAATGAATACAAATTCAAAAGATTGTAAAGAATTAATAAGCGCATATGCTTGACCTCTTTGCTCCACAAGATCATTTTTTCCAATTATCAAAAGAACGTCTATCACAGAATCATACATGAGAACCAACTTTAACAATGAGCCAAAATGTGAACCCCAATGTGTATCACAAGCTCGTTGAAGGCTAGTTTCTTGATTAAAGCCACAACCACTTACAAGTTCTCCACTCATTATATCATCAACAACTTTCTTAAGTTGTTTTTCTCTAAGAATTTCTTGTCGTCTAGATGCATCTTCAAGGACATGAACCAATGTAGACAATGTATTATACATAGAAGAGACTTGGACATTTTTTTTGCAACCACTATGAGTGACAATTGAAGTTGATGCACAAAACAATGAATATAATATGCAGAACCATTTTCCTTTGTAATCAAAATTTTTAAACCATTATATTCACCTTGCATATTACTAGCACCATCATAATCTTGGCCATGGATTTGTGCTATACTCAAATCATGCTTTGAAAATAAAGCATCAATTGCTTTCTTAAGTGAAAGAGCAATAGTGTCACTTACATGTAAAATGCCAAGAAAGCGCTCAATCACACAATCATGTGAATCTACATAACATATAACAACTGCCAACTGTTCCTTTGTTAATGCATCACAAGATTTTTCACACAAAATGGCAAACAATCACATCCAATGTCATTTACAATGATGCTTGTAGTTTCACTTGTAAAAGCATTTGTAATATCCTTTTGAATATCTGAAGTAATGAGTTTGAGATTTTTAAAGGCGTTTGCAAGAACAACCTCTTTTATTTCATCATTATGATATGCAAGGAAGTGCAATAGTTCAAGAAAATTTCTCTGAATTTTAGAGGTATCAAATTCATCATGACCATGAAAAGCCAAACCCTAACGTAAAAGAAATTTCTCAAATTGCTTAAAAACTGCCACTTTAATGTGTTGATTACTCTAAGCCAAATTGTGTGCACTATTAGAATCACCAACATAAACATCAAATTGATCCTTTTTTTTTTCCAATTTGTGAATCCTTCTTTAACGAAACTAACACCACCAGATTGTTCCCCTACATTTGATTTATATGGATAACATCATAAGCAAAAATAGGCATTTTTTTTAATACTATATTCTAATTAATTCTTGAAATTATCAAACCAGCTTTGCACAAATCGACGCATTTTTCTCCTATATTTCTTTGTGAAAAAACATGTTCACGAGATTAACATGGTCCCTTTTGTAAGTAATATCTCTGAATTTCATCCTGAAGGTTCGCATGATAATCTCCAATTTTTTTCTTTGGGATGAATCAGCATGTAATTCATCTAAGTTAATTTCCAAGCAACATTTTTTATCATTATTTTTCATACTTTCATTATCCTTGCCTTCTTCTTTGCTAGATGACTTTTTCTCCAGTGATTTCCTCTTGTAATATCTTTCCATAGCTAAAAAAAATTAAAATCAATATATAAGTTACAAATCAAACTAAATGGACAATAAAATCTATCCAACAACTATATTACAAGTTAAAATAATTTATTTAATGACATTTTTATTTATCACTAAATTATGTGATTAATCCCAACATAAGAAGCTAATCAAGTTAATTAGACAATAAAATCCATACAAGAATAATTTGACAAGTTAAACTCTATACCAAATTGCCCTTTATTTATCATCACATTAAGTCATTAATTATAGTATAAGAAGCTAATCAAGTAAAATAGCCAATAAATTATAAATTCATGCAAGCACCATTTCACAAGTTAAAATATTTATTAGATTATTTATTTATTAGTTGTTACATTAGTAAATCAATTTCAAAATTTCATGCTCTAAATAATAGTTATTACAATAATAGTTTCATGCTCTAAAAATACATTTACAAAGAAAATGAGAAGAAGAAGAATTTATAGCTTAGAACTTGATGATTAGTAGCTTTTGGTGGTTGAAGTGTTCAGTAGCTTTTGTTTTTTGTGAAGGGGAAAGGGTGGCTTGGGAGGGAAACTGGGGACAGGAGAAAGAGAGGGTGGGAGGGAAATTGGGGGACTAGTTTTGTTGGGAGGAAAATTGGGGGACCAGAGGAAAATTGGGGGGAGGCAGCCACCAGGATATCAACGGAGTTTAAGAGGAGTCAGTGGGGGCATACTTAAAAATATGTCTAAAATCCATGGACATCAAAGGAGTTCAGGGGGGGGGGGGGGGGGAGGGGGGGGCAATGGGGGCTTGTGCCCCTTGGGCCCTCACCTTGCATTCGCCACTTAAACCCATGGGCATCAAAGAAGTTTAAGTGGAGGCAATGGGGGGCTCATGCCCCCAGGGCCCCCAACGTTGCATCCGCCATTAACCCACTAAGGCACAAATAAAAGTATATAATCCAAATCTGGCAAAGAATGCTATAAGTAGATACTTGCGCTAGTCTTCACGCTCAAATTCCTAATCTTTGGAGAAACCAAACTCTCAAACTCGTCTATCCATACCAGATACTATATAGTATATACTATACTATATTACGAACGAAGTCAAGTGAATTGAATATTTTAACAAAATTGACCTCACTTAAAAATTGGATGTATATTTTACATCCCTACAAAATTAAATGCTTTTTTTGTTTTCCATTGTTGGGTTATTTCCATAATATATCACAAAAAATGTATAAGAAAGAAAGTATAACCATTGTCCTACTTTATTTTAGGAAAAATAATTATGAATAAAGATATTCTTCTTATAGAATAAACTTCACTTTAAAATGGTAGCATTTTTTAATAGCTTTTAAAAATTAATGAAAAAACATGAAAGTGTTGTCTGTGGATAAGTTTAACTATATATGAAATAGTTTTTTAAATAATTTTTACAAATTGATCAAACAAGAATAAAAAAGAAAAAGATATTGACCTTAGAACTCCTGAAACAAGGGCTATCACAAGTAAAGTAGTAATGAAATAAGTCCAGAGTAGCAAACGATGCTACAAAACCTGTAATAGATGGGGAAGTGAGGCAGGCAATATTTAGCATGAAAAAAGGGACAACACGTGGGCCAGATGGTTTTACAGTAGATTTTTTCTCGTTAAACTGGCAGGTGGTGGGAAAGGAAGCAAATCAAGCTGTACAATATTGCTTTAATGAGCAATATATGTACAAGCCTATGAATTCTACCATACTCACTCTTGTACCCAAAGTTCATGCTCCAGAAACAATGAAGGATTTTAGACCTATTGTTTGTTGTAACATCATCTATAAATGTTACTCCAAGATATTGACAAAAAGGTTGAAGTCAGTTCTGCTGACAGTTATTGGTTATAATCAAAGTGCATTTTTGAAAAGGAGATCAATAGCAGATAATATGATGCTAATGTAGGAGCTTGTCAAGGGGTATTCAAGAAGTAAAGGAAAACCAAGGTGTGCTATTAAGGTTGATCTAATGAAGGCCTATGATACTGTAAAGTGGAAGTTTTTAATTTCAATAATGGAGATGTTAGGATTCCATCAGAAATTTATCAAATGGATTGAGAATTGTATAACAACTGTTAGTTTTTCACTCAACCTAAATGGTTCCTTAATTGCAACTTTAAGAACCAAAGAAGATTAAGGCAAGGTGACCCTGTGTCACCTTACCTGTTCCTGATTGTTATGGAGGTATTTTCACTAATGCTTTCTAGTCAGACTCAAAATGGATTTGATTTCCATCCAAAATGCAAGGAGCTAGGATTGAACCACCTTATATTTGCAGATGACTTATTTATTATGTCAACTGGAATAGAGAAGACAATGGAGAAATTCAAAAAGGCATTAAGGGATTTTGAATGGCTATCTGGACTTAAACCAAATTTGCAAAAGAGTAGCATCTTTGCTGCCGGAGTTTCAGAAGAGCAGTTAGATGAATTCTGTAGAATAATGGGTATGGGGAAAGGAAACCTGCCTGTTAAAAGACTTGGGGGTGCCACTTGTCTTCTCAAAACTCAATACAAATGACTACAATTAGATAGTAGAAAAGATGACCAATAAGATTAAAGGCTGGGCAAACAAAAAGCTTAGTTATAGGGAAAGATTGCAATTGGTGAAAACAGTGCTGTCAAATATCCAAAACCATCGGTTTAATATATTTATACTATCTAAAAGGATAATAAAGAAGATTGAAAGTGTGATGGCTGCATTTCTTTGGACAGGAGTGGATCAAAACACACATAAAGCTAAGGTTGCTTGGTGTGAAGTGTGTAAGCCAATACAAGAAGGAGGGCTAGGAGTAAAAAAATATCTACCTATGGAACAAAGCTTTAATCACTAAACATATTTGGAATATCTGTGAAAAGATAGACTCTTTATGGATCAAGTGAAGATCATTATGGGCTATACCTATACCACTGGACTGTTCATGGTGTTGGAGAAAATTGCTTCAACAAAGGGAGTCCATCAAACCACTGACCAAAAAAATAGTGTGAAATGGTGAAGACGCATCTCTTTGGTATGACAATTGGCATCTTGCTGGAATACTGTTGAATATGGTGTCTAAACATACTATAAAGAAAATTGGGAGCTGCTTGATGCAACAGTATCGTCTATAATTATGGAAGGCAAATGGAAGTGGCAATCAGGAAGAAGGATAAGGGAAATAGAAAATTAGTGAAGGCTACACTAAGAGATTTTGTTCCAAATGAAATGAGAAAAGATCAGATCATATGGTTGGGTGAAAAAACTGGAAAATTTACAGTTAAATCTGTGTATGGGAAACTAAATGACGGTTCAACTGAAGTTAGATAGGGAAAGCTGGTATCGTTTAAAGGTAACAGACCGAGGAGTGCATTCATTCTTTGTCTAGTATGCAGAGGAAGGCTCACAACTAGATCAAAACTGAAAGCATGGGGGATCATTGATGAGGATAACTATGGACTGTGTGGTGAAAGTAATAAAACAATAGAACACTTGTTTTTCTCATGTCCAGTAGCTTATGAAGTATGGAACAAGATAATGCAAATGAGTGCATTATACAGAGGAGCTCTTCGTGGAGCATTGAACTGGCTTGGTGGTGTGATCATGTGACAAAAAATAATTTTGTGGATTATGTGAGAAGATTGCCACTAGCAACAACCATCTATCATTTGTGGAGGGCTAGAAACAGAAGGGTGTTCCTACAATCTAGAAGTTCAAATGATAAGATCATCCAGATGATTGTACAAGATGTATGTGCTACAGTAGGTAAAAGGAAACATATGAGGAATTGTAAAGAGAATTGGGAACTAAGTATGGCATGGCGTTTTGGATCAAGAAATATTCATATCATGGTTTTAGTATACGAGATTTCTTGTAAGAAATTTGATAGTCTACACGAGACTGAAAGTGTAAAAAGCATGCTCAATTTGTTATTAATAAAATTATTCGGATTTACAAAAAAAAAAATTAGAGGAAACTAAATATTATGGAATTTCCTCACTAGCACAAAAATTGAAGCAAAGTTCATGTGTATTTTTAAACCTGCATTACCAGTAAGGTAAGATTTAGAAGCTGTTAAACTACACATTATGTTGGATGGTTATGAGTGCTTCCAAAGATGTATTTTTAAATGTGAGAATTTGAGTGAAGTGATTTATACTTTGTTTGGATTGCTAGCTTTTCCGACAAATATTACTTAAAGTACCTTTTCGGTTTTCGTGTATGTGAAATAAAAAATTGATTCGATATGGATTTTTCTTTAAAAAAAAATCATTCAAAACAGATCTCTAGATTTTCTTCTCAAGAATACCCTTACTACAAATTTTAAAAGTCTAATTTATGTAAAATTTATTTAGAGTTTAGCTTGGAGCTTGATGTTTTTGGTATTTTTTAAACTATTGTTAAGTTACTTCTGTAATACCATCACAGGCACATAAAGAAGAAAGTATGTCTGACTTTCACATTTTATTTTTAGAGAATTTTTTTTTAATTAAAGTGACTATTCTGGTAGAATAGATTCAGTAGCATTAAATTAATTATAAAAAATAGAAAATTATATTTTTTGGAACAGTTCAATCAGTTTTTTTACTCATGAAAAAAAAATTTGGAGTAGGTTTTAGAAATTGATTAAACAAAAGCAATCTATACAGATATATATGTGTGTGTACACATTGACCTTAGAAACTGTAAAACATGACCTGTTGAGTCTCATCCAAATGCAATAATGAGCCTAATCAGAGGAAACTAATTATAATGCAGATGCACATATGCAATTTCCTCAATGACACAAATATTGAAGTAAAATTCGGGTATATTTTGTTAAACTTGTTTTGCAAACAAAGGATTGACTTAGGAGTTGTTAGCAGTAGCTTATGCTGGATTGCTATGAAGTTTTTAAATAGTAAGTTTTGCTGAATTGCTGCCAGTACTTGCAAAGATATATCTTCAAATATGTGACGGATGTCGAAGGTATATATACTTGACAGATAAATGTATATTCTGATTACTTTCAACTCCATTCATTGTTTAAACATGATTTGCTTTTGGGCCAATATAAAGTCGTGAAGGGTAGGATATAAATTCTTTTTGTAGATTTATATGATTTCCATCAAATTTTCAATATCATTAGGAAGTGTATTAGGAAAAAAAAATTTTTCGGTTAAAATATTCGTAGACATTGAATACGAAGTTAAAAAGCCACAAAGTTCATGTAAGCATATTAATTGAATGAAGCTCAATCAGTATATAGAAAGTAATTGGCATAAAAAAGTTCGTGTTTTGTACATTCTGTACTTTGAAATCTCCGATACAAGTTAGCTGGATGAAAAGAATACTTGAAATTACTTTGAGCAACTATCAATTGAAGGTCATCTCCTACTTTGATTGATAATAGTAAGTATCAATTAAGATTTTAAAAGAATTATTTGCTCTCATATGTTAATTATATTTCCGTTATGCCAAAAACTATGATTTTACTTTTTTTCATGGATTCCAATTTTTTCACATTGTTAAAGTTTTTCTTCAGTACTTTTGCAATTTACAAGGAAACCTGAGTTGGCCTTGTTTTGCTTCTTTTATATATTGCCATGTGAAAATAGTTAGATATGTCAAAAAAAAAAAGTTAGATATGTCAAACTAAATCAGTTAGCAACTTACAAGTTGATTTGAGTTTGCAAGTCATTGATAAGTTTAAGTGCTTACATTATTCATTTGAATGAGCGTGATGTTTACATAAGAAAATTTCCATATGTATATTTTCATACAAAATTGTTGAGTTGATTGCTAATGCTATGCCTATTTGAGAATATATTACATGGGTTTTGTTTGACTCTTTTTATTTTCTTGAATTTTTTTCCCATAAGTTGTCTATGAATTTTTTCACACCCGATTCTGTTATATAAGGTATTTTTTTCTGCATAATCCATAATAATTTATGGCAATTTTAATAGTGACCTAATGAAATGTGTACAAAATTTAAAGGCAAAGCCTTACAACAAAAAAAAGGCCACGTTGCCTACAAAAACAAAATAGGGAAAAAAAATCTCAAATTCTCAATCACAAAATTGGGACCGACAATCAATCTTTTTGAGGAAAAATACCAGATTGATTCTTTTACATTTCAGATAATAGACGAACGACTGATTTCTTGGCATTCCCTTGTTTTTTTCTCCTTTCTTAAATGCGAGCTTCAGATCTGTTTTTTTCAAAATTTCTTCGTTCATACATAACCATTATGCTAATTGCTTTAGTAATGATCTTAAAGGTTTATATCATTCTTAGTTTAGTTTGGATTGTATTATAAGATTTAATGATCATGTAATGTCTCTAAAATTGAATGCAAGTAATTTTTTATTATTCATGTAAAACACACCTAAAAGAACAAACAAAAAGGGAAAAACTTTGAGAGTTCATATTAAAAAAATATTTTGATTTAAGTGAATTTCCTTATACAAATATAATTCATTGGAAAAATTATGCGTTTACCAAAAATAAGAAAAATATACGTATGAACAAGAAATGTAAACAAACTACAATCCATACAAACAAGAAAGTTTCATGAGTTTATTGGCACGCTTTACTGCCCCTCATCTATAAGTCAGTTCCATATATTCGTAAAAAAACAACTTTGAGAGTTCATATTAAAAATTATTTTTGATTTAAGTATTTTCTTATAAAATATAATTCTTTGGAATAATTATGCATTTACCAAAAATAAGAAAATATATGTGTGAACAAGAAAAGTAAATCAACTATAATCCATAACAAACAAGAAAGTCTCATGAGTTTATTGGCGTGCTTTACTGGCTAATTTCTAGAAATATAGCCAAAAATAAAATTTATCCCCAAAATGGGTGGGATTGAGAATGGTTTCTAGGTTAAGGGTTGCCGCCAATGTTGTTCGCGGCGACCCGGTCATTTTTCTTTTTTTTTTTTAATTTTACAGTGTTGCCGCCAACACTGTTGGCGGCAACACAAAAAAAATTGATTTTATTTGCACTCCAGTCCTTGGAGGACTGGAGTGCAATTTTTCATAAAGTTAAAAAACAACAAAACGTAAAAAAAAAAAAAAAGAAAGTGAAATAGTGTTGCCGCCAACATGGTTGGCGGCAACACTATTTCGGTTATTTGCAATCCAGTCCTCAGGACTGGATTGCAATTTACCAAAAGAAAGCAAAATTTATAAAAAAAAAAAAAAAGAATGAACAGTTTTGCCGCCAATCAAGTTGGCGGCAAAACATAGTTTGCAAATAAAAAAATTGAATTAAAAAGAATTTAATTTTTAAAAATAATTTTCGGTAAAATAGTGTTTAGGGTTAAAATAATTTTCGGTAAAATAGTGTTAGTTCAACACGAATTTATTTTTTTTGTTTTGGCTCAAAATATAAAACTAAAACATAATGGACAAAATATTTCCAAACAAAATTGTTTAATTTTTTAAATTACAATTTTAAAAACGATAGGCCAAAATTCAAAAATAGTTTTTTAAATTTTGAATAGTGTCACCACCAACTAGGTTGGCATCGACAATTTTTTAAATTTAAGGTTTTAAAGGTTTTTAGGCTTTTTTGGGATAAGGTGTTTGAGATTAGGGTTTCAAATTTTAGGTGTTTTGGGGATATAAGGGTTTAGGATTTATGAAGTAAATAAATTTTTAATTCATTTGAAACAAAATTATGTAATTTAGGGCTTGGGTTACAATTTACAATTTACAATTTAGGGTTTAGGGCCTAGGGTTAAACTTTTGGGGTTTAGGGTTAAGGTTTTCAGATTTTAAGATTTTTTGGATTAGGTGTTTTGGAGATATAAGTTTAGGATTTCAGGTTTAATCCATTTCAAACACAATTATGTAATTTAGGGTTTAGGATTTACGGTATAATTATAGTAATAAATTGATATGTTTGAGGTTAAAGGTAACTTAAGAAATAAAAACAAAATATGACGACAAAAGATGACAAAAATAAAAAAAATAGATAAGATTAATTAAAAAAAATACAAATAGGGCTAGTCATAATTCAATTTCAATTATTTTTTTAGACAATTTTTATATTGCCACTATTTAATTTGTTAATTTTTTACACAATTAATTTGTGGCAATACAAAAAAGAATTGTGCTTGGAAATATTTTGTCCATTATGTTTTAGTTTTATATTTTGACCAAAAAAAAAAAAAAACAAATTCGTGTTGAACTAACACTATTTTACCGAAAATTATTTTAACCCTAAACACTTATTTTACCGAAAATTATTTTTAAAAATTAAATTCTTTTTAATTCAATTTTTTTATTTGCAAACTATGTTTTGCCGCCAACTTGATTGGTAGCAAAACTGTTCATTCTTTTTTTTTTTTTTTTATAAATTTTGCTTTCTTTTGGTAAATTGCAATCCAGTCCTCAGGACTGGATTGCAAATAACCGAAATAGTGTTGCCGCCAACCATGTTGGCGGCGACACTATTTCACTTTCTTTTTTTTTTTTTTTACGTTTTGTTGTTTTTTAACTTTATGAAAAATTACACTCCAGTCCTCCAAGGACTGGAGTGCAAATAAAATCAAATTTTTTTGTGTTGCCGCCAACAGTGTTGGCGGCAACACTGTAAATTAAAAAAAAAAAGAAAAATGGCCGGGTCGCCGCTAACAACATTGGCGGCAACCCTTAACCTAGAAACCATTCTCAATCCCACCCATTTTGGGGATAAATTTTATTTTTGACTATATTTCTAGAAATTAGCCGTGCTTTACTACCACTCATCTATAGGTTGGCTACGTATATTCATATTTTCTGTAACAAAACTTATGTATTTTTGTTGTTTTGTCTCCGTCAATCGACTATCAATGTGAGTTATTTCCAGCAATTTTTTTTTTTTTTGGGTTTTGTGATGTATTAATTTGTAATTGATTTTGTATGTGTACCAATTACTTATCCAAGAATACGTGTTAAAATATTTAATGCTTTCCAGATATGTTTAGTTTCATAGATCACATATTTAATGCTTTAATTGTCTGTTGTATACCATGCACACAAAATGACTAATTTTTATTGTAGATAACTTTGAATTGGTTTTTACCATTGACAAAAAAGAAAATCGAGTTTTTGATGGAGGAACAGTTCGCGAAGAATGTATATATTATCTTAGTCTATGCTAACATTAGTATACTAATTGAGAAGTTATTGGAGTAATTGTCCTGATTAATAGACCTTACACTTCAAACTTTGATCCAGGAAGCTATAATAGACTTTGTGTAGGACAAACAAATTTACGATTTATAATAATAAAGTAATCCACAGAATGTAATTAAAGACAAATAGTAATATGTAAGGATTAAATTTAATTTGCAATTGATTCTTTTCATATTTGTGTGGGAGTTCACTTGCTATAATTTATTCCTACAGTTTCTTTATTTTTCTCAATCTAATATATCTCGAGCTTTAAATCCATTGCAAATTTTCCCTTGCAGAATAGCGAGGAAGATCAAGTATAGAGAAATCTTTTACTAAGATCCATCGTGATCCTGAGCTAAATGCTAGCTTAGGTGTGCTGAAACATTCTACCAAGTTGGATGAACACATTGATTCCAACTATCTAACACATTTGTGCTTGAAATATGATTTTTTTTTTTTTTTGTACATGGTTCAAGTATTTTAACATTAGTTTTATTGTAGATTTTATGTTATATCATATTTGAATTATTTTGTCATTATTAGAGATAGTTGTTGGCATGTTTTGTATAAGAATAGTGAAATTTTATTTACATTAATGAGATGTCTAAATTAAGAGAGATTCTATAGTGCCATTAGGCCACTCACTAGGGTTTATATATATTTAACTTATGTATTGTTCTATATCATAATAACATTGTGGAATTTTACCTATATTAGTGTATTCAAAGAAAAGTAATGAGCTAAATAGTCATGTTTGAAAATTTTTCTCTCCAAAACATCAATTAAATTTCAGACTATCATGATGTTTTTTATTTTTCGGTAGATCATGGTAGAATAGGCAAAAAACAAACTTGGCAAAATATCTTGGCAAGAGTGATTCTAATTATTTGAGTAATTATAACCAAGAATTAGGATTTGAGTCTAATGCATTGTTATTATAAAAAAAAGTTAATCACATTAGTTGAACTCTATAATTTGACTAATACATGCCACTGGACAACTTCCAGAAAAGAAAAGGAAATACAAATTTAAGAAATAAAAATTTTTTAGTAACTAAATGCCTATTTTCCTACGGACAAAATTTAATAAACGCTAATGATTATATAGCATTCTAATTTTTACCCCTAAACTTCCTTGTGGCAAAATTTAGTTACCAATGAAATTTAGCTCGATCAGTCAGCTGCACATCTTCGTCTGGAGGTTATGGGTTCATATCGAGGGCAAATGGAGTTATACTTTTGACCATTTTGTAAAATATATGTATATTGACAATAAAAAAATTTACATTTAGGATCCATTTGGTTGGATGTAAAATATTTTTCTACGAAAATATTTTATATGAAAAATGCCATTTTCCTTGCAATTTTTCGGTATTTGGATGACAGTATTGAAATCTTTTGAAAAATAAAATAAGAATTAGATAGACTAACAACAATTGTAATAAATGTTTGACAAGTAATTAGAGTTAACTAGAGATTGTTTTGTTTATAATTAATCTTCAAAATAATGTAATGATAAAATATACATAACTATAATTATATTATTGTGGAGCCCAAGATTATGAAAAAAATTAGTTGATAAAAATTAAAAATAAAAATTAGTTTAATAATTGAAGTTATAAAAATAGGTACTTAAGGTTTAATGTCACTCTTGAACTCTAAGAAAAATAACTTAAATTCATTGAGTATGTAAGCTATTTTCAACCAAATGAAAGAAAATTGAAAAATATTTTATACAAGAAACTATTTTCTGGTGTTTGACTCCAAGGAAAATTTTAAAAATATTTTTCAGAAAAATATTTTCAATCCAAACAAACAAACCATTGTTTGTAACTATTTTGTTGTTTTTTGAGGTTATTTTGGTCTTGCAAAAAATAGCCTCCTACTGCTCCACAAAATATGAACTATTATTTAAAAGACATATTAAAAGAACACAAAAAACAAAAGAATACAATAACCGTTTGATTGATGAATACATATGTTTGACACCAAACATCAATTTAAGTTTATCTTCTATTGACATAATTTTAAAGTCAAAAAAGATTGAAAAAGCTAGAAATTGAAACCATCGGGAAAAAAAGATCTTAAGATATAGATTTTTGTTTTATATGGGAATTAAATTCTATACATAATTATTTGCTTATAGAAAAAGATAAATTATTGATAAACGCACCCCAAAATTAACCTTTAGCACTCTATAAGATCATGTGAAAACAAAAGCAAAAATGGATGATTAAGAGATTTTAGACAAAAATTTGGGAGACTTTCAACATATTAGCTCAACAAAGTTTCAGGACATCAATTATTAAAGTTACAAACTGTCTCAAAAAATATTGGAACACATGAACCAATTAATATATGTACTTTTTAATAGTAAAATTTTATTTTTACACCATTAAGTTCAAGGACTTTATCTAGGTACATAAATACATAAAAAGAAAAATAATATTAATTTCATGAAATAAAAATATATGCATAATTTCAAAAATGTATATTACCTGATATGACAAAAATATTCATGTCAATATCTCTTTTATTTACATATTGCTATTAACATAATATATGAATAATACTCATTGTGCTTAAAATAAAAAAATAATGATTTTCCAATCCATTTTGATTATTTCAATATAAGTCATATTCTTGTGTTCATAAAAGTTTTATTTGATTCTACAATATCAACGCCTTAAATATCAATAGCTTAAACATTTTTACTTTTGTCATCTAATTACATTTTTCTCACTAAAACTTGTTAGGATAACCAAACAAAAAACATATTTAATGTAATTCATAACATAAATATAATATTTCGTCTCTACACCAACGTTGCACAAAACTTTAACCTAAAAAAAAAACATATTTAACGTAATTCATATATAAATATAGTTTTTTGTCTCTATACCAACTTTCAACGAAACTTTATACGAAAGATTGAAAAAATAATGCTTTATGGAAAGAAAAATACTATAAATAAGATCTAGGGAAAACTCAAAAGGTCCACGACTAAGTTCTCACCTTTAACTTAGATTCGAACCTCAGAAATTTTATTTTTAGCTGTAAGTACTTACAAACGAGTCGTCTAATAATTCAATTATATCTCCAACAGTAAAAATCGATACACTAACTATTAACGTAACAAAATACATTTCCTATTTTCTAACAAAAGAACAAATAAAAAATTAATGAATTCACAAAAAGAAAATAATTTTTTTTTAAATCTTAATACATTTATCACAAGAGTTTTCTTTGTCCAAATGTCTAATGTAGTTTTTTCCCGAAAAAACATTACAAACTATTCAAAAAAATTTCACATACTTTAAAGGTTAAAAAGTTAAAGCTTTTGATTCACAAAAAGATCCAATATTAGTTACAAAAAAAATAAATAAATAAATAAGAGAGAGAGAGAGAGAGAGAGAGAGAGAGACATGAAGAGAGACCAAAATTTTCTATAACATTTACAATTATGCTGGTTCAACAAATTTGGTGTCAATGAATCTGTCACTCACCAGAAAAACGAAAAAGCAAAATGAGAGAAAAAAATTAAACAAAAAAAAAAAAAAAAAAAACAGAAGATCTGTATACACTATTATCTAACAAAGAAACCTGAACGCCTGTTATCTTGACTGCTGCTGCCAAAACTCCATCTTGCCACTTGCATGACAAGAAATTGAAGACAGACTGCCTGAGGCAATAGAAAATGAATTTCATAGAGCATCAACCCCATTGAACAAACATTATATAAGCAAATGAACATATCAACATTTTCTCGACTGTGCTCTTTATTCCGTTAAAACTGTCCACAAATGAATCAATCCGTGTGCAAAGTCTTCCAGCAAAACTTTCCCTTGTCTGAGTTGACAAATTCGTATGTTTATCTTTTGTTTCAATCTCACTTCCCCTGCTATCATCAATGACAGCACACAACTCGTAGACAGCCTATCACGCTGAAAATTGGATTAACCATCCTCCAATTGTTATCCCAACATGGTCCCTGACAGCCTTCCAGAGTATCCTTGAGTGTATGATCACGAGCACTCGGATAAGAAAGCTGTCGAGGAGAATTCATTCTGAGCTTTCTGTGAAACTTACTGAGGATGGTAGAAAGCCGGAGGCATCAGCAAGGGCTTCCAGCATTATTATAACCTCCGAGGTGTCATCTAAATAATATTTAGCTTTACTTGGTTTTTGACCAACAGTGCAGGCATATACAGATGTATTAGATGAAAGGACTCCACTGTTCATTGTGTCCCCAATAATCTCAAACATTTCTTCATCAGATCTGTCGTCACCGATGCATAGTACGAAATCAACTTGTCGTCCCCTTTCAGCCATTGATGCAAAGATCTTTTCCGCAACTACACCCTTACTGACTCCCTGGGGTCATGCAAACCAGTGAATACACAGAAATTGAAATAATAATGTCTTCATTATTAACCATAACATGCTGACAGCTAAAGCAACCAAGTTGACAGGCTGATAAGCTAACCAAAGTGTAATACAAAATGGCAATGTAAAAGTATATCATCCATGCAACTGCCTTTTTCCCTCTTAGACCTCCTTAAACAGGCCCCTTTCTCTGCTGAGAAGAGGGATTCTATAGTGGAGAGGTAGGATGGGAAAAGGAACCTTAAAGCATTGTACATAGAAAGCTATCAGTTAGAGTTGCTAGGCAACATGCCTGTCAAAAATTTATGCCACAAAACCAGAGCAGGCTGCTTGCAAAGAGAAGAGGAGGGGAAGGCTACTTGTCATAAATTAGAATTTAACAAAATCAAATGCTAATCCGCTCTTCAGGGGAGATGGTTGAGTTTTTTATGAACAATACACCAAAAAATTGAGACAAGAATGCCAATAATAAAAGATACAATAAAGGAAGACAGAGTATATAACTAAGGTTCGCATTTACGCCTCAGATTTTTTAAACACTGACTGTTCATCATTATTATTAGCAGACTATCAGGAAGATTCATTTCATTCTATGAGCCCAAGGACAAAAGGAAATAAATCGACAAATCACTGATAAAGAACTTTCCAAAGAGCTTTCAACAGTCACCGAGCATCATTATTACACAGATCACACGATTAACTCTCCAGAGAACCTTTGCATTAATTTGTTCCATGTTTTCACGCGAAGAACATGTAGAATAATATTTTAAATGCACTTGTGTTGATTATATAATAAGAGAACCAAACAAGGAGACAGAAAGACAATCCCTGAAAGAAGCCTGTAATTCATCCATGCATAAAGCAAAGAGGAGTTATTTTCACGTACTTGGGGTTTGACTTCTACAATGAACTGACCACTCTTCACAGCAACTGGTTCATTTGCCAGCACACTTTCAAGGTGGTCTAACATTTCCTTTGCCTGACTAGAACCAAAGCCTGGATCTGCATCCCTATGGTGCCAGACAAGTGCACTTTCTTTATACTCAATATAGGAGCCATCAGTAGATTCAGTATACAACTTCATTACAGGCTCAGCTAACTGCATCCACCCAAAATCATTGCTCTGCCCCCATGTTTCCCATTCTCCATCAGAAGGCCACCTAAAATACAATACTGTCAGCATATAAATAGCTATACAAGAAAAGACAGAAGACAGAAACCAAAAAATAATAATAATAATAATAATAGCAGAGAACTAACCTAAGATAGTATCCATGTTCAGCAGCTATACCAAGATTCTTACATGGAGAAAACCATTTGCCCAAGCTGTCCCTTCCACGTCCACTAACAAGAAAGATGGTATTTTTAACATCATCACAGAGTTTGTTAATAAGTGAGATAACCTCCTGACTGGGGACCTTGTTGATTGTCGTTTGAGGCATCAAAGTACCATCATAATCCAACAGTACTGCCCTACTTTTAGCTCTTGAATAAGCAGATACAATGGCATCAATTGATAACTTTTTGAAGTTAGGGTCGAGTGCAACAACCCTAAAACCAAAGCTCAAACCTATTCCCCAACACCTCCGCCTGAAATGATCCTTACAAGTTCTTTCCAAATCCTGGAAGAAGCTTCGCGACCAATATGCCACATCATGAGTGCTGACATACTTATAATGCTTCTCATGGCGCAACTGTTTCTCAGCATCAGCCATTGAAATGGCCTCATGTAATGCTTCAGCTGTTGCTTCGACATTCCAAGGGTTAACTCGTATGGCACCACTTAGTGAAGGAGAGCATCCGATAAACTCAGAGACAACTAGCATGCTTTTCCTGGGAGCATTTGAATCAGAATTATAATCAAGCCCGCGGATTCCTTGCCTGCAAACTATGTATTCATATGGAGTCAGGTTCATTCCGTCCCTTACAGGCGTGACTATGACACATTCAGCAACAGTATAATATGCAACTCTCTCACTGAGAGATACTGGTCTATCGATAAAGACAATAGGCTCATAACCAGGCTGCCGGAAGTTGTCATTGATTCTCTTGCAGCTTGCTTGTATCTCAGTTTGTATTTCCTCTAGATCCTTGCCCTTCCCTCTAGCGGGATTGGCAATCTGTACTAACACTGCCCTTCCTCGCCACTTAGGGTGCTGGTTTAGCATTTGCTCCATGGCCAAAAGCTTCAAATTGACACCTTTAAAGATGTCCATGTCATCTACACCAAGCAACACCGATTTGCCTGCAAATTGTTGCTTGAGCTCTTCTACCCTCCACTCTTTATCTGCAAGCTTCAGTACAGATTCAATCTGTCCCATATGAATTCCAACAGGCATGATCTTTATCCCCACCGTCCTTCCATAGTATTCTAACCCAATATAACCCCTTTTTGACTGATATTCCAAACCAAGCATACGGCTACAGCAAGAAAGAAAATGACGAGCATAGTCAAATGTATGGAACCCAATAAGATCAGCATTCAGCAGTGCCTTCATAATCTCCTCTCTCACTGGTAGTGTCCTATATATCTCTGATGAAGGAAAGGGGCTGTGTAGGAAAAAACCCATTCTTAGCCGATTGAAACGCCTCCGTAGGAAGGTGGGCAGAACCATTAAATGATAATCATGAATCCAAACATAATCATCATCAGGATTTATCACCTCAATAACTTTTTGTGAGAAGATCTTATTTGCCGCAACATACGCCTCCCACAAAGAACGATCAAAACGACCTCCATGACTTGCAGAAAATGGTAGCATATAATGAAAAAGTGGCCAGAGATGCTGCTTACAGAACCCATGATAGTATTTGGACAAAATGTCCGCAGGCAAAAATGCTGGTACACACTTAAACCTATCCAGCAGTAACTGTGAAACATCATCCTGTTCACTAGAATCGACCTCAACTCTCAAAGACCCTACATATATGACCTCCATTTCATCTGGTAAACCATCCTTTATATGCAACAACAACGAATCCTCATCCCAACTAAAACTCCAACCTACATTATCTGGCCTACGTTTCGCCTTTATAGGAAGCTGATTAGCAACAATAATTACACGGTCTACGACAACAGACGACGGAACATCCGACGAAACACTATTAGCTTGATCATCGTCAAGCTCAGAAATCACCCCAGGAACCGTCATTACCCTCGGGAGGCGCTTTCTTTCGCCTCTTTCACGGCCCATTGCAGGGAAATTCCCGGATGCTAGATCTAGTAAATTAGTATATGATCTGGACATCATCTTTACACCAACTTTTATTCCACAATCCAACAAATCAGCTCACCAAGAAAACAACCAAACCACACCCTCCACCAAGATTGCTAATTTATCAAAAATCACACCAAACCAACCTCAAGATTGCTTCTTTGTAAACCAAAACCAAAAACAATTCTACAAGATCTGAAAAGGGTCTCATCAAAAACCAAGAAAAAACAAAAATCATTAAATTCAATTAAAAAAATCAGATCCATGCAATCCAACAGAAACCCTGATGCTAACTTTGGTAAAAATCCAATCTTGGAGCAGAAAATGGGCTAATCATTATCGCCATACGGAAAATTCATACATGCATGTCATATTTACCATAACAAAATCAAGAAATGAAATTTTTTATTTTATTATTTCTCAATTTAGGAAATTTTCCAATCACAAATATAAAAAAATAAATGGAAAAAATGTGTAAAAATATGGAAAGTGGAAACTGACCTTTGTGTGTAGGATCCGAGAGTCAAATCCAAAAACTCTGTTTCTCAGTCAGATATAAATCTAGGGTTTAGTCTCTCTTTCTTTCTTTCTTTCTCTCCCTCTTTTCTTCTCAATATCTCTGGTTTTTTTTTTTGAAGGCTGAGTGCTTTTGAATAAAAAAAATGAACAGTTTTTTGATTTCTTGAAAAAAAAAATGAAATAAAAAAATAAAAAGTGGGAAAATTATAAAAACAGGATAAGGTTGGCCAGCGTATACTTTTGTGGTGCCAACTGGCACACTTGTGGTATTTTATTCAGCCACGCGCTGTCTTTGACCGTACCGAACACGTGTCGGTGTGAGGCTTGGTTTTGATCATGTGCAAATGTTGCAGGTTTTAAATGCAGCTGGACCACCTGATGACCCACTAGGGTTATGACACGTGGTGAAGGTCAGTGTCAATGCCACGTGGGTGAAAAGTGGGTGAAAGGGACTTGTGGATAGTGTTATCCGCGGAGTAGAAGAATATACTGCTTTTTGGAGCTGAGCCGCAGGTGGGGACAGAGTTCAGGATGCCACGTGGATGGGCCGGGGGGCAAATTTTGCGGATAAGGCGCAAGTATTCTAAAAGATGCTGACCTGGCAGTGATTTGACGTCATCCGTGACGTCAGATTATCTATGTGGCAGCACGTGGTCTGTGTTTTTTTAAGGTCCTGTTTGGGTTTTCTTAGTTGGGGTTTGGTGTGGGGGAAGGTGAGGTCGGAGTTTTGTACTCTGCTTGTTGGGCTTAGTTGGACCAAACTAGACAAGGGTGTCAAATGTCGATTCTACCCTTGATGTATTTTTTTTAGACTATGTCTTTTTCTTTTTTGGACCATGCAAATTTATTTGGGCGGGGATATAAAAGAAAAGAATTCATTATCTAAATATTTAGGACGTGTTGGCTATTTTATGAAAGTCTTAAAATCCATTCATTTGATAATATATTTATTAATTTTAATTCTAGTTCTAGTTTTAAAAAATTTTCTACGCTTCAGAAATATATTATGTGAAATATTTATATTTCTCGTATCAGTGATGCTTATTTTTTTATGTTCTTTTTGCTGCTGAAAGGAACAATAAAACTTTTGCTAGTAATTTTTTATGTCGGCTGTTTGGTGTATTTTCATCTAAAGATTTACAAAATATTAAAATGTCGATATATTTTTGACACACTTGGGTGTATAATTAGGTTGTTTTTAAATGTAAAAAAAAAAATTCAAACCTTAATGTCTTGAGGACGGCCTATTACAGTGGTTCTTAGTTAGTCGTTACTACACGGATTGTTGGCCTACAAATTATTTATTAGTATTTGAAGATATACGTCGAGAAAACAGAGAAGAATGAGGGCAGTTTGGTAATGAGGGAAACTTCGCGCTGAATGTGAACAGATGGATATAAAGTTGGCAGTATTCAAAGTTTGAAAGCTGGTGGTGGATGTGCTTTTGACTCATTAGCCGTCTTTACCTAATTTATTATGATTTGGTTTGGTTTGGTTTGTGGAGACAACACTATTTTCTATGAAATATCCCCAAATGTTGCAAAAATTAACATTGTTACCTTCCAGATAAGGTTGAATGACTATCAGTGAGTCCTTGGTTTTTATAGAAAATACAAGTAATATGAATTCTTTTTTGAAATACTGTATCCCTATAATATCAATTTTTTGCTTGCATAATGTAAGGCAAAATTTTAATATATGTAGTTGTCGCACGTAATTTGGGATGAGACTTCTGCTCTCAATTTTTATTCTTAATAAGAAAAAATATTTTGACTGATTCCTCGTGACGAGCGTGGAATTGGAGGTTCAAAACAATAACTAAATTTTGTTTTGAAGGTTAGGCATACCGTTAATATTTTAGCAGATAAAGTGCATGAGTTTGGGAGGTGGGGGAGGGGGTTTGAGAATTTATGGCATTTCTCTTTTTTTTTTTCCCCCTATTATAACCAGTTATTTGTCAAAACTCAATATTTTGCTAGACTGATAACTTTACTTTTTCTTTATAGTGACTTTTTCTTTATAGTTCTATCAATTAACTGGAAACGCACTACTTTATTTTGCCTCTGGTTGGTTAATACTCAAAATTTCCAAAGGAAAAACCCCTTCCCTGCATTTGGCAGTAATTAATAGTCCAAGGGTTAAAACATAATTCAAGATTTCAAATTACAAAAAGATACTACATTTTAAAATTATCCAAAATTTCTGGCAAACATAAAACCCAAAAGATTCTTCTTCTGAATTTATTTTCTTTGCTTCTCTTATTTCTTTATTTAAATCAAAGAGAACTAAATTCTTATCAGATCATTTTGCATCCTTTATCTCTCATTTTCCATTTTCTCTTTGACACAAGAATATACTGTTTATTGTCACCATGTTGATACAATGATGGTAGGTGATAAGGAAATGCCAATTTTATTATTATTTTTTTGGTTGTGTGGATAAAGAATAAAAGAAAAGTTTAAACATGCAGCACACTTGCTTTGTATATTCAACCTTTGATTAGACCTTTGCACATTCGTTGGTATATTCCATCTAATTATATAGAGGCATCTCCTCCAACTGACTGTTTCTTTTTAAGTTACTTTTATGGTTTTTTTTTTCAAAAAAAAAAAAAAACCTACTTTTATGGTTGAGTACAACTGTTCCACGGGCAGCCATGATAAAACGTGCAACTTAATAAGGAAATAGCCATGCAATCCCCCGATGAGGCTTCCATAGTTCGCATACAAAGTGGTTGATGTCATACTACACCATTCATAATTTATAAATAGTATAAAAATTTTTATCCTATTTGATATAGATTTTATATTTCACAAACTTACACCACTTATTGTTAAATTTATTAACAATCGTTAAATTTCTCAAAAAAAAAAAAAAACGTTGAGGCACACACCAACAATGAATTTTACGATTAAGTGAAGCTTGATCTCGAGATAGGTCTTATTTTTACAAGATCGAATTGCTGGAGAAGTATAATTAATTAATCAATTTTGTGTAAGAAGAAGCTTCATTGGAAGTTAATTTATATATTGTATTTTGACAAAAATATTTCTTTAATTTTTTGCTTCTTATCGTACAATTAAGGGGCTGCTTGGTACATGGGAATCGGAATCAGGAATCGGAATGAATCCCTTATAGCCTGCTTGGTTGGAGGGAATGGGAATCGGGGAATCGGAATCATTTCTGAAAATTTGGGAATCCTCCATTCCCGACTAAATTGGGGGGAATCGGAATCATTTCTAAAAATTTTGCAACTTTGACTTCTTTTTTATTTCTTATTTGTTTTGTTGTGATAATTATTAATAAACATCATCATTTATTTGTTAATTAATAAAATTAGATGATTTAGGATCATAAAATCTTCAAAAGTGAATGATTCCGATTCCGATTCCGACATCCAACCAGGCAAGGATATTGGAATGAAAAACTTCATTCCGATTCCAAAGTGAATGATTCCGATTCCGATTCCGATTCCGATCTGCGAACCAAGCGCCCCCTAAGATTATGAGTTGTCTATAAATAATTTTCTTGCTGATTTTGAAGTTGAATAACTTGCTTATTTTTGTGAGAATTGGGTTTTGTTTGTCCATTTTTGTCACTCTTTACTCGTTTTCCTCTCCTTAACCGTTAATGTCCCGTATCCATATTAGTCAATATCAAGATGCATAGAAGATAATAATTGTTATATCTCTAATTCTTGATTTTCCTTCCATAAGTGTTACCTAAATATGTAAGACTAAGATGTATTTTGACTAGAACTCTTTTAAGAATCAATGCATGGCTTTGGTAGGAATAGAGTAGTTGAAACTATCTTCCCCTCCCTCTTCCCCCCCCCCCCCCCCAAAGCCCCAAAACAAAAAAGAATTGTACTTTTAGGTTAACTGGGCAAACTCATGAGTATCACAAATTAAATACTTTGCAAGTATAATCCTTAAATTTAACTCTACTTAAATACATGCAACAAAATTATAAAAAATGTGCTTAAAAATAAAATATCATACTATACAACGCATAATACCAAACTTTTTTTTTAAATCATAGGATGATTTCATTAAAAAAGCAGTAAATGTCAAGTATATGCATCTTCATCTTCTTCTAGGGGTGGCAATTTTCGATACAACTCGAAAACACAACTTTAACTTAACACGAAAATAATGGGTTTGCATTAAACCTTGGCGGGTTCGGGTTAGAATCTGGTCAAACCCGATTGACCTGCCGAAAAACAGGTTGGGTTAGGGTCAACCTGCTTGACATGAAAAAAAAAAAAAAAAGATGCCAAAGTTATCGTTTTACTTATATGTTCTCTCCTACTATTCAGGAGACGAAAGTCAATTTTCCTAACAGGAGGACTCCAAACTTCTTGAACACCACGCATGGCCATTAACATCAGTGAATATCACTGCTTATGGGCTTCATTGAAAGGCAATCCAAAGAAATAGACCTACCGAGGATTTGCTTCATTCGGTGGAGAAAGAAAATGAAAGAAATAGACAAAAAGAACTCCCAATGACCTACTCTGTGCATTTAAAATTTCAAATAAAGAACCAAACTTGCCACGATAAAAATTTTGCTTTCAATGCCGAATCATTTACAAGTGCCTAAAGTATGCCTATGTTTGACTCAAGAAAGTTGATTGACAATTTATTTGTCAACTTACAACTATATTTGTCAACTTACAATATAGTTGCCTATGTTAGGACCCGAAGTTAGTGGATTTAGTTGATCAAATGTATTGGTCAACTAATCTCATTAAAGATTGAAGGGAAAAAAAAAAAGTTACAAAACTGCATGAACTGAACTTTTTTTTTTTTTTGGGTCAACGGGTCGACCCGCCAACCCGAACTGAACCCAATTGCCACCCCTACTTCTTCATAATCAAACAAAGAGAGCGAAAGTACAAATTTTTGGTTCTCCATCTTCTTTTCTTGTCATAGTAACAAAAAGTAAGGTGATATAAGTCAATCATTCTGTGCAATCAAATTTTGGATTATTACCACTATAGGATCCTGCATAGCTTAGACCCACCCAAAATTTTAATTAGATTTAATGTTACAAAAAAAAAAAAACGAGTTCTCAGCATATTAAAATGACAAAACCATTCAATTAAAAAATAATTAGCTTAGTAGTATTTTTCAATAGCAACCCCAATTCTATCAACAATCTACAATAATAAGAAATTACAACTGTCTTCAAGCACCATGCAATTGCTCTAAATCATTTGCAAGGTCAAAATTAAAATTTAGATATTAGTCATTGTTGAGCAAACAACCAAACGTACAATTTGTTGACAAAATATGAAAAAGAACATTTGTTTACATGATTAGTGTAAAGTATAAGCCTCTAAATTTATCAACAACTCCGACAATTTATTAATTAACATTGCTTAAAAAACTCGTTTTTAGCCTCCAACAATATCAGATATAGAAAATAAGGAGGTTAGAATTTTTTTTTTTTTTTTGATGAGTTAGGTGGAGCGAGGATGAGGGAGAAGAGAAATAAGAGGAAAAGGGAATAACAATTTGCTAGATGTAAGAACGGAGAAAAATATCTATGGAGAGAGAGTGGAGAATAATTAGGATTTCTTAAGAAAGATTTGTAAATTTACAATTTTGATCTAAAAGGTCAATTATACATAAATGAGCTCAAATGCTTTTTGTTGCATGCCACTTGTCAAAAAATAATGGTGCTACAATGATTCCCCTTCCTTTCAAGTTCCAATATGAATGTATAATCCAAATAATAGTTTTAATTAATATCATCATATAGAGAATGGTATCATTTCCTACTCTAGTGCTAATTTAATTTGCTTTTCCTAGTATAATAGTTCCAAACAGGAATACTATTCACATACACTTAAAAATTTACCCAATAAAAAAATACAAAAAGAAAGCAGAATCAAGTACGTAACAGAAATTTGATAGATAAAATAAATGCAAGCTAACAATTTGGAAACTTTAAACACAATTTTCAACTATATTTTTATCTAACATACACATTTATCGAGAAGAATATTTAAAACTGTTACAGTAATTATTTTTAAAAACACCCCAAAAAATAATCATTCAAACACACAGGTTAAAACTGAAACGTTTAAAAAGAAACATGAGATACTTGGTGAAATTGTTTAGAATAAGAAATGGGAAATGCTATCCACCCTTTCAAAATTTCGGGATGCTGAAGGGGGCCTCCGCCACTGAGACCGTTACATCCTGTTTTCTTTACTTTTTGGAAATTGCGTAGTCTTGTTTACATGAAAAAGACAAGCTTTCTTTACAAATTACTGCATGAGATGAGATATATGCAGATTTCAAATATTCGATCTCATGGTTCTTGTTACAAAGTTTTAAAAGAAAAATAGGCATAATTGGGATATAATGCAGAAGATTTTTCAGCAAAAGAAAGAAAGAAAAAAAAAAATCTGTACAGGTATCTTGCTTTGTGATCGCAAGTGGTTAATTCATGAAGTCCTTTTAAGACAATTTCACATGCTTATTGCTTGGTGATTTCTTTGTAGTATAATGTTATTAAGCAGAACAGAGAAAGTAAAACAAGAGAGTATATACTAGAAAGACTCATTGGATTTCAAAAAAAATGAAAGACTCATTGGATTTGTCAATTCTGCTTGGTTTTAACGCAAGTGTACCTATCACTGGATCATGTAATCTGATCTGGATTCAAGAAATAACAGAAGGGATCAGGATTTAGAAGTCCAATCTAAGCTACTAACTAAAATATTGGATTTTGAAGGACAAACAAACATTTCACTCTCATGCAGACAACAAGGTGACAAACTAGAGCATGCACATAGGAATCAACCAACATAGCTATAACAATATGTGGGGATGTTTCCAATGCTATTTTACAAAAGCATTCTTCATTTCATAATTGTTTATTACTTTGTTCAAAACCTTCTCAATGAACTAAAAACTTCTCAAGGCTTCTGGTAAGAATGTTAACTAACAGGAAAATAATTCATGTGGATGTGGCCGCTAGAACTGTAGGAAATTGGAAGGAAGCATATCAATGAATACCCATATTTGGTGGCATAGCTGCATTTTCATTGGCTTTTTCAGCTGGTGCAAATAATCTTCCAACTTCGGTATGTCTTTTAATCATCATAATCTGTTCTACTAAACACCATCAGCTTCATTCTCAAGGACTAAATTTTTTTGTTACCATGCAACACAAAATTGCTTCTTTCTTTGCACATTTCATGGTGATTTTGATGTTTTGGCAGTTCTCATTGTCAGTAGGGTCGGGGTCGCTAACGTTTCTGAAGGCAGCAATAGCGGCTTTTATGGTCTATGTTCCCAGAACAGCCTTGGCAAGCAGTGGTTCTGTTAGTACACTTTTCTCTGATGTAAGGAAACAAAACAGTTCCTCTCTTTCCTCATGATTTATACAATAAAAGATTACAGCCCCAGTTATCTCTATTAGTTTTATTTTCTCATCTTTCATGTACTAGGAAATCTCTTTCCAATTTTTTTTTTTTTGTTTTGATTAATAATATTTTAAAGCCATTTTTGAATAATTTTAGCTGGTCTGATAGAATTTCATTTCTTGTGAAGTGGCTAATGAGATTTATATACTTCTGCAGTTCCTTAGAGAAAATCAACGGAACGAAGGGTTCTTAATATGGAGTCTGGTAGTTGTTCTCATCACATCAAGTAATTCTAAGTATTTATGTATATTTCATTTGCAAAGATCTCAATTGCACTCTATTTCCTTCTTGGATTCTCATTCATTTTCATTATAATTACAGCACTATGGCTTGCAATTGCAACTTATTTTGAACTACCAGTGTCATCTCAGCAGTCAACACAGGGTGCCCTTCTAGGGACAATGCTTGTCAATGAAGATTTTGGCTTCATACCTTCGGGGAACAAGGTTCACAAGATAAATTGAACTACAAACACTTTCTTTTTCAGCTTGATCGCCACATTGATTTTCAAATCCATAGATTTTGCATAGAGTTCCGAATTAAATCTTAAACTCATAAGCTCATATTCAGTTCAGATATTGATCATCTTTACAAAACAGCAAGATCTTTGAGCTTCTTTACTATTTCCAGCTATGTTATTACCTATAAAGTTTCCTCTATCTTTCTGCTTTATTCTTGTTTATTTACTTGTCTTATGCATGCATAGTCTTAAGTTTAATTTCCTAAACATGTGTCTTCATGTCTTCATGTATTTAAATTATTTTTCTTTTTAACTGCTGCTTTTGATGTTGATTTTTTATGTGCAGAATGGATACCACAATTTCAATGGTGAAGGTCTTCTTTGGATTTGCCTTAAATGGACCTATGGCTCTTATAGTAGCTTGTGCAGTTGCATTTTTCTTCTTCAAGATCTTTAAGGTTGCTCTGCAATCACATAAAAATACAGAGAAGAAAGTCCTGATTTTCCTTCCACTTTACTTTGGAACAGCTGCTGGATTGCTGTGTTTTTTTATCACGAATCAGGTACATTGGTTTTGCTATGTCTAATTTACTTTTGTGAAGTTGCAAGTTGTCGAAGTTTTCCTTCTTTTCCCCTTTTTTGGTAAGCTTAATAGATAAGCTTTTATGGTTCATCTTTCAACATTCCTTCTGAAAGAAAACAAAAGGAAAAATCTAACTATGCAAAAAAAATCTGGCATTTTTTTAGGCCTTAGCTATAATGAAAAATGAAAATATTCAACACTGGGAATTATTCAATATCTTATTTCATCCTTGAGAGTACAAGTTGTTAAGGGTGAAAATTTTGCTCATTATTGAAAATCATACCTGAGACTGCATCATTAGAAAAACAAGATATGCATATCCTGATTGTCATTCAACAATTTGATCTTCAGCAAACCCCAAATCATCCTCATTGTCACATTCAATTGGCAGGTCATACCAAATTTTATGGTGGTTAATATGTGGACTGTCATCATTGCTGTGGCATTAGCCAGCTTGATTGGTGCAGTTTCATCTTCGGTAAGCATAAACACTGCACATGAGTTCGATTTAGGCTCCCTTGTATACTATGTCTGTACATGACTCTCTCTTTCTTCCTATATCATCCCTATGTCTAACTTCTGTTTATATTTCGAATTTTTGGTAATGGTAGTTTGTGGTAGTTCCTATTGCTAGAACAAGAATGGAGTCTATGCCACGATTCAAGACAATAAAGAAACCAAATTCCACGGAGCAAGAAGACTTGGAAAGCAAAGATCATGCCTCTGATGCTAAAGATGAAGATGACGGGAAATTTGAAGAAATGTTGAGAGATTTCATGCAGAATAAAGTTCTTTATACAGTCTATGAAGAAGAAGAAAGAAGCTGTGCTTCGCTTGATACAGCAGATAGTGAAAGTGCTCTATCAAATCCTCAGTCAATTACAGGATCAACTCCATTGAGACAGCTGCTGGAGTCCACCCCTAATCGGTTGGTTAAACTAAGAAACTTTGAGAGCATTGAGAAAACAACCACAAGAGAGAATGTCTTCGATACTATTAAATATACAGTTATATCTATCGTTTTCCCTGTAAGTGACCTGACTTCTGATGATGCTTTTCTCAGTTATTTCTTGAGCACTATCAAACTGGCATGGTAATAAATACTAACTGAAAAAGGGAATTACTAAAGTAATGCTCAGGTTTTTAAAGGTTTTTTCCAAAGTTGTGAACAAGCAACTTTTGCAATATATACTCAAGCATTTGCAAATTTTCATTTGGATGAAATATTCTTATTGGAATCTTGCTCTGTTGGTTGCCTCAATGTTTTAGAAAGATTTCTAATGAGCGTTTGCTTTACATTTTTAGGTCTAATATAATGCTGTTTATGTTTTGGAGCAGGTCATACGATGTGACAGAGCTACTCTAAGACGCCATGCTCTAGCAGAAAAGTTTGATGACATGGAAGACTTCTTTGGCTTTCCACTGCTTTTATCGTCATGCATATTTGCGTGAGTTTTGCTTGATCTTTTGTTCCTTCTAGAATTAATTCTTCAATTCTCATATTGTCCCTTTGCATTTGGTGAAAACAGAACATATAAGATGTCTGAGATAATTGAGATTATGTAATAATTGCAGGCTTATCCAATCTGCAAATGAGATTGCTCCTCTCGTGAGTCCATTCAGAGCCATTCTTGATATTTTTAAGCACGGAACAAAGTATTCAGGAAATGGAGCAGATGTGGTAAGCTATTATACCATCTGCTACTTGTATTTGTCTTCTGACAAGCAACAGTGTGAAGTATAGCAGTAATATTTCATTGTTGAGTGAATCATGTAGTCTTTTGAGCAACATGTGCATATTTTCTTTTCCAGTGTTCATTTATATGGTGTCCACTACTAATGTCATGATATTGCACACATACAACGGCAACTAAGATTTGAATTTGAACCTTCTCCATTGATGCAACTAGTAATCATTTTAAAAGGACACTTCTTCATCAGGTTTTTGTGAAGAGAATTATGAACCAGTGATTATGACATTGACAGGGTCCTTTAGGGGTTCAATGGTGGATTAGAGCAATTGGAGGACTTGGTGCATCAACCGGATTCTTTGTGTGTGGCTAGCGTCTAACACAATGCCTCGGCAGCAGGCTGACATACGTTAGTAACTCAAGGGGATTGGCCTCACAGTTGTCGACAGTGGTAACAATCATTATTATTTCAAGAGTAAAGCTTCCAGTGTCAAGTGTGCATTCTTTCATTGGAGCTTTATTGGGAGTAGGGCTTGCTGATGAACGATGGGTAAAGTTAATTTTTAATAGCCTCCTCATTCCTCGGGATTAAGCGGGTTAGAAAAAGTAAGCCATTCTGGAAATTCTTGAAAGTTTCAAATGCTAGTAATGCTTCGTATGACTTGAACCTTAAAAATGGACTGTATTTAAGCACAAACTAACACAGTTCAGAAAATGATGTTAAAAGTTCTAAATCATTGGCCAGACTGTGAATCATGATGACTCATCCTTTATGCAACTCGTTGAATTTAACTTTTCATCGTAAATATATAAATTATTTTTTGCATTTTTGCAGAATATAAACTGGAAGCTCCTGTTGAAATTCATTGGTGGATGGTTCGCCACAATTATATTTTGTTGTACTGTTGCTTATGGTATCTACTCTGCTTCAATACACACTCCAGCGTTTGTAGTGCCCTAAACTTTAGATACGTTCAAGGATCCTAGTCAACTGGTTCTTTTAGCCCTGTATAATACACACAGGATATGTATATTCTTGTCTTCAATTTTGGTGTAACTATTCAAAAAATTCTCTTTCGATTAGGACACATTGGTTTTATTCAAAAACTTTGTGTAAGCTTGGTTAGAAGAGTGGACAAAAATAAAAAACAGTAGCAAAATTACATAAACCAAAAGAATAAGAGCTCTTACTGGATAATGCAAATATACAACTGCTTTCCTAGTGTACAAACTGTATCTGTAGTCCTGAAAACTGCCAAGAATCAAGGTGCTGATTGCATCATATGATGAAAAGACTTCCGGACGTTCATGCCTAGAAGAATGTTGAGATTTTTTTATTCACTGCCTGTAATTTTGATTGTAATCTGAGTTAATTTGTCTTCTATCCAACATTGGAACGCTGGCCTTGTCTAGATCCCTGTAGATGATTGATTTTTAGAATTTCGAACAGCTCAGTCCCTGCATTATACGGTACTGATCCTCAATTTTCTCAGAACTGGATTTCTTGCCTTAACAGGCTGAAAAGTGTATTATATCAAATCCTATTAAAATGAAATAAAAGAGAGATTATTCATCATAGTCCGATCATTTAAACAAAAAAAAGATAAATCATGAATAACACTATTCTCTAGATGTTCCATTTGAGCAGGTTAGCATTGCAAAAACAGCATACCAATGAGTAATCAACAAGTTTATCTTTCCTTTTCGGTAGTCAAAACAGTAACATGCTATCTCATATGTCCTTTACAAAATGTAGTTTAGCCGTCCACCGTTATCATTTCAGATTTCTTTGAATAAAGTAGATGACTAGATAGGGCTCCCATTTTTCATTTTTTCTAAAAAGGGATCAGGTTACATTATCTGACCAAAAGTGCGATGCTGCTACTGTAATCTCTGGACTAAGTGTTTCAACAATTAAGGTCCGAGGACGTTTTTCTTCAGAAGAGATAAATTTCATATTTCAACCATAGCGGAGCAGGTCTTGAAGTAATTTATATATATACACGGTACAAATTAAATTTCAACAATCCAAAAAGTAAGTCTAAAATATGTCACATCCCTAGCATCAACCTTTTAAAATGACTGCAGTATTACCAACTTGGAGACCACACCCCCCACAATTATCCATTTCTTTGCAGAACAATATGTTAACAAAATTTTGCTCTTTCATTTAATCAAATGGATCATAAAACTACAGAGTAGTAAACAAATTCATTTCCAGTAAATACAAAGCACCAGGTGAGCCCCATAAATCCATAGTTCCAAGCGAATTGAGACAAGTAAATCAACAGTATCACACACAACTTAAATGCAAGAAATGCACCAAGGAGGAGGGCTGTCATTTACCCTAGTCGGAAAAGAACAAAAAAGCAAAGGAAAATCAATCAATCACATTGACAAAGAAGTACTTACCTACAACTAGCTCAGGAAGTCAAGACAAGAACTGGCATGAGGCAAAGTGTACTCCTAAAGAAAAATCATGAGTTTTTTGATAAATGAAGTTTGAGAGAGAGAAATGTCCTGATGTGAAAACCATTTAGATTTGACACGTGAAAAGTGCATGAGAGGATAAGACATTTGCATCATCAATTCAAAGTAAACTACTAGCGAGAAGCTCAACTAATATTCTTGGCTATCCAAAATAGCTTTAGCCCATTATCTAACTAACTTTAATTTTCTCACATCTAATGATGTTCCTTTTGAGAAAAGCTCAAACACAATACGCGGCGGCTGGCTAGCTACTATTTCCTCTGAAAATCTCCCAATCTAATGTAGTCAGTCACGTCTAGTATACTTGCTTCCTATATAAACTCATCTAGCATGCTAAATTCATTTCTCAAATGCAATCAGATTCCAATTTCAACTAAAAACCATGGCAAGCCTCAATCTACAACCTCATTCTATTTGTTTCTTTGTACTTCTCTTCTTTTTCCTAATCATACTTCTGGAACCAAGTAAATCTACAGCTAGAACTTACACTGATTCACCAATTCCAAGAATGAACCCCACAAGTAGAGGAAGCGATTCAAGAATGTCAGGTTTGGAAAGATCGAATTATCGTATCCTAGCAAAACGGCAGGTGCATTCTTCCGCTCCAAGCCACAAGGGGCACAACGTACCAATTTTTACGAGACATTTTTTTTAGTTTGAAGAAAAAGTTCGCTTTAATGAGTTTATGCAGAAAAGTAACCCATATGCATTTGGATATGAGTTTTTGCATAGATGTCATTTAGTTTTAAAAGATTGTTAACAGGTTACTTCTTGTCATCCTCTTGTTGAATTTGTTGTTTACTAATGTTTCAGAGACACTTAGTAACAGATGTAACATTTTCTGCTTTGGAATAATATATAAGAAAGGTGAAAAAAGAAATAAATGCTCAATTCCCAGCAGAAGTATTTTATCTTTCAAGGGAATTTTGGTTCCTTAAAGAAAATTTTTCTTAACAATGAAAAAGAACAGTTGTTTGAGAAGTATTCATTGCAATAAGCAAGATATTATATAACTGAATCCAGGGAGGCACTTATACCAACCCATGGACCCCAACCCTTTTGAAACTCCATTGCCTGTATTATCAGTCATTTTTCTTTTGCATTTTTTTTTTCTCTTTCAGATTTTGCAAATGAAAACTAGAAATGAAACCAAATGCATTCAACCAAATCAAACATCAAGAAAGATTAAAGTTTGTACAGGTTACGTAACCTATATAATAATCTAATTTAGAAGGAATTAAAAAGTAGATCTCATGATCACTTAAGAATTTGGAAGAAATCACGCATAAATACCTTAAAACTTTTTGCACTTTTAACTGATATTTGTTGAAAATAGATGGAGATTATTTAGAACGTTAAGTAGATCTACGAAATAAAATAGATTGATTTCGACGAATTGGTGCAAGATTTATTTGAGCAATATTTTGTAGTATGATGTGTAACATTATCAATATGGATGTTTGACGCATTCTTCCTAAACTTTATTAGAACAGAATGTCAGATTGTTCAAATATATAAGTTGAGTACACACTTTTTAGCAATTTAATTTTTCTGACACTGTATGTATATTATAAGTTAGAGCATGCAAAGCTTCCTTTTTCAAGATAAGGGGCTTGACAATATCACAACTGATTGTATGATACCTTTAAGGGCGTGGATTGGACTAATTTTTCAATGTTTGGTGGATGAAATTAAATGTGAAGCACAATTATCAATATAAGTATATTTGTCTGTTGTTATATTAGTTAGCTATACATTATTTCAAATAATTATTTTGGACAATTGAGAGTTCTTTGGTTGCTAGTTTAAGTTTTTAACAAGATCACAACTCGTCATGAATTGAACAGATACAGGGCTCGCAATTTGCCTTCTCTCCAGTTCTCGAAAGTTGAACGTAATGTAACTGTCCGGTATCATTATGTAACTGTCCGGTATCATTATGTAACTGTCCAATATTATGCTGTAACTTTGCAAAACTGTAGTTTAACTATTTTTCAAACAAAACGACGACGTTTTGGAGTCCCATTAAACTGACCAGCATGGTACAATATCGTTTATCAATTTTTTACCTTTAAATGTAGGGCATGAACTGATGGGAAATAAAACTTGTGAGGCTCAATTTCTAGAATTAATACTAGAGTATTTGAGTTGATTGATAAGTATGTCATGTCATGCTTAATCAAATATAATTTTTCCTTTTTTTTCCCTGCTTTAGATTTTGAAAAAGAATGTCCCGCTAAAGAGCTCGGATCTATTATATTTTTTTTTTCTCGAAATCTAATCACATTATGTTGGAAATAAATATACATATCTCAAAAAATGTGAATCAGGATAGACAGATGTGAAACCTCAATAAGTACTATGCTACATTTTCCAGCCTCAGCTCGGGACTTTCTAGGAAACAGCCAAAAAGTAATGCATTCAACACAACTACGATCTTCCAAAATGGTATGCATGCAAAGAATGTAATGAGCACAATCTTCTGGTCCCCATAACATGATCTTGATCTTCAATCATAAACTTGTTGTAGTAGAACTTTTATGGCAACTTTGACTATACCCATTTTAACTTTTGCTATATAATCATGTGATTTTCAAGATCACAAACGCTTCTCATTTAGCCTTTTTATGATACTCATTGGAAAGCCTTCCGAAGTCAAAGTGATGCAATCTTTTCAACATCATTTTTTCTCATGCTTGAATCATACATTGCTTTTCGGAACTCATCCTTTATCTCGCATTCATTTTCTTGTATTTTAGTATATCTGTTTTATTTTATCAAATACATTTTATGAAAGAAAAAGTTTACATGGTCAAATACTTGAGTTAGAAGTCCGTTATTCTTTATATATTTTCTAGGAAATAAACGAGTTTGAAGAAATATTATTCCATAAAAAGAAAATAATCCATAAAACATTGCAAAAATTATTTAATATGAGAAATAGGAAGACATTTGCATGTGGAAATTATTCGTGGACGGTGCTTTCAGTCTTTTTCCTCAACTATAAAAAGTTGTCCGTCATCATTTAACAAACTATTATTTCCTTCACATTGGTAGTTATCCTAAGATATGAACAGAAGTCAACAACCCACGACATATTATCTTTCCTTTAGTTTTCGTAGTGGGGTTTGAATTTAGATTTCCAATGTGCACTAATTAAGAGGACTTTCAAATATTAATTTTGTTTAAAAAAGAAAACTAAAATTGAGAAATTGCTTGAAATCAATAAAGGGCGAGAGAGATAACACATATGCATGTATGTTATATATATTTTAAATTGCGTGTATTAAATGGTATCTCCTAAGTACTTGTTTAAAAAAATTCAATATTAATATCCTCTAAATTACTAATAACTTCTCATTCAAATATCAATAACTATTCCTGATTTACCAAGAAAAAATGCACACAACGTTGCAAGCAGAATTGTTTGCAGATTTGAGCATCCGAATGTCAAAAGTTGATAATTGAGATAGTCATGTTGAAGGACGCAAGTAAAATGGATGGTAATGATTCATTTGAATTTGGGGCTTAATGCTCTCCTGTATTGGCGCATTACTTTTTCCTTAACAAAATAGCCAATGATTTTGACACTCGAATAAAGCATCCAAGCACTTTAACATTTACTCTTTCTCGTTCAACTTGATAAAAACCTCTCGTGGACTAAATTTTAGTACCAATAATGCCCTTTGACCTTTTATTGTTAAATTTAACATGTTGGAAAAAAATTTATTTCTTATTTCATTTTATCTTTTTTTTTTTTTTTTTGGCATGTTCTTCTTGGTTGCTAAATGCTTACTTCTTCTTTTGTTAAATATATACGTTCACCAAAGTCATAAAAATTAGAAAGATCACCTTACCTCTGTTGGTTGTATATTTTTCTAATGTTTTTCAAAATTTTTCTAGTAAGGTATTCTAAAACACTCTTTTTTTTTTAACTATATTTCTATGCTGACACCTAAACAAATTTTTTATTCCGAGAATCTTTTACATGTCATGGAGATAGACAAAATCATACTAATTTATTTTTGATTGGTAGCGGTTGGAGTAAATTTTAAGTATTATAAAGTTAATCTTATTATTTTTAGTAATACATTTACTGAATTACATTATAATTTTATTTAATGGATTTTTAAATCAATTAATTTGAATTTAATAGTTTCTTGTATTTTTGTTGTTGAGAAATTTCTTGTTTGATCAGATAAGAAAAATAATAAGTAATTGAGCTTATGCTACGTTGGAGACTCAAAATTGATTCTCAGTTGTATCATAATTCAGTTAAAGTTTTTATCATAAATATCTAGTTGCTTTATTTGCTATATAATTAGCATAACTATGGCACTAAAATTGTTGGAGATTCTGATCGAATGGTATTTTAATTAAGTTGGTTACAAAATACTAAATGTGGAGTGCCTAGACAAAGTCATCGATATTAAATAATTTTTTAACTTGGTAGGGTGACATAAATTAGTTCGTTAATTGTAAAAATATCCAAGTGAAATATAAAAAATACAAATATGGTTCATAAATGTTAATTTCATGAAGTAGATAAGCTCCATATTAGACAATTGTAGACAACTAGAAAAAAAAGGAGAATAATGTTTCTTTATTTGGTGTTTCATCCAGGTTAAGTGTATTAATTTTGATAAAGAAATATGATAAATCTCATTTGGTCAAGCTAGCAAATTTGACATCCATCCCATATAAATTATAATGTTTAAGCTTTGTCAAGAGTGTATTTTTCTTATCTAAACACAGATAATCAAGAAAGCTAAATGATTTATAAGCGGTAAGATATGCTTTTTAATGAAACAAGTTTATTGGACCGCGCATTGCATATTGGCAAACACTATAGTACCAATATAATCTAATGACTTGATTTTAGTATTGTAGAATTTGAAACATATTGATAAGGATTCGACAATGTTAAAATAAATAGACATAAACAAGATTACTGTTTAGGGGAACTACTCTAGGAAATTAAAATGAATCGAACGATTTAAAAATATAAAATAATAAAGGAACTAATAAATACATAATTTGATTTATTCTTTTCTATCTTAACTTTCTTCAGCCTCTTTGATCTAACATTGATATTGTCTTTTATTCGCAGCTTGTTTTTCTTATAAGTTGTGAGTGTATCTTTATAGTGATTGACTTGTCAAACCATGTGAAATGATTGACTTGTCAAATCATCTGAATGATGTTCTTTCTTATCATCAATATTTTTAAATAGTATTATGGTGGTTTCTTAAATTTTTTGGAAACCACTAGTAAAACCAGTAATGTCTTTTCAACTAAATTATCTGTTATCCATTGTAATTTGATCAGGAAGCTATACCTTTCAAACATCCAATCTGGCATAGCTTAATAATAAGATGAATCCTCTCTTGTTTCCATAAGATTTTATAATGACATGATTTAAAACCTAAATTGTATGCAATGTACATTGAATTTTATTTTATTGTACCTGGTCAATTATAGATTGTATATATTCTGTTATGTTGTCGTCAAACAATGATTTTGCTTGTTCTTAAAATAGGGTAATAATTGTGTGTTTAGTATCATCAAATATCTTTAATCTTACGTGAAACCTACAAAATAGATAATTGATATTCAATAATGCATAATTTTTTGAGTTAATTATTCATTTTACTTACCAACCTCGGAATATAGTCTTTTAGTTGGTTTATCGCATGTTTCACAAGTTGTTCCTTCTTCAAGATTTTTAATTCCTTTTTGAGCAATACTTGCATACCTTGTAATACTTATTTTGAATGTCAACAATTGTTGCATTGAATTTGTAGAACGCCTTCTGCAGAGAATTTTTTCAAAACAATAAATATCCTCATGTAATTGTTCATGAAATTAAAGAACAATCAAATGCCAGGAATTTAAAAATAATCACAATACCTCTAATAATTGTGATCGATTTTGTTTGATATCTTTTAGTTTTATTTCTTTTGCCTCTTTAATCTTTTCTAAAGCATGAAATTGTCAACATCTGGTGCATATTTTGATCTTTTCAACTTGCAAGTGATACTTTTTAAGAAATTATTATACATGTGGATTTGAAAAATATAAATTTTTAGAAAATGAAGATTACATGCCATCGCTTCAATTGTTCAACTTCTTGGCACTCTAGATCTATTTGAATTGTAGTTTTGCTTGTTGCTGACTATTGTAGCTCACCTAAAAAATTCCATAGGTTTATACTTACGGTTTTAAAGAGTTTTTAGTTTATATTCATGTAGTGTACCTTGTTGATGTGATGCTTAAACATTTGTTATTGCTATCATTAGCTTTTCTTTGACAACATCATATAGTGTTTGACCTTCATTAGTTATTAAATCAGCCCATAGTATTACTTTTATTGGATCCATCCTGCATTAAAAAAAATTGAAAAAATGTTAATAAGATATATGTGGAAGTTAATGACTAGAAACATAAAGTTAATTTCCCTTTCCTTAAAATTGTCACTTCTTGCTTGTATGTTGTTCAAGCATTGATATTTAAGATAAGCAAGCTTTGCTTGACTTTAATCACGCACCAGATCATTTGTATTATGGTTGACATTAAATGAACATGCATTAATTGTGTAGCTAAGGAATTAGATTACATACCCATGTTTGTTCAGCTTCCATTTTGTAATGGTGTTGTCTCAGTGTTGATGAAGTTGTAGCCAATGTTTTTCATTATAACTTGTGGCGTTGACTTTTTTATTTCATAGTCCCGTTGCAATATGAACTCAATTTTTGAGTGAGCAACCTGAAATGTTCCATTTGTCTCTTGAATGGTTCCTTTTGAGACAACGTATGCTTTGTTTATTGCCAATACCTTGTCAACTTTTTCTATCACTTGATTAAATATTATAGCCTGTATTTTGTACTCTGCACTTTTTTTTATTAGAAATGGATATGTCACGCATGGATGAGATAATTTAGATAACTTTTGTAATAAAATATTTATGAATTGTTACCAACCTTGTTGTCTATCCTGATTTGCCATTCCTCTCATAATGCTGCTTTTTGGTGGACCGCAATTTTTATTTTCCAATCCTTTTTATCTTTATTTGTTGAAGTCATTTAATCTCCATTGTTTCAGCCATTCTTATGCTAATTGTGCTTGAAATCGATAGAAAGTGAACATGAATAGATAGAAGAATTAAAATTACAAAGTGAATATGGATAGACAAAGAGTTAAAATGGTCCAGCAAGAATATAAACAACATAATGCATATGTATAAGATCTCAATTTATAATTGATTGCCACCCAAAAAAATAATAATGAGCAAGTTGATGAGATTAGAAATCTGATTGTAACAAATTATTAAAATGCAAACTCCAAAATTGCTTTTTGATTGTTGTCTAAGTTAAATTTGGATGAAAACATGTCTAGTTTATTGAAATGTAAAAAACCAATTTATTCTTCAAGTATTTGATAACCGTAGTATTAATGCATCCATATTGTATAATATTGAATTTTCAAACTAGGTAGACAATTTTTGTTCCTAAATTCACCCCTCAAATTCCTAGAAACAAATTGTTTTTAATTAGTGGCAGGGAAAGGAGAAGCAAGCAATTTAGTTTCCTAATTGGACAAGGTCTTAGAAAATAAGAGAAACTAACAGTCAATGCTATATGGCAACCATGACCTCTTTTTTGATAAAATAAAGTAATACTTAACAAATAAGCCGAATTATTCTATATGGGTGTAATGGCAAAAGCAATCAAGAATGAGACAGGTTCTAGAAGGGTGACTACATGAAACTTTCCTTTGATCATTTTCAGACATGCCTAAAGGGTTTTCCTTTTCTTTGTCTTTTTTATTGAAAAAAAATACAAATAGAAAAGTTTCAACGTTAGCTTATGATGATGTTAATGATGCTCTTTTCAATTTCCTAATCCAAGAAAGTTCCATACAAAAGGCTATATATTCAGAAATTTCTTCCAACAGGACTGTTTTGAAATGTCTAACATCTAATTTCAAAATTGCGATATTTGTACACAATGGAGTTTACTAATGAGTATAATAGTATAATATACACAAAGCATACGATGGAAGTATATCCAACTCCATAGTTAAAATATATTTTTAATTAATCAAACTGAAGATATGTACATTAAGTGTAAGTTATGTTCAATCAGCAAGCTTTTAATATGAACATCAAATATTCAATATTGTCCAAAAATGGTTGAGCATGGTTGAGTATCGGAACCTTGTTTCTTAATATCAATAGTTAATTTTTGTGAGACTAAATCTCACATACAATATTATATGTATGTGTCTTAAATTATATATGCATTAAAAAAAATTTCATTATTTCAGTCCATTATTTATTTGGTAGTTTTCCGTTAGATTAATCCATTTAAAAGTAAGGAAATAATAATGAAGACAACGCCATGCCCTATGTCAATTAATATAATACAACAAATTCCTTCAACTACAATATAATTCGTGACTTCTATGATAAAGATGATGCTGCTATAATGTAAAATAGATTAAAAAATCATTAAAATTAACTAAAATTGCCAAACATTATAAACATGGGCATTGGGTTCATCACATTTTTTTAACTATTAACAAAACGATGTATCTCACTAATGCTAATAAAATGAGATATTTAAATACTTTTCTCATTAGCAAGCAAATGAGTTAAAAGAATAACTAAAACCAATCACTATCTTTCAACATCAATATGATCATTTAACTTCATGCTAGATCGTTAATTCGGGTACTATCACCAATATTAATGAGAGAAAAAGAAGGTTAGTGAAGTAATAAATATATCATAAATTGGATGAAGCTTAAGCCATACATATCATAATTACAAAATTCACCTATGTAAAGTTAGGACATGTGTTTTGACAATGGAATGTGTTATTCATTTTTTGTATTAACTGAATTATAATATTTAGATTATTGTGCTATTTATATTCTTGCCCATGCGCTTTAATTGTCAATAGTTTCTTTTTAAAGTTAGTCTATGATCATTGATATCAGTAAGTAATGGGTTTAACTTTTCCACCCCCAACAATAAAGAGAATTATCCATATTTAGTCTTTAAGAAGAATACAGAATTGAGTTAGCTCGCTACATCATAAATCGAGCTGACTTACTTGCTTTATGACTTTTATCCCAAGTTGATAACTTTCCTTCGTCCTTGTCCACTTTCAACTTGCAAATTTTTGCTTTTAACTCAGTAATCACCCCCATCTTCTTTTAAAGCGAACAAGGATGATTGCCGACCACCATGATGTCACTTGTTGGTAACTATCTCTTGTTCAATCAAATCTATTGACATTTTTTCCATAAAGTTCATATTTTTTAGGTAAATAGTTAGATTTTTTTGTTCTTTTGGAATTTGTCAATAATATTTGTAAAACTTTTATATCACCACTATTTTAGATAACTACTTTAACGGATATACTTTTGTCTCTTTAGATAAACATTCATGGCATTTAAACTGTAGGTTTGATTATGTGACAATCTGACTTTGGCAAATTAAGTGAATTAAGTTAAATTTCTCTCTTTGGGTCAGTTACTATGTGGTTAGATTCCTTATTTTCCCCTCTTGCAAGCTGTAGTTTTCTGTCTATTGTTGAGCTTGGTAATTATCATGTTATTGAGTTTTTAATTCTGGAAAAGCTTGGTACATCTTTTTCTTGTATATTTCCCTCTGTTTTCCCCTAGAGGGTGATAAACCTACCCTTACCCTATTCATCTTTTTTTCTCCTACTAATATAATTCCACCATATTAAATCAACCACAAATTCATCAGTTACTAAAAAGCCTTCCACTTGACTAAAACAAGTTTTAGTCATTCTAATATAGTCATTCTAATATAAAGGTTTATTAGAATGTATCTTATTGGTGTGATGAGTCAAAAACTTAGGGAATAAAACTAATACAAAGGTTTATTCAAGTAACAGTGTCACTTGAATGCTTCTTATATAGGGGCTTGTTCTATACAAAATTGGAGAAGGATAATATGTTTCACACAGGCTCTTTCTGTAAACAAATTGTGGCTTCCACTAATAACATTTTTTAATTTGAAAAAGACAAGAAACACTCAATCAACACATCTTTGTTATTATAAAACATGTCATTTTATCAAAATTTGGATTTTTTAACATAATGTACATAATTAATATGTACTAATTACTAAAATCAATCTCTTAATTCAATTTTGGAATTTATTTATTGAATACCTAACTAATTAACACTATACACTTTATAATATTGAGTTCTTTAAATAGTAATGCCTTGAGCATCTCAGTTGATTGAAATTCATCCTTAATTAGTCTAGGAGATGGTATGGTTTGTTATATTGAGACATATCACAATATATGTTAATGGAATTTGAGTAAAAAATGAAAGCAATTGGCATTTATTTTATGCACATTGAATTTTATTATCTCAATTTAAGCTTTGATATTGATATCTATCCATATAGTGATGGGACTCATTTTGGTTATACCATGATTGTTGATGACATAGTGCATAGTTAGTTAGCAATTTATTTTCTTGAACTTGCATTGTTTTCTTTACCAATTAATGAATTTTCTATGATGTCTAATGTTTTCCTTTTCTAGAGGAAAAGTTATCAATATAGTAATGGCTCATGGTGATCCTAAATCTAAATCAACTCATGGAAAACCTAGCCTCTTGAAAGACCAAGTTCAAATAACAAGGAGAATGGATTTTGATTGCTATGACATTGTCGCTATTTGAGATCCTTTATCGTTTGAGAAAGGCTTCTTTGTTCTAATCTAAGCATGGCAGTTGTTGGCACAAAAGAGCATTAGACTATTATTAGTAGGGTAATTGGGCGTTTTAGGGCTGGAAATATTGTGTTTACTAACAAAATACTCAACATTATGTGAGAAATGCTTTAGTAGAAATTTCCAAAAAATGCTTTTATTTTTTTATGGATTTCTCATTATTAGTTTTCAAAGATTTGCAGCAATAACCTAGAAAGAGTTGGAGGATACTTGGTAATATGTAAAGTTTGGATTCTTGTTCTGCATTTATTTGTTTTGCATGTTATTTATTGTTAATATCTATTAATATCAAGGAAAAAAGTAAAAAGTTATAAAAAAGAGAATTAGAAAAAGAAAAAAGAAATAAAAATTTTCAAATATTCCTAGTCCTCACAACAATAGAATACTGATATGAAGACACCAAGTAAATATAATTGAAAGTGTAGGAGTACCATAAAAGGGAGAAATAAGAAAAGGAAAAAGAAAGAAAAATTCCATAATATTCCTACTCTTCTCACAACTATAGAAGATTAGAACAACCCAATTCCCATCCCCAACCTGTTTTCCCAAATCTAAATGAGTTTGTCTCATCAAACTTATCATGTAATCATGTTTCAATATGTTCATATTCAAATACAAAGAAAACATATAATTAACCAATATATGCAAAAAAATTAGAAAAAAATTTATATACATGATAAATAATTACCTTGGTATAAATAAATTTGGTACGTGTAAAATCTTCTTAAAGTACATAAACAACCCTTCTATCTTGACAAAATCACTTTTGAGTGCATGATTATATGGTTTAATAATTAAATAAGCACCAATGATAAGAATCAAAAGGAGAGGAATCTAATAACAATTACCTTGTCATGGTTCAACAGATTCAAATAATTAACAATTTATAATTGATTAAAAAAAGCCAACATATATATGAAAAAATTAGGAAAATATTATAAGCACGATAAACAATAGTTTCAAAATGAATTATTTTTCTACATGCTTGAGATGTCAATGAACTATTGATTGTAGAAAAGTCAGTATTGAAGTTGTTGGTTTTAGCTTTTTTAGTTAAGAGAATATTGTGATATTTATCTGGTTATTCCCACGTTCATCCACTAGTTCAACAATACAAAGTAATTTTCAAAGTCCAATCTTCTTATTATTCATTAGTTTGTATACAATTTCTAAAATTAAAATTCCTTCTAATTCACAAAATTATTCTTTAATAAATAAAGAAAACATGCTTCAATAAAACCTACATTTCTAAAGTAAATACTCAATATCAGTACTACAAAATTAGCAATAACGATTATTAGAAAAGAAATTTAATTTTGAAGACATGACATCACTAAGAATTTATTTTGTAAGAATACAATGAAAAACAAAATCTAATTACTCGACACAACCCGCTCCTTTAATATGGTATCTACCTTCTATATAAAAAGGTAGCAGACAGGTAGCATGGAGTGCCACGTTGCTACCTTTGCCAAAGTGAAATTGCATTTTTGGCCTTGTGGTCAAGCATCAAATCTTAAAAATTTTTGTCCTTTTTGGTAATCTCAAAATAAAAAGATAGCAGACTATCATCTACTTCTTGCACGTGGCCTTTCCTTTGGCTAAAGTCTTCACTTCTGTACGGATTCCAGTTACATTATGGTTAGACCTTTAATATAACTCATCAATTGTAAATAGCAAGCTACTGTTAATGGATACTATCCTCAATAGGCTCGCTTCTTTTTGTCTTTGTCTGCCTTTTATTTTAAATTTATTGTTTTACCCGTCAACGGACAACTAAGTGCTTGAACAATTAACTACTAGTCGTGGTCTGATCTGTAAATGTAAATGGCCCTTTCCCAAAACAAAAAAAAAAAAAAAAAATTGTTGCGTGTCTTGGTAAGGTTGTCTGCCTTTAATTTGGAGTAGAGTCAGCGAAGCCAAAGAGCCATGCTCTCCCATGCTTTTTGGTGTGATTTTTTGCATTCTATCTTTTATGCTGTACTTTCAATTGGTCTTGGCCTTTGGATCATACCTACCATCCGGATTTTCAGATGCAAATTATGCTATTTCTCTAACAATTAGCTTGTTATTATGTCATGGAGTTCTTTTTAACCAATGCATCAAGATCTTGTAGGAATTAATTTATCAGCATGTTCTAAAAGCCAAAAAATGTTCTTTATAGTCAATGAACACATATACTTCTGTAATGATACTCTAATTTTGTAGTTTCATATTTCACTGATTTCATGCAGTTTTGTGTGTTAAATAAAGCTTATTTCCTATTTGGTTGCATTCCAAGTGAAGTAGAATCTTTCAATGGTAAATTGTTGTGTAGTTTCAGTACTTGAAGTCTAAAATATGCAACTTGCTCAGCCTAAGTGATGTGTTTTATATTCATCACTTAAACACTTGTGTGCACAAATGCCATATATTTTCCATCATTTTCTTTTGTCATGCTGGTCCAGTTATCCTTGAGAATTAGGTCCCTGTGGTAGCTTTTAGTTTGTCTTTTTTTGACCTAATTTAACAACAAGAAGGTATTAATATTGTCATCTCATCGGACAATGTTATCAAAGTTCTCTTTTGTCAATAATACAACTCAAATAAGCACCTTATGTTGATCAAGTTTCATTTAACATTTATTTCCTTTCATTCTTTGGTGTGTCTTTGTTTTACTTTAATAGTACATCAGTTCAGTTGTTTGTGGATTGGGAGCTGAAAGCATACAAAAGAGACCACTAGAGGCCATAATTGCCTTGTTAACACGTTTGAGGACTTAGATTCTTAATGTTGAGAATGAAACCAAGGCCATGGGTAATTACTTGCTAGATGGCTGTTGAATGGGCTGTATGCACTGTTGCTATTATGAAAACAGTTAGTTCTTAGATATAGGTGCTGTATAAGAATATGAAGACTGATGTATATAGTTACGATGAAGAATAGGAGCATAAATATTATCCCATAGTTGAGGTTGAAGAATGCACCATGGGTTATTTTTTGCTTGTAAATGGACTCAAATGATCAAATCTTTATTTGGTTCCTTTACTGTCCGTTTGCTAAGTTATGTGCTTCATTGTTTTTGAATTGTATTTGAATTGTCTTGAAGTCTGAAAGACATTATTTGACTATGTTGCAAGAAGCCCAAAAAAAAACAATATTATTTCAAATGACATGTCCTAGATTATTTGGCCAAAAAACAGCAATACTATTTCAACATTGAAAGCATATGTTTCAAGATTCATTAGAAAGCATATGTTTCAAGATTCATTAGATCGATGGTAGATTGTACGCCAAACTACATGGAGGATGTAGATGTAAAAATATTGAAGATACTCACTAGGACAGTTATGCAGTGAAACGAAAAAGACTTAGTTCCGGTATTGTTGGGACTCACTGAGCTTAATACAATGGGTAGGCATGCTCCTGAATGATGATACAAATGAGTAAGTATTGCGTGCACCACGCACGGCACATGGCGTGCCACGTGGTGCATTAAAATCAATTACATATCGTCAAATAATATAAGTCATGACCCACTATCATCACATGACGATAAATTATTAATTCTAATATACTACGTGACAATGCACGTGGTGCATTTTATACTTTTCCTGATACAAATTGCATGTTGAATTTTGTTTGACCAGTTTGTGGCAGAATGGTAGGCAATTGAATCTACTAGGCTACATGTAATTCGGCTTAGAGCATTTGTTGGGCCCAGCCAGCCTGTTCCAGTAGATGTAGATAAAGTCCGAACCATTTATTTTTCAACTCATGGGTGAAGTGGTTATTACAATCATTAAATTCTCGCGTGAAGTGGTTTAACAGCCTGGGTGAGAAGAAATACTAGTGTTTTCGGCTTTACCAAAGTCCATTCTATCATGGGTCGGGATTTTCTTCTATAATTTTAGAGATAATAAAACTTTGGGCTCAATGTGCATCTGGATAAATATTGGCTGACAGTGAAGTACATGTGGATATTTGACAACATGCCAGCCCTTGCACATCCTGTTTTCACTGGACTTTGATGTACTGCAAAACGCCGAATCAACTCCATACAACAAAATAATTACTTTCATAATTAGAAATCTTCGGTGCTTTCTAAATTAATTTTCTTCAAATTTCTGATGTCAATTTAACTGGTTTGCAACGAGAGCCAATTGAATATTCAGTAATTTATAATCAGGAAACCTCAGAAAAATCAGTAAAACATAAAAAAATTGTTCATCTTAAACTGAATCGACAAATTTCCCCAAAGTTCTACAATCAAAATTTTCTAGATCTAATTTCCAACTTGACATGCTATTTTCCTATTGCAGAGTAACCAGGGAAATCGAATTGTAGACGATCGTCTAATGGTTAGTAATAGCATAAATACATTAGGTAACAAAAACAAACATGTTAAGAATTTCAATAATTTATCGTAAACATGCATGGTGCAAGTTACAAGCATTTTAGTACAGATGAGCATGATGTCAAATTATAGGTCTATTAGGAGAGCAATGCGTTCTCATCTTAATCTAATTTAAAGACTGGCTAAAGTTTTTACATAATACATATACAATTTAGTATCTACTTTTATCATCTTTAGAACCGACATTTGAATTTTAAGGTCCAAGGCAAATCGCGTAGTACTGTACTTGACAGAATTCCAGTTTCCACAATTATGGTTGTCCAGTCCACATCCTATCAATTAATGTCATGTGTTAACATTCCTATAAACTCTTTGCCTATTTGGTCCATGGTCTTATCCTCAACATAGTCAAAGAAATTGTTCAACATTGAAGAAATTTTAAGGTGCTATGAAGGACCAACTAAGATTTTCTAGCATGTTCTCATGTGAAGTCCATGTGAAGTTTAACAAGTGCTTGAGTTAATAAAAACACACATCACACACATTCCATATCACTTGCGAAAATGATAGGAAGGAAAAATTTGTGTGACACGAGTGATCAATCTGCTAATGTCAAAGATATTGTGCTCCAAAATCTGCAATGGTGAATCGTGATTTTGGATGCTAAAGATTAGTCAACGTACAATGTGCAATGCTTTCACATTTGCGAGTTGGAACACACCTTAGAGCCCCACAGGCAAGTAAATATTTATCGTAGCACACAATTATTGAAGTCATTCACAATTTTTACCAAGTTTATTTTGCAAAGTAACCATTATTTTGAACATTTTGTAATTTAAACATTATCAAAAAATTATGTCACCTCAATTGCTCGCATGGTTGATAGAAGTACATAGATTGAAAATAGTCGATTGTGGTCACATTTTTGTATTGGACATATGCCACTTTCCATCCATCAATTAGAAGAATGGCATAATGTGGATGACCACATTTTCATTAAAGGTCGTCAGGACTTCATCGGTTTTCAATCAATTTGATTAATGTGGCAGACAATGTAGTATACTAAAGTGCTAAATATATGATAATTTAAAGATGCATATTGCAATTGACCCAATAAAAAAATAAAAATAAAATCATCACAGATTGTAATTTTCCACTAAGTTATAGTCTTTTTTCCACCACATACCTATACAAAACAAAATCTTGTCCCCAATTAGTCTAAACTTTAGCTAAAAACTAACACTTATGGGAAAACAAAACAGAGTAACATAGACATCTGTGATACTAGTATTGCTCTAAAAAAATATCAAAAGTGAGTATTTTTTGTGGAGCCCTTATGCTAGTTTTAAACAGGCAACACAACGTTACCAAAAGAAGTTTATGTCCAAAAACAGGAGTTTATACGTATCCCCACACCAGCAATATTTAACATGAAAAAGAACTGATGTTATGGTAGCCTAACCGTAAACCAACCAGCCCTTGTCATCCATGCGTGTTCCTGCTGCTACAATTTCTTAATTAATTTCTCTCTGATTTGTCAACTTCTTTCCCATTCTCCTGCAAATTATTAATTTAGTTTTGGTTTGTAATCAACACAAGCTTAATCCATTATAGATGAATGTGCATTTAATATAGTTTTTACACTCATAACTACACATCATCAGATGCAGATGTACAGTTCATGTGTTAATGAGACTCTTTTCTGTCACTATCTTCTGTTGTTTCATAGACTTCATCAATTGGAGATCTTTCTCTAGCACGACCTCTCATTTATCCAAATTCTTCTAAGAGGACTTTTTTTATTCATTGGACTAATCGTAGGTTAATGAACATGGTACGCATGTTATTTGGCGGCCATCATAAATTCATAATCACGGGCTGAGCCTATCAATGAAGGTGAACGTGGGAGCTAGTAAATGCATTTTTGGATGAATGACCTAGCAAATGACTGTCAAGTTTATTTGTTAAAAAAAAAAAAACAAATAGAGAATTTAAATGTGGACATGGTACCAAAACTGATTTTGATTGTTTTTCCTTCTAACTATACCTATGAATATAAGTTCATTTGAATAGATACTAAATAAATTCTTTTTTTTTATATACAGATTTCACAACCAATCAACTTAGAAATCAAACTACTTTTTAATTTTGAGTATCCCTGGCCCCTAGTTCTTTAATACTATAGTAGAATTTCAGGACCCTTTCGCATTTTTGTTAACTACTTTCTCTTCATAAGAGTGATAAGTATTAGAATCTCATCTAAAAAAAACTCGTGTCTGTAGAAACAAGTTAACAAAGACCTTTGTTTTCATAAACCAAATTTGAAGGTTATCTATGTCAAGGTTATGTAATTGTGGTCTAATATTATCGGAATATAGAAACTGGGAGTCGTAATGTCCATTAAAAGAATAAGTATAGGTCTTTATTGGAGACGTGCTTATTTCTTTATTTAAATCCCACTTTCGCTATTCCTATTAATTGCCGTGCTTACCTTACCTTTCTGCCAAACTTCTCATAAGGTCGACTACAGTAGATTTGGAGAGAAAGAGGAGGAGGGGGCCGCTGCCGGGCCCCAGGGAGGAAGAGGTTGGCCTAATTGTAAAATATAAACGGGAATGAATAGAGGGTTGAGCGGTTAAAACTCTACGATTTTACTCTAAAGGTTGGGAATTCGAATCTCATCAACACCGTTCTCATTTCTCCATTGTAATTTTTCTACAGTATATATTTGGTTATAATAGTAATCTTCCTTCACTTTCACGTTTTTACCAAAAAGGAAAAAAAGTTAAGATAATTACATGTGATCACAGTTGTTTTATTAAACTGGCAACTACCATAAGTTCTTTTTATTCTAAACTCCCTGCAGAATTTTATGCTTTTAACAATGAAAAAAAAATTATTTACCTTTTCACTCGTATTTCATAAGCAGAAGTAGTACGGGTAAATGGCTCTCATAGTCCTTAACTTTGCCCATCTTCTTATTTTATGCCTCAAATTTTAAAGGATATTATTAGGAACTTTAACATACATATTTGATTTTAAATGGCCTTTTCGACCAACATCCACCCTTGAAAATTTTTCACTTTGCTCCGTAAGGTTTGGTTTAATATGTCTTTTCATCCATTATGGTTAAAATGAGACATATCAGCCATTTTTTTTTATAGCTTTGGCTAAATATATAATGAACTTCTTAGTAGACCTGATATCACTTCTCCCCACAAAAAACGAAAGTCATCCACAGAACATGTCTTCCCCTTCAATTACAAAAATTTAATGCCGAATCCTAACTAAACCTTGAAAAAATATTGTATAAAATAATACAATATAAAAAAACATCTATCCAGTCTAGATATGTTAGTAGCTATTATAATACAAAAAACTGGAGGTTAAAGAATTTTCGAAATTAATAAACATGATAACTGATTAATGTTGATTTTCTTTTATTACGTTTTTCTTTTGTTTTGAGAAAAAACTACTGTTGAATTATTATGACCTCTTACTTGCTTTCTTTAATACTTCTTTGCTTTACTAGTTTTGATGACTGCTTAACCATTGAAAATGGCTCAATATTTATCCCTGACAATTTCTTGTTGACACGTTTCCATTTGTAGAAAAGCTACTAAATTGGACATTCTTCCTTTATTACTCCGAGACAGTGGGTCATACAAATTGCAAATTATAATGGTCATCCTTCAAAACAAGTAAGAAATTCTTTCTATACTAACAACTGCCCTTTACTTTTTACCTCCCACCAAAACAGCCCAATTTTTTTTTTTAATTTTTTTATAAAATGGATTGTGTTGCAATATAGCATGATCTATTTAAAGTCCACTGCGTATTTTGATACCTTAGCTGTGTAATTTTCATTTATCCAATTTTTCGTACCAAGTTAGGTGTAAATCTTTATCATATCATTTTCAACTATTAAATCTGCATCAACAATACACGGAGAAGCGGAAAAAGATGTGAAGTGTTGGATTTCAATTTTCAAAGGAAGGATTCCCGTGGAAGCATAAAAATTCTATCTTCCGCCCGTGTGGTTGGACTAGTTTTACTTTGTCTAACAACCATCCCTTGACTAAGTCCAACTTTTGAACTACCCTTTTCTGATGTGATTTCCTTTGCTCAAATTCAGTCGTTAGATTTCATCAAATTTAGAATCCCTCCAAGAAAAATAGGAATAAATTAGCTTTTGGATTCTATCTTCAATCTTCAGAACTTGAATCTCAGAAATAAACTCGAAGCAATCAAAATTGCGGGCAACATTCTTGAAATATATGGTATATAAATCCAAAGTTGGGTCATGGTCTTATGGGCCTTAGCCATGCAACAATATGTTGAAGCTTTGGATTACGATCATACTTTACAAAAAGCAAACCGACATTTAGAGATGGGGAAAAAGTCTTGAAAACGCGTTTGTATTCCGTTTAATCTCTCTTTCTGCACTTTTTACTCTGAGACAGATTATCGAAATCAGCATTAAAAATAATGCAAAAACTGAAAATGGAGGGCCAAATTATCCACAGCAAAAGACTGCTTATTGTGCTTTTTTGATCACTAAATTATGGACTGACAAATTTCCAGCAATGGAAAGTTGACCATTTGCTAAACATTCCTCCAAATGCACATTTATGAGGTAGCATCGTAATAATTCTCGCATATTGTTTATTCTATTTGTCAAATTCTATGGTATCTGAAATACCAAAGTTGAATTACAATGAAAGAATAGAAATCCACATGGTAAAATATCTAATGAACACATTCGCCAACTACTCTCTCTGGCCTATACACTTCCATGTGTACAATACAATAATCTTAACCTACTGGGTACAACTTCTAAAATTGTAAACTGTAAACCCCATATAGAAAAATAACCCCAAAATTGTAGAACAGTTAGAGCAAGGAGGAGAAAACTAGGAGATAAGGAACCAAAACTGTGACTGATCGAGATCTCTAATGGCCAACTCCGGGGCTTGGAACTGACCGGAGAATCCTATCGATGGCGGCGAGGTGGCGGGAGAATAACTTTTCGTTAATGGGCACTGAATGACCCTTCTTGCTAGGAGTTGAAGCGGGGACCTCCCCCTTGGGCAAGGAGGCTCGATATAGCCTTTCCTCTAGGGAAGGCTGTGAAGGAACCATGTTCTTGTTGAAGTCTTGCACTTCTAACATTTTTCTGCCACGCGAACACGACACGAAATTAGAAAGTACCATCAAGATCACTAACAAAAATAATCTTGAGATGGCCATATATGTTCTTCTTTTTTGATGTTTTTGATGAATTGGGAGAGGGAGAGGAATGGGGAGAGAAATCTTGTGGGCTTTGGAATTGGAGAGATCTATGAGGAGGGTTTTGAAGGGTGGTTTGGGGGTATATATAAATAGATATAACAAAAAAAAAAAAAAAAGAGCAGACTGTAGAGTATAGAAGGAAAATTTTAATAATGGACCCGCGTGACGGCTAGGGAAAGAGAGAAAGGCTTGGGGATCAAGTTAGTTGGGCAAAAGTCAAATTTTTATTAGTTTTGGAATTGAAAATTGTAGAAAAAACTTACCCAGAAAATTGTAGAAAAAGAGGGGTGTGTGGAGGTGAGTGATTGGTGAGAGTGGTAGCACTGAAATTGGTATGTGAATGTGAATGTGAGTGCTGCGTGTATGTAAATTAGGTGGAAATATGAAGTCAAAAAACTTAAGCGGCCGGCCAAGATTTTCTTGGGATTTTGATTTCATGGATGTAAATTTGTAAAATTGGAATGCATGCACAATTGACATAGATGAGGACGGTGACTTCTTAGCCGCTTGGCTTGTGTCCTACTGATTTTCCTCTTAGAAAATAAAATCATCACAAAGCGTTATTTAGTTACAAATTACAGTCTATTTTTCATCATACAGTTTCTAATTAGCTTAAATTTTAACAAAAAACAAACATTCATACCAGAACAAAACATGTGTCTCTATAATACAACATCTTGTAACGCTACTACTACCCTTTCCTTTTTTTTCTTTTTGTTTTGGTTAAATGGCTCCACTTGTTTTCATGGTAACATAAGAGTCTACCTTAGGTACAGTGCAACGCTGTGAGGCACGGAGATACATCTTTATTAGTTTTATTTTACTCTGTCTTCATGATGTGCATTAGTGTTAAAATTCAAAAGAGGAATAACGTATTGACAACAAATGTGGAATGAAGGGTGTCAAGGAAATAATTATGAACACTTTTGAACAACTTTTTATCCAGAAATCTTGAATTAGTTGGCATTAAACAAGCCACAGAAACAACCTTTTGTGAGGCATGTCTATGTTATGGCATTATCATTTTCAATTCGGAAGCGAATTGAAAACAGCACGTCATATCAAGTATATACAGATTAGCCGACCACAACGAAAACAAAAAGGGAAAACAAAACAGAAAAAAGAGAATTGGAGGCCACATATAAGCTACCCCAGAAAAGTTTATAGGAGACTTTTCTTAAATCATACGGCCCTGGAAATTAAAGCAGAATATAGACCCTGAGACACCTATAAGTCATTTCCACGACACAATTATGTCGAGAAATAGTAATTAGGGACGCTCTACCTCCATCATTTCTTTCTTTTTGATATTTTTTTTGGTCAAAAAATTAGGAGATTACACATTGCAAAGCGTGACGGTAAAAAGATTGCAAGACTTGAGTTTTTTAAAGAGTAGTTCATTTGGATGATTATTTTAAGAGGTGTTCTTAAAAAATAATATTATAATAATTGTAAATTTATTTTAAATAAATGTATATGTAAAATAAATCGTTAGTTGAAAAACATGTTTAGATTAAACTAAAATCATATTTTTAAAAAATTACCAAACAAACGGAGTGCTTATAACTCTTTTAAACTAAACCAACCAACGATTTGATTAGCTGACTAGAGCCAAAATAAAATTGAATACCCAATAATATAAGTTGATATATCCACCATTGTGGCCGACCAAAGTAGCTAGATTATTCGGCAACTTTGGCTTAAACTTCCATGCCTAAGCTGTAGAGTGTGTCTTTTGTGTATTTCTTCTTTCTTCCTCTCTCTCTCTCTCTCTCTCTTTTTTTTTTTTTTTAAAGGACTGAATTCTCAGCTTGGGTTGGGACAGATAAAATATTGACTAAGAAACATTCAGATATCACCTTCACGTGGCTATGTCCAATGATGTCCTTCTCTAGGCAGTGGTTCGTGTTCATACACTCAAATCGGCCATTTTTGCCTAGGGATCTCGAAATTATTCCTAGTTTTTGACTTTTACACCTTCGAAGTTCCTGATCTTAGCTATTCGGTTTTTTTTTTTTTTTTTTTTTTTTCTGGTTTGAGTGTCAGCCATTCGTTTCTGCATTCTACACAGAACTATAATTCAGATGTCGGATGGAGCTAAAGTTAAGACAATTTCTAACTAGATGCTTTTCCAGAATTTTTTTTCTTTTTCTTTTTGGCAATAGAGAAGGCCATATTAGGTAGCAAAAAAAAAAAATTCTCTAAAGATTATGTCCTAATTTTACCCAAACAAAAATTGGTTGGAGATTTCTTTAATAGAAAATTCTTATATGGATCCAATTCACGATTTCTCCTGTGAACCTTATTGTTTAAAATAAAGACACCTAAGAATCCTTACATCAACATGCATCACTATACTTATGAGATACTCTTTTAAACCACAATATCTACAGATGAAGTCGTGGATTCAACTCACTTAAGAATCTCATTTTCTTCCTGCTATATTTGAACAATGTCCAATACACATAAGAATTTCCCTTTCTTCATGCTATATTTGAACAGTACAGATGCGTTCATTAAAATTTTTATTTTTCATCAGATGAAATATTTATAGTTTTCGTGCATTCATATTTATTTAATAATACTTGCTAAATTATTCGCACCACTCGTAGTGTGTTAAGCAAATATGAGACACGAGTTCATCCCAATAATATTACTTTTTGTTCTTGTCCGTCCTTAGTGCTAGCTAATTGTCCCCCTACATTTTACAAATAAGTTAGCAGAATAGAGTAATTTTCTCCATCATTATTATTATTATTGTTTTGGCTTAGATAGAGAATTATATGTTTATTAAATTATTCGTTTACATCTGAAGATTAAGTCCTCAAATGCAATATTTAACCATCTTTTCCCAATCCTGGGAAATTAAATTTATATCCAATTAAGCATTAAAGCTCAAATAAAAATGGAAGAATCTTTCATATTACATGCTCAAAATAAAGAATTACAATATTTTTCATCCTCACACGTGTATCTGTTGAGAATGTAAGGGTATTTTTCTAAATAACCGGTGCAGAGGACAAGAATCCGATAGTGGACACTATGACATGCATTAATGATTAATCCTCTGTCATTTAACTGAGATTTGCATGACCAAGATGCATAATTAATTTAGAAACCAATCTGTCTTCGTCTCCCTTTAGTTTAATTAGGATAAATCCAATAAAACAAATGGTTTTTCTGAAAAACTTTATGGGTTAAAACAGTATACTAAGTCTAATGGTTTTTCTGATAACTTTTCCTTATTGCTAGTTGTTAGCATGCACACCCACAAATGCTGCCGTTACCAGCTCATTTTGGCATCTACAGGCCATGCTACGAACGAAAAAACAAACACTAGCCTCCTAGCTAGGATTTCATATGGGACTATGATTAAAAGGGAAAAATTGATTTCTGTCCTTATGCGTTTTAATTTGGATTTTCTTAATGACACCACATCGAATCATTAATCAACTCGAAATATACCTTTTTTTCTTTTGTGGAGAAATTATCTTTTCCCACAACTATGCAGAAATGACGTATTGATACACATCTGAAATAGAAAACAAACTTTGATTTTCTATTTTTTGTTTTTTTGAAGACTGTTATAGAAAAGAAAGATCAAAGTACTTATTTTCCTATATACCAAACTACTCCTAAAGTTGCAGAGATAAATGTGTATTGTATTCCATTCTTTTCGGAGTTGGTAAACTTTGGTAAGGCCTAATTTTCGGTCTCCTCCCATCCTGCACATTCAAGTGTCTCTTTCGAATTGAAAATTACCAGTTTGGAAGATCTATTTGTCATGTAAATAAAGACAAATCATGGTTCAACCCCCACGTTTGAGGTAGGTGAATGGTGTCAATTTTTATCAACTGCACTGTATACTCTTGACCTGTTGGAATTTTATACATCTAAACTGTAATTGTACAATTCCACCAATTCAAAACAAGCCCACTAATTGTCATAGAAATTGTTGACAGTGAAATAGTGCTTATCTAACATTTTCGGGTTTTTATCAACACAGATTGAAGTTTGGAAAAAGGTCACAAGTATAACAGTTTAATAGTTAAATCGCCACATTAATATTGATATTTGTTACGATGAGAGTGGCTTCAGAAGTCAATTCAATCCTATCAAGAGAACTTTCAAAATTCATTTGAGACTTTTGAATGAATAATTACGTACACGTTTGTTAGGCCAAAGGAATCAATGAGTTTCGGTAGGAACCAAGAAGTTTTGTGACATCTCACTGTAAGTTTACAGCAATATTTGACTTTCTTAGCGGTTAGGTGGATATTGTTTTCTAGATTTGATCTTCATTTTATTAAAGACTTCATTTTATTATCCTCTTTTATTTAATTTTCCTGGCTTTAATGTTTACCTTGTTTAATTTTGGCGTTAATTACAAAATATCACCTGAAAAGGTACAACTTTTTCATTCCCCCCCCCCCCCCCCCCGCCCCAACACCATAAAAAAAAACAAAAACAAATACCTCTTTAATTGGATCAATGTAATCTATGTACTTGTAAAATTTTTTCCCAACGTAATACAATCAACCGAGCAACCACAACAGAAAGGTAACTATTCGCTCAGTAAAATTAATGATTTTGTCTAAAATATGTATTATCAAATATAAAAAGAAAAAACGAAATAGGTCCCTCAATAAAATCAATAATTTGGAAGCAAATATGCCATCAGGTGCATAATTTTTAACCCACACCCGTAAATAATTTCTCTTATTGAGTTTTTTTATTTGTGCTTTCATTCAAAAGTGCATGTCACATGATGAAATCATGTTTAATTTGGGAGTACTAGGCTGATGGTATCAAATTGGGAAAAAAAAAAATGAAAATGTCGAGGGGCAGATTTGTCTAATTGGACAATGAGGGGTCAAGTGAGAAAGTGATAGCTCTGGTGGGGGCGTTTTGCTATCGACCCTTCATTCATTTAGACCCACACATAATAGGCTTTTCGTGCGCTTCAACCGAGATGGAACCAAAAAAAAAAAATGTTGTTCTTTTTTTTTTTTTTCTTATTGACATGGATTAGCATATAGAATCAAAGTTTAGATTTTTTTATTATCTCTTTTTTCAAGAATGATCCAATCATTTATGAGAAAAAATAATTATATAGAAAATATAGTTCTCTTTTTTATAGCTTTTTGGTTTGTCAATGCTTCAGCCATTGTTTCTTTGCTGAGTCTTCTATAGAGTTTTTAGTCAAGCCTGCAAGGACGGACAACTGTTATTTTTGTCATAGACTGGTTGCATTTGGGTTTCTCTGGTATCCCTATTCGTCCTCGTCGTCGTCGTGGTGGTGGTGGTGGTAGTGGTGACAATAATAATAATAAATGACGGAGCAAGAAGTCACTTTTTTAAAAAAAATGGTACCTTTTTCAATTTCTTTGTAAATCTTGTACCGAATTCTAAAAAAAAATGGTAAAAATGCAAAAACTAGCCAAAACTATTGGAATTATATAATATGGAAATTAACATAGTTCAAGATGTGGAACTTGCTAAAAAAACGCTTGCATGAATTGATCTCAAACACGTGGAGTCCATTATACTTTATTATTTCAATTGGAACAAACCTATGGTCCGATGACTCAGTTTGAAGGATTTTTATTTTCTTTTTCATAACTAAACTTCATTTTCTTTCATGGATTGAATCTTATCCCATCTTTTACTACCTGCTTTTAAATTCAATCGCTGACGTAACTCAATTGTCTTTATTAGCAAATGGCTATTAACTGGCATGACTAATTAATATTAAAGTAATAGCTTGATTTTGATGTTTAATCAACCTCACCCTCTCCCCCCCCCCTCCCCAAAACAACCCCCCCAAAAAAAAAAGGAAAAAAAGCCCAAAAAGAAAATGTCATTTCAATATGAATTCTCAACTGAAGAATAAACAACTTGACAGTAAATAAGATAGCACACAATAAAGTATGTGAAGATCAAAAAGTTAATCTTTGTCATTTACGAACAAATTAGATCCTTAATCAAGAATATTAGTATATACACTCTAAAAATATTGTGTGCTGTTTAACAATAATAAGCATGGAGTAATACATCAACCATAAGTACGAAACTATGGTCGTCATTAATGCCTTTTTTTTTTTTTTAAGGACTTCATGCATGCATAAGATGACTCTCAACATTGCATGTACTTAACTTTACAAGAGATAAACAAGTATTTGACGCACAACGAAGAAATATAATATTTCTTGACTCTTGGCTGAATCAAGATATAATTAACCACCTAATCTCCATTGAAATACTTTTAGATAGGTCTTATAATACATAGTACGATTAAGTTATGGAAATTCGATAATCGTCTAATCATTTTTGTTATACAAATTTTACCTAATTCTACTAAGTCAATGTATCTTTAAATTCGTATTTAATTGAGCATTTAAACAAGAATTGGACGACGGTTCCACGATGTGGATAAACTTGTGTACATAATAGATTTATTTTGACTTGTGCACAAATGTGAAAGTTCGATCACATCTGCCTAAGGGATACCCTTCCATTGCTCAGTCCTTGTTCTAACTTTTCTTTTTTTTTTTCCTTTTTTGGTCAAACAGATCTATTTTGTAACGAATAATTCCTACAAATTTATTTATTAACAATACAATATAGAAATGTGAAATTTTGAAAAAATAATTAAGAAATTTAAACAAAATTAAACTTTGAAAACTTGACAAGTAGACCGGAAAAGTCAACTGTAATATAGTTAATAAGTCAGAGGGAATTATAAAAGTATTCGATTATTTATCCAAACTTTCTACCCTACATTTGATAGAAAATTCGATTTAATTGCCAAAGAGATACATAAATAATCAATTATCTGATGAATCACTTAAATAATCTCGTATTATTGGCTATCTTTCAACTCCTTTAGGCAATGCATGTTATACACAATTAAATTTTCAGGTTATGCCTAACCCGGCCCTTTCAGCTGCAACGAATTTTGTCTTTTATTTGCAAAGTCAACACCAACTCTCAAATAATATCCTATTATAGGAGAAGAATAAACCACTGACATGGATGAAAAAGAAATCATACTTAATTTCCAAAGAAATCCAAACTTAATTCCAAAAGAAAACCAAAAATAGTTACTCAAGTCATGATCTTCCATTAAAAAGTGGAAACGTCTATAGCACGTTGGTCTTTCATATGCCCAAGACCCTTATGCGTGAAAGCTTTTGAGGTGGCTCTCTCCCATTTGGATCAAGCATTTTGGGTTAAATTTAAGATCTCTATGCATTTCTAGTATTTGAAATTCAATTTTGAATCACCATTTATGCACAAGAGACGAATAATTTAGTTTTGATCAATGTAAAATGGTTGCATTTGGATGAGTGTTTTTTTGGTTATTTTTTAAAAAATATTACTGTAGTTGTTTTAAATATTCTTTTTGGTAAATGTGTACATAAGATAAAAAGGTGATTGAAATACGTGTATAAAGTTTCTAAAAAATATATTTTTAAGAAACAGTATCAAACAAACACAGCCTTAGTTACAGAATCTAGACTTCTATCACAAAACCAATGAGCATTAAGTGGAGCACAATTGATTTTTTGTATAGAAAAAGCAATTAATTGTATCAATATCTGGTTTAATATTCATGCTATTAAAGAATCTAGACTTCTATAACAAAACCAATAATTTATGGGTTTGTACAGTTGATTTTTTGTATAGAAAAGGCAAGTATTTGTATCAATAATTGCTTTAATATTCATGCTGTTAAAAAATCTAGACTTCTATGTCAAAACCAATAAGCATTATGTGGAGTGACCCATAAATTTTATTAAGCAAAATCTCAGAGATCCCAAAAAAATTCTAAACTAATTATAAAGCTCATGTACCACTCCATTCAATACTAATTGATTTTGAGATGGAATTCGAGTTTCTTCATCTGATCTAAGCTATGTTAGCTATAATGATTGAGGAAGAACATTCAAGCCATTTAATATCAAAGAAGTTATAATGATTGAGCTTGAATATTCAAGCCATTTAATATCAAAGAATGTAAAATCTTTACTACATCACCTCCCAGTATTTCGTACAAGAAAATCCAAAACTACGTAACCAATTGTCAAAGAAATTTACTACCATCATGTTATGATTTGTGACAATATATTGACCGAGGCAAACGTGGGTTGAACAATCTCACGATCCCTACAACGAATGTGATCTTTGATAATGACCATGCCAAACTGAAAAGGAGTGGAGTGGTCGACATTATTGACTTATGATGCTTTATTTGTTGATGAAAAAACTTTTCTTAAAAGGTTTGGAAATTTATTTGTCATACGTAACGTAAAGGGGTTTGCTGTTCTTGTGCATTAAAATTGCTAAATTGTCGGCACGAATGAGTATTTCAAGGTGTATTTGCTCGGAAAAATTTGTGCACTTTGACCAGAAATCATTCCCCATGTCTGCAGCATAGATTGTTGGCTTCACGACAGAAAGTACCCATCATCACACGTGCCTAATGCCCTTTGTCTACATTTATCACTTGATTTTGATGGCAACATTTCATCCGCCATTGGACATAGATGCTGAAACTTTCTATACATATTTTTCAAAGGATGGACATCTTTTTGTTTCTTCGTTTGATTGGTGATAGATGTAGTGTTATGAATTTGGTGAAGCATTTGATTTTGTTTTATATTATTCATAACTTTATTGTCCTTAGCACTCTTTCATGCACACTCAGATGTGCTTAAAAATATGATATTAATTGATAGTAACTGATAAAATTATTGTAAAATTATTGATGTTATACTTGAAGTGATGTAAGTATCACTATATCTAAATAATAATTATGTAACACAATTAAAGTGATATTATTCTAAAAATTTTTGTTAAGACTTTATATGCAGTACGTCGAACTCTGAAATATAAACCTGGTGACCCTAAACTTTTTGTGAGTTAATTAATTCGATAGTCAAAAGCACATTTTCGAGTTATTGTGCCAAATTAGCCCAGCATAAACATTCATGATCTAATTGTACGTGCATGATGCAAATTGCAAATCCGCGATGGGACTCATCAGATGAGGGTGACTGATCAAAAATCAAACTTTATTATGATTGGATGATGGCATTATGTGGCCTTTAAGTGCAATTGCAGCTTAAACTCTTTTAACAACTATAGTGTTCACAATAATTTGTACGGGGGCAGAAAATGGTTAAGGCTGAAAGTTACGATACAGATTCAAGATGAATTTGGATTACATTTATTCTTGATAGAAAAGAGATATATCTAGAAATAATTTTTGTGTGTTGATGAGTTATTGCAAAAGTAAAAAAAAAAAAGATTAAAAAATCATCATAATGTGAATCCACTTAGCTGCCTTAATTTCTTCAATGATAATACATAAATGTTCTCATTGGCGTCTAAGATAAAAATAAAGATAATAATAATAATAATAATAATAATACTAGTAGTAGTAGTAGTATTTTAGCTGTCTGAATTCCCGTCTAACTCTAAATTATGGCATCAACTGGTTCCTCTAACATTCCAAGGAAAACTTATTATCATTTTAAGTCACTTAGCCAGATTTTTCTATTAACTCCATTCTAGCATTTAACGAAATACTGTATAACCTTTTTTGTTTTTCCTAAAGGAAAGAATACCATAAACTACTTTTTCCTGAGGGAAGACTGATAATTATTTTTATATTATTTAGTGGTATTCGTATGAACCGAATAGAAATACATTCAATTCTGATATCCAAAAATTATTTGCTAAAAGGGGTACAATCAGAATTTGGAGAACTCATTGATAAACTATTTTTCATCTCAACAATTAAAGGCCAGTGCCCAAGCCAAGTTACAAAAATGGCGCAACAACTCATGGGCTGCTTCCAACTAATACAAACACATAAAAAATTTAAGCGGCCCAAATAATTAAAGACATATCAGAGGAAGTAAAAGCCCATCTATGATTTCAAATCCCTTTGTTTCTGGACCCTAGCTACGTGCCCGTAGCCGAAACATGTCAGATGCTTAAGTGCGTGTTGTCTATCCGGAAATTAGCGGATGTCATGAACAACTCTGAAAATATTAATCTTTTGACAAAAAAAAATTAATAAATTATTAAACAAATAAAATACGGTCAAGTTACTCTATTTTCCTGATTGAAAAGAGAAATTTATTTTTCTTTATCTGACATTCTTCAAATTGTTAGCCTTTGATTACCAACGCTTACTTTTGAAAGCAAAGACAAAAAATGGGAAAGTTATAAGAAAAATTGTTAAAGAATTATAAAAATAATTGGGCTCGAATTGTCAGTAATACAATTTAAAAACACATTGTAATACTTTCTTTTCAGTTAAATGAGATTCCAAATTTTATTTTCAAGGTTCTTTCTAAATCACAATTTTTTACTTTTAGTTCATGTGCTCGGAAGTCTCTGTAATTGCTTTATAGTGTAACTTGTTATATAAAGTTAGGATCCAGCCTTTTCTTTTTGCCATTTTCTGGTAGCAAAAGAGGAATATTATAATGTCAAAAATAGTAAGTCCATCATAATTGCTTTAAGGAAGCTAATTCCCCTAAAGGCTTCGACAACTAAGGAAAATCAAAGCGAAGGACAGTTTAGGGGCATAAACGAACTGAGTCGAGTCTGAATACTACTTGTGTGAATTCGAGCTTGATAATATTTACATTGCTCGAAATCGAGCTCGAGTTTAATTGAGTTTGTAATTCGGAACTGGAGCTCAACTCGTCAATTTTAGAGAAAACTCAAATTCGACTCAAAATTATTCATAAAAATGTGATCGAGCTTGAACACGAGCTTGAACTCAAACTCGAGCTTGATTTCAAAGTCTCGAGTTTGATTGAATTTGATTGAAGCCAACTTTAACTGAAATTTGAACTCGAGCTTCAGCTCGGACTCCCTCAAATAAGCTGTTTATATTCCATAACTTTTTTTTGGCTCAAAGTTAAGAGCTTGCCCTTGATTACTTCTTTGTCTTTGGTCATAATTCCAACGTCAATTTTCCTTGGCATGTCCTACCGACCGTGCCAAAAAGATGCTCGCATACAAAATCGGTAGCTAAACACTCTCTAGTCGATGAGTTGGCAATGGTTGTTTGCTGGCTTGCCACTCGCTCTAGACCGAGAATTTAATATAAAATCAATAAGATTGCAATCTGACTTTTAAGATTGATTGCAGTTTGTCCTCTTTGGACCGCTCCATAAAATTACACATTAAAGATATTGACGAGAAATGGATAACTGAATACTAAAGCTAATGAACGATTGACAACTTGAGAACAAACTTAAATAGAAAAATTGTGGAAGCTAGAAATATAAATTGCATTGAAACTGAACAAATACACATCGACTAAAAGTTGGAAATATATCAGCTGAAAATCGAAATGCTACTAAACTAAACTAAACTAATCTAAGTCTAGAAAGCTTGAAAACTAAACAATTTTGCAAGAAATCAAAGTGAGCTTTGTCAAACTAAAGAGCAAGTTGGGGAGTCTTTGAGAGAAATTCTAATGGGTTTGATGCATTTCTTTATCATGTCTTTTCTGTTTTGTATTTTGAACTATTTATAGATGTACTTCCCTCAAAAATGGCAGCTAAGTTGAACCATAATCGGCCAATTCCCCATGTCTGCTAGCCACTTTACCATTTTTTCCCCCTTTTATTGAGACGTGGGTAACTACCCACTCTTTTATCGCACCCCTTTGTTGCCCCACGTCCTGGTTGGTTAGACATGGCCCTTATCTCATGATTCTTCTAGAACCTTCTTCAGAGCACATCGACCACTATCATCAACTGGACTATATCGACTACCATTCACACTATTCGACATCTCGTCGATGATGGCAAATGCACCCTAAGACACTCGTCATATCCCACCTTTCTTCTCTGCCTCTACTGTGTGTACTGTGTGAGGGATACTTTAATACAGTTTGGCCTGAGATGGGTCAATACTAACGTGCGCCTAATCCATAGGGGGCTGCTCATTTTTTTTTTCCATCTTCCTCTGTTTCTCTTTTATTTTTTCCTTTTCTGGATTTATAAGTTTTAGTGGAAAAGATTGAATCCAAGTTGGGTTGCCAAATTGATTGCTAAGTTGCCTTTAATTTTTGTTGTACGGAGGGATTTTGCTAACTTGCGCCACCTAATGCACATGTTAACAGTAGCACAATTTTAATTGAAAATATATGAGAATGATTATTTACTCTTCAACTGTTGTTTATTCCAATATATCATCTATGTTTAAAAAGGTTTCTAATTTGGACTTTGGGGGATGAAATTATAATATAATTTTTGTTTAGAGGATTTTTGAGGTGGATTTTATGGAGAAAAGTGAAATAGGGAAGAGTGGAGATGGGTCCATAGATAAGAGTAAAGTGGGGATTTTGCTGTATGATAATGATTCCAAGAGCTCTGAGGAGGTTTTTACCATTCTCTGCAAATGTTGTTATCAAGCTAGAAAATTAAATCTAATTTGTTACCATGATTTTTATGCCTCTTTCTTTAATTATATTCAAAAAGTTATAGTTTTGCTTGTAAAAAAGACTATGAATTAGGCATGGTTGAAAAGAGTAAGCAATAATTAGAAGTATATGAAATGCCCATGTCCAATTATGGGTTTGAGTACAATTTATGAAAAGTTAATTTGTGGCCATTATATAATTTTGGATAAGTTGAGGGCTCAAATTAGAAATAATAATAAAGATGATAAATAAAAAGTATTTATCTCTTTTTCTTTATTATACATAATGACGTTTTATTTTCTTCTTTCTCTTAATCTCTAAATTGATTCTTTATTTCTTCTAAGGGCAGGATCTGGAGGTGGCTAAAGATTTTGCAAATATGAGGACTGAAGGCCATTCCTTTAATTCTTACAACGAGCAAGGTTAGATTATATTTAATTTTATAATTTTATTGTGCTTAGAATTAGGTTTGAAATAGTTAGACTGTAAGAAATTGGGATTTTGAGTTACTGAAATTTTATATGCCTAATTATTGTTTTAAAAAAATGCCATGACTTTCCAATTTGAATGGCATAGACTTGGAAGAAATTGGAGTAGATCTATGGCTGTTTGAACAGACGGTAATAGGCATTGGTGGACGAAACAAAATTTGCTAGCCAAGGAATAATTAAATAGTGATTCTGCTACACATGCATTTGTTTTTGGCTCTTTGATTGCTTCAGCAGAACAGAAAAAAAAATATATCGTAGTCGTCAAAGTCGTGGCCCTTGGGAAAAAATTGGAAATCTTTGACTTCTCAAATCAATTGGAAAGTTTGTGAATCAAGGTGGCCAAAAGAATGAAAAGTAATAAGCATATGCAAAGTAGAATTTGAGAACAAGAAGGTCATTGTCGTTTATTTGATTGGTGAAACTATCAATTGATTGTGGGCCAGGGCAATGCACTAAGGTGCTGTCTTTGTTGGTGTTTTAGAATTCACAAATTATTATTTGGTTATTTATGAGTCTGCTATTGATGATCTTGGTTGTTTTGGAATCTGCCGAATAAAAACTTTGGGTCACAGTAGTTTTTAATATTAATTTGGGAGTTATAGAATTCTTTTTATAATAGTTTTAAGACTTTTTTAGTATTTTAGTAATTTAGTTATTAAGCGAATTGTATTTTCTTTTGTTGGTCAATAAGTGGTAATTATTTCTCGGATCAAGATTATCTAAGCTAGTTCAATTGGTATTGGACTTTACAGTAAGCGATTCCTACCCTTTCTTATATTTTAAATTTTCTCCTTTTATGAATATTTTCGTAATATGAAACTCAAAATAGGCATGTGATGTGTGCGTAAATTCTTTGTATAATGTGGCAACTTAACTACCTATATGTACATGCATGTATGTGTGTGATGTGTGAACGTTTGATATGGGCTCTGATTATTCTTTGTATACTAGAGAGAGCTAATTATCGTCTACTTCCCTGATTGCGAGCAGTCCGGACACACACATATATATACACTTTATGACCTTCCTAACTTGACAAAAGTTAAGTTAGATATCTAATACTACTGGTTCTTGCATTGAAAAATATGAGTCTACTTATGTATGATCATATCTGTATTGATTATGTCTCATTTGATATGCCACGATTTTGATATATATTATATATTAATATTTTGTGTTATTAAGAATAGTATTTGATTGAATGAATGCATGTACTATATGTATATGTGTGTGTGTGTGTGTGTGTGTGTAACTGCCTAAACTAGTGAGAAAGGAGCAAAATTACTTACTAAGATGTGGTTGCTCACTCTATTTATACTTTTGTTTTTGTAAGTGTCTATAGTTTGGGGTGGATAAGTGAGCATTTGGCTTATCAATACAAGAATTTATTTTATTTGAGGATTATTTAGTTGGTAGACTAATGACAATAACTTTATTTTATATCTTATGTTTTTATTTTACCTAAGAGAATTTGACTACTTTGATGGATGTTAAATTTTATCATTGGAAGATTGTTTGTAATAAATTGGAGTATTTTTAAAATTTATGTTATTTATGATCTAGAATTGCTTTGAGTACTTATATAGCCTTATGTATTGAATGAGTCTAATACGTGGAGTATTACACTTAAGCACAGAGTGTGATATTTAATGGTATCAGAGTATAGGTTTATGATCCTTTGTATTTAAGAAATTAAGTTATGATCATCGATATTTAGGATTAAGATTGGTTACATCGTACTGGTAGATATGCTAAGATAGCTAATTTAGATTGTCTATTTCTCTCTTTATGCACAGGATATGCTTAGCTAATTTAGATTGTTTATTTCTCTCTCTATGCACAGGATATGCCACTTAAGAGGACTACCTATGCTGAGTCCAGTCAAGCTAGGGAAGAGTTTGAGGCTAGCTCCCAAATCCACTAGGAGGAGGTGAATTCAACTGGAATCAAACTATTGGAAGTTATGCCCGTAACATAGAACAAAAGTAGGGTGGCATGAGTCAGAATACTAGACAAGAGAGACAAGCCCTACCTGGGATTAATTATACAGCTCTAGTTGTGGCTGTAGCTAGAGCCATTCAAGGGTCTATGGAATAGCAGTAGCAACGTTTCTTGGAGTAGTAGCAGTTCCAGAGGCAACAATAGCAATTCTTGCAACAACAGTAGCAACAACAAATGTTGCTCCAACAATAACTTTTACAACAGCCTGTTCAATAGAGAGAGCCTAGAGAGACATTATTCTACTTTACCTATATGAAGAGGGTAGGAGTTTGTACTTTTGTTAGTGGTTCAAATGCTATAGAAGCACATAACTGATTGGAGGAGATTTTGAACAAAATTTTAAGCTGATGAAAGTACCTGAGAAGATAATACCAGAGTTCATTAGATCATTCTTGGTCGAAAATATAGGAGAATGGTGGACGAGAAAAAGAGTCAACAGTAGGGGAAGTAGGTTAGCCCATCACATGGCAATAGTTTAAGGATACGTTCCTGGACTATTATTTTTCCTTAGCACAGTAGTTGGAGTATAGGATCGAGTTTGAGAATATCAAACAAAGAGATAGGGAGACTGTGGCAACTTTTATTAAAATATTTGACATGTTAAAAAAATTTTCACCAGAGATCATGAGCAATGACGTGGCTAAAGCATCCAAATTCAAGAATGCATTTCTAAGAGAAATCCACACAAGAATTGCATTGCAAGGCATGACATATAAGGCAATGACTAATGAAGCAAGAAAGCCTGAAACAAAATTGAAGCTAACGCAGGCGGAGATTAAAAGTCAGAGACAAAGGGCGCCAATTACCCAAGGGCAAGCTCCTAGATCAATATTCATGCCTAGATATGCACATATCAATAAGAGTTTGAGACCGATGAGCATTAGATTTAAGAGGACAACTAGACCTATACCAACTCCTACTTCTTATCTTGTATGTCAGCATTGTTAATTGTGTCAACCTGGACAATGTCATTACAAGATGGTGGCTTACTTTGGATGCGGGTCTAAAGATCACATACTTTGGGAATGTCCGCATAACAAGAAAGATAAGGCCGCGGGATCTGGTGGCTCCGAAATTTTGGAAAATTTAGTTGTAGGTTCCACTTAACAAAGCAAGCAAGGCAATCAAAAGGGTAAGACAAATGCCCTTATGTTTGCGATGACTCAGCTAGAAGCAGATAGGATAGATGATGTGGTTACAGGCATGGTTCTAGTGAATTCAATACCTGCATATGATTTATTCGACTGTGGTACGACTCACTCATTTATTTTAAGAGAATTTGCCAAGAAATTATAAGAAAAAGCTAGTTGATTGGATAATCTATATAGAGTTGGTATTCCGGGAGACAATGTGATAGAGTTAAGTTGGATATATAAGGGATGTCAGATTGAGATTGGCGGTTGTAACTTGGCGCCAATTTTGTACAAATTACTATAATGGACTTTGATGTCATTTTGGGTATGAACTGAATAGGTCAAAATTATGTCCACATTGATTGCAGAGAAAAGTTGGTACATTTTCGTTTCCTAGACAGGGAAGAGGTGACATTTCATGGTTACCCTAGTAGAAGAGCTAGACATATCCCCCATATTCTATCTGTTATGTAAGCTTGAAGGGCACTAAGAAAAGGGTGTGAAGGGTATTTGGTTCATGTACTAGAGGTAAAAATAGATGGTATGAAATTGAAGGATGTACCCATTGTAAAAGAGTACCCAGATATTTTTCTAGAGAATTTGCCAAGACTACCCTCAAAGCGGGAGGTTGATTTTGAAATTAATTTACTACCTAGATCAACACCAGTATTTAAGACTCCTTACCGAATGGCGCTAGTAGAGTTGAAAAATTGAAGTTACAATTCCAAGAGTTATTGGATGTTGGGATTATTCACCTAAGCGTTTCACTATGGGGAGCTCCAGTTTTATTTATCAAGAAAAATTATAAAGAATTGAATAAGATCACAGTAAAGAATAAGTATCCGTTGCTAAGAATTGATGACTTATTTGACTAACTTAATGGAGCTTGTGTATTTTTAAAAATTGATTTAAGATTTAAATATCACCAGTTGAGAATTCAACCGGAAGATGTTTAAAAGAGTACATTTAGGACCAGATATAGTCATTATGAGTTTTTGATCATGCCATTTGGTCTTACAAATGCACCTACAACTTTTATAAATATGATGAATCAAGTGTTCAAGCCGTACTTAAATAAGTTCATGGTTGTGTTTATTGATGACATCCTAATCTACTCCAAGAATGATTAAGAGCATAAGCAGCATTTGCGGATGGCATTGAAGACATTTAGACAGGAGCAGTTATGTGCCAAGTTCAGTAAATGTGAATTTTGGCTTCGTAGTATGACTTTCTTAGGACATGTTATTTTTAAAAATGGCATCGAAATGGATTCGAAGAATGTTGAAACAATTGTGAACTATCACCAATCAATGCTAATGAAGGTCGTAGCTTTCTAGGTTTCGCTGGGTATTACAGGAAGTTTGTTGAAGAATTTTCAACTTTGTCAGTACCTTTAACTAGGCTAACTCAGAAACGAGTTAGGTTCAAATGGACTAATGCATATGAAAGAAGCTTCCAAGAACTGAAAAATAAGTTGACTACGGCACCGGTCTTAACATTGCCATCGAGTTCAGATGGTTATGTGATTTATAGTGATGCATCCAAAGAAGGTCTCGGGTGTGTGCTTATGCAGTATGATAAAGTGATTGCTTATGCTTCAAGGTAATTGAAACCCAATGAGTTAAACTACTCGACGCATGATTTGGAAGTAGCTGCAATGGTGCTTGCTCTGAAAATCTGGAGACATTATCTGTATGATGAGAAGTGTGATATATACATTGACCATCAAAGTTTCAAATACCCATTTATGTGGAAGGAGCTGAATAATAGGCAGTGGAGACGGATAGAGCTACTCAATGATTATGATCTCACCATTAATTATCACTCAGGGAAGGTAAACAAAGTGGTAGATGTTTTAAGTGGAGGCCTACTGTTGCATTAAATTCTATGTTGGCGAGACAAATAGATGGGTTGAGTTTGGAGGTAGTGGAGTCTACTAATGAAGTTTTAGGTGCTATGAATGTACAACCCATTTTGATAGACAGAGTGAAAGCAACTTAAGGGAATGATCCAAAGTTAGTCAGAATATAGGATAGAATGAGAGATTGAGAGATCACTGGTTACAAGACTTATGAGGACGATAGTGTTAGGTTTCAGGAACATTTATGTGTACTTGGTGATCCAGACTTAAGGTAGAAAATTCTTCGTGAAGCTCACAACTCCAAGTACTCTATTCATCTTGACAATGTTAAGATGTACTAGGATTTGAAACAAAAGTTCTGGTAGAGTAGAATGAAAAGATCAGTGGCAGAATTTGTGGCTAGATGCTTGGTTTGTCAACAAATCAAAACTAAACACCAGAGGTCGGGTGGTCTATTGAAGCCCCTAGAGATATTTGTTTGAAAGTGGGAACATATCACCATAGATTTTGTAGCAACATTACCCAGATCCAATCGTGAGAATGATTGCATATGGGTAATTATAAACTGCTTTAATAAATCAGCTCACTTTCTACCGATAAAGAATATGTCATTTTTTGAGAAGCTAGTCAAAATGTGTTCAGATTGTATTATTAGATTGCATAGAGTCCCTATAAGCATAGTATCTGATAGAAATCCGAGATTTGTGTCAAGATTTTGGAAGGCATATCAGCAAGCAATAGGGACTACAGTAAGGCTCAGCACAGCTTTTCATTCGCAAACTGATATGCAGTCTGAGAGAACTATTCAAACATTGAGGATATACTTAGAGCTTGTGCAATTAGGCCTGTCGATAGGTCAAATTCGAACCCAAACTCGACCCGAACTCGGTACTTTTTTTCGAGTCCGGGTCTAGGTAAAATTCCGTTTACCTGGACTCAAACTCGGACTCGTTTTTCCTTTAAAAATATGAGTCGGGTATGTAATATTATATTTCGACCCGAACCCGATCCGGACCCGTTTAATAAATAATAATTATAAATATATATTTTTATTTATTTATTTATTTACTCTACACCATTTTGCCATGTGACCATATTACTAAACCCTACTCCCATTTCTCCTCTCTATCATTCTGCTTTTGTTTTTCCCATTCCCCTCTATCATTTTGAGCTTTCATTCACTTCCTAAATCTCTTCCATCCATCTTCAATCTCTACTATTTTCCCTCTATCCACTCAATTCACTTAGTTCACTCAAGGGATTTATTACTTTTTTAAATCAATTACAGTTGAGTTTTCTTTGTTCTTCCAATTTGTAGTTCAACTTTTAATGTAGTTCAATTTTTTATGTATGATTATGCAAATTCATATTTTTGGAAAAAAAATTGAAAAGATCTCAATAATAAGCACACTAATCTTTATATGCGAATGAGTGCAAATTTTCTTGGATTTTCTTTGCAAAAAATGAAGTCAATTTCTCTAAATCATGTGATTTTTGCTACTGGTACCGCATTTCCAGTGAGCCATTCCTTGAGTACAATTCCTATAAGAAGGATTGTCACTGAACCATGGGATTTTTTTGCTGCATGTGATTTTTGCATAAAAAACTATTTTCTTTTCTATTAGAGTTAGTTATACTAGTATTTTTTAAACTAACAATTTTGGAAAATTAGGTGGTATAAACATTCGTTGATGAATTGAGTGTTTGTTCCACATGGTTGAAAATCACATTTTTCCATAACAGATGATTGCACAATTTCTGGTGTTGTGAGAAGTGTAAAGCCTCTTTTCATTACTTCTGAAACTACCCAATTTACGAGGTCCATTTCTAACATAACAGCTTCATTCTTTAGGTAATAGAATTTTGATTTGCTGACCTGCAAGAAATACATAAAATATGCACTAATCTAATGTACTGCAAAGTAATAAAGTCCAAACTTCATTTCCACGATGCAACTATGGAATGATTTGAAGAGATAGCAGCACAATAACCATTTATTATACTAGTATAACTAGTATAAAAATAAAGTTATACTAGTATTTTTTAAACTAACAATTTTGAAAAATTAGGTTTTATAAACATTCGTTGATGAACAGAGATTTGTCTTGTCCATTTGCATTTTCTAGTTTCAATATGTTTGGTGACTGCATAATCTATTTGCTCTTGCTCCAATAGACCATTAAAGTTTTGAAAAGAAATCTTTCCAAAACTTCATGTACTCGTTAAATGTCTTGGCTATTTATCTACCATAGCAGTTCATTGGTAGACTGATGTTTTGTTGTTCACGTTTCACTGTTAGCCCTATTTAGAGTCATCTATTACATGGTTAAATAATATTTGTGGAGTGGTATTTGTTTAGATGTTTGGACTAAGGCTACTGGCCAAGTCCAATAAATTGGGAAAAGTGAATACTTTTAAAAATTAAGAAGCTATTAGTGTCAAAATGTGCTTTGTATTTTTCATATGGATGCTATAATTTTTTTTGAACTAGTCACTTTATTCTAATTTGATCTCTCTCACCTCTTCTTCTTCCTTTGCTTGTCATGTAGCTGTTCTTTTTAGTTGTCCTTGGTTTATTAATAATTCATTTTTATTTGTTTGTTTATTTGTTGGATGTCATCTTTGCCTAGTCAGACAACAGGACCAACACCAAATAGTATAGCCGATGAAAATGAAGTTGCTATTTTGGATTCGGAGGATGAAGCTATGAATGAAGATGACTCAAGTAAGAAACCCAAGGAAAAAAAATTAAAATCTAAGGTATGATTTGATATGGATAGAGTTAGGACTCCCACTAGCTTTATTGCTATATGTAAACATTGCAAAAAAAAAAAAAAAAGGATGGGGATAGTTCACATGGGACATGCCACTTGAAAAAGCACATAGATAATTGCATTGCTAGAAGACATAGGAGTGGAGGGCAACAAGCATTTCAACTAGCCAAAAATGTTTTGGATGATAAAGTTAAGGTTGAAACTTTCAAGTTTGATCAAGAGAGAAGCAGGATGGATTTGGCTAGGGCCATAATAAAACATAACTATCCCTGTAACATGGTCAAGCATGAGTATTTTGAGCTTTTTCTCAATAATTTGCAGTCAAATTTTAAGCTGATTTCTCGAAATACAGTTAAGGCAGATGTCATTTGTGTTTATAAAGAAGTGAAAGAAAAATTGTACAAGTATTTGGATGATTTTGATGGTCAGGTAAGTGTTACTACTGATATTTGGACATCTGATCACCAAAACTATGTCTATGCAAGTTTGACAGCTCATTTTATCAATGAACATTAGAATTTGAAAAAGAAACTTTTTGCTTTTAAATCTATTTCATATCCTCATGATGGTGAAACATCGTTTAGATTTATTTTGAATATTATCTTAGAATAGAACATTGACAAGAAGTTGTCCTCTATTGTTGTTGATAATGCATCTTCAAATGATTCAATGGTTAAACATTTGAAATCATGATTCTTGGATAAGTCATTGCTTAATTTGGGAGGTGAACTGTTTCATGTTAGACGTAGTGCACATATTCTTAATTTCATTGTGCAAGATAGATTAGCTATCGTTGGGATTTTGTTTCATAAGATCCGAGAGACTTTAAAATACTTGAAAAGGTCTCTTTCTGCTTATCAAAAATTTGAGAATGCAATTAACCAATGTAAGCTGAAAAATAAGAAAAAGGTAGGTATGGATGTATCGAATAGGTGGAATTCTACTTTCTTGATGCTTGAGACTGCTTTGCCTTTAAAGGAAGTTTTTTTCCGTTTTGAACAAATGGACAGAAATTACAAGCTAAATCCTTCAGAAAGTAATTGGAAAGTGGCTAGTGTTGTTCATGGTTGTTTGAAAAAAATTTATGAAGCCACATGTCATTTTAGTGGTTCTAATTTTCCCACAGCAAATATTTTTTTTCCTGATATATGTGATTTTTGACTTAAGTTGAGGCAATGGAAACTTAGTGAGCATGATTTTATTAGAGAAATGGCTAGTCTAATGAGAGCAAAATTTGAGAAATATTGGAATGAATGTTGTTTGGTGTTGGCTATTGCTATGGTGTTTGATCCTAGATTTAAGTTGGCTTCGATAGAGTATTATTATAATGCTCTTTAAGGAGAAAATTGTCAAAGATATGTGGACAGGGTTCGTAATGCTATTGCTGATTTATTTGTTGAATATGGAGGTGATCTTGCACCTCCTTTGAGTTATGTTGGAGAGGGGACTTCTAGTAACAAAAATAAGGATGTAGAAGAAAATGATGATAACTTGTCTAATTTTGACAAATGGTATAAGCAGTCTTGTTCTTCCACTATTCTTGCCTACCAAAAATCTGGATTGCATTCTTGTTTGGACGAGCTTGTGTTTCCAAGAAAAGAGGATTTTGACATATAAGGTTGGTAGAAGGCGAATAGTGTAAAATTTCCTATTCTTAGTAAGATGGCTTGTGACATTCTTGCAATTCCAACTACTACTGTGGCATCGAAATCTGCATTCAGCATTGGAGGCAGGATACTTGATGAGTCCCGTTCTTGTTTGCTTCCTGAAGTGGTTGCAAGCTTTGATAACAACTGGTGATTGGTTAGAGTTGAAAAAAAAAAGAAAGTAAGTTCTTGGTATTTAAGTTTGTATAATCTGATTTTTTTTGCCTTTTATGCTTTTTTGTCTTTAAATCCATGTTAGAAATTTGTAGAGTTTAGGGAGATTAATCTGATTCTTTCTTTGTGTTTTCTTAGAGTTTATTGAAGAAGGTTTGACCGATTCTTCTAAAGTTCCTAAGTTAGGATGATGATGAAGATGTACTTTGAGAGTTTCAAGCAATAAGGTAAGAGTTTATACAACTTTTCCTATTTAGATTTTGTGCATTAGAAATTAGTTTACAAATGTCTTTTCTTGTTTTTGTTGTAGAAATTTGTGAAAGTTGACAGTTGTGAAGGGTGTTAAAACATATAAGACATTGGAATCAAAATACTTGAATGATGTATTTGCATTTTTAATATTTGATTGGACCATTTGAAAGTTGTAATTTGTTCTTGAATTAAAAGCTGTGGTTGGAATCTTGAGACATTCAATGTGTTGCTAAAAGTTGTGGTTTTAATCTTGAGAATTCCTTTGGTAGTAGGTATTAATATATGCTGTATTTTTAGTTCATTATCTAGGGTGTGAACATTGTATGATTGTTCTTTACTTTTTTAATGTTATTTCTGCTAGAATTTTGGAATTCTTTTACTAGTTGTAATGGCTAAGCATGTTTCCTTTATGTTGTTTGAATAGATCCAGGTTGTTGTGTAAGTTGATCTTGTTTTTATTACTTTGCAGCATGCACATTAACTGGTTGAGCTCATTCTCTGTATAATTTTGGGCTGGTTGGAAGTGTTTGTGGTCAAACCTTGTCTAGTTGTGTGTTTTTTCAATCCCAACATAAATCTATTTTGTTTACCGTCTTGAAGCCTTTACAGATTTGTTTTTGTGGTTGTGCGCATGCATTTTTTTTTTTAATGACAGCACATGCATGTTTGGAACCTTGAATTCTTCTACTTTTGGGACTTGAACCCGGACCTGTTCAGACCCGGTTCTGGAAAGCCAAATGTGAGACCTATTGGGTAACGGGTCCAGGTCCGGAACAATATCACTCTAACGGGTCCGAGTTCTGAATGCTCAATTCTCACCCGAACTCAGCTCGTTGACAAGCCTATGTGCAATCGACTTCAAGAGAAGTTGGGAGGATCACCTTACATGAATAGAGTTCTTATACTATAATAATTATCATAGCAGTATTGGGATACCACCATTTAGGGCCTTATATGGAAGGAAGTATAGATCACCACTTCATTGGGATGAGGTTGGAGAGAAAGTTATTATCGGCCTAAAATTTATCCAGTTGACTATGGATAAGATCTCACTTCTAGAGATAGATTAAGAGTGGCTCAAGATCAACAGAAAAATTAGGCTGATATGAGAAGAAGACTTTCGGAGTTTCAAGTTGGGAAAAAGGTATACCTCAAGATATTTCCTAGTAAGGGAGTAACAAGATTCGGAAAAGGAGGAAAGCTGAGTCTTAGATATGTGGGACAATTTGAGATATTGAAAAAAATAGGAGAATTGACATATCAGTTGGCACTACCACCAGAGTTGTCTCGAGTTCATAATGTATTTCATGTGTCATATCTTCGATGTTACATTTCTAATCCGAGTCATGTGTTGAGCTATGAGCCGTTAAAGATCATGCAGAATTGTCTTATGAGGAGAAACTCTTGAGGATTGTTGACCACAATGATAAGGTTTTGAGGAGAAGAACCATTTCCTATGTAAAGGTGCAGTAGACTAACCACACCGTAAGAGAGGCAACTCGGGAACTGGAGGAAGAAATGCGCAAGAAATACCCATTCTTGTATGAGGTGCAATGTGAGTTAGTTTCGAGGACGAAACTTACTTTAAGGGGGGTGGAATGAAAAACCTATGTCCAATTATGGGTTTATGCACAATTTATGAAAAGTTAATTTGGGGCCATTATATAACTTTGGATAAGTTGATGGCTCAAATTAGCAATAGTAATAAAGATGATAAATAAAAAGTATTTATCTCTTTTTCTTTATTATACATAACAATGTTTCATTTCCTCTTTCTTTTTATCCCTAAATTGATTATCTGGTTCTTCCAAGGACAAGATTTGGAGATGGCTAAAGATTTTGTAGATCCAAGAACTAAAAGCCATTCCTTTGATTCCTGCAATGAGTAAGGTTAGATTTGGTTTAATTTTATAATTTTATTGTGCTTGTAATTAGGTTTGAAATAGTTAGATTGTAAGAATTTGAGATTTTGAGTTATTGAAATTTTATAAACCTAATTATTGTTTCAAAAAAATGCCATAACTTTTCGATTCAAATGGCATAGATTTGAAAGAAATTGGAGTAGATGTGTGGCTATTTGAACAGATGGTAATAAGCATTGCTGGACGAAACAAAAGTTGTTACCAAAGGAATAATTAAATAGTGATTTTGCTGCACATGCATTTGTTGTTGGCTCTATGATTGCTTCAGTAGAATAGAGAAAAAAATATCGTAGTCGTCAAAGTCATGGCCGTTGGGAAAAAATTGGAAGTCTTTGACTTCCCAAATCAGTTGGAAAGTTTGTGAACAAGGTGGGCTAGAAGAATGAAAAGAAATAAGCATATGCATAGTAGAATTTGAGAACAGGAAGGTTATTGTCGTTTATGTGCCTAATGAAACTATCAATCGATTGTGGGCTAAGGCAATGCACTAAGGCATTGTCTTTGTTGGTGTTTTAGAATTCACATATTATTGTTTGGTTATTTATGAATCTACTATTGATGATTTTAGTTGTTTTGGAATCTATCGAATAAAAACTTTGGGTCACAGTAGTTTCTAATATTTATTTGGGAGTTATTGAATTTTTTAATAATAGTTTTAAGACTTTTTTAATATTTTAGTAATTTAATTATTAAGCAAATTGTATTTTTTTTTGGCAAACCCCGTACACGGGGACTAGACCTTACCTCATAAAATTATTATAACTTTAAAAACTAAGAAAACTAAAAATCCCTAATATAAGACACTTGCTTATAATCTAACTTGATAATGCTTAATACTTCTTTTGGAATCTGATTATTATCACATATATATCGTGCTTGTTCTCCACTTGATAACTGAGCCAAAGCATTTGCCACACCATTGCCGTCTCTATAAATATGTGAGATTGTATAAGAAAGACCACCTAGTAGCTCCTTGATCTCCTTTATAGTCGACCTTAATCTCCATGGAATAGCGCCATTTCCTTGCACCATCTTAACCAATACCTAAAAATCCAATTCAATCTCTACTCTATGTAACTAGTGTTGAAGACATAGCTTAATACCTCCAAGTAAAGCCAAACCTTCTGCTTCTATGTTTGTCGCATCTCCAAAACCTATAGAAAAAGCTGAGATGACCATAACAAATGCACTCCTGATTACGCCACCCCATCCTGTAGGACCTGGATTGCCAATAGATGAGCCATCTACATTTAGTTTAACAAAATCGAAAGAAGAAAAATTCCAATAGACTAAAATGGGAGTTCTTCGTGTCTTCTTTTCCAGCAATACTCCCAACTAGAGTAGCTCCCTATCCTCAATGCATTGTTGGACAAAAAGTCTAACATATAATATCTGAATTATCATCTCTTGCGCCCAACCACATGTTGTCTTCCGTGAATAATCTATGTCCTCATACAAGGCCAAATTTCTTACTCTCCAGATTATCCAGTAGATGATAGATGGCAATATGATCACTAGCTAACCAGTAGTAGTTGTATACGATGCGTTAAACCACCACGTCTGTAGCCTGTGGATGATACCAGAACATGCACTAGGGATGCCAAAAAACTTCGAAAAAAAACCCCATATTGACATGGCAAATTGACATTTAGACATTGCATGATTCAATGTGTCCACATTATCACAATAAAGGCACTTCGATGGTAAGTTGAAACCCCAAATGATTTAAAATATCCAGGAAAGGTAGGAAAGTCATTCAAAAGTTTTCACATGAAAACATAAATTTTTTGAGGCAACCTTGCATTCTAAACAAGTTTTCTTGAATCCCAGAATAACTTGCTTATTCTTGATCAAATCCCAAGCAAAAGTTAAGGTAAAATTACCTGATGTAGTGAGGCTCTATATTGGCTCATTTTCCCACCCAAGCATTAGTATATGCTGCTGGAAAAGTCTACTTGACTAGCAAGCATACGTCTCCAGACTGAGCTACACAAACCCCTTCTACTTTGCTCCAATCAATCATATTTAACGTCATGAACACTGTCCATAATGAATCTTTCTTCAAGAACTTCTAGCACAACTTGCCTCCAAAGGTAGTCATCATATCACCTAGACTTCGCACTCCAAGCCCATCTTCTTTAGTTAGAAGACACAAATTTTCCATATGATCCAATGATGCTTGGGGCCAAAATTACTTTTCCCTCAGAAGAAATGAGCCAAAATACTTTTCAATTTCTTCAAAACTCTCTTTGGAGGATCTATAGCTGTGAGAACATGTAAAGGAATAGAAGACAACAGATGTTTTATTAAAATCAATCTACCTCCTTGAGATAGCAGTTTCTTCTTTTAACCTACCACTTTATTCATGAATTTTTCTATGAGAAACTGAAAGTGAGTCTCCCTCTTTTGACCCTTGTATAAATTACATCCCAAGTACATTATTAGAAAGGAGCTTGACTTGAACACAGTTCGTCTTTGTATCCAACTTACATGAGATGAGCTGCACCATTTTTAAGCAATAAAGAATCTCTTGGAATTATTAATTTTTTGAACTGAACCCTTCTGGTAAGCCTCAAAAAACTTAAACAAATTACCAATGCTGTGCTTATTTCTTTTAGTAAACACCATGATATCATTTGCAAAAGAAAAATATGTAATGACTAGACAACCGTGCTTTGTAACAAATGGATATATTGCTCCACTGTCAATGCATGCCTTCAATCCCCTACTTAAAGCCTCAGCTACAATAACAAATAATATGGGAGACATAAGATCACCCTGCTTGATCCCCTTGGAAGCTTGAAAAAAGCCAAAAGATTTTCCATTGATCAATATAGAGAACTAGCTTTGTGATAGGTAATCATGAACTAGGTTCACAAATCTATTACTAAAACCAAAATTTCAAAGTATGCAGCTGAGAAAGCTCCATGACACTCAATCAAAGGCCTTCATCATATCCAATTTAATCAAACAGTTACCTCCTCTTACCTTCCTATCAACTGATGCAATTAGCTCTTCTGCAAACAAAATATTGTCAGAGATACCTTGACCTCTAACGAAGGCAGATTGTTCTTGTGAGATAAGATGTGTAAGCATTGGTCGTAACCTATTTGACAAGATTCTTGAGAAAATTTTACTTACAAAGTTGCTTAGACTGATGGGACGAAAGTCTACAAAGGAAGTTGGATTAGGCTTTTTTGTAATCAATATAATCATAAAGCTGGTTATACTCTTCAACACTAGAACACCAATCATGAATTTCCTCACTGCCTGAAGCAAGTCTCCATCCACAGTATCCCAACAATGCTGAAAGAAAGCTCCCGTGAATCCATTAGGCCCCAAAGCGCTGTCCTTATCCAATTCAAACACAACAGATCGAAGTTCATCAAGAGTGACATCCCCCAATAAGTTAGTATTCTGCTCCAAAGAAACCAGTGTTGGAATCATCTCTAGTAGTCTATCCGAATCCTCAACCATCTTTGCAGTTAACAGCTTCTGAAAGAAAGAGATAGCCTCACTTCCAATCATATCCTCATCTTCAATGCACTCCCCTTCATCGTTTTTAATTTTGGTAATGGCGAACTTCCTTCTTTTTTGTTGCACCATTGCATGAAAAAATTTTGTATTGCAATCCCCTTCTTGTAGCCACGTTATTTTTGCCTTTTGTCTCCAATATTTCTCTTCATTTTTAAGGGCCAAAAGTAATTGAGCTTGTGCTTGTTGAAGTTCCATTCTGCATCCTCCGTTTGTGACAGAGTGTAGCAGACTTCCTTCTGCTGTACCAGATCCTCCGCTTTTTTTAGAGATTGAAAAATGTCAGCAAAGTGTTTTTTGTTTCATTATCTAAGATAGCTTCGCAGCCTCTTTAACTTCTGTGATAGAGCGACCATTCCATATCGATACCCAGGCAAATGCCAATTCTATTTCACCACTTCCAAAAAGCTGACATGAGACAGCCACATGTTCTAAAACTTAAAACTCCTTGGTCCTGCTTTTACCAGCTGATGTTGCAATAATAATGGAGAATGATCTGATGTAGCCTTGTTAAGATGCTTAACCACAGACTGGGGATATCCATCTAACCATTGTTGGTTGACAAGCATTCTATCCAAATGCTTCCATACTCGCGAACACCCTCGAAAGCCTGACCATGTGTAAATACTACCAGTAAATGGCAATTCTAGGAGACCATCATCTGAGGTCATTTGATTAAAGTTTGCCATAGCACCAAGATCCTAAGATGACGAGCCAATGTATTCCTCTTGAGAAGCTATGACATTGAAATCACCCCCAACCATCCAAGACCTATGTCGAATGTTGCTTGCTATGCCTTTAAGATCAAACCATAAAGTACTTCTTTCTAACCAAGAACATTTAGCATATATAAACGTTATCTCCAAACATGTACCCATGAATCATGAGTGACCATAACATGCAATAACTGTTCAACATTATGAAGCACATTTAGGTGGTATCCATCCTTCCAAAGAACCCAAATCTTATTAGAGATATTAAATAAAAACCAAGCAAAACCTAACTTAATACTCAGTTTCTCTATATTTACAGTAGCTGCCACATGCTTAAGTAAAGTTAAAATCGAAATGCCATGTAACTTAATTAAGAACTACAAATGACGGGTAGAAGGCTTACCCATCGCTCCTCGTATATTCCATACTAGGATGTTATTCATTAAAAAACCCCAGAGAATGGCTACTTAAAGCCTTCACGGTCTATCTGGTGAGCATGTGTCTAGGAAGCTGAATTTGATTCCTTCTCTTTTGAGTTCGCTTGGAGTAAACAGTAATGAAGCCTTCATCTTCATCATTATGTGTTTTATGGTTAAACCTTAATAGATTGCCATGAAAGCTATCACTGGAATCCCTAAAAGAAGGAATTAGTTTCTCCCTGGGTTGGTCAATCTTAGGTCGCTCATAATTTGAATAAGAACCAGTTTGATCTGTCATCTTATTCTCTACATGTGCTTTCAACTTTGAATCATCACATATTGTACCTAACCTGCTTATCTCCAAGTTCAAAATGTCTGTGCCTCTTTTCAATATATCCTCTGATTCATGAACCTCTTCTTCTGAACCTTCAGCTTGCTTACACTGATTGAGCTTCTGCTCTAGCTGCCAACTGCCTACATCAAGTATATTCTGCTACAATAACAACTCATTTTTTTCTTCTTCATTATTTATAACAACCTTATGTGCATGTTTCACGATGTCACCCTTAGGAATATACACAGCATGATTGTTCTTCTCACGAACATTCTCCATTGTAGTGCTGCTTCTGCAATTTTTGAGTGCATGGCCTTGCTTACAACATATCGAACAAAAATCAGGCATCTGATCGTAAGAAACCTTCTGCCAAAACCCTTCTAGTCCAACACCTTTCCATATTCTATTAGGATGATCTTTGGACAAGTTCAAATCCACACAAACTCTAGCAACATGTGGTCTGGAAAGATTAGTCGTAGCCAAATCAACTTTAAGAGGTGAACCAATGGTACTAGCGATAGAAAATAAAGTAGCCTTGTCAAAAAAATGGATTGGAAGATATTCAAAGGAAACCCATACAGGGGCATGGGCTGATTCAGCAGTCAGAACAAAGTTTTTCATCCACTTAAACACTCTCATTTGAAAATCTAAAATTAGCCACATCCCTTTCAACCAACATCTCAAATAATCGTCTTCTGAAACAAATATGATAAGACTATGTTTGTGATCCATTAAATCAATCTAAAAATTAGCAGCCAAGCCAATGGTCTGGAAGGATTTTCTGATTGTCTCCAAGTTCGGTCGCCCATGAGAGAACTTTCCTACTAGAGCATACTTAAACGGGGTTGCCATTTTTGCAATATCTTCAACCGAAAACATCACAATAGGCTCCCCCTTAAATTGCGAGACAGGCTTAATCTTGCATGGAGATGGCACATCCAATTGAAGCACTTCAGCAAAGGACCTATTTAGTCCTCCATTGGCCGGCTAAGAGTTAGCCATGGAGGCTGCTACAGAATTTTAAAATTTGAAAAAATTGATTGGTTAAATTGTTGAGACAATTAGGGAAGAAGAAGAATAAGAGACAAAAGAGTTAGTTAAAAAGTTTAATTTTCTCAGATTAAAATTATATGAGATAGTTCGATTGGTATTGGACTTTACATTAAGCAGTTCCTACATTTTCTCATGTTTAAAAAAAAAAATCTATTGTTTGTATATATTTGCTCCTTTTATGAATATTTTTGTAATATGAAACTCGGAATGGACATGTGATATGTTCGTAAATTTTTTGTATAATGTGGCAACTTGACTACTTATATATACATGCATGTATTTGTGCGATGTGTGAACGTTTGATATGGGTTTTGATTATTCTTTGCAGTTAGTTCTCCTTTACCTCCCAACGGTGAGTAGTCAGGATATGTATGTACGCTTTATGACCCTCTTAACTGAGGAAAAGTTAAACTAGATATCTAGTACCATTAGTTCCTGCATTGAAAAATTTGAGCCTACCTATGTATAATCATGTATGTACTGATTATGTCCTGTTTGATATGTCGTGATTTTAATATGTATTATGTATTAATATTTTTTGTGATTAAGGATAGTGTATGATTGAATGAATGCATGTACTATATGTATATATATATGTAACTGTTCAAACTAATAAGAAAGGACTAGAATTACTTACTGAGCATATGGGTTGCTCACTATGTTTATACCTTTTGTTTTTGTAGGTATCTATAGTTCGGGGTAGATAAGTGGGGCATTTGGCTTATCAATAGAGGAATTTACTTTATTTGAGGATTACTTAGTTGGCAGGCCAATGACAATATTTTTTTTTTTATGTCTTGTGTTTTTATTTTACCTAAGAGAATTTGACTACTTTGATGGATGTTAAATTTTATCACTGGAAGGTTGTTTGTAAGTATTTTTAAAATTTATGTTATTTATGATTTAGAATTGTTTTGAGTACTTTTACGGCCTTACATATTGGATGAATTTAATACGTGGCGTGTTATACCGGAGCACGGGGTGTGATAGTATATATATGTATGTGTGTGTGTGTGTGTGTGTTTAGACACATGTATATTTTCGAGTAGCTCCCTCATCATTTATTGCTCAAAATTGAGATTGTTTAACACATGAGATACTCGAGCTCGAGCTAAACATTGGACCGAGCAGCTCAGTTTGCTGACACCTTTAGGGTAATTCACCAAAAGTGAAGATGGAGATAAAAAGTTTCTGTCCAACCTTGCAAGCACGTCTTTTTTTTTTTCTTTTCTCTCTCATGAAAATGCTAACTTCTAACTGCTTCTTGTGTATATTCACTTGGCCAAACTCTAGTAGAGTAGTATATATATCCCTCTAGTAATGCTATGGTGACAAACTCACCACAACCACCAACAAAAATGATAAGTTTTCATACCAAAAATAAGTTTTTATAACAACTCACCAATTTTATTTTTCATTTTCTATCTTGCTACAAAATCCATTTTGGTTTTATGGTAGTTGTAGTTAACTGCCGATTCCTAGTACTATTTTACTAGTAGTAAAAGACTTCCACCCCTCGTGCAGGAATATGGACTTATACTGTTGCTGTGATTTTTTTAAGCCATCATCTTCTATAATACCAATCTCTCGGCTTTCAAATATATGAATTAATCTTGATATACCCATCATTTTTCTTATTGGAAATTTACTTCCCTTAAATCCACTTTTTTTTTTTTTTTTTTTGGTTCTTTGGCTAGTAATCAACAACCTTCACATGCAAAGTATCTATAGTCTGTTTGGTTTATGAACGAGATGAGATGGAAAGCCTTATCTTTAGATTATAAATCCTGAGATGATTCATATTCAAACTAATAGTCCCAATTATTTAGTGATTGGTTTATATCAAATTTGATGGGTACATTAAGAAATAATGTCACTGTGTTTTGTTGGAAATTGAATTTCGATTTGACTATTAAAATATCCAAAATATACAATATTATTTTTATTTAATAATAGTGATGGTGGTGGTGGTGTGTCATAGTGGTAGTAATAGTGCACAATAGTAGATGGTATTAGTAGTGTAAGTTAATAGATGATAGTCATGCACGATAGTAGTGATGGTGGTAGTGGTGTTGCCTCGTATTGATAGTGGTAGTGCTCAATGGTGCTAATGATGTACGGCAACTGTGGTGAATAGTGATGCTAGTGATGGTAGTACAATTTAGTGGTGATGGTAATGGTAGAGCATGGTGGTGGTGGTGATGGCAGTAAAGCGGTGACGGACGTAACAATACTGGCGGCGCACATGGTGGTAATAGGAGTAAATTAGTTCACAATTTTGTTATCCCATCTAAAAGTCATCCCTAGATGATTACTATCGCTTCTTCCATGGTATTATTTTATCCTATGTATAATAGTATAAGGGATGAATTTAGTTAAATAGGATCAATAATCCTGTATTTAAAAATAATCAAATATTGGATGACATGGATTAATAATTTAAACTTGTGTCATCCAATGTACCAAGCGCATTATTATGGTATCATAAATCAGTTCATTTGTTAGATTTTGTTTTTAAATATGTTTGTGATTACAATGTTTAAGCTTTCGTGATTAAAAATTTCTTTTTCTTTTTTTTTTTTTGAAATTTTCATTGTAAACTGGGACTTAAAATCTTAAATATAAGTGAATTTTACCAATAATACGACTACAAATTGGCTGTGTAGATTGATTAGAGAATAATTAGATTCTTTACACACTGGAATTTGATACTGAGTTTTAGCAAAATAATTCTACTCGAGTTTGACACATATGCACATAAAACATCTTTATGGTATTATGTCAATTTTGGTCCTTTTTTTTAATCTTTTTTGCCTTATTTGGGTTAGCAAAATTCAGATTTTCAGTTTTTACTTGAATTCTTGTTGCTAGCTTATGAGTATGAAATATATGAGATGAAAAACTAGACTTGCTCACATTTTAAGGTTGATATTATCTCTGGACAGGGGTACAATACAGTGTTGGGCATAGGGAGAACTCTAAATCTATTGTGGGAGAAAAATGCAGCCTTTAAATTCAAATTTCCAAGTCAATAGCCAAAATATGTCTCACAAAAGCATTTATCATTACTCTAGTTTCGCTTTAAGAATTTCCTATTATATTAATGGTGGTTGCGACTTCAAATTCAAAAAATATTTCTTGGTGATACTTGTTTGTGCTGTAGGAACTATTTTGGCACATCCTTTACATTTGTGTAGGTTGTTATTAGCTTGTCCTGATATAGATGAACAAGTCATTAACTTTTTTTCTTTCAATTTTGAGTTTGGACTTTGATTATGTGTATTTATGTCCATGAGATGATCAAATACTGGTCAATAGTGAAGGCCAAATTTCATTATCTTAAAATGAAGATTTGGTCTTTTTAACCACAATTCTCCCTTTTTCATGTATTCCTTTCCCTTATAAGGGCTTAAAAAAATAAATGGATATAGATTTGTATTCTTTATCTATGTTTCAGGGTCAGTTTCAATCTCATAATGATGCAATGTGTGATTCACTTTCCCTTGGGACATTCCTTTTCATTAATATATCTAATAAAAGAATACTCTAAATTGGATTATCCAATATATATTTGTTTTTCTATTTATTTTAATATAATTAGTTTATTGGTTGTTTCAGAGTTTCTTCATCAGTTAATTACATCTTTCTCAATGGTCAACCCCAAATCAATCATGATCTAACTATTATTAATGTTTTAAGCACTATTGTAAATAGGTTTTGGTAGTATAAATTTTTCAAGTTTGAGTTGCAATAAAAAATCATACGTTGATGTGAGTCCAGACTAACATGAGTAGGGACCCAATTCAGTGAATACATGTGTATTACTGTTGGAATGGTTCAAGCAAAATCTTGTTTCTAATATTTTTTTTTTGTATTGGTAATTAGTTAATTAATATAGTATGAAAATAGAATCATAAAAGCAAGGAGTTTTAGTATTTATATATGTATATGTATGTGTGTGGGTGTGTTTATATATATATATATATATATATATATATATATATATATATATATACTAGAAATGGGGCACGTGCTTCGCACGTTTAATAATTGTTTAATAAATGATATAATAAAAGGCCAAAAAAAAGATAGTAATTTTGGTTTTTTATTTTTTAAAGCTATGTCTAAATACTATGTGAGATTCAAGTTAGTTATGTCCTTAAAAACCAAATAAAGAATAACCACTATTATTAAAAACCTACATTTCAAGTATCACAATACTTCTAACTTTAGTTTATTAGTTTCACATTTATCTTTTCTTAAATTCATGTATTATTTTCTTATTTAAAAGAATTGGAATAGAACATATGAATATCCCTAATAACATTTGGCATAAAGTTAGTTTCTTTAAAATATCCTTGTGAAAGAAATTATGAAATTTTTTTTAAAAAAATTAAATTGTTATCATATAAAAGGTAACCTATTATTGTATAAATAATATGTAATTATGCTTGAAATCTCTAAAGTTTTGATAAGTTGACTAATAAATTTGCATATCTCTATTATATCTATAAAATATCAAATGAGACATTTAATATAGTTGTACAACAATTAATATTTCTAAATGACTTATTTTCAAAAAATTTTTGACACTTTTACTAGTTTTAAATTTGTCTATTATGATATCTATTTTAAACGAATCTAAGATGTATATAAGAATGATGATAACTTTGTCATATGAGTATATCAAATAAGTACAATTTACAAAGACACTTATAAGTCTAGTGATTCTAAGCTTTAAATAGTGAATTATTTCAAAAGTAGCACTTACTTGTTGCATACAAATACAATGCTACTATTGTGCAAAATTAAGTTATATCATTTGTTTTGATTGATTATGCAATAAAAGTGTACAATTATTTTTTGAACATGTCATTTGCAATCTTGTGATGACTTATCTTATTTAGTTAGGTAATTTTGTTTACTATTTTAATTCTATTTTTTCATAATTTTTATCCTTTATGCATAATTGGTAATCTTCTTCTTCCTCCTCTATACTTTACCCATAAAAAATTGTAAACCTAAACATTCTAAAATATATATATCATGTTTTATTTTCTTTACCAAAATAAACATAATTATATAATAAAACTCTCTAATGTATACCATGCACATGAAAATTAATATGATTTTGTTTTGTACTTTTTACATATATATTAAAAAACTAACAGTCCAATTCTTTCTTTCATATATTTCTTTTAATGATAGAGCTTATACCTGTATTGCCATGAATAATAAAATTTTTGTGATATGATATCTCTGAATGATACACTTCCAATATATTTATAATAAAGTCCATTTAAGTATATGAATTCCTTAAATTTGTCTCATTTTAATAATCTTAAGCAATTGATAGATAGATTTTATGGAATTCTAATTTAATAAATTAATATTATTGAATATTTGGCTTTTTCATGGACACTGACCTAACCAATCACTCAGTAGAATCAATTAATATTAGTCATCAAACTCAAAAATCATGTAATAAATATAAATTTTCAGTGTCAATTAAAATATCATATATTATGAGAATGATGAATTTTTAAATTTGTTATTAACTATAGCCTCAAAAGACTTGCAAAATCTTACATTTTATATCTAGTGTAAAAATTAATTGCATTTGGAGGTATTGAACTTCTTACCTCCATTTTCCGTCAGTTTGGTTTTTCTTTGTTCCTCTCCCTACTATAAGAGTCCAAGAAATAAGATATGGCTTGATTTTATGCTTATATGAAATTTTAAAACTACAAAAATATTTTTTGTTTATAATGCATATACTCATATTTATAGTACTCTTATATTTAGAAACTTCTTTTAATTAACTTCACTTTTTGAATAAGTAATGCTTGAGAGCTTACTTAAACCCAGCTCCCTAGTGCATTCGTTAGCTAAACTTATATATTTTTCTTTGGTCAAATTGTTTTGTAATCAGTTAATTACTTTGTATATTATCAAAATATAATTATTTTAATATTAATAAGAGTTTGAACACTAATTAAATTTCAAATTAAAAAGTGATAAATATTTGTCCACACATTCAAAATCTCAGGCTGTATTAAAGAAAAAAATCATATATTTTTACATAAAGAAGTTTTAATGATTAAAGATGTCATGCAACCTTAGTATGCATGGTGACCTTTTTGCAAGAATGAGGTTTACATTTTTAAAATTTCAATTCTTGTTAACTATTTATCATGGAAGTAGATTCTTAGAATTTAGTTCCAAGCCTTTGAAACCTTGGCTTAGTTAATTTTTCATAATACTTTTAGGTTTTAAAGTAATTTTCTAGGGCACTTTATGTTTAGGTTTCTAAGATTATTTTTTATGTTAATGCAATAATGTGATTACAAAATAGCAAAATAAGGAAATTTCTCAAATAGTAAATATTGTAATCAAATAATTCACCTAAGTTCTAAATCTAACCATTCTAGGCACATCTTCTATATTCAATTTAGGTATTGTCTAGGTTTTTAAAATCAAGATTATTTAAAAAAAAAAACTTTCTTGCCTCTTGGTCTATAGTATATGTTATTTCACTATTTTTGTAAAGTAGTATAATAATAGTTAATTTTTGTATAGAATTTAATATGTTAAGTTATTTTTTAATTTCTATACAGAAATCATAGTAAAAAAGGCAACAAAGTAACAGTGTTAAATAAATTCAAGATACAATAGTGTAAATTATTTTTTATATATTTAGTTTAAGTTAGGATTTAAAAAATGAGATTGAAATTTTATATTTCTCTGAAAATGATTTCTTTTTTATAAACTCATGTTGCTCAGTGCATGATAGAGTAATTTTATTTTTAATTTTATGATTTTAAATTTAATTTCCTAACTGCTACATCTTGTAAATTTAAATTTTAATGATATTCAAAAGTTCATAATTTTGATTAACTAATTTTGTATTATGATTTTCAAGTTAGTGTAGTGAATTAAACATAATATTTTTTATTTTCCCTCCTACTATGCTATATACTTTCGTGACATTTTAAAGTAAAGTAATAGAACATGCATTTTAATAATATGTGAGCTAATTAGATCAAGCTGATAATTTAATTGAATGTATTATGTAATGTCTAAGAATAATTTTTGAATAAAAAATTTAAAATTAAAATATTATTTTTATTTTAATATGAAAGATAAATTAAACAGGTTCACCTAATTAAGAAATTATCCACTGAATTGAAAAGAAAAATAAAGGTGTAGTTATCTCTATCGAATTTTATACTCACCATATGTAGCTTGTATTCTTTTTAATTTGTGCACAAAACGCTGTGTCAAGTTTAGTCATTTATATGTAAATAATGATTGAGATAACCATAAAAATAACTTCACACAAAAAAAAAAAAAAAAAGAAGAAGAAGAAAGATTTCCACATTCTAACCGACTGCATACCTGGTTGGCTTCTACTATTATAACTTTTAAAAATTCTGAATCAGCCACGGTATCATTATTATTAAATATAATATTCTTTTAGACAATGTAAAGTTTTATTATTACAGTAATGATATTTAAATTGATGCAAAATAGGTAGTTTTCCAATTTTACATTAAATTCCTTTCTAATTTTATTCGTGAGGAGGACTTTTATTTCTTTTCTATATATTTTGTGCATTTTTTGGTTTTTTGTTAATTTAAAACTAAACTAAATTTATTGTAAAAGACTGAAAAACTTATTGAATGAATGTCGAGTTTCATTAGAACCTTATTAATCTAAATCTTCATGTTTCGTAAATGTCCATTCTTAATGTGATTAGACTTAAAAAGTAAGGGCCTTCCTTAAAAAAAATTAAATACTAAAAAACCAATAACACTTAGAATTAAATCAAAATTTTCAATTAAAATTAAATTTAAAATATAAAATTATAAATATTTACACATTGATTTCCCTTTCTGTGTTTTGATTATTTATTTATTTATTTTTGCTAAACGACTGTTTTGTTTTAATTTTGTTATAGATTTTGAAATTTTAATTTATATACAGATTAATTGAAAATATTAAAGGGGAAAATATAATTTTTTATACTAATAGATAAGTATATATTTTTGTAGGATCTGTTTTAAATTTGTACTTATAAAAGGTTTGCAATACTTTTAAAGAGGTTGATTTTGATTAGGATTTAATTAATCCATTTTTTGTAGTTCCACTAATATCCTGCCTTTTTATTGTGACTATAACTTAAAAAATAAGGGTATTTTAAGAAATACATTAATTGTTAAATCACTTAAGGTCCTAAAGGGGAAAATATAATTTTTTATACTAATAGATAAGTATATATTTTTGTAGGATCTATTTTAAATTTGTACTTATAAAAGGTTTGCAATACTTTTAAAGAGGTTGAGTTTGATTAGGATTTAATTAATTCATTTTTTTTAGTTCCACTAATATCCGTCCTTTTTAATGTGACTATAACTTAAAAAATAAGTCTATTTTAGGAAATAGATTAATTGTTAAATCACTTAAGGTCCTACATGCTTTTATTTATATATAATAATATAATATAATATAATAATATAATATTATATATATATATATATATAGATATAGATATAGATATAGATATATATATATATATATTACAGTAATGATATTTAAATTGATGCAAAATAGGTAGTTTTCCAATTTTACATTAAATTCCTTTCTAATTTTATTCGTGAGGAGGACTTTTATTTCTTTTCTATATATTTTGTGCATTTTTTGGTTTTTTATTAATTTAAAACTAAACTAAATTTATTGTAAAAGACTGAAAAACTTATTGAATGAATGTCGAGTTTCATTATAACCTTATTAATCTAAATCTTCATGTTTCTTAAATGTCCATTCTTAATGTGATTAGACTTAAAAAGTAAGGGCCTTCCTTAAAAAAAATTAAATACTAAAAAACCAATAACACTTAGAATTAAATCAAAATTTGCAATTAAAATTAAATTTAAAATATAAAATTATAAATATTTACACATTGATTTCCCTTTCTGTGTTTTGATTATTTATTTATTTATTTTTGCTAAACGACTTTTTTGTTTTAATTTTGTTATAGATTTTGAAATTTAAATTTATATACAAATTAATTGAAAATATTAAAGGGGAAAATATAATTTTTTATACTAATAGATAAGTATATATTTTTGTAGGATCTGTTTTAAATTTGTACTTATAAAAGGTTTGCAATACTTTTAAAGAGGTTGATTTTGATTAGGATTTAATTAATCTATTTTTTGTAGTTCCACTAATATCCTGCCTTTTTATTGTGACTATAACTTAAAAAATAAGAGTATTTTAGGAAATACATTAATTGTTAAATCACTTAAGATCCTAAAGGGGAAAATATAATTTTTTATACTAATAGATAAGTATATATTTTTGTAAGATCTATTTTAAATTTGTACTTATAAAAGGTTTGCAATACTTTTAAAGAGGTTGAGTTTGATTAGGATTTAATTAATTCACTTTTTTTAGTTCCACTAATATCCGTCCTCTTTAATGTGACTATAACTTAAAAAATAAGGGTATTCTAGGAAATATATTAATTGTTAAATCACTTAAGGTCCTACATGCTTTTATTTATATATATATATAATAATAATATAATATAATATAATAATATAATATATATTATATATATATATATATATATATATAGATATAGATATATATATATATATTTCGAAAAATGAATTCTTCAAAATTTTTACCATGTTTTATGTACTTAAATACAATCAACATGTTAAATTTTACTTCTACAATTTTTAGACATCACGCTCTTTCTTTTGATTGAGACTAATGTTGTCGAATGTTTGTCAATATCTTGACTAGACTCAATTTTTCGGACTCAAATATAGTTTGGCCTAATTTAAATACCGAAGCAAATCTTGGGTTGACTTTGTTGGTTGGTTTGCTTTTTAATTTGGTGGAGAAGGCAAAGGTGCTTCTCCTCACTTATTTTAAAATTGAGTTAGTACTTATTTGGCCCTCTAAAAAAATGTGCTTTATTAATTTTAAAAGATATTTAGAAACTTTATTCTTAAATTCCCATTTGATTATTTCACCAGAAGTGAAGACGGGTTGTCAGAGGAGGAGTTATAGTGGGGGGGTTGATTGAGTAATGGCAGGATACAGAGCTGAAGATGACTATGACTACCTTTTTAAGGTGGTTTTGATTGGGGATTCAGGTGTTGGCAAGTCCAACTTGCTTTCAAGGTTCACCAGAAATGAGTTCAGCCTTGAGTCCAAGTCTACAATTGGCGTTGAGTTTGCTACTAGAAGCTTGAATGTAGATAATAAAGTCATCAAGGCTCAGATTTGGGACACTGCTGGCCAAGAAAGGTAACATTTTTCTTCCATATCTCGACTTTTTGTGATCTGGGTTTTTCGTAGATTGCTCAAAACTGTTAGTGTCTCTGTACTTCTTGTTTTGGGTGGGGAACATTTGGGTTTGTGCTTATTAGTGTTCTCCAGAGTTTGTGCCGTGAGATTTGGGACAATGCTTGTCAAGAGAGGTGAATAATGTTTGTCCAGAAGTTGGTAATTGTGAATTTAAGTTTAAATAATTGTTTGTGAAATTGAGATTTCTTACTAGGATATTTTTGGCTAAAATATAGCGATGGACAGGCGCAGATTAAAAAACTTTAGATCTGAAGAATATGTGACAATGTTGTTCTAATATTTGATTTTGATCTGAGAATGGTGGTGATCTAGTATAATATGCTGGTATGTTACCTTTGAGATCCACTCTGCGAGTGGATAATAATGATGATAGATCTTGCTTAGATTTGTTGCATGAGTCCACAGATCTTAGTGTCCTGCTTGCTACTGGCATTGCTTGTTTGTGTTACTTCTGTGTGGTATTTGCTCAATTTCAAAGGGGAGAGGAGTGGAAACGATAATAGGATGTTGAGAAATTTGTCCTTGGATTGCAGTCTGTTTGTCTGTTATGCTACTTATACTGAGGGGAGTGGTGGAGTTTCTAGCCAAAGTTGTGTAGTTGTGCTGTTGTATGACATGTTCTGTTTGGCTAAAGATCAGATATCAGTGCCGAAAGGAAGTTTGGTTGGCTTGCATGTCCACACACACACACACACACACACACACAGAGTAACTTCTATGCAATATTTAGGTCTTGAGAAGTGGCATGTGGTATCATTAGTATGACTTTGTGGGGAATGAGGGAGTTTGTTTGTGGAGTTCGGAGGCCATATTTCGAATTGAACAATAAACAATTACTTGTGATGGTGCATTGATGTTAGTTTGCTTATATCATTATTGTGGTGAAATAAGGCCTTTTTATTTTTTTCAATTGTTTCCACAGCCCTATGCTTGTCCCTTAACAGTTCAATGACGCAAACAATTTTTGATGTGCAACAGACCATATTCCACAACATTTGTGCCCATCAAAGAATTATTAACTTTTAAATATAGGTGCATGTTTCTTGCCATAGTGCAAGTAATGTCTCCTTGTGCATCCATTCCTTGCATTCAGCGTTTGTAATTGTCTGCAATTTTGTGCTGTTACGTTTTTTTTTTCTGTAGTGGAATCCATTTATTTGCATTTAGTACAAAACAGTTGAATAGCAGAAGTATAGCTTAATTTTACTGATATCTGAATGTTGCATGTGTGCTTTTGACCAGTAGTAGGTATTGAAGAAAAATGAATGTGATAAGCATTGGATTTGGGATATTTTGGATAGAATGATCTGAATTTAGTGACAGCTAAAGAGGCATCTGGAATTTACGTAACCATTCATATGTTTATCATTATGTTATTATTATTGCTTAATAACTGGAAAATTCTAGCAGTCAAGCTGGTTTAATTTTCTTTACTTTGGGTAATAGCACCAAACATTAGACTCTTGCTCTTGCTTTTTTTTTTTTTTTTTTTCTGGTAAAGACTTTGAAGGAAAATATGGTAAACATGGAGGTGAATTTTGATTAGATACAAACAGTGGATCTATTTTAAAAGTTTTTCATATCTGAATGTTTTTGTTTTTCATAAGGAGTTTCATTTTTAAAAGTTGAGACGAATTGGATGGATGTGGAGAGCAAGAACTGTAGATTACTCTTTGTTATTAATGTTGTTGGCTAAGAAATTTTGAGATGTTTAATAAATTTTGTACTTAAATGCATGCTTGTGGATTTCATTACTCAAATATTTTAGTGCATTAAGATTTCAACTTCAATTGGGAGCTTGTGTCACTTTTAAGGAACAGTAGCATTATCTTAATTGCTTCAATAATTTTGGCTATACTGTATTAACTATGGTTTCATTTGAATCTATTGTTACTTCTTGTATTGGTTAGTAGGCAAAGAACATGTAAAACCTGGCATGCTCTACCATATCAAAACTTCTCAAGTGACAAACTGCTGATATCTTTTTCATTTATGATAAGAGTGAATATCTTCATATGATAATAACCTTTTATGTTACCACATCTAATGTTCAGTGTAATGGGAATTTCATTGTTTCTCAATTTGACAATTGTGAGGGAAAGTGCACTCAGAGAATACGTTCTCACCATGATGACACCTAAATGATTTTTAATTGTTATATCTCAACTATCATGTAGGCTGTTAATTATCAAGGAATGCCTAATTGAAGCTGGAGAAAAATTATAGAAATCTTTAACTTTAGATTTTCTTGAACTCTTTGTTAATTGCATTACGTCCTCCGAGGTACTCCTACATCGTACCATGAAAGAGAGAAGTCCAAATACATCAGTATTAAAATAGCTATACTTATAGAGACAAAATGGTGGCTGGCAAAATGAATACATAGACAATAAAATTGAATTTGACTGGGTAGGATATATTTGCGACAAATACTTCAACTTATGAACCTATTTATTAAGTTGATGTATTGGTAATTCAAGAGAAAACCCATTAAGGTATTTTGTGCCTTTATTGCATATCCTAGAAAGATCACCTTAAAAGAAAGCAATAGACTACATCTGTAGATGATACAACTAAAGCAAGTAAATGAACAATGTTATTATGTACAGCTGTTAATGAAGGAAGCGGCAACTCATGGAATAGGGCAGAACTAACCATGAATAAATATAATGAGACATTACTCTTGTTGAGCCTAAACAATTCTGAGAGAACCCTAAGAAAATTTTTAAGCCCTATGGTTTAAACAATTATAACAGAACCCTGAGAAAATTTATAGGTCCCTGTACTATGGTGTTAAAATATGCATATGCTTGTCTGCTTCTTTTAACCTTGCAAGTTACTGCAATTGAATGTCAAAAAGCTAATGATGCTTGGGATAATCTTAGCCTATTACAGATTTAATTGCAAGGTTACATGACTATATCTTTGGATGGTACAACTGGAGGACTAAATGAGCAATGTTTTTAAAGACCACTGTTAATGAAGGAAGTGGCAACTTATGGATGAGGGAAGAACTAGCCCTGAATAACTAGAAGAGAACACTAATAAAATTTATAGGTTGAATTTATATATCCCTGTCCTATGGTGTTGAAATGTGCATATGCTTGGCTGCTTCTTGTAAATTGCAAGTAATCTGACTTGAACGTCAAAAGGCTAATGATGCTTGGGATAATCTTGGCCTGTTACAAAATTTAAGTGCCAGTATACTGAGTAACGAGTTCTTTTTTTTTCTCCTTTTTAGGCAATAGTAATTAGGCTTTAGTACAGTTCTTACAGTGTAATGCTTGTCTAATGTTGGGTTAAGGGGGCTAAAGTATTTAAATTGGCTGTGGTGAAAGGCAGTAATTATCACATGGATAAGTAATCTATTCCTACTTTCTTGATGAGTGGAAAATTCATGAGCGGGGTGGCTTTTGTTTGTACTTTCTTTGATATTTGAAAAGTATTTTCATTTTGATTTAAATTACTTTCTTGTTCTAAGAAACCATCAAATATTCTTTTATTTGAAATGCTTGTCATTTTTCATCATGACTGTTCGAAATCAACTGATTTATTTCAGACTCAGGTTTATATTCTTTTTACCGCTTATATATGCTACTGAGGTCTGCAATACCTTCCATTGTCAAACTTCTTTTTTGGTCAAAGTTTATAGTCAATATTGATTTCATTACTTTGGTTATAATTTTGATTGATTGTTATAACTTCCAATCTCTAGGTATCGGGCCATCACCAGTGCCTATTACCGAGGTGCTGTCGGTGCCTTGCTTGTGTATGACGTGACTCGGCATTCAACTTTCGAGAGTGTTGAAAAGTGGCTGAGGGAATTGAGAGATCACACAGATCCCAATATTGTTGTCATGCTTGTTGGCAACAAGTCTGATCTCCGACACCTTGTGGCAGTCTCAACTGAGGATGGAAAGTCTTTTGCAGAAAGGGAATCACTATACTTCATGGAAACTTCTGCTCTTGAAGCTACCAATGTGGACAATGCATTTGCAGAGGTTCTTACCCAGATTTATCATATAGTGAGCAAGAAGGCCATGGAGGCTGGCGAGAATGGAACTAATGCAACTGTTCCTTCAAAGGGAGAGAAAATTGATGTTGGCAAGGATGTATCCGCTATGAAGAAAGTTGGCTGCTGTTCAACATAGTTTTTAACCAAGTTGAATTGCAGGAATTTGGGGTGGTTATTTAACTTGCTGGATGTGTTTGTCTACACCATACTTGTAGTGAAATTAAAGTATTGCCTTACAGAGAGTTGAAAATTGTCTCTCTTATTGAAAAAAAAAATAAAATTGAGCAGGACTACCATTACTTCAAAACAAGCAGAATTTGATTAGAAAAGAAACGTTGGCCCGGTCGTTTTATTGTAATTCATTGATGGTAAACTCTCAGGATTGTCACTTAACATGCCTATTTGTAACTTATCTTCAAATTTTCTTGTGCAAGCAAATCATCTGTTCTTCTCCATTTTGATATTTTGTGTAGGAAATGAGACATTTCTCTTGGTTTAGTGGATGCAGAACATGAAATTTGCGACTTCTTAGATAAACATATCGATATGCGTTACTAGATTTATGACATTTTGCTATGAGAAACATTTTAAAATCCTTTTTGTACATTTGACATACATATAAAACTACCCCTCTCTCTCTCTGCAGGTATAAAACTATTTTTAATTTTTTTTGTATGTATAAGATTATTTTTTATAATCTGACATGCATATAAATTGCATCATGTAAAAGTCAATCATCACAATTATGGCGGAAGAGTAACTTGACAAAATTATGGTAAATGATTACTGCGTCAAGTCAATAGATTGGTCAACTTGCGTTACATGTTCTCACTGTAAATATTTGCAGTTGGAATAACATGTTGGAAAGAAATTATTAAAATCTTACCTTACCACGAACATATAAACATCCAGTGTGCGCAATTGATGGTAATACAAAGGACACAAATTAGTGGACTAAATGGTAGAGTAGCAAAATGGCAAAAATGATAGCCTTCTTAAATTGCAATCATTTATTAGTACTCATCTACAGATTATAATAATTTAAACTTTTCTATCTAATGGATTGTGCTAGTTCAAATTTTGAAGGCAGTAAAATTGAATTTTAATCTTCGTATCGCCCTAGTTTTAACGGCTAGTGTAGGAAAAGAATATAATTTGTCAAAATATTAGTTTGTCATTTGTCAACGATATGATACCGTCACCTTATATACGATTAACAATCATACCACCATATGATACCGTCACCGTATATACCATTAACAATCATGCCACTTTGTTTAAGTATGAGGACAATGTTGTCTACGATAGTTAATAGCCAAAGAAGACATAGTATGACAAAGAAGACGTACTATACTTGTATGGTGAGATGTAATTGTATTAAAATACTGTGCAACAACGCCATGTAAAGTGTTCATAGATCAGGTACTCGGTTTGTGAGCCAAAATTTGATTTGAAACAGTTTTATCAGTTCAGAAAAATTGAAACTGTGAAACTGTCACGCCCTGGACCCGCAGGCCCAACGCGCGACCAGAGTCTGAGCAGCCAAGTCCAACTTTTGGGCTCCGTCCTTGCTAGCCCAAAATGGATATCCCAAGTTGGACTTGAGTGCTTAGACTCAACTTATACATTGATCTAAGTTACTTAACTTTTTCAATGTGGGATATGGTATTACATTCACCCCTCCTTATTAGGCTTTGCGTCCTCGCAAAGCCCAATCCATGCATGCGTGATCCGGACTGTCCACTTAGTTGCGGAGGACATGCATGCATACTTAGTTCCTCCACTTCCTTGCGTAGTCCAGCCCAATACCATAGGCCCAGTCTCACCCCGTGCAGAGACCACACGAGGTTCGCTCTGATACCATTCTGTCACGCTCTGGACCCGCAGGCCCAACGCGCGACCAGAGTCTGAGCAGCCAAGTCCAACTTTTGGGCTTCGTCCTCGCTAGCCCAAAATGGATATCCCAAGTTGGACTTGAGTGCTTAGACTCAACTTATACATTGGTCTAAGTTACTTAACTTTTCCAATGTGGGACAAGGTATTACAGAAACTGTCCATCACTATAGGAAAACTTGACGATTGATTACCTAAAAATTCAGGTACACCAAGTGCCCGAATTGATTACTTTTAAGTTTTTTTTTTTCAAAAACTCAAAATTTTCACTTTCCATCCTTAATTCCACTTTTATAAATTAACTATTCACATAAGGGACATGTATATTTCCCTTTCATAGTCATTTACAAATGGAAATTTGTAAAATTATTTAGGAAGTCTTTTAAATGTTAAGTTGATGAGATAGACTGAAATTGAGCATAAATAGAGAAAAATTAAATATTTGGGAGTAAAGTACAACTTTGATCAAATGTGAAGGGTAGTTTTTGAGATTAACCTTTTTTTTTCGATTAACGTACACTATTACAATGGAAGAAAAGAAATGGTGTTGATGGGAATGAATAGAGAGTTGAACGGTTACAACTCTATGACTCTACCTCAGAAATCAAGGATTTAAATTTTTTCAAATTTTTTGTTTTTTTAACACATGTATTGGCACATAACCTACTTTTACCATTTAACAATTTCTCATAATAGCGTAGTTGCTTGTGGAGTCTTAGAATCAAGGAGTGATGAAATGGATTCAATACATTAAACACGAGTTTACCCAGACGACATGTTACCATCATGTTAACAAAAATAAAATGAAAAATCTTATAGGTACTCGGTTTCTAATTCTATATTGTGTTTGGAATTGCCAATTCTTTTGTATATTCATTGCAGCATAAACAAGAGTTGATTGGAGGATTAGATCGCTGAATTGCTGTAACTTTATAAGATGATTACAGCGCAAATTTTTATACCTAAGCAAATAAACAGATGATATGAATACCAGATCTGCTTAATTACTAGGGATAATTTCATAAACCTCCCCTGAAGTTTATGATAATTATAGCTATCTCCCCGCACATTTGAAAAATTACGCATACCTCCCCTGAATAGTAATTTTGGAATTATTTTTGGTGATGTAAGCAAAGAAAAGCACATGAATATACCAAAATGCCATTGGTAGTTTCATAGTAACATAGAAGTATTATTTAACAATTAGTAAAGTACAAGTATTATTTAACAATTATTAAATAATTTTTACTATTTTTAAAATTGTGTAATTGCACAAAAAAAGTTTGGACAAATTCAGTAAATAATATTGGCCAACAACATAAAGGTGACCTTTTAATTATCTTCTCATTTTTTGGGTAAAATTTTTAGTGCATTCAAATGGCTAAAGTAATTCCTAAAAGACATAAAAGGAAAAATAACTTCAACGCATTTGTTGTATGAATTAAAACCATCTTTTTCAAAAAAAAAAAAAAAAAGAAACACGAAAAGGTTAGCTCATCCATCAAATGCTCTATTGCAATTTTTCAAAAAAAAAAAATAAAAAGAAAAACCTCATGTTGTGAATATACTAAAGCCGTTTTGAGAAAGAATTTGTATAAAAAGTTTGAAAAATTTTTGTGAGTAGTATTGGTCAATAAAGTAAAGGAGTCATTTCATTTTTCAATTTAGTTTCTAGGTATGTTATATAAGATAATAACTTTAACAAGGGATGTAATTGTTATAAACCACTCAAGGGAGGTTTTTGAAATTATCTCTAATTACTATTATCTTAACCAATTGTTTAATTCACAAAAAATTCATTTTCCAATAGTTTAATTCATTCGATGTACTAACGGATAAGGGTGAACACAATTTTTTTTTTCCTTTTCCTTTTTTTTTGGGAAAAAAACAATAGCTATTAATCCTACTAGTAGCCAATGACGTTCATATAGACTCGAATGTGAATTGTGAAATGCACGTGTAACATGTGGGGACAACAACACATCATGCAAAGAGTTTCAAAAATAATGCGATGATGATTTAATACTATAATAATATGAATGTTGTTTGCATCAATTACTCTCTACTTCACCTACTCTTGAATAAAAAAAATGGTTTACTTTATTTCATAATTGTGATAATTAACACCCTTAATCAATCTGGCGTTAGCTAGATAAGCTTGGCAATTTGAAAGAAATCATGTGCAACCACCTTATTATATGGTGCTGTTTATGTAATAATTACCAAAACAATTGCTGTTTACTGCCCACCTTCATCAAATGAACCCAGCCATCATTGCTTTAAAGTCAAATTTTCTGTTCATTTGACTTTTAGAGTTTGTCAGCCAATAATTGAGTTGCTAGTCAAGTCTCCAGACTAAGTGATCAGAGTTGTTTACCCAACTTGCAAGATTTTAATCAAGTCGTGCAAGGACTGAGGATAGCATTGATGGGGATTGAGGATGCCCTTTATTGAATCTAAAGGGTAAAAAGAAACAATTAATTTTTTAGTTTTGGATCTGGTTTGTCTCTTCGTTCTTTTCCAATAAAATCAGTTGAGGTCTTCAACTTTGAGGATCAAATTTCTCCATTGCCTTAACCTTTTTCTTGTCGTTTCCAAGAAAATAGAAAAGTTGGGGAACTTAAGAGGGTTACGGATAATATTTTTATTTCTACGATATGATGGGAATAATATTTCATTTCTATAATGCTCAGAAGAATTTTTTAGGTGCATTGCTTTGTGGTCGATCCTGCCTACTTTAAAAATACTGTTCAATGCCTTTTATTTTGAATGCAACACTAATTCAGATTTGAACTTGGTATCATTTTATAGGATTTAGGATTTTAACCTATTTCGCGAAAAACAATAATAGATACACCTTAAACAGGGGAAACTATTAACTTAAGCATGACTACGATCTTTTAAAGAGTCTATTGTATCACTATTTTAAGGAAAAGGCGACAGGGTGCAGCAATGGTTGAACTATGAGTTGAACCCTAACCTGTTTTTTATGGAAAAAAGATTAATTTTAATCTTACTCTTGCTCGTATAAAAAGTAAACGAAACTTAGAGTTTGTTCTCAACATATTCTAATTTTTGTAAAAACTGATCTAGAAAAGATAAAATTCAGTTACTTTTGATTTTAATTTAAAAATCTAAAGCAGGGTAAAGGAAGCAGTTGGGAACATTGTGATCAAAAGTTAAAAGTGAGTACAAAAAATACGTAAGAACATGCCTTTAGATATTTTTATGACGACCAATGATCAGTTAGCTGTTATATTGTATTCTTGGATCTTTGTTTTATTGATTTCTCCCCTGGCAAATAGTTTATAATGTTACTACCAAAAGAGCATATTAAATAGGCCAGAAGCTACATATATCTACATCAAACTGACTGTTAAACAGTTTGATACATGCTTAGCTAATTCTGGTTCTCTAAGATTGCAATAATTCAAAATACTAGCAAACCGATTGCAGTTGGATTCCAAGGAATGAAATGGTGGTATGGCTCAAACGAACACACAATAAAAAATGGCATTAAAATAAATGGATTGAAAGATTTTTTGTGTTTTTGTTACGATCTTGGGGTAAGTCATCAGTCAAGAGAATTTCTATTCAAGCAAAAAATCGGAGATAAAGTCAGGCACGAGGGATGACTATCTATATCTGGAATTAATATATTGCTTTGAGGAATTGAATCAGAATCAGGATTATATTATATTCAAGAGTCAAGCAAGGCAACAATTACTGAAATATAAGCATTACATTTTGGAACCACAGTTTTCAAAACTTCCATCGATTTTCGTCCAAGTTTTCCCCATGTATTATCACAAAACTTTGGACAAGCATGTATACAAAAGGATAGTAGTGTGTTTGGAATTTTTTTAAAAAGAATTGAAGAACAAAGGAAGCTTAAAAATTTTTGTACACTTATAACAATTAATGTGTCTGTATTTGAGATTTCAATTGCTTATGTAAAAAATAAAACAAAACTTCAAATCATGGATAAAAACTAAGTAAAACCAGCAAAAAAAAAAAAAAGGGAAAAAGGAAAGGAAAAATCACATAACGGCTAACCTACTAACTATTTAGTGAGAAGATTTACTAAGTTTCTCACATAAAAATGTCAAGAGGATCTCTATTAATTCCATTTAAAATACAAAAGCAAAGGGCAAAGAAATGAAGCCGTTGGAGACGAATATGATAATCCATGCATGAAGATAATTACAGTGAGAAAATTAAAGCAGAATCTACTAGTGGACATTCTTATTCACTCAATCCTGCATTGAAATCTAGCGAAAATGGAAAATATTAAGTTAACTTAATTTTAGATTAAAAAAAGCTTAATTTTAAATACATAACTCGTTTTTAACCCCTAGGGCATCTTATGGCGCACGATATGCAAATTTCTATTCAGTTATAGTTAAAATAGTAATGTTGCTGATTGGAACTAAAGAAGACAACTATAGGGTCATCACCCCTTGGTCCCACACCAAGGTGTCAATCCATGCCTCCGGCGTACCTCCTCCCTCTCCATCATTCCCCGGCGAAACACCGTCGAACATTCCGGCAATTCACCAAGATCAGCAAAAAATGATTCATCGTCATCTCGCACTGTGAAAGCCATTGCCATGTCAGCATCAGTCATCCTGGCCTCGGTCAAAATTGGACTCTCTAGCATGGTGCAAGATGTTGTGCACTCAAATTCTGAGAACCACCCATATTCATTAGCACTAGAAATTAGTGAAGCAAATTTCTCATCAGAATTCAGCTCTGTTTGGCTAGCAATTTTTGTAGGCTTCTCTTCTTCTTCTCCCTCCTCCTCCACCTCCAAGTTCGCGGAAGTTGTACCATCATCCTTTATTGCTGTGGTATCCTTGTTAACCGTGGTGGAATTATTTTGATTTTGGTTGTGATGATTTTGATTTCTTGGGGTTGTCCAGGGGTGATTATGCTCACAAGAGTATGTGACTACAATCATATTAGGATCTACTCGGCTTCTCTCGACTTGTTTTTTAGCCGGACATCCTTTTGAACTACTACATCTAAAATATCCTCTGCGAGAATCAGCAACAAAATTAGAATTTCAATTTTGTTCATAAATTGAAGGAAATTAATTAGAGAGTGAAATATTAATTATGGATACATAGCCAGATTCAAGAATCAATTATGCTGTTACTAAATACCTAGGATAAGGAGAGCCTTTGATGGGCTTCTGGCCGTACTTCCTCCAAGCCCAAGAATCGGACGGTGGAGCGCCCATTTCACCCTTGAGTCGTGGCCCCACAGCGTCTTTGATGGGCACTGACACCACTCTTTTCTGTATGGATCGCCTACTACTGTAAGAAATCCCAACAACGTATTAATTTTGTGCATGTACGGAATGAACTACCGAAAAAACAAAAAAGGAAAAAAGATTTATGCTCAATCAAAACAAAGGAAGAGAGAGAGAGAGAGAGAGAGAGAGAGAGAGTAATTGTTAAATACTAACCTTTTCCTAGGAGATGAAGTACAACTCATCTTGCTATCATTAACCATGCAAAAACGGGGTGAATCTTCACTATTTTCAGGTGAATTTTCTGAATCTTCTTGCTCATTGATAAATGGGCCGTTCACAAATCTACTGTCCATCCCACTATACTTGAAATCTTATACAATCTGGGAAGCTGATAATTACATCTTGCTGTTATAAAATGATAGTTTTCTTGAAAAGAAAACTGAGATTACTGGTTTTTACACACAGTGAAGGGGACAAGTGGGAAGAGAATTGGGAGGAAGAGGAAGTGGTTGATGAGAACAAGAAATGAGAGAAAAGTGATGAAAGATTAGTTGGGCTTTAATATGGTTGCTAACGTTGACAGATGGGTAATGATGTGGTTGTTTATAGAGAGGACGTGCAAGCAAATGTGGAAATAATCCAAAGTCCAATTATTAAATAAGTGTGTGAAAGCAGCCGCCTATGGTTATTTGTGTATTGTATTATTCTACATCTGTGATTAATTGGCCCCTAGTTTTAGATTAATATTGGGACCTCCTTCATTTTCTCCCTAATCCTTCTATGTATTTACTTTTCTTTTCTTTTTTTCCATTTTTTAAATTTTGTTGGGAATGTTTGTGATGTTTCATTCCTTCCATGTATGAAAAATTCTCCATTCGAATTATATAGTCAGCAGCTATTAAAGCCATAAATTATAATGATTCATCAAATACATTGTGTCTCTATGGCAAGTTTGTAAGTTGCATATTAAAACTAGTCGACAGAATAGGATTTATAATAAAGTTTTAATCTTTTTTTAAGGAATTTAATTTAATAAATAAGATAAGATTGAGCAAAAATACACTCTGAGAATTTATGTATACCATTTGTATAGAATAATACGACCATCTAGGCCATCTGTTTCAGTCAAATTCATTTCATGTTGTCTCATGTGAGTTACTAAAGTTGATGTAAAAGTTAAGGTACTAAACGATGAATGTTTTTAATAAATAGGATTAGTTGATATAGTTCAAGGGATGTGTAGATCAATAATTACCCATTCCTACGCAAATTTCTCGACTAAAATTGGTCACTAAATGTGGGATTAACTTTGCCAAAATAGGGGAAGCACTAAATAATAAATAAACGTAATGTGAAAGTTCCAGATATACATTGACGATTTTCAAAGTTTCAGGGTTATATCTTTTTCCAAACAAAAGTTAAAGGACATCCAATTTCCTAGAAATTGCTAGTCGTAAAGAAAATAATTTTTTACAAAAAATTGGTAGGTGAACAGAAGAGTTCATCAAGTAATTATTAGAGGTTGCTTGGTTTTAAATGCAATGGAAGTGTAAATTGAACCAGTCACTGCGCATTGTTGATGAAATCAGTAAGCTTTCTGCTTAATTTTAGTAACAATATTTCCTATTAATTATTTCCAAATCCAGCCTACTTGTTGTGGCAGAGGTCATTCAATTGATAGAAGGACGATGCCCAGTTAAAGAAAATTGTTTATTATGGAACAAGCATTTAAATAAGAAACGCCAAATAAATATTATCGGATGCTGCTTTTTTAAATGTAGTTTACTGAGGATTCGTGATTATATTGTCCGTATTCAGGATAATGTAATCATCGTTTAATTATAAAGGAATATCCATTAATTATTTAGCATGCTTCTTTCAAGAAAACCACATGATTCAAGCCTCACCATACTCTTTTTTCCGTTTTTTACGCAAGTATCTGCATTTGAAAAGCATTCTTTTCTAAAGATCTAAATAATGTGTATTTAAGTGTGGCCAAATGGAGAAGTAACAAAGGGTTGGCAATATATATAGCATGGAAAATTCTTAAATAGATTGATATACAATACCACTTGCAAACCAACCCAACTTGGTTGGGTTGGATTGGTCATTATAAAGCCTTTAAAAAAGTTAAGTGGGTGGAACGTCAAGAGATGAAATCTTGCCTCTTATAAAAAATCCAAATGGGTGTATAATGCACTCATTTGATCCGATGGTGGTTCAGTCCCCATCGGTTTTCCCTAGGCCCAGTTAGGCATCCCCTCATAGGGTAGGTTAAGAATATGATAGATTACTGTTGACGATTGATTAAAAAAAAAAAATTCCCACTTGTAGACATTGTTTTTAAAGAGAGAGAGAGAGGTACATGAGTAATTTTACATTACATTTTTACATCTGCGTACATTATTGTCAAACCTAGCCAAAGTGATCCTATAATTAAGTAATGTCCCATCTTTTTTATTTAAGTAATTATTTTGTTCAATTTGGACTTAGAGTTGCTAATGAATTTGTTTTTCCTTGAGATATTAGAACTTTGATTCTGTTGATAAAGGAAAAAATTTAGAAAAATATAGCTACAAAACTTAGAGTGGATTTTAAAGTTGAGTTCCTGGACATCTAAGAACATAGGAACAAGTATGTATCTCAATTTTGTCCCAACCATTAAAAATAGCACGCATAATAAGAGAATAGGAATGCAATCCCTGCTTGGACAAAACATAATTTTAGCAATTATTTCAGAATATTTTTTAAACATATTTTTCAATAATCTGTTTATATTTTTAATTATCTTTTTACCTCACATACATTACAACCCAAAGAACGAAATAATATTATTATTTCAATAGTATTCCAGAAAAACACAATCAAACGGAGCCATTACACTGAACTAAATTTGAAGAAAATAAGGAAACGTTAAACCAAACAAATCACATATAGCAGTGACGTTTGGAACTGAAAACCGGTTTTGTTTGGATTATATTATTTTTCTTCCAATATTATTTTGGAATATTTCTTACAAAAACTTTTCAATTATCCTTTATATTTTCAACCTCTCATATATCTCTCATTCTAAAAGTTCATATAATATTACTTAATAATATTCTAACAAAATGCAATTATCTTTTAGATTTTCAACCTCTCATATACATCTTATTTAGCAAAGGCTCTGCAAATGATATATTATTCTTTGATTTTTATTTTTGGGGTAGAAGTTGAACTTTATTGTCTCAGATGTACAAGAAACACTAACAACTCTCCAGAATTTCAATGAAAAATTATTTATATTTTTAAAAGACGCAAACCCAATGTCTAACTTGATACTAACGTTCTGATCTCAAATAATCTTAAAATAGTTCTCCTGTCAAATTGCTCTTAATGCAACTTCATCTACTTTCAAATTACACCTGTCACAGGTTTCTTTAGGTCATCTATCCCCCACCAAAAAAAAAAAAAAAAAAAAAAAAAAAAAAGAAAAAAGAAAAAAGAAAAAATCCTAAGAGGTAAAATTGAAGGCTAGAAATTCAGGCTTATAACTCAAAATACAATACATATACTTAAATGCTTCTGCTGATTCAAGTTTATTTTCAAATGTTAGTATCAATACATAATACATAAGATAGGCTAAGTTAAAGTCTTTCTTAGTTGATTTAAACCTTTTTATTTATACTATTTGTAGTTTGCTAAGGTCTGTAAGCTAGAGCATTTATCAGGTGTAATTAATAGAGTGATTGGGAGAAGTACAATTGAGATTTTCCATGGAATTTTAAAATACATGAATTCTCTAATACTTTGGGGCACATGATTACAGTTGCAGAAGGCATCGAAATTGAATGCATAGTCGAACAATTTAAATCAGAATCTTTCTTGGTTTATGAACATCTGACTATCATCTTCTCACAATGTATCAAGTCCTGAACTACTTGCATGTTAAAAAAGAGTTGTTCATTGATAATTCAATTTCTTACATCATTCGCTTGTTGAACACTATACACTACTTTATTGCACTAAAGTTATCTTGAACTAAATTTTGCTAACTTGCCACATGGTTGTTTGTTAAAAGAGAAAATTACAATTTTGGTACCAAATATCTTGGGTATTGGTAGTTTTAATTTCTAAAGTTTAGATCAAAGCAAATTTAGTACAAAATGTTTCGATTTTTCAGCACATCTAGTCCTATTAACTAGTTTTGCCGAAATCTTATTGGAATTCGGTCACGTTGTACTCACGTGCTGGTGACCAAATCTTAGAAAATAGAAATTTTTTTTAATTGCCATAATTTGTAATTAAAGGCACTAATTTGACTTCACACATAATAAATAAGTACATAAAATTGAAAAATCTAAGTAGATAGTGACTTCACACACAATAAATAAGCAGATAAAATTGAAAAAATCTAACTAGACAGTTGTGTGTCTTTAATCACAAATTATGGTAATTAAAATTTTTCTATTTTTTGTAAAAAAAGGTCACGTGATCATATTTCGATAAGATTTTGGCAAAACCATTTAATAGGATTAAATCTGCTAAAAAATTGAAACATTTGGTAGTACATTTGCTATCATCCAAACTTTAGAGACTGAAATTGCCGATGTTCTTAAATATTTGATACCAAAATTGTAATTTTCTCTTTGTTAAATTTGTCAACTTCAACATTAGTATATGAGATTATTATTTTCCTTTACACAGTTATGTTTCACATAGTAAAAAAATGGTTAGGTTAGTTTTATTCTTGGGAAATATTTATAAAAATGATTGATTGATTATATGAATCTACTAATTAGATTCCTCAAATCTAAATAAATTCCAACCACCCTAAATGACTACTTTGAAGGCAATCTATAATTTTAAAGTGAAATACCTTAGCATCAAAAAATGGTTGTGTATATTAGTGTCAAATAAATGTTCTTACATGGGTGCATTTGGTACGTAATTAATGTTAGACCTATCAAGAAAACATATAAAACACTTGTCCACAAAATTAAGAGTTTCTTTAAGTTTGAAGTGTACAAATTTTTATCCAATGAATTGGAAATTCTTTTTGCTTTTCTTTTGAAACAAACTTCTAGCAAAATGATATTATATAAATATATATATTTTAAATATATATCCTTTCTGTTTTAATATTATTATATGTGGATCATTGTTGTCATGTTCAATTCTGCCCAGTAGAAGAGGAAAGGGGTGGGAAATTAATGTCCTTCGATGTTTAATAACGTTGTAATTTATTAGCATATCAACTCGATCTTCTAGATTAAAAGAGAAAAATGGCATCAACATGCTTTTATTATTGTTCATTTTTGGCTAACCAAATGCTACGTAACTATGGCGATTGGATGATTTGCTTAGTTTACCGTGGTTAGTTTAACTAAGCCTACATATTGCGTAAGCATGCCTTGCGGGACTGAATTTCTCGTTCTCCTTTTTATATTTTTTAGTGTACACGTATATGCTGGCCCAAGTTGTAGGGGTAAAATTTAAAATTTTACAACAGTATGGTATCGTAATAAAAAAATTTTCTGTAGGGTGTATATTATTAATTCAATACAATTTATTATAGTACGCCATTGTAATAAGAAGTTTTCCAATAGTGATTATATTTGTTTTCGTATTTTTTAATCACTCTAACGTTATTAATAAAAGTTCTTTTTGATCGTATCATTTTCTAACAAGACTGTAGAATTCTCCAATTTATAATTTTTTTTAAAAAGAAAGTTCTTTTCTCATAGTGAATTCCACAACTACTATTCCAATGAAAAAAAACATCTCATACCTCTGTCCCAGTTGGTCTCGATGATCAAGATTTCAGATTTATCATTATAAATTTCCTATGTTTTGATTTAGGATAAATCACACCAATCTCCTCTGCTTTTGATTGAGTTACATGACCTCATCTGTATATAGTTTAATATTGGTTTTGTCTAATAGGAAAAAGAAATGAAATGAAACTTCCTCATACCCCTCCCCAGTCAGTCTCAATGACCAAGACTTCATATTTATCATTATAAATTTCCAATGTTTGATTTAGGATAAATCACACCAATCCTCTCTATTTTTGGTTGAGTTATATGACCTCAGCTGTGTATAGTTTAATATTGTGTTTGTCTGAGAGGAAAAAGAAACATTGATTACTAGAAAATATTATATTAATTGCTCAGGGTTTGTAAACAAATTGAGCAGCTCACGAGTAGCTTGTTTAAAATCTCAATTCTAACTTGAAGTTGACCAAGTGCATATTGACTTGATCTTGAGCATGTATACTCAATTTAAAAGCTCGCGAGTCATTCGAGTACTTTTTGTATTTTTAATTTTCATTTCTATATATAAAATTAATAAAATATTTGTATTCTTTAGACAAATTGCATCTTTTACATTTCATAATTTTAAATAGTAAAGGGTAATTTGAAATAAAAGATTAAAAATTTGTAAAAGTTTAGGTATTTAAGTGGAGCTCGAACTTGAGTATCAATCAAGTCGAGTTTGAGTTCTAAAATTGCAAACTCAATGAACTCGAACTCGTACCTGAGTATATCTTTTAGGGCTTAAGTTAGCTAAAACATGTGATGTTCAAGCTAAATCGACTTGTTGCCCCTAATCTTGCTAAGGCAACTTGGAAGTAGAAGAGCATTCTTTTGCAATTGCCTATATTTTCATGTCATACAATCTTGCGTATGTGCGCTTACAAATCCAATGTAACTTTTGCAAATCTTAAATTTTTATATGGTTAACGAATAGGAATTAAGTTGTCGGACTAGAAGCATGGTTTTCATGAATAGGTTAACTAGTAACGTACTTTATGTTCACTAGCTGGTGTTTCTTGTTTAGTGCATCCCAAATCATATTCTTCATCATGCGAGAATTGAGCCAAAACAGATCTTATAATCGCACTTAAAGAGGATAAGAATGGACTAAATTAGCTGTAGTGAACGAAGCTTCGTCTCCTAGACAAACGTTAACCTGGCCAACATTTCAATTAAACCCTGTAAATTTTGCAATCTGCCCCAGTACTGAACAATCAGATATCATATTGAGCCACTAAGAAAAAAAAAAAAAGATCAAACGGTAAAAGTTCATGAAGCAAATTTGTAGCACTTCTTTTATAAGTAATTCTCTCCCATCCCCATGATTACAGCAAGCTTGTTCTAATGTGTCACGTGAAGAAAACTTAACCCCAAACAAATAAAAGAAAAAATTCTGGGGGTTAGCCTCAGCTATTAGCCAAGGACATTAAACTAATATTGATGACATAAAACTCACAGCAATAATTAAATAGAATTTTATAAAATAAAATTAAGTTTATCAGAAAAATAATTTTAAATTAGAATTTTAAGTAGTGTATGAAAAGCTTCACCTGAATATAATTATTAGTCTTGGCCAGGTTCATTGGCATAAAACTCTTCTTCTTGCAAAAAATATAAGATTGTACATCGACTTGTAATATGGAGAAACTTTGATAATAATTCATAATAAAGTGGAACTGAAACTCTGGCTACATCTAGATGAGTGTTTTGTGGGGTGTTTTTTAAAAAATATTACTGTAATTGTTTGAAAAATTTTCCTTAATAAATGTGTATATGAGATAAAAAGATAGTTGAAAAACGTATATGAAGTTTATAAAAAATATATTTTTAAAAAATAATAACAAACAAACAAAGCTGATTTTGTAAGATACATGTCATACAATGTTCTCTCTCTCTTTCTTCTTTTTCTTTTTTAGGAGGAAAATTTAACGCGTTCTACACATCATAATCTATCGGATTCATCCCCTTCACGCAAATCATTCATTGGTCTTCATGGTCAAGAAGATTATGACATTCTTTGTAAATTTCTCTATGTTTTTACATATCTCAAGCCTGGGCCCCGTTCTTTTCACTTAATCTATTGTGTAGCATTAATGGAAGCATCTTCGATATAGGCTATCCCTAAATCATTGTTCGTGTGAAATTTCCATGCATTTTAACTTTGGCTTCTTGCAACTCTTTAAGTTTAGGACATTTCAAGAAAGCACTAACCAAAAAAGTCATGTGCAGAAAGTGACATTTGTACGTCTCCAAAATGGTAAAAAGATCGTCATTAGAAGTTTTGAACATCAAACCTCCAAAAATCCTACCCAAATATTTCAAGAAAATAATTTTTTTTATGGCATCATTACAAAGGAATGTCGTATATATAGTTCATCATAACAAGGTTCGGCACTGAAAATTCTTTAGCAGCATAGTGCAATGGCAAAAGTTAATATATGTCCGTGGCAACATATAGTTCAGTTTATTTACCAGCAAAGAAATGATTTTTAACAAATTACAGTTGTGACCCAAAAAAAAAAAAAAAAAAAAAGCAATGTAGTGACGCTGCACCTAAAGAAAATCATGAGAGAAATTATAGGGGAAACTGAATATTAGTTCAGTTGAGACAAATAATTAAAGAATATAGAGTACAGAGATGAACAAATGTTAGTGAACACGTTTTCCTGCATAATGACTTTCTTGGAGATTCATTTCACTTTCTGTATGGAGAGGAATGCAAAAGCCAAAACTTTGAATCTGCCTTTAAAAAAAAAAAAAAAAAAGCTTCGCTTACAATTTACATATTTCACAGATCTACTTGCTCATTCTTGGCTTATATATCATGAATTTTCTCTGGTGCATCGAAGTACTATACCTCAATAAAGTAGTGGACCACTGCACTGACAACAGGGAGAGGCTTGATTACTTAGGTAGGTTGAATTTGGCTATTTGGACTTACAATTTCTCTCACTCGTGAAATTTTCCAATTATTCATTTTTTTTTGGGCAACCACAAATTAGGATTTTAAATTTTGTCAATTATAAGGGACCTCCGCAGAACTTTTATGCAATTATTGAGACCTATATTTGAGTTTTATAAATTAAGAGAACTCTCAAATTCTTACGATACTTCCTAAACCTTTTACAAGTAGGATGGAAGAGATAAAACGTTAGTTCAAAAACAAAGAAATGTTATAGGAAAACTACTCTCCGAAAAAGAACCGAAGTTAACAAAATAATAAGAAACTCAGTGAAGGTTACTGTAGTCACTATTCTTATAGTATTAAGAAAAGATATAAGAGTGAGTTGGACAAATTAGCTTAGAAGTCCTTACACTTTTACTAATGGTTGTGTTCAGTCTCTCAATTTTAGTTTTTTTTTTTTAAAGTCATATCTAATTCCTATATATCGATCTAGGTTAGTAAATATATTTTCCTATCAAATCAAAGAGTACCTCCAATAAATTTTCGACTTCATGTAAATATCAAATTTATCATATAACTTAATGGATAACAACATTATTCCTATGCTCAAGTAGCTATATTACAGTTGTAAAATAATTAATAAATAAAATAATTTAATGAAGTGTAAATCGTTCTGGCTAGAAATCATGTTAAAATATATACTATTTTAACATCCATGATTTTTCGACTCAGAGTTATGCTTAGAAGACACCTTTTGGTATTTGTGAATTAAGATAAAGAATTTTGGGTTGAAACCTGGACATCAATTTTCCAATTAACAATAAAAGAGACCAAATTGGATTAGTTCAGATCCATATCTAGAAGTTGATAGAGCTTTGTAGTACTTTACCCAAGTGAATTGTATAATGCAACATAATTATGTTAGTAATTTAATATGGCTGCCAAATATTTTGGGTTGTATTGGTTTGCTTTCCAATTGCCCTAATGAGTAAAGCAATTTGCTATTCTGCTGATTTTGCTTCTGAAGTTAGCTCATCCAATAAATTCATGAAATCCAGGTAAAATTTGTAGGAAATTTGAATTTATCATATCCACTTGATCTTTTCCTGCAGATTGCATAAGCTTTTTCCTTCTTGCTTGATGATCTAAAGACATATAATATCACTGTATTTTCAGGCTTTTCAGCATAACATATTCTTATTCTTTTTTTATACTCAATATGCACTAGCAGCTGTGGCAGCAGGCCCCAGAAAATATTAGGCTGGCAGCTGTTAAATGGATTCTGGACCTTCTTTTTATGGAGCTGGCCGAATAATTCAGAAGAATTTTTGAGGGGGCCTCATACGTGGAAGCTTCTGGGCCCAAACCTCTGCATTTTCTCTTTTCTTTATAAGTTGGCAATTCCCATTTTTCACGACGTTCGAGTCACCGTCCATGAATGCTTCGGTTCGCTAGTCCTATTATTAGACGATTTTTACATTTTCCTAACATGGTAATAGCTGATAATGAAAATGGTGTCTGAGAATCAAATTGTCTTTTATAACGGAAAAACTAAAATTATTTAATCACTAGACAATAGTATTATAGTCTATATTCAACTTCATCTACTACCATTTTTCTCTTGGGTCAGATTCTGAACATCGTCCTCAAATTTTCCTATGTTTGAATTGGCTAGTAAATAAAGCTAAGGTTCAAATCAATATCTATAACGTCTGAACTTAGTAATCATAGATAATATAGTTCGTGTTTGGCTAAAAGTTGTCCCACATCAAACCATAAATTGATATATTTTTTTAACCCGTTTCGGAGTTTCTTTTTTATTTTTTTATTTTATATTTTTTGTATTGAACTGCTCAAGTCCAAAAGTGGATATATATATATATATATATATATATATATATATATATATATATTGGCAGATATTTGAAACACCTAAAGCAACTCCCCTTGCCATGCGGAAGCTTGTCGCTGTTACTTTTTCTCCCTTTCTTGTAGCATTTTCTTTCTCTTCAGCATTTTTTTTTATGTATAAAGATAAATTACTAATTTTTCATATAGTTAATCTTCGAAGAGATACAAAAGAAGAAGAAAACAAAAATACAAGGTTAGGTGACTTAGAGGCTCGAGCATTGCGCTATCGAGGCTGAATTACGCAGTTATATTGCTACTACTCCTGAATAGCCGTAACCACAGCTTCAGTTACATCTTTCACTTCCAAAAGTTGATGTTCATCTTCAACAACGGCTTCCATGAAAAAGAAGTGTTTGCACGTAGCCTTGGCTTGAAAGACATTGAGATTTAATTTTTCAAAGGCTTCAGTGATGGAAACTAGCAAGTCTTTACCTTTCTTGCAAGTCACCCTTACAAAAAACTTTGTCCCAAACTTCTCTACTCTCACTTCCTGTTGAAAGAACAAAAATGATTTCATGGTTATAAGTGTGAAGTTTATATATTTCAAAATGAACAAAAACTCATGCAAATATTTGAGTGTCTGTATATTTTTTCTTTTCCTTTTTCCCCCGGGGGTGGGGGGTGGCGGAGGGTTGGTGGAATACTTGGATGTGATTTGTGAGATTTTCGTATTCTCTTCTGATGGCTTCTAGTTGGAGTTTCAGCTTATAGATGTAGAGAAAAGCATCCCTGATGATTGAGCTCTTTTTCACCTAGCCAAACAACAAGAAATTTACTCAAGAAGTTCATCAAAAAGAAATGTTCAATCAGAAGTGATGAAAAGGTGAAAGTGCAAAAGTGAATTAGATATTACTGATTTGGAGTTCGTAATTATTCGTAGTATTTGAAGCTTTCTTCGCAAGGCTATTCTTCTTTGCTCCCTTGAAACCCTTGATGGCACCATCTCTCTCTCTCACTCTCTCTCTCTCTGTCTCTCTCTCTCTCGCGAATATGTATGTATCAAATTAATATTGGCTTAGTATTTATAGATGAAAAGCCAGGAATGATGATGTGTATGGCAATCACGGAATGTCAAAACAGAAACTGACATGGTATTTTTTTATATTCCGTGATTATGATGGGTAAATAGATATGATCATCATTAATTGTACAAAAACATAATGACCTAATAACTATAATCATCGTAACTATAACTAGCTAGACTATCTTCTCGTGGAAAAAAAAAAAAAAACTATAATCGTTGTAACTATAACTAGCTAGACTATCTTCTCATGAAAAAATGCCTTTAATAATCATTGTCATGAAGCAAAACAACCCTTCATCAAACCAAGGGAAATAAAATAAGCAAAGAAAAGAGATGCCAACAAATTAATGAACCTAAAAGATGAAGAAAAGAAGGCACAACCAAACAAATATTAAGAATCTGGCTCTATGCCTATACAAGACAAATTGTTTGGTTCCGAATTAATTTAGGCAATGGTGTCCTTACTCAAAATTGGAGATGGAAGGACGTGTTTCCCTGTCTACCCATATTCCCACTTGCCCCCAAAAGATAAGGAAAACAAAATTGAGATGGATAAAATTTCTTGATTTTTCTCCCATTTTTATACACTTGATCAAGATTTGTGTTGGTTTCATATATTGATCCTGAGTGCTTACCTACAAAAGTTTGCCTAACTGGCCTATCTGGTCCAAGTTTAACAACACTACTTATTAGATAGGGATTGAAACTTACAATGCCCAGTAGCATGAGTATTGGACAAATTACTACTCCTATGAAACTTGGTCTAGGCAAAATCAACTGTGTTATTTTCCAGACACAAAATTAGTTAACTTTTGAATTCATAAAGGGAAAACAGTGTTACACAAAAATTCCTGATCATATCAAAGTGAAATAGAATCCATTCCTTTTAAATAAGTTTGCATGGATGCCTTCGTAAATTTTGTGCTATCTTTGAGATAATCAAAATAAAAATTGAAGCCCTTATTGGTGATTGATGAAGCATGCCAACTATAGTCCAACATCAACAGTGGCCTTAGCTATTATAGGATCAGCAGAAAAAGGACCAATAACGATGACATAAATGCAGTCATTGAGACACCAATCTGATGCAGCCTGCAGGTTAGGAAGTGCAGGGACTTTTGTATGGGCTTAAGCAATGCAATTTTGGAGTTTTTTGTGCATGGGATGCCAAATTGGAGTGGCAATTGGAATAGAGGTGTCAGTGATGGATGTCTGGCTGGCCTGACTCATGAGACTAAGTCAGGTAGTCAGTCAGCAAGCAGGCATTCCCAGTTATATCACGAGAACCTGGTTCAGTTTCACTTTGTCTTCCACACTTCGTAGATTTTCCAATGAGGGTGGGTCACATGCTCTGACACCATTTGCTATGGTTGTTTTATTCTGTGTTCTCTACTCTTTAGGTGCTAAATAGCAAGTCCCATAGAGCTACATTTTCCAGAAAGTTTTGCCCTTTAGGTTAAAGACAGCTTAAAAAGTATTCAGGATTGGGTGGGAGTTGTTATATTATGTTTCCTTTTCATTTCTAATTTATGGTGACAAATTAGATTCAGTAATTGAGACCCCCTACACACACACACACACACACACACACACACGAAAACAGAATTCATTATCACAATGATCGAATTCTTTATAGCTAAGAGTACTTGTACAATTCAACATAAGTGATTGGTATGCCACTGGCTAAGCATTATTGTCCTTCATGCACATGAAAAAAGGTTATATTAAATTATATGAAAAGAGATCTGGCATATCTTTATTGATCATCCCACAGGGTAAATGAAGGCATTAACATTTTAAAAGTCAGATCCCTCAATGAAGGAGACAATTTAAAAATCGACCATGAAGAAATTAAGCACAGAAACGTAAATCTTGACAAAGTTATACCTAACTCACAACAAGTTTTTTTTTTTTGAATTATTTTTATTTTTATTTTTATATGTTTTAGGAGTGAAAGGGTAGAGAAAGCAGAAGCCAGAAGGGGAAAGAGAAACTATGGCCAATGCTGTCATTCTTCATTGCTTACATTTTTGTTAGCACTCTTGTATCTAAATTCTCTACCCAAGAGATTTTCTGGAAAACTTGAAACCGAAAATAGTGTCAAAAAATGCTTACAAATAAGGCGCAAAATGCATTTTATTAAACTCATCCAACTCGGTCAAATGTTGCTATAATGTACTGAGAATTTGTGCTTTTACAAGCGATGCTATTAGAACATTCAAGGGGAGCACTTTAAAATTTCTGTGGTGACTATAAGAATAAAAGAACACAAAAGTACTAAGAAGAGAATTTTCAAGATTCGAGGGATACTGAATGACTATTGCACACTGGAGATTCTGTCATAGCAGTGGACAAAAAAAATGTACGTTTGGAATTCAAATCATGTGAACATACATTTGCTACCTTGAGATTTGATCCTTCAAAAATTTTCTTGTGCAAACCTTAGCCGTGGTACAATTTCCACAATTACAATGCCATATATCTAGGGTCCAAAATCAATTACAATGATCTTACACATGCTTAGTTTCTTTTGAGTCGAATTCATATTATACTGGAGGCTTCAATTCAATCCTATACCATTTATGAACCATCTCCTACAAAAATTTTAGTTAACTCAATTAGTCACTAGAATTTCTTTTTGGATAGCGATGGGGACGTGTTACGGAAGGCCCTTGAGCCCCAAACCAGCCCCCAAAATAGGCCATTTTCATAACGTGAATTTTAAAGTGGAAACCACTTCATCCATGGGTTTATATGATGAATAATGCAAACCATTGGTCATATGGGGTGGTCAAATTTGTGTCTCCACTGTATCATTCTCCTTTGAGGGAAAAGGCCAAACATATAGAGCACCGTACTTTAAAGGAGGATATGCCAGTGACAAGACCTGTCTGTTTTTTTCCATTCTTCACAGGCATGCATAGAATGAAATGAACTCAGAAATTCTGATTCGAAAACATCAAAAAAGAAAAGGAACTAAAGAAAGAAGGGGCTTAGAATATCCCGAAAAGGCAGAAAGTTACATTGGATTTTAGCAAATACATACATCCTCAAATCACTCATCCTAGTCTCTTGTTCTTACTACATGCTACAATCACTTTCGAGGTTTAGGGGTTCCCTTTTATGCCTACTCATTCTTTGAAATTTCATTGTTTAAAGCTCACATTCCTATCTGCTTCTTTTGTCTACTTCCTCCTGACATTTTTCTCTCAGTCTCTCTCCTCATGTATGTTTATTTTGGCATACACAAAGTACTATTTGTCTAAGCTTTCAAATTCTTTTGTTCGTCCATGGAATCTAGATTCATATGAACAATCTTTTACTGTTTAAATATGATTTATATGACATAATGCTCTAAGAAATCACAATTTATATGGGGTTTCAATATATTCCCAAATGGAGGTGGCAAGGTGTGTAAAAATAGAAAATTGCTTGCTTCCATAGTTATGGATTATACATGTTTTGAATTCCCTTGTCTCAAACTTGGTATCACAAGGTACAAGAAGAAAATGACACTTCATTTGCTGAGATCCTGTGGTAGTCCTAAAATTTGAACTTTTTCCTTGGCCCTTTTTGATTTATGTTTAGCACAATGATTCTTCTTGTATATAAGATATAGTTAAACGCGATGTTGAGGTGTTGCACGTGAACGTTTTCTTGAATAAAAATTTGATTGGAGTTTATGATTTAAAAAAAAAAAAAAAATTCACGTGAGGAAGAATTGTAGCTTTTCTGCTCGAAGTGGAAGCACTTAGGTTGGACTAAATTGGTTCCCTATATTTTAGCCAAAACAAATGTAAATTTCAAAGTATTTAATTTTGACTTAATTGATCCCAAAACTTAAATTAATAAACGCACTCCCTAATATATTGAATTTTTGCCAAACTGGTTCTATAGTTGCGTAAAATTTTAAATACAATCATAAAAATATTAAATAATAGAATTATGTAAATTACATATAATTTACAAATAAAATAACTATCATGTTTGCGTGTTTACTTAATTTTTGGTCTACAGAATTCTAGAACATTAAGCAACAAAATTAATTTTCACCATACAAAAATGCAAAACAAAATTGCAATTTATAGATTATTTAACAAGTGTCCTACCACCATATTTTTAACACCTCATATATAAAGTAAAATAAATTTTACAACTAATTTTATCAATTATGTAGACATATATTACTTAATCTTTTTTTTATAAATAGTATGTAAATTAAAAGTGCATATGCACAAAATATTAGTCTACTATTCTATTAGTAAAATGTATCTGTTGTCTTTATTTTGTCAGAGTTGAATACTTTGCACTTATCTTACATAGTATCAATTTCCATAATATTTGTATTTCTAATTTTTTTATAATTTTTATAAATTTTAAACTTTTATACACTATTAGGGACTAATTTGACAAAAATTGAATACTTATGGACTGCATTAGTTTAAGACATAAAATTAGGGACTAATTTGGTAATTAGTGAATACTTTGAAACTACATTTGTTTTGGACCAGTTTCGTCCAAAAAGCATTTAGGACTAAAATTGAATTTTTTTTTCCAGCAGCAAATGAATTCTAAAGTTTAAAAGTAATTGTGATGTAATGTTTCTAATTTTGGGCAAAAAGATAATCGATCTTTAGCAATGGTTAGCAGTGGAAGTCATGTATAAGTTAGTTTATATGTATCTATGTCTGTATTTATATATACGCGCTATATATGTATGTATGTAAACCTTTAGATTATATTAAACTTCAGCAAAAACAGTCCCGAGCAAAAAATTTTCTGTACATTACAATATCCTATCTTAACTCTATACATCAGTTTTTGTCATAGTAATCTAACTACTAAAAAAAATGTTCTGACTAAAGTTCCATTCCAATCCAAAAGCCTGGTTTCTTTAGTCTTCTTGACTTTCCTCTAACCTACTATAATAAGCTTTATAGCAACAATTTGTTGCACAATATTATAGCAAACTTATTTTTTCGCCAAAACTGTCTTTGATTTCTTTCCTTCCTTAGTCTTCCTCATTGAAGTGATAAAATCTTCTACTTTTCTGTTTTGCATCCATCGATCTAATTCCTCTTTCATCCATACACTTCCCAGTACATTAAGCAATATTGCTTAATTCTTCTCCAAACATAAAAAACATAATTACATTTGAAAAGGGGATGTTCTACTTATCCATCTTCCAAAGTACAAATAAAACATCATTTTTCTACTACAATTCTACGGATCATCAATCTATCTTTAGTAGCCAACATGTTCCTACAAACCAACCAGACACTAAAAGACTTCTTACATGTTTTTTAAACCATTCCAATTTGTACCACGGAACTGTTCTTGTGCTATTTCTTAACAGCTTCAAAGTCGATTTTGTGGTGTAAGTCCCTAATCTATCTGCCATCCATCTGAACTTCAAGTGGCAAAGGCTTACAAGCTATAGGAATATTCACAATCATATCCTTTAACTATATTTGATGTTCCCCTGCCTCTTGGCCATTTCCATTCACCTTAATTAACAAAGGTATCCAATTTTGCATTAATAAAACTGCTCAATTAAGTAAAAATTTTCATATGATAATGTATTATCAGAGGACCATAAGGATGCTAGTATCCTGCCGAAGATGAATAATGTCCATTTCTAACTATACCAATGATCTGATTCCTCACTAATTCTCAATTGGATAATTTTTTAGCAAAACCATGAACGATCAATAGGGACTGAAACTAACAAAAAGACTTACTTTTAAGCTTCACAATATAAATCCATGCTATCCAAAGAGAATATTTCTTCTAAAAAATATTCCAAACATGTCTAATCAACAATGCATTTTCGCATAAATGCGATCTAATTAATCCCAACCACCTTCTTGTACAGGTTTACAGATCTCATTCCGTTTAACTTTCACACACATTCTTTTCACTGCCAGTCCATAAGAATGCTGATAGTAATTGCTTAATATTTTTTTATAATTTTCTTTGGCAATAAAAACACTCAACTCCAATATGTCTATAAATTAACTGATATTAACTTGATTATATGTAATCTACCTCCTTATGATAAAGTTTTAAAGCTCCAATGTTGAATTTCTTTTTGATCTTATCAATGATGACTTGACAATCACTTTGCCTAAGCTCAGTACTAATAAGAGGTATTCTCAGATATTTGATAGGTAGTGATCCTTCTTGAATCTCCAAAACTGCACAAAATTCTATTTTAAGCTGACTGCTAGTACATCCAAAAAAAAAATTCACTCTTTGCCAAGTTTGGTTTCAATCCATATAGCTCTCCAAATTCTACTAGCATTAACCTCATCATCTCAACATTCTTAGTGTTTGCTGTAGACATAAAGAAAAGATCATCAGCAAAAGTAATGTAAGGCATTTAATTCTTTGCATTTTCGATGATATTCAAATCTTCCATTTTGGATTTTGTGATCAAACAACTATGTGAAAACCTCCATAGACAACAAAAACAAGTAAGAAGAGATAAGATCCCCTTGTCCAATATCCCTTTCATTTGCAAAATATCCTATTGAAGCTCCATTCAAATTGATTGAAAAATGAGTTGTCAAACTCCATTTTTATTTAGTTAATAAATCTTGCAGGAAACTTCTTTTATACGATTACTATAAAAATAAAACTTCATTTCACTATATCATATGCCTTCATCAAATCTGTTTTCAGAACGCATCTAGCCTTTCTTAACTTAAAGAATTTTCAAGGGAAAACAATATAAATTTATATTGTTGAGGGCATTAATTGATTAAAAATTCAATGATATAGTGGACACATATGGTTTCCATTTTTTCATTTATCTTATGAAATGTTTGAAAAGGAGAAATATCTCAAATGTTAAAATTTTCAATTTAACAATGCAAAAGAATATTTTAGGCCAATTAATATGGAAATATAATGCAACCAATTTTAGATTGCAAAAATATTTGATTAGAAGAAGTATAGTAAACAATGGCCTAAAAATAATCCAAGCAAAATTTTCACTTTTCTTGCTTAAAGGGCACAAAGCAAAATCATTAATTTAACGAAGCAAACAGAAAATTCTTAGGGCAGAGCTCCTCCACTAGTGACTTTCACAAGAGACCAAACTTTCCATATTTTATCAAACCTATTCCTTATCGAAGAAATAAGTATAGAAGAAATAGGAAAGTAAGAGTCATTATTAATTCCCAAGTTGTTTGAAGTTATACTCACAAAACCCTCTAAATACTTTTTAGGGTAGTTTAGAGCTTCAATTAATAATCTAAGGTTTCTTATGTGATTTATTGCTAAATATAAACAATACTCTTGCATGTTATTGATGATTCTTTGAAAAAGCTTTCAATTCCAGCTATTGAAAACTCAAAGAAAAAGAATTAGTTGAAGAGATAGAGAAGAGTAGTATAGTAATGTTTTTGATGATGATGATCTTTATTTGAGCAATGAAGTGAAGCTCGACTGGAGCAATTTGGATATCTTGGTAGTAGTTATAGCAATAAAAAGGATCAATTTAGTGAAGGAGGAAAAAAGAAACAAAATTGAGGCAAAATCTTTCTATTTTTTTGAAATTTCTTGATTAAGAAGAAACTGAGGATTCAATCAAGAATCCAAATATTGATGAAAAGAAAAAGAAGAATCAGTAAGTATTCGAATAGGGTCATCAAGTTGCAAATTCCTATTGATCAAAATTGTGCTATAACAAAAAGAAAAATTATCACTGGGAAAGATAAGAAACTCCCTTGATACAATATTACTCAAGAATTTTTCTCAAATACCCACCCCCATTTGAACTTGAACATAGCAAACATCAAGAAAAAGAGGACAATGGCAACAACAGCAATGGCAATATTTTGTTTCCTCGTGGAAATGTGGTCAAGAAATCCTTCAAGAGATCGAGATGCAACGAGAAAAATACTAATAAAGAAGAGAACATGCAAGGTTCAAAGAAGGTAAAGATGACTAACAATTATCTTACTGGGCCGTTAATAGTGCCTACCACTTTTACTATTCTTGAGAAATTCAAGAACAAAATTTTGGAATTGGGAGGATCAAAGTTAACTATAGATTTTATGTTTCAAAAAGTTCTATCAAAAACTGATGTGAACCAATATCATCAAAGGCTGTTACATTTGAGTAACTCTAGAATGAGTTTTCGATAGATGAAGAGAAGAACTACTTTCAAATTCACAAACAACAATACGAAATAAACACTATTTTTATTGAACCATTATATGATTGCATAATTAACTTGAAAATGGAACGTGCCTAAAGGTCATAATACGGTAAATCAAAATTTTACATTAATCACCTAATGGATTGATGTTGTTCAGAGGAATCAACTAAGAAAAGGGGATGACAATGCACATGTGGGCTTTTGGAAAAGGTTCACAGCTTGGACAAGACAATATGCAATAGCACAGATCTTTCTAATGAAGCAAAAACTGGCTTATTTTCGAAGTAATGTGCTGAAACTGCAATCTACAAGTCAAATGTAGGTGCTGAAGAGAATGCCACAGTTGTAAAACATCTAGCCTCTAAACATGCAAATTTTTTGAGGGTAAGAATTCACAAGAGTTGTTATGGACACAAAAATAGCATCCAATAGGTTATGACTTTTACGCTCTGAAAGACAAAAATTCATCTATAATATCTTCATTTGATGAAGATCATAAAATTTTCAATATGGTGAAATATTCTCTGGAAATTTTGGCTCCTAATACTATTTTTAGAGTTGATCTAGTCAAATAGAAAGCAAGCAATAATGTAGATTCTGTCAAGGAAAAAGTAACTCCTTTTTACGACGTGATGGTTGTGCGTAAAATGTGTTGTGGCACTTTAATCAAATTTCAGAAAGGTCATATGGTAGTTGAAAACATAAGTTACCCTAGAACAATCCTAAAATTTTCTAATGTGATCTTATTGGTTTTGTGCCATTATTTCCACTTTTATGGGTTTTACATGTATGTTCAAGCTTATGCTTATTTATACAAGAAGATATTGGATACCTTAAATTCCTCATTTTGCTAACAAATACAAAATTGCATAATAAGCTTCATCTTCAGTAGTATATGTCGCGTCCCAAAAATCGTGGGGTAAAAAAGAGTGCTTGTGGGGTCGTTGACTGTCGCATCCCGAAAAGGACAGTCCGGTATGATAACCCTTTCGAAAATAAAGGTTTTTGAAAAATCGTGCGTGTGTGAGAAAAATCAAATTTTAGTAGAAAAAAATGGTATTTTAAAAGAAAACAAGGCCGAGACTAAAAAAAATGACAGGATTGGCCAAATAATTTTTGAAAAAGGGTTTTATTCTTTAAAAAATAGAGTCGCCACTTGGTACTGAGTTAGGGTGTACCAAGTCACTCGAACAATCATTTAATAAAACAAAAAACAAAAATAAAAATTTTAGAAAAATATTTTAAAACCCTTTTTCGACTCCGGTCTACGAAGAAACGAGAGAAAAGGTCCGGGAGTCACATTTGAAGAAAGGGAAGGCAAAGGCTTGCGCCTAAGGCACCCTTTCAACCTAGCCAAGGTTAGTTGCGAGGTTTGATCAAAATTTCCTAAATTAACCCTAGATTCTATCGCGTTTTGGATGTATCTAAATGAATGCAAATCCTAATTCTAAATGTGAGTATCGGGAGGGTCAAAATGTTCCGTCGAGACTTGGTCGGAATTGTCGCATTAATTGCAAAACCCGAATCGAAACCTCGAGGGAGTCACGAGTTTTTATGCAAAATGTGATGCAAAAAGAAAAAAAAAGAAAAAAAAAATATATATATATATTAAGTGAAGAAAGAAAATGGGTATGCAGCATAATGGGTACGAGGGACTAGTGTCTCATGACTGAATATTTCTACTCACGGAGGGGGGAACGGCATGTACGCCACCGCTTCCCACGTGAGTAGGCGACTATTTCTAGTTGAATCACGCAAAATGTCCTAATTTCTAAGTGAGATGCAACCTAAATGTCATGCATTTGAAGATGCATCAAAATAAGTAAATAAATAATAGTAATAATAATAAAAATCATGCAGAATGGAAAGAAAACTAAAGTGTGTGAAATGTAAAATGCACACGAATGCACTTAAAACTAAAATGCCCTAAGGGTCTAGCGTTGGACTAGCCCATTCTAAAAAGCCTCACCAGCGTTGGACTAGCGAGAAAAAAAAATGAAGCCACAACTATTTTGTAGTGGGCGTTGTCTGGTCGTGATGGATAATTAGCCTGGTGGAGCAGATATTGGATGGAGAAGGTGGTCTGGCTGTTGACAATAGAGACATGGGAGGGGCTGTGAGATTTGGTTTGGCAGAGAAGTAGAGAGAGGAACGGATGATGGTTGAACCGTGGATGTAAGATGACAAAGGCGATAACAAACATTCCCATAACACTTCTTAATTTCTATTGTGAAATGACCTAAAAATTGGTGAAAAATAAGTTTGGGATGTGAAATGACAATTTTACCCTTGGATGACAAAATTTACAGAAAAATAGCTATTGACCTCAACAAATTATCAAAAATTACAAGTAAGTTTAAAACACTAGAAAATGAGTTTTTGACTCAAAATTGGTGAAAAAAATAAATTTAATTTGTAAAATGACGATTTTGCCCTTGGGCAATGAAAATTCATAGAAAAATAATTATTGACCTCAAAAATTACCAAAAACTAAAAATAAGTTTAAAACACTGAAAAATACATTTTTGACTCAAAATTGGTTAAAAATGAATTTAATTTGTAAAATGACGATTTTGCCCTTGGGCAATGAAAATTCACGGAAAAATAATTATTGACCTCAAAAAATTACCAAAAACTAAAAATAAGTTTAAAACACTGAAAAATGCATTTTTGACTCAAAATTGGTGAAAAATGAATTTAATTATAAAATGACGATTTTGCTCTTAGTTGGTACAAAAATAATAAAAAATACCAATTAAATCCAGAAAAATCATAAGAAATTAACAAATTCACATAAAAGTAAAAATATGAATTTAAAACCCCCAAAAGTTGATAGAAAAATATTTACAGATAAAATTACTATTTTGCCCCCCAAATTATTTGAAAAATTAAAAATTAAAATTTGTAACAAAAAGTGCAAACATACCCCCCAGTGTTTGAAAATAAATGGTCTGTCAAAATTTGGTGTCTACACTCCATTTTTAATAAAAACTCTTTTCCAAAATTATTTGGCCAAAACTATGGCATTTTTAGTCCTGGCCTTTTTTGTTTTGTTTTTAAAATATTATTTTTCTAAAAATAACACTTTTCCACTAAAAATTTGATTTTTTCTCACATACGCACGGTTTTTCAAAAACTTTCTTTTCGAAAAGGATCACCAGACCAAATCACCTTTTTGGGGCGCGACAGTCACGAACCGACCCGCATAGCGATTTTTCAAGACGCGACAAATTTTATTTGATTTTTCTTTTGGCTATGTTCAAACTACAATCTCAACAATGATATTAAAATACTCATTTCCTAGATTAAACACTAAATTTAACATAAAATATGAAAAAAGAATAAAATTTTAAAGTAATTAATATTGTGAAATAAAAATGAGCTAATTTAAAAATGGATTTCTTTGAAAAACATCTAATATTGCAAGTATATAAAAATGCAACTCGAAACAAATGAAATTTAAAGGATTTGAAACTCTATATTATCAATTACATTTCATTGAAATTGTAGATTGCATAAGCATATATTTATATGATGAATTACATTGTTATGAAGTACATGAACATATCAATAATCATCCCATAATCAAATAGATATAAATTATTCTAACAAACATTGTGGTGCCTATACAAGAGAAAGGTCAAATTTTACCCCAAAGCGTTTTCAATTTTTGACTTTTACTAATTTGATGCATTGTTGTCTTAGCCTTTCACTTTTTAGATTTTAACAAACTTCACAAGTTGTCGAATTAAATAATAACCAACCTCTGTATTGTAATTTGTACGTTTAACTTCCCAAGCGCTTTTCATGATGATTTGTAAGCTTCAATTTATTAGTTTACTAGTTTTGATAGCTCTTTCTCATGAATCTGTTACCTTTTGTAAGTTTCAACTTATTGGTTTTTGCAAGCTATAATGAATTGTGAAAAAAAATTAATTTCAAATAGTGTTTTTCTAAATAAACAATTCACGATATCAATATCCTTTCCCTAGTTTCTAATTCAACTAAATCTTGTTCATTGATAACCTCAGTTTTTTTAATTAATATTTTAATTAGTTAAGTTTTCAATTAGGGTTTTATTTGTAAGTTTCATAAGTGAGAAATTTTAGTGGTTTAATTAATTAGGACTTATACTTCCAAGTTCAAGTAAATAATGAATAAAGTTATAAAGTTATGGTAAGGGATAGAACAAGTGAGAGTAGATTAGGAATCACAAAAAAAAGACAGAAACATCGTTATATAATAAAGTAATAGATAAGCTGAAAGCATAATCTTTTTTTCCCTCTAAAGGAGCGGAAAGTGTACACTTAAACTTCAAACATTCTAGTTGAATTTTAACATACCTATTTATTTGGCTCCTTTGGTGAATAACTTCATTTTCCTAGCCAAAAATATCTTTTATACTTTTTTTTGAAGTCACCCTTTCAGTTTCATAATTTGAAAGTCAGAGTTTAGGGCATCAATTCATTTCATGATTCTAGCAACTTAATTAGAACTAATTGGTCATTTCTCTTAAATAGAACTTTGCAACTTAATTGTATTTTTTAATTGTTATGTCGAGTCAAATTATCAAGCTTGGCGATTATGAAATTCTTGACATTAATTTGTGATGTGGTTAAGATTTCTATTTTTTTTTTTTTGCCCTAAATGTTTAAGGAAGACGCTAATTCTTACATGGGAAGTAGGAAATCCGTGTATTTTTCTCTTTCCGGGTGTAAAGTTAAAAATGTAGCAGTTGATTATATTTGACGCAGGCTAGGTCGTTTGGTAGCGCTTGCAAAAGGCTTATTCTTTGTTTCCTATTCAGAAATCCAAACCATCTTGACAGGCCAGGCCTAGCCCAATATTTGATTCTGTTGCATTTCATTGGGCTGCTTTCTTTAAGATAAATATTGTGGTGATATGAATATCTTAGCACTTTACTGGCTCCGCCACTCCCTCTCCCCCCAGTTTAAAAAAAAAAAAAAATCCACCAAAAGGGAAAAGAATATATTCTTGAGCACTTTACCCTCAATGCCACCGTTACAGAATCTTTCAGAACGTTCTTGGCATTTTGCTTGCACCAAAAAGAAAAGTAAAATTGATTGAAATTTCTTATAAATCAAGATGGTGTCAATTAATTTGAACAATGCCCAATGGCAAAGTTAGGACATGAGAATTAACTGGGGATCTGTATCATTCTACAAGTTTAGAGAGCTTTCTTTTAGGAATTGTCTTTCCATAAAAATGGAGAGGAAAATTCCTAATTCTACAAAAATTTAAATTCAGGGGCAAATAGATTAAATTTTCAGACTCCATTGCTTTTGCCATTGACGATGACCATAATACTAACGGCTGGAAGAAGTTCTATGTTTTTTCAACTAACTGAAAGAGCCATTTCAAATGCATGGTTCATTCTAAAGACTAAAGCTATTTCTAATTGAGGCTGGGCAGATGAAATTTTTAACATTTTCTTATGTAACTTAATAATTCTATCACAGTGAAATTGTTAGCCCGTGGTTTATAAGAAAATACTTAGGTGAACCGGATTTATAGCTCCACGGCCTCACTCGTAAATCCGATTCACCTAAGTATTTTTCGTGCTTTATTTTAGCATTATCTCTGTATTTTTGGCTAATAATTGTAAGAGAAAGAAGTCTGTACATTTAGGGTAAACCACCTATTAGCCACTCAACTATTGCTGTAGTAAAGCTTTTGTCAGTAAATTAATTTTAGCTTCAAATCTACCATCCAAAATATGTAAATTTATGATCATTCCGTTAGTTTTTGCAGTTAATAATAGGATCTTTTGTCAAATTAGGTTCTTTTTATTCCATAATATTCTATTTTGAAAAAAATGTTAATAATAGGATCTTTTTGTCGAATTAGGGATTTTTTTATTCCATAATATTCTATTTTGGAAAAATGTGCAACACCTTTCTTTGTTCCCATTTTGCCTTTTCTTTGTTGTAGTAGAAAAGTTATTTTTTTAACAGTATATTTTTCTTTAGAAAGTTATTCCACGGACAAAGACCACCTTTTTTTTTATTTTTTATTAAACCTACACTATTATAATGGGAAGGAGAATTGGTATTTATGGAATTCAAACCTTTGACCTTTGGAGTGGAGTCATAGAGCTCTAACTGTTCAGTCTTCTATTCGTTCCCAACAAACACCACCTTAAATTTAACAACAGATAACGGAACTAACACCTAAAAGTAATGGAAGTGCTTAATTATTTTTTAATGTAAACTTGTACTTTATTAAGAGTGTATATTGTATTCAAAGAAGAAATATCTTTCATTAATTATAGTTTATGTAATGGTACAGATAGCTCATAAATTAACTGTTACCTCTCATGATGTATTACTTTCTTAATGTTAATATAGTATTATGGTTTAAAAAAAAAGAAATATTTTTCAGTAGTTTATCATTTTCACTTACAACTTCTATTCAGATTTAGAAATTTTAATAAAAAATAGAAAGGGGTAAACCCCATTCAACAGCTTAGCAACTGTTTTTCCTTGTTTTTTCAGCTCATTCCCCCGAGTAACATTTCTAACTTCAGTTATTACAGACTGCACAAATGCCCAAAGATGTCACACTTCCTCTGCTGGAAAATAACTTCATTTATCTATCCAAATTTTATAAACTGTTACAGCTAGAGCCAATTTTATCATTTCAACTGCAGATTTTTGTCTTTGAATGATGATTAAGAAACCAATCAATTTCCGCGTCCCATTTGTTAGCACATCTGAGTAGAAAGCAGAAAGACTGCACTTCGATCTATACTGCAACAGACACACAGGGCATTCAAAGTATAAATGAGCTTGCGATTCATGTTGCTGATGACATAATACACATCTGGGATCAGGTTGCATGCCCCGCTGAATCAATATGGCCTTGGTGTTCAATTTCCTTTTCCATAACAACCACAAGACAAAAGCAAACATGGGAACACTCCTTTTCAACCATATCAGCTTATGCTAGTTAAATGTATTATGGACTTCCCTCAAGCTTTGAACAGCTGATGCCGCTGAGAAGGCTCTTGAAGGATGAGGCTTCCACCTTATGTAATCAGCTTGTCCAGCACATTTTGAGAAGGTAACAGGTTACTTCTAATTAGATTCTGCACTTCATTTTCTTCCAAGACTATTTTCACTTCCATGTTTAATTTTAGACTCCACTTTTGCATCTACAATACTTCCAAAAGCTCTAATCTAATTCTCAGAGAAAGCTTGGAGTAATAGTCCTCTTGGCCGCCAATTACCTGTTCACAAAAAAAAAAAAAAACAAAAAATCCCTACCATTTCCAACAATGACTTGGATAAAGCGCCTTACAGCTGGCCTGAATACTTCTGGGAATTACTTAAAAGCTGATTTAGCTTTAAAGTCAGCTAAAATTTTATAAGCACCAAGTTTCCAAACCTAAGATTTAGCTTAAGAAACTAAATATTTAGCATTAAAAAAAGTTTATTTTTCATTTTCTTTCTTTTTTTTTCCACTTTAGACTTCAAAATTACCTTGGCCTCCGTAAAATGCCGACTCTAAAATAATTTGTCGGTCACGACATGGATAGTGCATTAAAAGCAAAACTATGACTATTCTATCCTGTGGTCCTAAAATGATATTAATGTCTTGTTTTTAACATTTTGAACAAATATAAACATCACCTGTGATCTCAAGCACCGTAATATTTTTGAAATGATACATCCATCCAATATAGAAAACTATCAGGCAAGAATAAGAAGAATAAGATTAGCTAAAAAAGACTGCAACATCTTTTGTCTTCATGAAATTGGAACTATAACTTCTTTTGCTTTAGCGAACAATGAAAGTGTGGCATGTGAGAATGGTGGCGCAAGCTCTTAGAGTTTGTTCTCAATAGCTTCTAATTTTTATAAAAATTGATTTTTAAAAAATTAAAAATCAATTGCTTCTTATTTTTGCTTAAAAAATTCAAAAATATTGTAAAAAAAAAAAGTAATTAAGAATATCACAAAATAGATTTTGCAAAAATCCAGAAGCTAAAAACAAGTAAAAAAAATTATTGAGAACAGGCTCTAGTAATGCCGGTTTCGTTGCCTTCACTGGAAGTAGTTTTCTAATATGCACGTATGATATATATTTATTGTAGTACATGAAAGCTTACTTTGTAGTAGCTTTTGTTGATTTTGTACTAGTTGACTTGTTTAGCCTACAGTACTCAACTCGTATGGTGTTGAGACAAGGACAACGAAAACAATTATATTTTATAAATAAAGGGACAAGTAGGGTTATTTGTATATCAGCAAAAGTGCTTGTGAGTTTGTGGCACTTTGAATGAATGGTAGAGTAATAGAATGGCAGGGCAATTCTCCTTTGGCAGAAATAATCTGCATCATTTCAAACATGCTGAAGATTTTCTGCCAAAAGAGAAACTACCCTGTGATTCATCTCTACATTTTGAAGACTTTTGCACCTAGCTAGCATGCCCAAACAAGCTTTCCTTGTGCTTGTTCACTGTTGGTCGGACCCCAGTTTGCCATTTTATGTTGAAGACTATTCGCATATTTGAAGGGACATTCTTTAAGTGAATTGGTATATGCTACGAACAATGCCCCGAGAAATTTCTGTAACTTCACGCTGTTGCACTCGTGGTCCCCATTTTATTACATTCTGTTCTAGGTTTGATGTTGTGACCAGATTGTCTACATATTGTATAGTATTCGTCCATAAATATCCTCATGCGATACGAGGTGCCAATGTATAGGAGCTTATATGCATCGTTAAACATGTAATATCTATGTTTTGAACTTGACTACTTCTTGTACCAAGCAATGATCTTCACTTTATGATTGAACTTTATATTTGTTGTCTTTCTTTTCTGACGTAGGCAGTGGTGCATCAGGAGACCGTAGAATCTTCAAATTATGTATGCACTTCACTTCAATTATTATACTTATACTTTATAACATTTAAAGTTTTCATACAATAATAATAAGTTTAAATAATAAGTACTTCTTGGTATTAATGATGGAGTATGGTAATCAAAATGTGTAGGCGTATATATACACTCATAAACATATTAATATTTATATATTTCAGTTTTTGATTTACTTGCACTTTGTTTTAGATCCATTCGGCTATATTAAATTGTCATGTATGTACGTATGTTTTTATGTATGTATGTGTGTGTATGTACGTATGTATGTATGCTCATAAACATGTTAATATTTATATATTTTACTTTTTAATTTATTTACACTTCATTTTAGATCCATTCAGCTATATTAAAATCGTCATGTATAGTATATTGTTTTATAAGTTACCATTTCATTCTTCAGGACGTGTACCAAGTTTGAGCATTGAGAAGAAAAAGCGTAGTGTACAGTTGTTTATTGTTCATCAACTCTCAATATAATGCGACATGATATTAATTTACATTGAATTGGTAATTTTAAGATGCAAAATAGATAAGAATAAAAGTTTGAGAGGCAACGTGTCAATAATTAAAAGCTTTAAGATGGAAAGTACCCCATACAAAGTCAAACCTGGAAATTGGGAATTATTGAAAACATTAGGGATGCAAAGTGAAATTAATCAAATTCTTTCCTTCTCCTTTTCTTTACTGGAGCCTTTCCTTCTTCCCAAACCTTTTGGTGAGTAAAACAACAATTCATTACGAATTAATCAAGGTAGAATTCGCGAATTAAGATACGCATTGAAGCGTGAAATCGCAAAAAAAGGCAAACAAAACTAGTACTAATTTTCTGACGCATCCATCTCAAAAATTTTATACTAGACATGCAAATTTTGTAAGTCTAGTCAAAATCTGTAGTTAATAATGCCATTTTAACTAAGATATAAGCTCAAAAAAAAATATATATATATATAAAAAGGAAAGCAAACCTTGCTTAACTACCTGGAGATACACGAAGTAGACGAGAAAGAGAGGGATCAAGAAACTTGCCTGTGCGTTGATGCACAAATATGTAAATTTTTCGTGCGTAAGAATTTTTTTTCTTTTTTTATTTAATAGTTTAATGTGTTCATGACTATTTATAACCTGATGTTTTGTCAGGTAATTTTGTTCACAATAAATTATCTAATATAAACAATATTTTCGATTTAAACACAGCTGATGCACAAATAACTTGTGCAGTCCCGAATTCAAAAGAAAGAACACAGAGTGTGTGTGTGTGTGTTTTTTTTTACATCTTTCCTTTCTATGTGACCAAAATTTACACTTTCAAACATTATGGGATTGAATGGTGTTTAATACAAAAGTACGTCGTATCACTAACTGGTAAGACGTAGTTTTGTATTGTTTCACAGTGATATAACGTAGTTTTATATTGAACACTACAAAAAATTAGACAGTAAATTTAGACTATATATGCATGGCCCTCTCGCCAAAGGAGGATTGCACTGTTAATCTTTAATCCCCATGTTGAGCCAGTATTTGCTAATAACATTAATCAACCTCAACTTTGTCGCATAAATATTTGATGAAAATCAAGATTTTTCTACCGACTGGTGTTCGCACATTGGTCTGAATATGCTGTAGTAGGAAGTAGCATATGCTGGAACTATTCCAGTTGAGGTTCGTTCTATAATCTTCCACAATCAAAATTCTGGTCCCCTGGCTTTGAGAAATCACTATACCTTTTCCCCTTTTCTGATATAGATGCTTTCTTCGTTACCAAATTGATTGAAACATCTTGTGTAGTCAATCCAACAAGAATAACGCATGGTTGATATTTAGTCTATGGGAATAGGATCTTCTTTATGCCTTTCTGGCATGTATTTCTGTTGATCATGACTCAGTCAAATAATTTTTTCATTAGTTAGGTTATTAAGGATTTCGTAGTACCCTTTTGATCTATTATACAAAGGAGATATTTCATTGGTATTCAATGTAAACAAAATTAAATAGTGCAAGAAAATTATAAGTAAATAAAATAAATAAAGATCTTCTATAACATATATAATTAGCAAGCAAAATAACATTATACATCAAAATATGCGTTTCAAATTACACATTTATTTAGAAATGACACAACATTTGGAGATATTCATGTGCCATATTTAAGGCAATTTTATAATTGCAATAAGTTCTTTAATTATCAAATAATTCTAGGATGAAAGAACAACAAAGATTGAAAATTCCAGTAGTTGATCATCATGGTCGGTGTTAGATGTGGCAGCAGGGACGGTCTACAGCCCACCTAAATGCGAAACAAGTATGTTGTCCCCTTAAAAATTGAAAAATTTTCCCTACAAAATTCGTTTACATATTTCTTTTGGATTGTTATTTTTTAGGAATATTACTTAATAGTTTTAGATATTCTTTTTGATAAATATGTATGTGAAATAAAAAGGTAGTTTAAAAATGTGTTTGAAATTTTCTTAAATATGTTTAATAAAAAAATGCCTAAATCATAGTAAATTTTGTATTAATTGCTAAATTTTAAATGATTGTGAAGCAAAAATTCTGCATCCATCTTTTAACAATAATAAAAACAAAATTAACCATTTTTTACAAATTCCTCAACTAATTAATCCATTAGATCAAAATAGTAAGATACGACTTCAGCAAATATTAAACATTACTTTTTATTCCATCTTATTAAATTGACTGCAATTGATCGTCATCAATTACGTACGTTATCTATATTAATGTTGGTGCAATCTATTATTTTTCTGCTCCTAGAAAGCCGTTAATTCATATATTCAAAAAATTTTAATGTGAGATTTTAATTTTGGGGTCGTTGAGAGTTTGTTGTTGCTCTGTTCCCTTGAAATGACAATAAAAAGTGAAGGTAAATGGAAAGCTTGAATGTAAAAGTACCAGTAGTACTTAAACTACTAAAAATGCAATACCTTAACTACGAAAATGTTTGGAATGACATAAACATTAAGCTTAAAAAAATTCAATAAATAATTTTGCAATAAAACAATAAATGACTAAAACATGGAAATTTCAATAGTTTAAATATTATTGATCTAGTTTACTCTTCTTTTGAAATCTGGCAATTTTGAACAACCATTAAGAATTCTTACAATTCTACATTAAACAATATTCTAGATTATATTCGAGAATGGCTTATCCTCACACTTGTTTCAACAACATTTGCAGCAACATCCTAATTTAAAGAGCTAGTTAATTAGAGAAGGGTTTGTATAACCAGTACCTAAGGGGCACTTATACATTAGCTAAACCATGCCAATTTTAAGAGCTTGTAAACTAGAAAAGGGTTTGTCCAACTAGTATGTAAGAAAACTTGTTATTGGGGTCGAGATGTTAATTTTTTTTAAAAGAATAATGAAACTAAAATTGAAAAACATGAATGTGTGTGACAGATGGTAAGTTGATAAGTTTAGATGGTAAGTCATATGTCTTGTCTCGACATCTGTTAGAATAATCCATTACAAATGAGATATCACTTAAAGAGCTCATTTTTAGATGGATCAGGTCCACAGGTTTATGGGTGGGGCCCATGGGCTCGGTCCATCCAAAAATCCCACTGAAAGTACATTTATTTCATATTGTCAAAATTTTTGCAGCTACATTGAGTTAAAATCTACACATTCGTCAATGAACAAGGAAGAACATAACAACTTCTTATTTCTTAAATAGTTAAAATTTTCTTATCATATAACATCCTTGAAACTATATATACGAATCTGTGAACAGCTCATTTAAATAAAAGAAACAATGTTTCTTCCTTCATTATATGATGGACCATAAGCAAGGGAAATAAAGTACAATAAAGGTAAGAAGTTATATGAATTAAAGAAATAAATTTTTTTTTTGACATCCACAAAGGAGCAACAATAAGGCACAAGATTAAAAAAAAAAACGTTATAATTTATTTTGGATTGATTATTTATCTGTCATATAGAATTCGCTCAATTTGGTCGTTGCCCGTATTTGTCTCTTCAGTTTCATTCAATTCCAAAGCCAAGCTACAGAGATGGTGGAAAACAAAATTTGGAAATTTCTTCACCTAAGTACTGCTTGCCAGGATCTATCAACTGGTTGTCAGGTTGCATTGGTCCAGACAGCAAAGCCAGATTTTACCTTTGGCGCTAGCAAATATTGATTCAGATTCATTTTCAATACCAATAGGAGGAACCATTTTTGTTAAAGGAACAAATGGTAGCAAGAGGAAGGGGGTGATTTAGATTAGGATTCAAAGAAGTTAAATTAGGGATTGGGCCCACGCAAGTTCAGCTGTTGCCATTAGAGACAATTTGGAGTGTGCGTAACAATTTATTAAAATGTGTAACTCTACTGAAATGTAGTGTAATTATTTTTCACTTGAAAATGATGTCGTTTTTTTCATTCCAAATTTAGTCTTGTTGCTCAATCACATCCCCCATTTTAACTTCCTTAAATCAAAGGCTTTAACTTGTCCCAAATAGAATTTATAACGCCCCATTGCCATTAAATTAATACCAAATGGCATTCACAAAAAATTGAGCCTATATTAAATGCCATTCTATAGTTTGGATATCATTATGAAATCCAAGCTTTTCTGTTATCTCAAAATATGCGTTTGGCACAAAGAACTGGCAGGCGAATCCTTCGATCTTGAATGGCCATCAGCAGGAGTTCTCTTGGTGCTAATCAATTTCATTGGTGCATGGTTTCATGGGAGAGCTTGTTGCTTGAATTGTTCGTGGGGATCATTTATGGCCTACAGTTGGTGAAACTCCAAATTTCTTCGGATTATTGTGCGTTTATTCACATAGCAATATGATCAAACAAAAAGATTTACTTAATCAAGTAATTTATGGTGCATTATTTTGCATTTGACAGACTTTTTTCTTCCAAGAAATACGAAAAATTTTTATGAGCTTTGATTTGAATCTCTGCACATGGAAATTCCATTAATTTTGTTGATTGGTGCACCATCATATACACTATCCTTTGCTGGCTTAATTGGCATATCATTCCATCAACCCATATGGGAGTCTTGTCAGATTTTCTGTTTTTTTTTTTTTTTTTGATTTTCCATCAAACTGTTTCAAGTTTTGAAAGAATTCCAAGATTAAGCCAAAGATTTTACCAAAGAGTAGAATTCGCATTGCAGCCATCATAGGGAGACAATTGGAGAAAATAAACAGTTTTCTCCAGCACACTTCATATAATTTACAGAAATCTTGAGCACACTTTACGAATAAAAAAAAGAATTGTATATGAATAGCCAAGAATGCTACAATAGAAATAAAGGAAAATTAACACACCAAAAAAATAGGTTGCTCGTACAAAGACTTTGAACTTTGAAAATAGAAGGCAACTGTAGTATTGTAATGCAAAAGTTGAATATTGCTTCAAAAGATTTGTCTACTCTTGGGCATTAGTTTGACTTGGCTTGATAGATACTGACTTCATTTAAATTAGTCCACGTTTTACATGTCTGTCGATCAACCAATAATTCTGCACGTGTTAGCCAACTATGCTTTTAATTCTAATTCTAGATCAATCTAGTGGGATTCTTTTCCCACGTTTGCACTTAATGCTGTTTCTAATAATTTAATAGTGTAATTAATTTTCTTTTAAAAAAAGACTTTAGACTTAAAATAAATAAATAATCATTGAATGAGTAAAACGATCATTGGACCAAGAGGATAAATCGACATGAGTAGGACAAAGCGCTACTGTGTGCAACTTTCATAGGATAACTACTATTATCCGTTATTTTTTTGCCTTTTTACAAATTGATCATACGTATACTTTTTCAGGTCCCTTCTATATAGATTTATGAACATATGCACATTTGCATGAGAATGTTATGCTATATTAAAGATCAGATGACCTTTTTTATATTATATGAAAATCACAACTTTTCTTAAGAAAATGAAATTTTTTGTCAGGCATAGAGATGATTTATTTAACTGAATGCAAATTCTGTATCCAATTGTTGGAATTAATTTCGCCCGCCTAATGAAAATCGATTTGGCTGTAAATTTTTAGAAGGCAAAAATTTAACTCATCAAACTACACATGCAACTCATAATATTTTATATTTTGTAAAATAAGTGGTATTGATGGCATGAATACTATGCTTTAAACTATGAATGTTCATTTGTTATCTTAGGAGAAAACACATTTTTAGTTTCTACCAATAAATTTATTACAAATAAAAGAATTAAGAGTTTAGCTAACTTATCTTGTTATAGAAGAAAAAACACATTTTTATTTTCATCAAATAAATTTATTACAATTAAAAGAATTAAGAGTGTAGCTAGCTATTGTAATACAAGTAGAAATAATTAAAACTACAGATTTTGAATGGGATGGATGATATTCTTATAGAAATACTGTAAGGCTTGGTTAATTGGATCAAAATTCCATAGAATTGTAATTCTAGGAATTGTAACGCAAATGTATTAGAATTCTTTTGTTTAGCAAATATATATAAGTTAGTATGGAATTTATTTAAATTTTAAATTCTCTACTTGGATGAAAAAATTTTTGATTAAAATTATAATTTTCTATATTTCAAATTAATATAAATAATTTTAGAATAATAAAACTACTAATTATTAATAGATTTTTTTCAAAAAAAATTAAAATCTACACAAAAATTTTAATTGTTAAAAAGAAAATTATTGTACACTAGTATATGATGTATACACTTAATTTATAAAAATTGTATTATACTTTTTAAATCTAGGATGCTGACTGTAAACATAATACGGCCCATGATTATTGTGTTCATGACCTCTAGTCCTCCTCTTTATCTAACAAAAATTTATTTTCAAACAACCTAATAAGACTTCTACGCATAGAAATTTTTTTGATAGTTACATATAAAAGAAAGTATAATTATAGAAATAAAAACGCTAGGTTACTCATAAATCAATTTGAATGAAAATTATAGTACTATTAAAGTTCAACAAGAAGATGCGCCAAAAAAAAAGGTTCAATAGCAAGACATTCTAATGGTAAATTAAATTATATAAGATCCTATTAAACTTCAATTTTCAACCAGCCCTTGTCTATTTTGATAGTAAACAAACATTGCTCGTGCTAGAGCATTCCTAATTATATCCAATAATTTGTTGGTTGCACTATTTAAATCCGATTACCATTCAAAGTATTCATGTCAACATGAGAATTTAAATTATTGCCTTCAATTACATCATCATCTTCCATTTCATCTTCATCATTAGTCTGAGGTTGTACTCTACATAGCTCATCATCAACTTCAGCCAAGTATGGATCATTTGGTTGTTCCACTTGAATAAGAGTATGAAGAATGGCACATGCATTAATTATACTGACATGAGTCTTGACACCAAAACAATTTGTGACGTCTACATTCTGATTAATGTACTGCCAGTAATTAGGAATTTATTTTTTACAAGTAAATCAACAATTGCGTTGAACTCATGAATCCTTGTTGAAATTGATAATTAAAATCTCATACCTAAGATAAATAATTTTCACGTTACCATTTTCATCAATTATATTATCATTGAAATCAAACCAGTTGCAGATAGTTCTTTATGATAAAGCAAGCTAATCCATACATGATAGATCATCTATTCCCAGCCACTCTACGGCTCAACGACAAAGAATAATATAGATAGCCTAGAAAGCATGAATCCATGTTATGAAGTGTAACCAACTCCAAAGAAATTTAAGGAACAAAATTACATATTTAATCTGAAGTAAATTATGGATGAGAATGTCTTGTTCCTTAAAACATCTCAAAGAACAATTGAAATCAATCCAGTTGCAGATAGTTCTTAATGATAAAGCAAGCTAAACCAAACATGATAGATCATCTATTCCCAGCCACTGTACGGCTTAAAGACAAAAACAGTATAGATAGCCTAGAAAGCATGAATCCATGTTACGAAGTGTAACCAACTCCAAGGAAATTTAAGGAACAAAATTACGTATTTAAGCTAAAGTAAATTATGGATGAGAATGTCTTGTCCCTTAAAAAATCTCAAAGAACATAGTCTACAAATCATACCAAATAATAACTGATAGTTCCCTAGTCTTACCTGACAATTGATCCACATATTACAATGCAACTAAGTAGGAGCACAAATTTCACCTTCTATGATTTGGCCATTAGAAACGGCTACAGACACATTACAATAATGAAAAATGAAGACCACTCTTGCTAACACGAGAAATCTAGGTCAACTGATTCATAGACAACACATGTTACAATGCAACGAAGTAGGAGCACAAATTTCACAGCCATTAAAAACAGTTACGGACACATTAGAATAATGAAAAAAATGAAGACCGCTCTCAGTAACACGAGAAATCTAAGTCAACTGATTCATAGACAACCTCTAGATATCTAAAAATTATTAATGATTCACCAAACAATATCACAAGAAACAAAGATTAATTCACCAAATTGTGTTCTTCTCGTAACTTGTATAGATTTCTTTGACTTTCATGTTGAATGCTAAATGACTAACGCTGCGCACTGAATGACTAACATTACAGAACGGAGCGGATACACAATGTACGCCATTGGACCACCAGTAAAGCCCCTCTTTGTAACTCTCCTCTCCTTGCACTAATGCATTCAAAATGAGAACATAGCATTTATGCATTTCAGTGTTGGTAGTATGTGTATATATGCATTTCGATGTATACAATAGAGTTGCTAATGTTTTCTGTTTTCATCGTTCTTTTCCTTTTGAACATGGCATTAAACAATTTTAAGCACCAAAAAAAATTAGGAAATGGAGATTAATAGGAAAAAAAAGTTTGGGTTTGATTAATAGGAAAAAATCATAAATCAGTAATCAAATTTTCTCGGTTTAATTTAACAACGCAAACATGAAAGAATTTTCATTTCTATTCTAAAACTAAACAACAAAGAGAGATAAAGAGAGAGATAGGTAAAAAAGAGGTGGAAGGGAAGAGAAGGTGAAGGTAGAGGGGTGGGAGAGGAAGTGACTGGGCGAAGAAGAGAGAGAAAGAGAAAGATAAAATTTAACTGCTTTTTGTTATTGACCCACAAAGATCAACGCATAAACCAAAATTTTAAGGGTGGATTACGGAATTGGAATGGAATTTTTGGATACAGCATAGATTTGAACCCATAGAATAAGAATTTAATTATATTTCTTCTTGTAGATGTAGTATTCAAACACTAGAATTGTAATTGAGATCTCAATTCTAATTTCATGGCTCAATTCCATGGAACCAAACACACTGTAATAATAGTAATACAATAATACGTTTGGATTATCTTATGTTATCCAATTCTAATTCCACGCCCCAATTCAATGGAATCAAGCACACTCCAAGAATAATAACACGTTTGGATCATCTACTATTAAAAACAAATGAAAGATGATCCAATTGCTTTGTTCTTGTGCGTATCCTTTTATTCATATTGCTCCAGGAATACTAAATTAAAATAGACGATCAAATTACTGATATATGAGCAGGGATGAACTCTGTTATATGACAACTCAGTACCATAGAAATACTATATCTAGAAAGACATGTGACAACACAATATTACAATACAATACTATGGGATATTTAATCTAGATACAAATTTGAATTAACCGATGTTTTAATATATAGAAATCATTTTAGAGTGCTTTTGTTGTATTGTGTATACTATTTTTGTTGTCTTCATCGATGGAACCTCAATTGTTTGCATTAAGAAAACCTATCATTATTTTTTAATATTTGTTAACAAATTATATAGGTCCATCAAACTGCAATTTTGCACCTCTAATACGGTTTTGGCCAATAGGAGAAGTGAATATTATATTATTGTTCAAAGTTATGCTTCTTTATGAACAATTAGGAAAAGAAAGGTTGAATATAGAACAGTATGTTATTTGTCTTAATATATAATATAACATATTGGATGCATTCAATACGAAATCAAAGGAAATTCAAATCAACACCATACATTTCTTTCTTTCTTTTGGGATACTAGCCCTGAAAGCTTCTAGATATTTCAGAAGTGTTCAATGATTTCAAAAGTTTTAAAATTTTCCATTTAGGAATATATCTACAACAAATCTCGAAAAATTTTGAACAAAATCTCAACTAATTTGGGTGATCATTCTTCCAACAAGCGCAAAATATTTGGTTTTAGATAATCACGTTAGAAGTACGTATGTGTGTAATCTCTTTGATCAATTTCATTATCCAATCACTTTTTTAAATCCATCAAGTAATCTTAAAAACTCTTTGATCAAAGTCTATGTAACTTTTTTAAATCCATCTAAGTAATTTTAAAATGTTTCTTATGTTAATACATGAGCTCTGTTCATACTACCAATTCCTATTGTCTAAAAGTTTTCATATCTCCCATCATTAAATTTCTCAACAAGAGCTTGAACCGAAAGACATTATTGCCCTTTCTCCTTCAGGGGCACCAGGTCTTGCAAGTTAGGCCCGTGCCAATTTGGACAAGTTTGAGGAGGTGTAAGTGGTCAGTAAAAATATGTAATTGGTCAGTGAAAATATGTAACTGAAAATTTGTAACCACTTTTCCTCAAAAGAAAAAATTCGTAACTACTTTTCACTCCAAAACGACATCATTTTGTGGCTTCAAATTTGACTAGCATAGCCCAATCTCAGCCATTTATTGTTGATTTACTTAATCTATACGGTGAACTTGTTGTAAATAGAAATTGTGAGGTCCCATGGCCTTCTTCCAGTTATCAAAGTGAGCAAAAACAATGTAAGGAGCTAATGCATGGACGAGAAGACATTATCATCCTTTCTTTTTCCAGTTGTAGAACCAAGCAAAAACAATTTATAAAATAAAGATACCTTGATTTACTTTTATTTCGGCGAGTAAACAGACAAAGTTAAAAATTTGGGTTAGTAAATTATCAGACTTTATAAAAGGGGGAAAAAATATAAAACAAAACAAACCAAACATGTTCTCTTCTAAAACAATTTGGATTCTGGTAACCTAATTAATCTTTTTCTTTGCAAATTCTTTCAGTTCCATTAATTTGAAGTTAGAATAACTGTTGTGATGTTCAAAAGTTCATAAAGACTGCATAAATGAAAATAAAACTGGAAATTGTTACAAGATCATGTTCTCACAAGGTGATGTTTCATCTTGACTTCTTATAAGTTAGATGATATGGTCCATGTTTTCAATACTTATTGTTCAAATGTCTACGTCCAAATCAATACAGAAATATCCTGTATCAACCAAAAGATGTTTTAGAAATCAACTGGCCAAAAAGTTCTGAACCAGTCATTTTTCTTAGTGAGATTCTGAAACATAATAGTATCTTTTGATCTTGTAGTGTGAAAACATAGAAAATCTGAAAATTAGAAAACCAACTGTTTTCCTTGAACTTTTAAAACTAGTTGAATCGTAGTGATCAAGAACTGAAATTCCAATGATCGAACCATTTTCTGAGTATTATTTGTCCATTTAATTATATATTTTGGCAAACAACAAAGCTTCATATACTGCATAAAACTTCAACAATTAGTATACAAACAAATGGAACTGCCTACTGACGACATCAGTTTGGAATTTAGTTGTAAACATTCACAATTATGAATGGTTTGTATCGTATTCTTTAAATGGAAATATATTTCCAAAAACCATATTGATCTTCTACAGAGCATAAATAAATTATAGTTTGCAGTGGAGACACATGTACAAAAAGAACAACGTCTAGACAGGCATTTACTATGAAGAAAATTTTGATGAAATGCAAAAATCTATCTATTTTCTCATAGTGATGAAACTTGCAAATTAGCTAAATTGTTAATAAAATTGCCTTCTATAGTTTCCCCCATAAAAATAAAATAAAAAAAGCGCTTCACTTCAGAGAGGAAATCAAGTTGGAAACATAGAATAAAAAGATGAGAATGCTTATTGTTGCTCTCCATGTAATACAATTAAAATGTTTAATTTGAGAAAAAGGTATGTATGTTGCATAAGCTAAAAAATCTAGGCGTGAAAGATTTTCGACATCTCAGACGACGACCACCACCACCACCACAACAACAAAGATATAAAGCACTAAATGGCGGAATAAAAAAATGAAGCTTTAATTCTAAATCGGAAATAATATCACCTACTCCACTATTTTTTAATTCAAATAACATTGTTTAAAACTATAATTGCATCATGATTTATTTTAAATTTGACAATAACAAGTATTCATTTCATTGCATCAATCAAATGTGAACACCAACCTGCTAAAATTAATTCGGTAGATGGAATACTAGCTACATGGTACTAACATGTTGAAATGAACTGTGGATGCGAATGGCAGGGCAATTCTCCTTTGGCATGGACAATGTTATATGCACGTGCATGCATTTCTTTCATGCCAAAAGAGAATTGCCCCGTTATTCGTAACACCACATTTTGCCTCTAATTAATCAGACACAAACTCGAGCTCGAATTGTCACATATATGACTCGCCAAACCCCTTATATAGAAACAATATTCGGACCTTCAATTTGGATATGCCAAAGACAGAAATGGCATATGCCGGGACAATTCCTATAGGATTAGGGTTGGTTCCTCTTCAATTCTCATACACATGGTCCCGATTCCCACCATGATCACCAGCAATACCTTTGTGGAAGGATGACTTTTCTCAAATCTATTCACTTTTTTCTTCTTTTCTCTTTATTGTGATCTAGATGCTCTTTGAAAAAGATTGAAGAATTGAATTCATGTCTCCACATTTACGAGGATTTGATACGTGTTTTCGTTCCACAGGAAGAGAATTTCTTTTGTTTAGTGAGAGTAATTTTGGTGTTGCGTATGTATTGTCAATATAATGTTGATAGATCCTGGCTGTCATTCGATGATTTTCCAAATCAACGCATAATTCTTTCCGTACATTAGCTCGATGTCAACATGCATGTATGCATGCATATCGATTATGGAATCTAGGGTAACATGAACTGAAATAAATATGAATTGGGCAAATTACGTTAGAAGTCCTTACACTTTTATTGCATGTTCTAGTATTTACTTAGTTCCTTTAACTTTTAGTTTATATTTTTTAGTGCTTATTCTTTCGAATGTGGATCCTATATAATCATTATTTGCAGGCAACTTTCGTACAAATAACAATTTTACAATGTAATCTTTATGAAGAACACACACACACACACACACACATATATACATTACACTCATAATGCATAATAGAAATTTAACACAATATACTTAATAATTGTGTATATTTGTAAAGGAACTTGAAAACCTACGAATTAAATAAGCTGCCATTTGATGATCAGAAATCTGGAACCTGTATATGCATGTATTTTGCAACAAAACGAAGACCAAATAAGTTTGTCTCAACTGGAAAAAAAATACAAGTGATCTAATCTTTTCAGTTAGACCCTTTCATCATAGAATTGTTTCAACACATTCTGGAGCGTATTTGTGACATACTCACAAGATATAGATTTAAAAAGAATCACCTTTTTCATTAATGCCAAGGGACCAAATTGATTTTTCTAATACAGTTCAAGTAGTAAATTGGTTTTTCTGATAGTTTGGGGACTAAATTTATCTTTATGTTTACAAAAGATTTAGTGACTTCTAAGGTAATTAACCCGTTCAAATTTGAAATCTGCAAAGGGTCTATGCCAAACTCTTCTGTTGATTTTTAATTGAAAAATATCATATGAATTTGTTCTTCAAGGGCACAACTTAAAACAGACTGGCAATGAGTGGACCAAAAAGAAAATGCCATTGAATCTTCGGAACGTGCTGTCCATATTTATTTTTTTTCTGTAACTTTCTGTCAGTTGTCAAGAATTATCAACTAGTATAAAGTGAAAAGCTTCTGTAGATAATTCTCTCACTTTCCAGTTCATCTGAGCTCCCAACAGGTTTATATGCCTCTCTGAAGAGCAAAGGGCCAACCCTTTAATTTTGTTTGCATTGATGTGAGGGGTTGGGGTAGATGTTACCTGCAACAAGATTTCGTGTTTTCAACTACTTTGAAGTCGGCTGAATGTGTTTAATAAGGCATCAGCATACAGCTAAGCTGAAATATTTGTTGATTTCCCATGTTTAATCGACTCCTTTTTTGTCTTTTTTTCATATAAATCTGCGTTTAATTACTCGACCGCTAAATCCATCAAAATATAAAGTCTTGAATTTTGTAACTTGCATTAAAATCACTTTATTACAGTGTTGTAACTCTCATTATAAAATTTTTATGCCTGAAAAGGACAAAACTTTGAGGGAAAAGTGTAGAAAAGAGTCCCTCACGTTGAGTGATTGAGTGATACTTTCTTTAGTTTCTTAGACTTGAAATAATGCGTTTTACTCTACAATATATTCAACATGAAATTGTTTAATCCGAGGGCCAATCTTTGCTTGAAAAGTCACATATACGCCATGTGTTGAACAAGTAAGTGGAAAAAAATAACTTTCCTATCAATACTTTATAATCAAAAGAACATATAATGAGCATACATTTTTTTTTATGTACTTCTTTTTTATACATGAATTTATTAGCACATGATGTGTGCATATTTTTTAGGTCGAAAAGCAGCCGAAAAATATAACTTGGGGCCAAATTCTCACCGTTTCAAAATTTTGAGAATCATAATGCATCATTTTATGCGTGAAGGGCTAAAAAATTTTAACTTAGTGTAATGGACCATTTACGGATTCTCCATACATTAACGTACAACGTACAAAGTATTTTATGGTACGGTCTTTGTGAATAATGTTCGTTTTTAGTAAAGGACTCGGCATTGCAATTCTCGTTGCGTTTTTTATCCTCATCACCCTTGGCCAAAAGAAGAATAAGGTTCCACCTAAATGATTTCTGAAAATAATTTGTGTGTTTGGTCAATTTTTAAGTTAGTATGATACTTCAGAAACCTGCAAAAACTTAAAGTTAAATGTTTTCTGAAAATAATTTGTGTGTTTGGTTAATTTTAAAGATAGTATGATACTTCAGAAACCTGCAAAAACTTAAAAGGAGAATCCTGAGAAGACATATAATAACACAAATTTAAGGTTTTCATTGCCAACAAAAAACTCAATTGTTTTCCATCAAGCTGCCCTTTCTCTCATTCGATTGGAGATTGTCGCAAGTACAGCATTAATAAAGTCTATGAAGGATTTGGTGTAACAAATTTAATGTTATTCGATACTGTCCAAAGGTGTAACTGTCTAAATATCAATAACTTTTCATATCTTCCTTGTCCTTCTTTTATTTTATTTAACACTTTTAATCTCACTTTATTCATGATATCCGAATTGGACGCATGTGGGAGTGAATTGATACTTGTAATACTTAAAAACGTTTAACTTCAACCTAACAGCAAAACCAATGTACAACACTTGACTGCCTATCATAAAATCTTTGATTAGAAAAAGTAGGTTGTTTGTGTCTGTGATTTGGCTGGAGAGGCTCTCTTCATTTGTGCTTTGGACCACCAGTGATGGAATAGGATGGCACAGGAATAAGAAATGCAAAGAATATCCCATCATTTATTTTCTTTTTCTTTCTCTTATAGTTTTACCTTTTCTGGACAATTCTTGCAATTTAATACTATTTTTTTCTCTGCATAGAAAGAAAAAAGAAGTGTAGATTTTTCACAAAAAAAAAAAAATCAAATAGTTAAGGTAATATGGATGAAAAAATACAACTTAGCTTTGTCTTTAAAACTTCCAGAATAACGAATGTTTGCAGAATATACTATTTGCATAGAACAAACAACTGGCCATTTTTCATGACCTATAAATATAGTTCCACCTCAAACATGCTCGATGCAGCAATGGAGTTGAAGTGTGGAGCTGCATTACTGGGCAATTACTCCTCTGGCAGCAGCTTATAAATTGGCTACTTTTCTTGATGATTAAGCTAATTAATTAGCTTACAAGCTGGCTGGTAAGAGAGCTAGAATAATAAGCTAACTGCCAAAGGAGATTTGCCCGGCAATTCAGCTGTGCAGAGATTACCAAGAATTGAATAAAGTGTGGTGAGAATTTATGGATTTAAAAGAATTTCCTTTCATATAGTTTATGTAAATTATTGTCAGTTTGATTAGTCGTCATCACATCCTCTTTAAAATTTCTTTTAGCAACTTGGGTGTCAGTCAACTTTGTCTCCAACCGCATCGTTCAGGAATGAACCATTTTTTTTTTTAAGTCCTCTTTGCTTTCTAACTTTTTCATATCTATTAAAAAATAACTAATTATCCATGCAGGGAAAAAAAAACAGAGAGAGAGAGAGAGAGCTGCCCCACTCAATTCATTTATACCTGGATTCTTTTTCTTTCTTTCTTTTTATTTTTTTGGTTCAATTTCTTTATCTAATTTTTTTTGGTGTACAATTGTGTCTAATATAAAACTAAATTTAGACACATGATTTGAAGTGCTTTTTTAGGATGCTATTATATCTTGAGACTAAAATACGTGCATACAATTTCTAAACAAATGAAAACATTTATTCATACGTTTGCATTGGATTTTTTTTTTTAAATCAGACTAGATTGTCAAACTCGTCTAGAAAGTGGTAGCTGGTGTGTAAACACAGATTTTTTCTTGAAAACTTTGTATCTGATTGTGTCAAAAAAAGAAACTTCTTGGAAACTAAATGTAAATTCCTATGTTGAAAAAGTAACATATACGATGGCACTGCTTTTTCCATCAAATCAAAATATAGGGAGAAGTTTCGGGCAACATGTTCCAAAGGTTTTGTCCATCTATAATAAAAACGCCATCATCTATAATAAAATCAGAAGTATGATTTGATTGAATTATTAAAAAAAAAAAAGAGAGAGAATCTCGCTTTGCTCTTATATTGTCCAAGATATTGTGTCACAACAATCGATCTTTTTATACTTTCCTCATTCTATATACAAACAATGAAGTATATACATGAGTACAAAACGCGAATTTTTATAAAGTATAAATCGCAACAATAAAAATGGGGAAAAGATTGTTTATATTGTTTTCTATCATCAAATTCTAAATCCAGAATACTTTTCTAAATAAAACAATAGATAAAAGAGAGAGTTTATTGCTTCTGGATGCATGCTGTTATTTGTCAATCTATAAAGAAAAAGAAAAGATGCACAATAGATTGAGAGTTAGAGAGCTAAAGTGCAAACGAAAAGGATGAGCCAGTAAATTTCTCATTGTTAGTATATATATAGAAAAGAAGTAATTACTATGAAATGTGTATCTGTCCAATTTTGTTCTTGTTTCTCTCTTCGGGATAAAAAGATGTCGTTTAAATGTTTTCTTTTTTCTTTAAATGACCAAATAAATACACAAAAGTGTAAAAGATTTCTTTCATTATGAACATAATTCCCATAATAAAATATTTCAGTACTATATTGTTAGTCTTTTTGTTGAAAATAATCTTTTGACAATTTTTAAAAAACTTTAGTATTAATAGTTAATTTTAGAAATTTATCTCATGAACAAATCTGTTATCAAAAATTTTCTAGTACTCTAATTATTTTTATTCACAAACTTATCTATTTGCTTGTTATTTGTTTTTTTTTTAATTTTTGAGCGAAACATTCAAAAAATTTATTGATAATCATGAAATTGTTGATTTGGCTTTAACCTCGATGTACATTGGCAGAGAATTGCCACTCTCACCTATTCTATTACCATGCATTTGGTTCGCTTGAATGATCCAAAATGGAAAGGTCTTTCTATTTAGAATGCCTTTCTAGTTTTTGACAACACAAGTCAAAATGAGCAATCTATTCATTTTTTTAATGTGTGATATTATCATATTTAGATGTTAAAATAGAATAAAATCTATATTAATTTGACTTAATTTTCCTAAATTCTATGTACTAGAATATAACATATTTTTGTTTTGTTTGTTTGTGGTATGAATTATTTTTATGCCTATAAGAAACTTTTATATTTTATCTTAAATTATTTATATTATTGTTAAAATTAAATTCATTGTACTCTTTAATTAATTTTAAAATTTTTAATCATTATCAGCAATATAATTCAAAACGTAAAAAAATTAGTAATGGAACCAAAAAAAATAGTAACAAAACCAAACATTTATATTATCTATTTATTTGATTTACCTTTAATTTATAAGAAAATTATTTTTACACATTTACACAAAAGATAAAAATAATATCTTGAAAGTTTTTATAGCAAAAAGAAAAAAATTTTCTAAATATATATTGAATTGCTTGGATTTAAAAATCATGGGCAACTAGTAATTCTAGTTATAAATAACCTAACATTTTTCTAAATTTTAAAATTAAAAAAATTAGCCAATATAGTCTGAGTTAAAATGGAAGATGAAAGATATATACTGGGATATAATTGACTCATATTATTTTGGTCTTTCCAACATGAAGTTAGAAAGGAGTTTCCTTAGATTTTATTGGGAAATAGATTTTTAGGAAAAAGTTGGAATGAACATTCTAGTAAAAAAGAGCTTTCTAACTTAAAATGTTCATATTATTACTCAAAAATATTAGACACGAGTCAATGTTATAGCCGGTTGATGTCCATAGGAATGATGGTTTTTTTTTTTTTTTGATAAGAAAAGAACTTCATTAATATGAAATAGCAGAAGAATTTGCAAGAAGAAAAGGTACAATAAAATCTGGAAACTCTTCCTGCCATCGAACATTTACATTGCAAAGTTTTGCATGATGAGCTAGTTGATGAGCTATTTCCTTTTTCCTTACACTTATCCACTGAACCTCTACTGACGCAAGTGATCTAAGCACATCTCGAACCTAATTTACCAAGTTTCCCACAGACGAGAAGTCCTTTTCTCTATTCTTCACCTTATTGATTATAGTAGCTGCACCTCTTTCGATGATAGCTGAACCCATGGTCGAACTGTTGTAGAACTCAATGGCCTCTTTTAGTGCAAGTAATTCTGCATGTTGGGGATCAAAAATCCCTTGAAAGACCCTTGTGGACACAAAAACACATTGTCCTTTTGCATCGCGTACAATAATTCCTACTCCAACGCGGATGAACTGCACTAAAATAGTAGCATCAAAGTTGATCTTAATTTGGTTAATTGGAAGGGGACTTCACTGCTCCACAGATTGTATAACTTCTGCAAAAATTCCACGCACCATAGCTTGCCGATAGTCTTCAAGGAAAACACGACCAGTTTGTACTATAATAAGAGGATCCGCATTGACATGTTCATGGATCTTCCGACTCCTAGGATTCCAAATCATCCAACATAGCACTATAAAAAGTCCGCAATCATCCCTCTCCTACTGATTTAAAATATTCCAAAACCATTCTACTGAATTATTATTATGGAGAGCCTCAAGTCTACTTGTGAAGTAGCTTAAAACCCAAACTTGAGAAGCTACTGGACAGTTGAAAAACATATGAAATAGACCTTCCTAATAGTAGCTGCAAAACGAACATTGGGTATCAACTGGAAATCTCCTCTTATAGAGGTTGGACATTGTAGGTAGGAAATTCTTTAAACACCGCCACAGAAAGTGCTTTACTTTGTTGGGGATTCATAAACTCCAAACCTTCTTCCACCTATGAGTTTGATCACTACTAGAAGTAGATGCATCCCGAATACTTGTCCCTAATAAACCAACCTCCATGATAGCTCTATATGCACTCTTAACCGTGAATATACCATGCTTTGTATAATGCCATACCCAAATGTCCTTACTTTCCTCCACACGTCCCAGGGCTATGGATTTAATCAAAACAGCTTCCTTAAGCCAGAAAATGGCGTCAATCAAATCTGAGTTCCATGAAGAGGATGCTACTAAAATTAAATTTTCTACCTTCACTTCTGACTCTAGGAGTCTAACTGGGGATAAGATTATGAATATGTAAGAACGAGAGAGGCAGGAGCTATGCCAAATTGAAATATTTTTGCCTAAACCCATTTTCAATTGACATCCAACTTGGAGAACTTTAATTGCTTCATGAATACTCCTCCAAGTTAGGGAAGGTCGATGCCCCAGTTGTGAGTTAAATAGCTCTCCATTGGGAAAATATTTTGCTTTAATGACCTTCGCTAAAAGAGATTTTGGCTGTGTGAGAATTTGCCAAGCCTGCTTTCCAAATAAAGCTAAATTGAACGCTCTTATCTTTCTAAAACCCATACCTCCATGTTGTTTTGACTTACACATATTATCCCAGCTGTCCTAATAAATAGAATGACCTGTCGCTTTATTGCTCCACCAATACCTCGCCATTAGTGATTTTATATTATGGAGAAGATTGTCCGAAAGCTTGAAACACGACATGACATATGAGGGAATAGCTTGGATAACCACTTTGAGAAGTATTTCCTTGCCAACCCTTGAGAGGTGTTGCTCCTTCCAACCATTAAACAATTCTATCACGTATAGATGCAAAGCTTCTTATTTTGACCTCCCAACAACCGAATGCAATCCTAGATACTTGTCGTGAGATTCTGCTGTTGGTATGTTCAGGATTGAAGCTATCTTATCCTTCACCTTTGCTAGAGTATTCTAGCTCAAAATAATAGCTGACTTCTCAAGGTTTATCTGTTGACCTGAAGCTAATTCATATAACTCTAAGACCTACTTAAAATTTTTGGCCTCCTCAACAGTTGCTTTTCTGAATAGCAAAGTATCATCAGCAAACAATAGATGGGAAATGGACAGAGCCTGAGTACCAACTTTAATTCCTTGTAATTTTTCGCATAATTGAGCTTCCTGTAACAAGTTGGAAAAGACTTCTACACAAATGATGAAAATATAAGAAGAAAGTGGATCTCCTTGTCGTATACCTCGACTAGGAGATAAACAACCAAATTCGATCCCATTGATTAGGAATGAAGAAGTGACCGTAGAAATGTAAGAAAAAATCAGATTAATGAACATTTGAGGAAAGCCCATTTTTTGCATTAATTTACACACAAACACCCATCCAACTCTATTGTAAGCCTTGCTCATATCCAATTTGATTGACATAAAACCCTCGGTACCCCTAGTTTTATTTTTTAAGAAGTGGTGGATTTCATAAGCTACAAGGATATTATCCGTAATCAAACATGCTGGAACAAATGCACTTTGAAAATCAGATATTATTAGTGGAAGAATCGGACTTAATCTATTAGCTAAGACCTTGGAACCTAACTTATAAATCACATTGCAAAGGCTTATAGGACGGAATTGAGTGATTAAGTTTGGAATTTGATATTTGGATATTAACACAATATGGGTAAAATTGAGATTTTTGGCAAGTTGTCTCGTATTTAAAAATCATAAGATGGTACGAATAACACTATCACCTACAATATGCCAATATTTTTGACAAAAAATGGAACTCATGCCATTCGGTCCTAGAGATTTATATGGATGCATATGAGATAAGGCAAATATTACCTCAACAACTTCATAAGGTCTACTCAGAGATGCAATCATATCTATGGTTATTCTACCCGATATACATTCAAGAACAACATGAATGTTACCTTCTGAGGGATTGGACGATGCAAACAACTCCCCAAAATAGGTGGAAACTATATCTTCGATCTCTGCATCATTCTCACATCACCTACCCTCATTATTTTTCAACCCCGTAATCATTTTTTTTTTCTTCTGCGAGTAGCCTTTGCATGGGAAAACCTTGTGTTACGATTCCCTTCCTTAGCCATTGAGTCTTTGCCCTTTGTTTCCATATTAAATCTTTTGCGTCAAGCATATTCTCTAACTTCCTCTCCACCTCAAGGACCACGGTGGTATCAGGAGTGAGAAAGTTACCTCTATGTCACTCTTGAAATTGCTTCCTCATACAACTAGCCTTCTTCCTTACATCTCCAAAACTAGATTTACTCCAATAAAGAAATCCCATTTTACAAGAGGCTAATTGATTTTCAAAATCCACCACACCCTCCGTAGATTGAGACCAACTTTCCTTAATAACTCGCTCACACTCCTCGGACTTAACCCACATGGCTTCAAACTTGAATCATCGATGTCGTAGATTTTTCTGACCTATGCCTGCTTCTCTTTCCAGTTGGGCACATAAAGCATCATAATCAGACTTGTAAGAAAATTGATGATTGATGGAGGCTTTCAAAAACAGGCGACTCCATTTTGGATTTGAGCAAGCTCTATCAAACTATACGCAACCTTTATTTGGATTGCCTTGCGAGCTGAACCACGCGAATGGATAGCCTTCGTATCCCATATCAAACAAATTGCAAAAACGGATAGCCTCTTGGAACGAACTCAACTACCATTGACTTCTAGTTGCCATACCCGAATATTCAAAATGGGAAAAAACCTCATTGAAATTTTCCATACACAACCATGGGACATTCGGTAAGTTATCTAAAGATTTAAAAATTTCTCACGATTGCTTCCTCCGTCCTCTATTCAGTTCTCCATAATATTCGGTAAGTCTCCATTTAACGACCGAAGTGGGAAGTGAAACCATAGTATCAATATGTCTAATACTATAACATCTAAGATCAATAATCACATCCTTTTTCCATAGTAAAACTAGCCTTCCTGATCGCCCTTTTGACTCCACAGAAATTCCAAACATATTGAGGAAGTATTTGAGCTTTTCGATCACCTTCAAACAGCATTTTGTTTCTACCAAAAAATAATCAATCATTCTTTAAACACTGAATTAATAGTAGACAATTTGTGAGGATCAAAATATGCATAAATCCCTTTTAGGATGCCAAGGAGATCGCTTCTAGGCGTGCAATTTTGTTTAAAATAGTGACACCGCTTTAACATTGATGGCCTTCCTCAAAATTTGAGAGTTCCTGTGTTATTCTTTACCACCAAAGCAATTGCTGCCTTTTCTGTATTTTGATTAAAAGCGACATTCACAAGTATTGTTATATTTCCCTTGGATTTTCACGAGACAAATTCGAAAAGATTAGAACTTCTCTCACCTTGTTATTGATTTAGCTGATTAATCTCTTCTTGATCACAGTCTTTGAGATGATATCATTGAACATTCTCTTTGACCAATGACTTAGCTGAATTGGATTGATCAGAATGTCATGCCATAAATAATTGTTCTTTGCCAACCATGCTTGCCACAAAAATATGATAGATAATATGTCATTTCTGTCTGGTGCCTTCTAAAATTACCTGATTACCATTGAATAAACTTTATTTATCATCCAATTCAAAATTAAGTCCCAACGGCGAACAATGCCAAATCAACTTAGATGTCTCATATTCTAGGAATAGATACTCCAAAAGTTTTTCATACTTACTCTATCTTAAGCAAATTAGAGAAACCATTACTCTTTTTTTGAACAAAGTAGACATTGTGGGACATATATTATGCAATAAGTGTTGAGAGAATGATTCAAAATGTAAGTGGCTGATTTTTTAGAGTATGTGTTTGTTATGTTTTTAGTTAATAGGTCTTAGTAGTGCATTAGTGGTGTTAGAGAGCGAAAATATCTATATATATATATATATTGTATTTAATTTCTCCCTATTTTGGTCAAAGATGGTATTTAATTTTTTCATTTATTCACTTTTTGGTGTTTGGCTTGGTTTGTAAGAAATTGTGGAAAAATGCTTTAATATTGCCAAAATTCCAAAAGACTCGGTCTGATAGAGCGTAATCACGGTTTATCCATATTGAGGTGCAGAAATTGTGAAACATGAATTGGTAGAAGTTGCAATTGTAAGATTCTCACTTTCCTAATTGTGATGAATTTCAAAGGAAAGAAATCTTCTATTGATGGAATTAGAGTTAAAAAGGAAAAAGGGGTCTTTCACTCAAGAAATTGAAGACAAAAATGAAGGAAGAAAAAGAAAAAGGAAGACATTTGCAATTGCATTTCTTCTAGTTGGGACGTAGCTTTTCCTTTTAGTCATATAATTCCAAAGTTTTAGTTTCTAGTTTTAATTTTAGTTTTAGTTTCTTTCTTCTCTCTCTAGAGAAAAATTTTGGTTAATTTTCTTTTAGAGAATTGACGCCATAATACGTGGTTAAACGTTTTATTCTAGTTGAAGGATAATTCAAACTTTGGTTCATCCAATATTGTGAGATCTAAATATTTTTAATTATTTTCTACATTTATGAGTATTTATTTATTCTTTGTTTAATTCCAAGGTGATTGTGTTCATTCTTGTGTGATTATTTTGCACCTTTAAATAACTGGTCACTATTTAATTGTCAGATAATCTATAGCCATCTAAAACGTCAAATTCGTAATTGTTTGATAGTTTTAATATTAGTAGCAAGTGGTTAATTCAGTTGTAATAGAGACTTTTGGATTATATCACGAGAATAGATAATCTAATTTGAACAAAGCCTCTTAAGGAAGTAATTTAAAGTTGTTGAACGATTGAATCCTAAGTTCTTACCCATAGTTATCATTTGATTAAGGAAGTAATTAACGGTCTTACTTTTGATTACCGACACAGTAAGAAAAGGTAGGTTATTAGAGTTTCTCAATATCCATAACTAATTTATTCGTGAAATTATCTTTGAGTCGATGATCAGTTAAATTAAACCAGAGTGGATATTAACTGTTTGACCAGAGTTTAGGTTTTATTTGATTTTGGTTAATTTAATTTTGCACTTTTGAATTTCTTTAGTTTAATCATTTACTTAAAACCCCTCATTCTTATAATTTGAAATAAATAAATCGACCAGTCCTTATGGAAACAACCCTCCTTATCATTTCACTTCATTTTATTTTTATTAGAGTAGGAATTTTATTTTTGTTGGTTTGACACCCAACTAGTGGTCAGTTATATTTGGCACTAAAATAGGAATTTTATTTTTGTTGGTTTGACACCCAACAAGTGGTTAGTTATATTTGGCACTAAAATAAATTATGGTTTAAGTTATGTGTTAGTGGTTATTTTTTTAGCATTTTTTGTTGCTCTCTTAGCCTTATTTAAGGCTTGTACTAGTGGTTTCTTTGGTCAAGCAATAAAGATAGATAATTCTCAAATTGTTTTTGACCTGCTTTCAATATTTTATTCCTCTTTTACCAACATTTGTGGCATCATAGTTGTAAATAGAAAAGCTCCAAAATTGACCAGGTTTCGATCCTTTTCTCCACAAACAAAAACCAACAACAAATTGTGAGGAAAATCCAAAATTGAGAGAAAGCTATGACAAGCAATGGAACCAATCCAACAGCATAACCCCTAATTCTAAATTTCAAACGTGAAAAATATCATCTTTGGAGTCTCAAAACGAAGACTCTATTCAAATCTCAAGAACTATAGGACTTGGTGGAGAATAGGTATGAAGAGTGATGCGAGATGCATAATCAAGATCTAGTTTAAGGTCTTAAGTTCCAAAGGCGCCGCAACCAAACTTGATTTTTGGATGATAAACCAACTTGAAAACCCTTGAGACACACTCAAAAGGATTCTTAAAGCCTTGAAATCCGTTGAGATAAACTACAAAGGAATCTCAAGGGGTGAAGCTTTGAATCCACCTTGGGACAAACCACAAAGAAGATCAAAGGTTTGGCTAAACACTTGGAACATACCTCAAAGTGTTGAAGATCTAGGTGAAATAGGTGGCTTGAATCCAAGAGAGAAAACTCTTAATTTCTTGAATTAATCTTCCAAATTCTATGAATAGCAGTACAAAAGATAAATATTTATACTCTACAATTACATTGAAACCCTACTTCAACAAATGACCAAAAAGTATAAGAATTTGGCTTAAAAATTCTGGTCAAAACATTTTCACTGCCTTTGAACAATACGATCCGCAGATGAATAATGTTGCAGATGTAGTGAACAGTGACCGGCATATCTCTGCGCTCATAGATCCAAAACAGCCCCAAAAGGTGATCCGCAGGTCATGATCCACGGATGTAGTTTTGATGATCCACGGATCCTGACCCAATGATCAACTCTCAAGCCCAAATCTCAATGTAGATGGCCAAAGCAGCTCTTGTGCACATAAAACTTGTAGCCCTAGCTTTCCAATGGTACAAGAATCAGGTCATTTGGAGGTTTGGAAGTAAATTTATACTCAAAATATTAAGAATTTGGTTAGACAAGCTTTACTGTAAAGACATACTTCAATGATCTGGATTTTTGGATATGAAGACACATGAACTAGATTTTGTGGTCTAATAAGAATTGTAGAAATCTTCTTAGTTTCAGAAAACTTCAAGAATCATCTCAATCCAATTTTTGTAACTCAAGATATCTTCAAAATACCAAAGTATGTCAATGTGAACCAAACTTTTTCTTATCCAATTCTTCATTGTTTTAGATTGTTCCAAGTTGAATTTGCTTCATTTGAGTTAAGACTTGAAACACCTCTTTGAATACCATGACTTGAGATCTCTTGGATAGATTAATTGGATCTTTCATTTGGTTTTCATGCTCTCTATTGGCTCCATTGTTGAATTGATCACAAATCATCGCTTGAAATAAAGTCTTGTTCCTCATGATTTGGCATTTTGTTAACGAATCAAATGAGATCCAAACTTGATCACATTGAGCTCCTTGAGAGGTTTTGATGTCCGCATCAAAGAGCCAAATCAACCACCAGCCGAACCTAACCAACGATTGTGAGAAAATCACAAAAATGATGAAAATGCCTTGCTACTCATTTAGTCAGCACTGGAAGATGATATATTTCCTCAAATTTCAATAGCTACCACCTCCAAACAAGAATGAGAGATTTTGAAGCAAGAATATTTGGGCGATAACAAGTAATTGTGTAAAACTACAAACTCTCATTGTGATTTTGAGACTCTAGTTATGAAAGACAACAAAGTTGTTCAAGAATTCTTATCTAGCGTGTCTGGGATTGTTAATCAAATGAAGTCTTATGGTGAAATTGTGAGTAATGAAATTGTTGTAAGGTATTAAGGAACTTAACCTCAAAATTTGATCAAGTTTTTCCTCTCTATGTATACTTTTGATGAAATGATGAGTTCTTTGTTAGTTCATGAAGTTAGACTTGGCAAGTCCTATGAAAAGCCCGAGGAAAAGGCTTTTCAAATGAAAGGAAGGCCTTCCAAGAGAAAAACAGAAAGCTCAGAAAGTTGTGGCAAAGGCAGAAGTGGATTTTGTGGACGAGGTCGTGGTGACAATAGAGGTAGAGACCAATTTGGTGAACCACGTCAATATAAAAACTTAATCCAATATAGATATTACAGCAAACTAGGGCACAAAGAAGCTGATTGTTGGACCAACAAAAAGAGGAACAAGAACAAGCAAATCTTGTAGAAAAGGTTGATGAGAAAAGCAAGTTGTTCATGTCCCACTCACTAATTCAAGATAATGTCAACAGCAAAGATGTATCATTTTTGAATAGTGGATGCACCAACCACATGTCTGGAATCAAATTATTGTTTAAAGAGCTTGATGAGTCATAGAAAGGCGAGGTTCAGATCGGGGACAACAAGCTAGTGAAAGTTGAAGAAAAAGGTACAACTATCATTAAAGTTGTGCAAGATGATATTAAACTTCTCTGTAATGTGCAATTTGTACCTAGTTTAGCTCACAACTTATTGAGTGTTGGATAGCTTATGACTAGTGGATATTCTCTTGCATTTGATGATGATTCATGTGTTATTCGTGATAAAAAATCTCGACAAACTATAGCAATTGTTCATATGATACAAAATAATATGTTTCCCTTTGATGTCTCAAATGTTGTAAGCAAAATCTTAATTTTTAGGAGGAATAATGAGGCAAATTTGTGGCATTTACGTTATGGACATTTGAATGTGAATAGTTTGAAACTTCTGAGTCAAAAAGAGTTGGTTGTTGGCTTGCCAAAAATTGGAGAACTTGATTTTTGTTTGGGATGTGTTTATGGGAAGCAAAATAGAAGTTCATTTCCTATTGAAAAATCATGGAGAACTTCTAATTGCCTTGAACTTGTGCATGCTTATTTGTATGGGCCTATGAAAACAAATCACTAGGTAGAAGTCGCTATTTTTTGCTATTTACAGATGACTATAGTTGTATGAGTTGATTTTATTTCTTGAAATTCAAATCTGAAGCCTTTGAGAATTTCAAGAAATTTAAATTACTCATGAGAAGCAAAGTGCGAGAAGCATAAAAGCACTTCGAATTGATCGTGGTGATGAATTCTTATCTAATGATTTTACTATTTTTTGTGATGAGAATAGCATTCGCAGGGAACTTATAGCACCACACACCAAAATAGAATGGCATCGCAGAGCTAAAAAATTGAACGGTGGTAGAAATGGCTAGAAGCTTGCTGAAGGTAAAAGGACCTTCGGACCAGTTCTGGGGAGAAATAGTTGCAATAACAGTATACCTCTTGAACATCTCACCAACAAAGGCAGTTCTAAATCAAACACCTTATGAAGCTTGGATGGGTAAGAAGCCTCGGGTAAGCCACTTAAAAGTTTTCGGTTGTATAGCATATGCTCTGATTAATTCCCATTTTAAGTTTGATGAAAAATCTAAAAAATGCATTATCATTGGCTATAGTCTCAATCCAAAGCATATCGTCTATATAATCCTATAAGTGGCAAAGTAATAATTAGTAGGGATGTTGTGTTCAATGAAGAAGCAAATTGGACGTGGAATTTTGACAAGGAAGGCATGAAAAATCTAGTCCTAGCAAATTTTGAAGTTGGACAACTAGCATGTTCAAACTTGACATCACCTGCAAGTTCAGTTCCTTTCTCACCGGGTGATAACAGCACTACAAGCCCTGCTAATTCATATTCCTCCCACAATAATAGTGAAATACCACCAAGAAAATTTAGATCTTTAAGAGAAATTTACGAGCCAATTGATTTTGCTTTATTAGTCACCGACCCAACTTCTTTTGAAGAAGCTACAGAATACATGAATGGCATAATGCTATGGTAAAAAAGATGCAAACCATTGAAAGAAATTCAAATGGAAGTTGGTTGATACTTCTAGAATGTAAGAATGTTGTAGGGCTCAAGTAAGTGTTCCAAACAAAGTATAATATTGAAGGAAGCATTCAAAAGCACAAGGCTCGTCTTGTAGTAAAGGAATGGATACTCACAACAACAAGGTCTAGATTTTGAAGAAACTTTTTCTCCAGTTGCTCGATTTGAAACTGTGGGAATTGTTTTGGCATTAGTTGCTTAGTTGCAATTACCTGTGTATCAATTTGATGTGAAATTCGCATTTTTGAATGTTGACTTAGAAAAGAAGCTTTATTTTTTACAGCCTCTGGCTTTGTTATCTATAACATCGAAAACAAAATCTACAAGTTAAGCAAAGCTCTCTACGGGCTAAAGCAAGCTCTGCGGGCTTGGTATAGTAAGATTGATTCATTCTTCGAAGATAGCGGATTCACTAGAAGTGAAAATTAGCCTACTCTTTATTTGAAGAAGCAAGATAATGGAGAATTTTTAGTGGTTTGCCTTTATGTTGATGATATGATCTCAAAGTCCTTAATTGATGATTTTAAGTCTTCTATGTTAAGAAAATTTGAGTTGGGACTTGAGGTCATGCAAGGTGATGATGGAATTTTTGTGTGTCAAAAGAAATATGCTGTAGATCTTTTGAAGAGGTTTAACATGGCAAATTGTAAAGTGGTAGCCACACCAATGAACATCAATGAGAAGCTTCAGCGTGAATATTGGACCAAGAAAGCTAATCCAACACTGTTTAGAAGTTTAGTTGGTGGTTTGAACTATTTAACACACATTAGAACTAATATTACTTTCTTTGTTAATGTTGTGTCCAGATTTATGCATAGTCTTACAAAATAACACTTTGGAGCAGGAAAAAGGATTCTTTGTTATGTTGCTGGAACTGTAAATTTTGGTATTTGGTATTGCAAAGTACTAAATTTCAAATTAATTAGTTTCATTGACGGTGATTAGGTAGGATGTTTAAATGATCTAAAGAGCACCTCCAGCAATATCTTTAGCCTTGGTTCTAGACTAGTGACGTGGAGTTCAAAGAAGCAAGAAACAATAGCCTTATCATCATCCGAAGCAAAATATATAGTAGCAACTTCAGTAGCACGGCAAGCTTTATGGCTCAGAAAACTTCTTGCTGATTTTAATATTGAGCAAAAGGAAGGCATTGAGATATTCTGTGATAATTAGTCCTCAGTTGCAATGGCAAAGAATCCTACTTTTCATGGGCTAACTAAGTATATTGATGTGTATCATCATTTCATTCAGAAGCTAGTAGTTGATGGCAAAATAGTGTTGAAATTCTATCGCACTAATAAGCAAGCAGCTTATGTTTTTACAAAATCTCCTTCCCAGGATGCATAGTTTTACTGATTACAATTGGGAGTATGTGATTTGAATCAAGAGAGAGTGTTAAGAGAATGATTCAAAATGTTAATGGTTGTTTTTTTGGAGCATGTGTTTGTTATGTATTTAGTTAATAGGTCTTAGTAGTGCATTAGTGGTCAGCCATATTTGGTACTAAAATAAGTCGTGGTTTTAAGTTATGTGTTAGTGATCAGTTTTTTAGCATTTTCTATTGCTCTCTGAGCCTTATTTAAGGCTTGTACTGGTCATTTCTTTGGTCAAGCAATAAAGACAGACAATTCACAAATTTAGTCTTTGACTTACCATCAATATTTTATTCCTTCTTTACCAACAGTAAGTGCCAACCAAAAAAATTGCACTTTCGGTGAAATATTAGTTGCCATAATATCTTGAATATCTGTCAAGCTCCAAATTTGAGTCCATCTTGATATTCTGGTGTCTTTTCTAACTGCTAAATTTACTTTAAGGTTATAACTTAACTCCACCGAGTATTTTCCATTCTTTTCTAAACTCCACACATAACTATATGGTTTAAGAGTTCAAGGAATATAAATGGATAAGACGTGTTTTATCATTTTCTAGTGAAATAACACCTCCACCAGTGGTTGTCTCCAAGTTCTATTTTGGTCAATTAAATCATTCACTTTCAACTACAAGTTTGAAGTCATTTGTAATTGGTGCCTAAGTGGATTTGGAATTCTTGAAATCCAGTTGTCGATTTTTCACAAACTTTCTCCATCCCTCACCAACCAATTAGTTCCATTATTAATCAAATCAAGTCCATAAGATATTTTGCCAACCCTAAGATGCCAATGATACTGATTTATCTTATAGAAAAGATAAAAAAGACGTTTACTGACAGTATTTACTTACAAAGGACTTACTTAGCAAGGACTGTGTATCTATTAAGATCTTCCCAGCCAATTTTTAAGAAATGCTTGATTCAGCTGTAAAGTGGATATCAATCCAAGACCTATTGAATGAGCAATACTGACAGCGCAGTAAATGTGGCTGAAAATTTTGACAAAACCTTCACCAGTGAAAGTCAAAACTTGTGGCTCAATGTTTTGTTTGCTTGCAACTTGTCAGCAAATTGTGTGGAGGAAATTGGCCATATTTGTTGAAAAATTTAGACTACAGAATCACGCTTGAATCCAACACGATTCATACACAATTCAGTTATTAGATGAAATGAGAAAAAAATGTTCCTCATTGTCAGATAGCGAGCAGTATAAATTGAGGTATTTCATTTAGTTGTTTGTCTAAGAGCTCAACGAGGAAAACTAAAAAACAAAGAGCTTTGAGTGTTTGTGAGTTTTTTGTGTGTAATTTTGAGACTCAACTAAAAGAGCCTTCAAATTAATATTGAGTGTTGTGTGTTTTTGAATTTGTGAGAATTATTCTCCAGTTGTTTAATGAACAACTGTTTCGCTATTAAAAAAATAGTGTAATAAATTGTTTATTTGTCCTCCCAATTTGTGGATTTAATCCAACAAGACCTCCCATGAACTTTGATTTACACATAGGTTCCCATGATTTCTGAGGAATACCTCTCCCTTCTTTATCTGTTAGCCATATAAATCTTGCAATATCCTTATTAATTTGCTTGGTTACCAAAATCTGCAACCTAAAGATCACAAGTGATGAGATATCGAGAATAGGGTACACTTTGTCAACATTGTACGGAATGTAATAGACAGTGATGAGGTCTTAAATCTCATTATTCTCATTGCCATTTTATTGTTGATGTGTCCAAACAACTGAGACCTCCTCTTTGCAAAATTGCGGTCCATTTCCAAGTATACACCTACATTGATGTTGAAAGTGAAGAGATTATTTTTTTTTAGTGTCCAAATTTGCGCTGAGAACGAGGATGAACTTTTGTTTATTTATTAACTGCCTGGACGCCTTTGAGTAAGCATCTAATATTCCACTCAAGATGATGCCTTGAAGAATAGAATGCAATGATCAGTAAGTATGAGATGTAAGATTCTTATACCATTCCTAGAAACAATTATTCTAGAAGAATCTGTTAACATGCTTATTTTTGTTATATTACCAATGATAATGCATGTTGTGCAAGAATTTAAAAAAAAAATGGAGATAGGGAACATTCCTGCCACAGCTCTCTGGATGGTGTGAAGTAATTTGTCATTTTTCCATTCACGGATACCGTTAACCTCACTGTGAAAATACAGTTGAGGATAAGCCTTCTCTATCTTATCGAGAAACCCAATTTGGCCAATACTTGAGTAAAAAAATTCTATGAGAACCAATTATATTCCTTACTCATATCTAACTTAAGTGCTGCACATATTTCTTTTCCTTTTTCATTTTTCCTCAAATATTCTATAATCTCATGAGTTATAAGAATGTTATTCACTATGGATATTTCTAGAACATACCCATTCTGATAACAGGATATGAGATTTGGGATGATTTTCCTTAATTTGTTGGATAGTACCTTGATCACAGTTTCATAAAAGACCTTAAACAAGCTTATTGGTTTAAAATGAGAAAATTGGATTGGTTATTGGTTTTTTGGATTAGTATGAACTTGGTGTTGTTCCATGGTTGGACTGAGACACCTTCATTGAAGCATTTCAACACAGATTTCGATATTGAGTCTCCAACAATGCTCCAAAAATGCTGGTAAAAACCCACTAAAAAAGTATTCGGGTCTGGTGCATTCCATTTGCACATCTAGAATATTTCATTATTTTGTTCCTGTTTTGTGAAAAGGGAATCCAAGTAATCCAAATTCTGAACAGGAATTCTGCATTCTAAATTGTCCACAAACATTTGCCATTGTGCTTCCTAATTTTGTAACTCCTTATTTCCACTCATTTGTAATTTTTTTTTATAAAGCTGCTTAAAATAGCTTTTAGCATAGTTAAGAATATCCTATTGATCATGAATGCAAACCCCATCATCCTTTTGAATTTGTGAAGTACAATTCCTTGCTTGCCTTCTATTTGCCTTGTACAAAAACATTTTTTACCAAAAAAAATATCCATACCAAATATGAATAGAATAGATAAGTTTAAAACAACCTTTCCATTCTATCTTATTCTCGTGTACTAAACATGAGCTTCCAAAAATCTACGACTACATCTTTTACATAATCTACTATTTTCCAGAATAGTTACGAGACAAGCACATCCTTTTATCAAATCCCATTTTACTTTTGTTCTTGGCACTTCTCTCCAAATTGTTGTTGCATTTGTAACTGTCTCCAATTTGTTACAATGCTTTCCACTCCAACTTGTTGCCGCATCTGTAACTGTATTTAGATGCTCTCTACTACCTTAAGAGCTGAAACTACTCCTAATTGAAATATCACAACATTTCTTGTTCTCAGTTTTAACTTGCAAAAATAATTTTCAAAATTCTATTGCTACAAGAAGGCTTAGTCTTTTAAAACTGCAAGCAAAATTTTTAGACTCCAATGCTCAGTTAACTATTTTAATTCAGCTGTCCAGCAATATACTCCCTTGTATGTCAAATTAAAATTCAACACTTTGTTTGTACTCCGTTATATGTCAAATTAAAAGTCAGCACTTTTTTCTCATACCATGTTCCAAACTATAAATTTAAAAACAAATGCTTTACTATTTCTTCTTCTAAACTACACAACTCATTTTCTGTTCCTAAATTTATGCTTAATTTCCTCATCCTCTATTTGATGTTTAATCTATTTTTACACACCAATTGTAGTACAAGTGCAAACCTTGGCACATTGCCTTCCCCAAACCAATTTATACTGCCTAATTCTTCTATCAGTTGACTTCAAAATTTGCATTGCAGATTTCACATGGAAGGCTCCAGAGGATGATAGCTTGTCCAACCAAAGTCATTAGCTGACAATTTAGGATCTGATAGAGTTGAGAGAAATTTTCAAAATTTTCCCGCCCACTCATTTTCTAGTTTTTGGCCATTAAATTGTGGAAATTCTAGTTTGGCAATCCCCGCTCATTTTCTTGGTTCAAGATTCACAAGTATTAAATCTTTTCTTGGTTCAAGATTCCTCTTCTTGCCCATTTCTTTGGGTCACATTTCTACCTACTAAACCAATTCGAGTTCCCAAAATCTTTTCTGCATCCAAATTATTCATGAATCTTGTAGATTGGTTTGTGATCAAATTCATGAATTTCTTCATTCCAACTTTCAATTCTGTTACAGGAACATCCATTTGAGCAGTTTGGGCGTCCATTTTCTCGTCCAACTTCAATAATGAAGATGGCTAGGAATTCATGAATTCTTGACATTTTCTCCTTGACATTTTCTCCTAGCGCCCTGAGTATGGTATTTTTTGAAGGCCGAATACTTTTTATTCACATCCTTCTGTATAAACGATTGAATTACCAATCAATCTAGACAATCCTATGTACACGGATACTTAATCTAGATATAAATTAACAAATTTTGTAAAAAAAATTTAAACTATCCTACCAAATACTTAATCTAGATATATATTAACCGATATTGTAAAAAAATGCATGTAAACACTTCATTTACCAATCTATGACAAGACAATTTGATAGGATGCCTGATCTTGAATCAACTTATGAATTGGTGAGGGGTAGAAATGAGGGCTAATATAATTTGAGGTGTATCTTCGTCAATGAAATGTGTTTAATTATTGGCATTAAAAATAGGGATAATTACAGAAACCTCCCCTGAGGTTTCTGACAATTTCACCTGGCACCCCTCAATTTTCAAAAATTACACAAACCTCCCTTGGTTAACTAAAGTTCCAATAATACCCTTTGAAATCAATCTTTTACCAAAAAAGGTTCATAAAAATAGAAAAACTCATTTGGTTTGACAAATTATTTGAGTTTGTTTAGGATTTATGTAGTTGGGTTAGATTTCAAAATCTGGCTAAGGAATATGTCTATAAATTTTGGCTTTATAATCCGGTTTCTTTTGGTGGTGGTAACTAATGAAAATGGAGCTGGCATAATATGATAGTAATTCAAATGGTCAAAACCCAATAGATTTTTTATTTTTTATTTTCCTAATTAGTTGATAGTGTTGTACTGGCATTAATAGGATTGTTTTTTGGTTATTAGTGGCGGTGTTCATTAAGTTAGTGGCAACGACGGTGGTACAGTGGTTTAAGTGGTAAAGAAAATGATATTATTTTATTTTTTCTTTTGTAGATTAAGAAGGGCATTATGGGGTTTTTAATTAAAATTTTTATTAAAAGGGGAGGTCTTGTTACCAAAATAGTAAATGCAAGGGAGGTTTGTGTAATTTTTGAAAATTGAGGGGTGCCAAGTGAAATTGTCAGAAACCTCAGGGGAGGTTTCTGTAATTATCCCTTAAAAATATTGTCTTTAGCGCTTAAAATCTCTTCTCCAATAATATAGATAAGTTTAACAACAAATTTTTTTGTCAAATATATTTTTTATCAGATAGGGATGAAATAAATGTTATATTGTCGTTCAAAGTTACTCTCTTATGGGAAAAGGGTAGGATAAACAATAAACATAAATTACTCAGTTTAATATGCTGTAAAATATTCCATGGATGCAGCGTAGAAATCAAAGGAAAATCAGATGAGGATCATACACTTACTTCTTTTGCGATACTAATCTGGAAAACTTCTAGATATTTTAGAAAGTTTCAAATGGTTTCAGACCTTTTAATATTTTTCATTTAGGAATGTATCGAAATAAATCTAGAATTTGTTTCAACAGAATCTTAACTAATTGGGTCATCATCCTTCCAGCAAGCGCAGGATTTTTTTTTTTTAAATAATCACAATAGTGGTGCTACGTATGTAAACTCGTTGATCAATTTCATTGTTCAATCACTTATTTAAATCCATCTAAATAATTTTGAAATTCTTCTCGTGCATAAATACTGAAGGCACAATCATGATCAAATTTTATACAAATACTAACTTGACATCTTATGTTAATTAGCATGAGCTTTGCTCATACTAATAATTTCTCTAATATTCACACCGCCCATCTTTATATTTATCGGGAAGGAACTAATGCATGGACAAAAAGACATGATCTCCTTTTCTTTTTCCAATTATAAAACCAAGCAAAAACAACATAAAAAAAAGTACCATGTTCAACTTTTATTTTAGCGTTAAATAGACAAATTCAAAAGTATCAGGTTAGTTAATTATCAAATTTTATATAAAAAAAAAAGAAAAGAATTTTATGAAAGCATTTACATAATTGATACGTTTGCACTAGATTTTTTTTTTTTTTCAATTACACGAGATTGTCAGACTCGACTAGAGAGTGGTAGCTAGTATGTAAATACAGATCTTTTCTTGAAAACTTTGTATCTGATTGTGTCGAAAAGAGAAACTCGTCGGTAATTAAATGTGAATTCCCATGTTGAATGAGTAATATAAACGATGGCACTAGTTTCTTCATAAAAAATATGAAGAATTTTTGGACAATATGTTCGGAACGCCAAGATACCATATCACTAGCATCAGACACTAGGTCGAAGGCTTCCAATTTAATTTAAATTAGTCACACATCAAAAAGTTTTTGTACATATATAATAAAAAGCCAATCATCTAGAAATCATAAGATTTTCACTGCATCTCCAATAATTGTCTCAAAAAAACTGGATCCATTCATCTTGAGACCGGAATCGCATTCATTCCTTCATCTTCCCTCTAGTTTTCCTTATGTCTGGTTTCCCCAAAAAAATGGTCATACAATTAATCTGCATTGCATAATATTTGGTCACAAACTCTTATCTAGGCTCATATTGGATTGCGTATTTGGGAATAGTTGTGTTGTCGGGGTTGAAAATTCTAAGAAAGCTTGTATGTGTGGTACTATTTTAAGAACCTCTAATAATGTCATCCAATGGTTTTTGAGTCTCAATTATCTTTTTAAACGACTTTAAACTGTGTAGAACATTGGAGACAGCCACCAAACTTTGAAAAGGAAATCCAACCAACTAAATTATGATTAATAATTGAAGAAAAATAATGCTATAATCACACGAACCACGTGCCATATTTTTGAAAAACTAAGTGAACAATTAAATGTCTACTCTCACATCATCATGAACATACTTAGGTGCATGCCTTTTCTTACGGATTAAGTTTTGACTCCCCAAACATGGTGAATTTTTTATACAAATAAATTAAAAATTGCATTTATAAAAGAGAGTTTAAAATTAAATAATAAGCTACTTGTATAAAGGTTTGTTCTCAACAGCTTTTTTATACTTGCTTTTAGCTTCTGATTTTGAAAAATTTATGTTGTGAATGTTCTTAATTACTTTTTTATTCTTTTTTTTTATTTTTTAAAATTAAAATCAAAACGACTAATTTTTTGCTTTTTTAAAAATTAAGTTTTACTAAAGCAGAAGTTGTTGAAAACAAGTCCTAAGTAGAACTTACATTGCCTAAACAATTAATCTATTTATCACATGGCTCTTGAGCCACGCAAAATGGAATAAAGAATAATACTGATATACACTTCATTACGTACGCTGATCATTTATAAAGAAAAAGCTTTAAGCAAATCCGTGAGATTAACTTCCTTTCTTGTACAAAAAAAGGTGAATATGTAACGTTGATTGCTCTTTATGCCCTTGACTCGTTGCCTATTCAAATTTAAATATTCTACTCTGCCAAGTAAAATGAGAAATTTTGTCCTTTTCTATCGATTCAAGCTTGATTTGTACCTCTAAAATAAACAAACAAATCATGTCGTAGAAATATATAGAGATTGATCGAGAAAATTCACCGTATTTTTATGAGTTTATATTACGATTGCCCGATGGACGCATATTACGAGGGACCAAGGTGTTATTATTTTAAAAAGTGAAAATAAAAGTAAAAATTATTTGAAATCAATTGACAATAAATGTAACTATGTGTGCTTAAAGTTAAATTTAAATTGTATATGACTAACTAGTACTCATTAATTACCAATTAGAAAAATCTTATTGATACAATATTGCGTTAGAAGACATTTTTTATCTCAAAAAAAAAAAAGGAAAAATGCAAGATTCTTAGCTAGATCCTAAATTTAAGTGTGAAGTTGTTTGAAAATTACAAGGCCAGACAGAAAATTCTCGGCTAGCTGTCTAGGCGTGTATATACAAAGAATTGCACGTGGGTCAAGGAGTCGGTGTACGTCCGTGTACGGTAAAGACGGTGGACTTTCAAAGCTCTTGATAATCCGCACCTTCATTCCGAATATTCCAGTGACGACGACGGCGGGTCGAAGAAGTATAATTCTTTTTTTACAGAAACACCCTCCGTATACTCCTCAAATTTCGTTTTGAGACTTGTGTGAATTCATATTCTAATTTTGACCAGGAAAACGAATTTCCTACCATCTTCGCTAAAAGTTCCATTAGTAATATGATAAAAGGGGAAGATTACGTGCGTTGACTATGAATATTAAACTATATAACTTCTTATGATGAAAAAGCTAAACAAATGACATAAAAAAACCATGGAATCTTAATGTAGGTTATCCAAAAAGAACAGGAGATGTATTTCTAGGTTGCTGTAGACTTCCAAGGAAATTTTAGTTGAATAGGGTGACCAATTGGCGGGACTCTATCCACCATTGTTGAGTTCATGGTGAGGCCGTGAACTCGATTTATCTAAAATGTCTCGACTTCAAGGAAGGTTATTACAATTTTACCTTTCACTAGTCTATGAGAATAGGGTGAATCATATATTTGGCAGTAATGTACAGTTTCTTTTGGATTGATCTTTTAAATGAAAAACTGGTCCCTAAATTTGTTGAATGTATTTAAATGCAGTCATCAAATCAATTTCTTACGAAATTTGAGTGAATAAGAATTTTATGTACCAAAATGAGACTACTTGAATACTTAAGCGACTGAAATGATACTTGCATTGAATAACTCCGCAAATATGTGAAAGTTTTATTTTTTTGGATTAATTTTAATTTCTTCAAATTAGTCCAAAATGTTAATATTGTCTCGTAAATTGAAAGCATATACCTCCAAATTGAAAAAAATTATTCCAACTTGACCACTCAAGAAAATCTTTTAAATCAACAAGGGTTTGTTTGGATTGGTGGATTTGGGTGTATTAGGTTCCAAATTCACCGCCCAAATCCCTTGATCGTTTAAATTACAAATGAGAAATTAAACTTGAAATCCACCAAATAATTGAGAATTAATTTGAAGGATTTAAATAGATGAATTTCGACAAATTCTTCCTTTTGCAAATCTAAGCATTTCAAATCCTTTCTTGAATTTAAATCCCTTTCTATTTAGTGTTATCAGGCACACAATGATAGGGGGACACGATATTTTTTAGTATAAAATAAAAGTAGTGGGTGGTTAAGTTAATTTGAAAATATAGACTAAGTTTAAATTATAAGAGCAATAGGCAAAAATAAGGATTAAGGAATGATAAATGCAAAGAAAAAAAAAACGATTATAGTGATTCGGCCACCCTCCTCGACGTGTACATCCACTCCAAAGATTTTCTATTTTCAGTTGCATTCGCTAGTGTCTCTTCCAATGGGTGAGATAATAACCTCCTTACAAACAAAATAATCGAAATTTCCTATTGAACTACACTCTATTTTGGATATTTAGATTTTATCTCCTTTGAGTTATCTTCTCACTTAAAAAAGTTTTTAGAATTATGATAATTAGATTGAACACTTGTTGTGCTAATTTTACTAGAGAAGCACAATTTTGTTCTCAATAGAAAATAAGCAATTTTAAGTGAAATAGACAATATTTTGCTCAAAATATGTATTTTCTTCTTGTTCTTGTCTCTTGTATCATTTCAACAAGTAGGACTTTATTTATACATGCATAGGGAAGACTCTCAGCTGATTTTCATGTGAAATGACATGCTCAAGATTCTAGTCTTATGTCGTTGATATGAATATTGTCAAATATCCACTTTTAGTATTCATGTTTTATTGCATTACCCACGAATGACTTGTGAGTGCACTAGTTCTGTATGGTGTTTTGTGAAACCAGCTCATCCGCTCACAAATGCTCCTAGTACCACCATAGCAGCTAGATCCAAATCGTTGTCATCCTTATCGGTATCCATGTCATCAACATCAACTCCAAAAGTAGTGTGTCGACAGACTATCCTTTTTTGGATCTATTACACTTAATGAAGATGACTCGATTGGTCGCTTTAAAAAACTGTTCATCGTCCTCTATGTCTAAATCAGCAAGTGCATTCATGTGTTTCCCTTAGTTGCATAAGGATCCTCACTAATAGTAGCACCGGTTGCCGAGATAGTGGACCAAAATGATACCGACATGTTAGATCAGTTCCTATTACAAAAGTGGGAGGTAATAGCCTCGATATGATTAACATAAGCTTCACTTGCTCTTTTTCCTTGAAAAAAATAGGCAATCCTTATCTTCAAGTGATTTTCTCTTCCCTTTACCTTTTCTTTTATTACTTTTTTGGATGCCACAACTTGGACATCATCATTGTTAGAGTCTATAAGAACTGTATTTTTCTATTTTCTATATGCTTTCCACTTCCTCTCCAATTCATACTCATCATCAGTATCTAGGGATGGTTGAGTAGGAACCTAAGCATATTTTCTTAATGGCCCTTGATTTTGAAACAACTCATAAAGCATATCAAAATGATGACGATAGCTTTGAGATAAGCATAATCTGAGTCTTCCTATTTTTTTTTTAAAAACTCAGTTTGAATAACAAATTGTAGCAAACAAACAAAAAGGGGGGAAAAAAAAGGAAAAAATTCTAAAAAAAAAAAAGGAAAAATTCTAAGCACTGCAGAAAGGGTAAATTCAACTCTTCTGATCACTAAAGACTTGTTCTTTGCATCTTCAATTCCTTATAAGCTTTGTTAGTCTCATAAAGATGTAATACCTTGTTTCTACTTGTCAACGTTGTAAGACAAGCCATAAGTGTGGTTCAATTTTTTGGCGATCCCAGTCACATAGTGCTGTTAATATTGTTGGGTTCATGTTTCAGACCACTTAAAATAAAATAAAAAAATGCTGTTAATATTGTCTGGTCATGTTTCAGACCACTCAAAATCAAAATGCATTTGTGCAAATGCAATTTCAACCGTGCTAACAAGAGATTCTTAAGTAGGTCGAGTTTACGGCTCTACCTGTGAACCTTGCCGTCTAAAAGATTGTCACATAAACATAATGATGTATGTTAATATAAACAAATGATGTACGGATATTTACGTGACTTTATTTAAAAAATACAAGGTCTACAAGTGGGCCGTGAATCAAGTCCATTTAAGAATTTTCCCGTGCTAACCAATGAGCCCATTCAAATCTTCTTCCAGCTTTAGTTGCCTTTCATTTGGTCATCTAATTCAAATTAACATGAAAAACTCAACCAATCAAAGTGCAATGCATAACAACAATAGTGAATAATATTGGACAGTCTGAATAATTTGACGAGAATGGAGCCAGCATGGTATATGTAGTTGTTCGTAACACAAATCCATAATGTTCTCGTTGTAGGCTAAAGCAACCATAAGAAATTGCAAAAAAGCTTTGCAATTGTGAGCTATCAATTACATTTGGACACGCTAATAAGCGCCAAAAAACCTGTACTAATAATGAATCGGCCTAAATACTATACATACACAATAAAACTCTTATCTATGCTTTAATCTTTTACTTTTCTATACGATGGAGATGAATAAATGTAGCCTTTATCGTCCCATATCTCTTGCATTGTTATTGAAAAACTCGCCGCCTCGATTTCGAACCATTATTGCGACTAAAGATGAGTGAAATATGGAGTCTTAGAAAAGATAAGACAATATTATATTTCCCAATTAATCGAAATTGAGGATTTCTTTTTTTTGGCAATGAAATTGAGGATTTCGTAGATAGGGCAAGAATTGGAGATTTTAGTGGAGAGAGAAAAAAAACAAGGATTTTTAGGAAATCTTTGGTTAAGTAGAGTTTATTGTTAAAGAAGAACATAATTATAGGATCAATTTTGTGTTTAATGGTCAAATTTTGTTATGGAGTAGAGAGGATTTGAGGTTGGGATTTGGAGCTTTTGAGAAGAATAAGGACTTAATAATAAAAATAGGGAACATTATTTGTATGAGACAGGGAAAAGAATAAAGAAGACAAAATCCATATATAAATCTTAACTCTTATCGTTCTTATGAGCAACATATATAAATTAGAAAATTCTTCCCCCCTAGGAAAGCCATTCATTTTCTCTAAAATATTAGTTTCCCAAAGAAGTCTAGAAAATGTTCTTTCTAACTTTAACCTAGAAAGCCAAAATAGTTGGCCATCAAGTTTATGCTGACATTTCTCTCGCCTTCCTTGCTTCTTATATATAGTGATATGCCTGCCAAAATTCTATTTTTATATTTTTGACACGTATGATTTGTTTTGTTAAATTTCAAAGTATTTTTACTACTTTTATTAGTAACTGTTTGTATAATTTTTAATCATAGCCAATAATTGTTATGTTTAACATGATTTTTTTTTTTTTTTGCTTTTTTTGCTATAAAAGATATTCAATATCCTTTTTAAACATTTAGTTGAACATAAATCGTTATTTCAATTAGTAATTCTATTACATTTCTAATTGTTTTGCTAATTTGATACAAAATTTTTTAAAATAAATACTAGTATTGTGAAATTAACTAAAAAATGTAACTAAGTATTTAATAAAAACATCAAATTAATATGCAATTATGTTATTTTTATTCTTAAAGTAACATTCATTTAATTTTCTCATGCGCACAGAAATAGTACACAGCATTAAAAAAATGTAATGCTCGCAGTCAGTCCCAAGACCCATTGGAATCTCATGCCCATAGTTAATTTGGACGAAATTGGTATCAATAATATAGGATTGGGCTTATTTGGAATTATACCCATTAACACCCATTTAAATATGGGTATGGTTGGAAAATGATTGGGACTTCCATACCCAAATATAAACAAACCTTGAAATAATTTGTACTTGATTAGGTTCATCTCTTCCATACACTCTATCGCGTCCTAAAAATCATGAGCAAAGGGGTATTAGTGGGGTCGTTGACTATCGTGTCCCGAAAAGACGGTCTAGTCTAATGACCCTTTTGAAAAGCAAATTTTTAAAAAAAATTGTGCGCGTGTGTGAAAAATCAGATTTTTATTGAAAAAAGTGTATTTTAAGAAAAATGGTATATTAAAAGAAAACAAGACCAAGACTAAAAGTACGACAGTTTTGGCCAACTAATTTTGAAAAAGGGTTTTATTAAAAAAATAGAGTCCCACTTGGTACTGAGTTAGAGTGTACCAAGTCACCCGAAAAATCATTTTTACAAAACAAAAATAAAAATTAAAAAAAATCATTTAAAACTCTTTTTCAACTCCGGTCTACGAAAAACGAGAGAAAAAAGGTTCAGGAGTCACATTTGAAGAAAGGGAAGGCAAAGGCTTGCGCCTAAGGCACCCTTTCAACTTAGTTGAGGCTAGTTGCGAGCTTTAATCAAAATTTCCTAAATTAACCCTAGATTCTATCGCGTTTTGGATGTCTCTAAATGAATGCAAATCCTAAATCTAAATGTGAATATTGGGAGGGTCGAAATGTTCTGTCGAGGCTTGATCGAAATTATCGTATTGATTGCGAAACCCAGAATGAGGCCTTGAGGGAGTCACGAGTGTGAATGCAAAATGAAATGCAAAAGTAAAAGAAAAATAATAATATAGATAATAAGTGGTCGAAGAAAGTGGGGATGCAATATGACAGGTACGGGAGACTAATAACTCGTGACTGAATGTTTCTACTCACGGAAGGGGGAACGGCCTGTACATCACCGCTTCCCACGCGAGTAGACGATTATTTCTAGTCAAATCACGCAAATGTCCTAATTTCTAAGTGAGATGCAAATTAAATGTCATGCATTTTGAAAATGTTGTCAAAATAATAATAATAATAAATAATCATAATAATAGTAATAATAAAATAATGCCAAATGGAAAGAAAACTAAAAGTGTGTGAAATGTGAAATGCACATGAATGATCCTAACACTAAAATGCCCTAGGAGTCCAGCGTTGGACTAGCCCGTTCTAAAAAATCCCACTAGTATTGGATTAGCGAGAAAAGAAAGAGGCCACAACTAGTGTTGGACTAGTGTGGTGACGAAATACTATAAATCATGAATTAAAAGCAAATTAAACATATAAAACCATATAATATCACATAGGAGCACATAACACATAAGCATAATGTTCTAGATGCAAAAAACCTAAGGAAAGCGGTAAAAGAAATAAACACATAAGCACACAAAAGCAAATAAACCCTAACTATTACACCAGGGGTTTAATTTACAATTTAAAGGGGGAAAATTAAAAATGCCCTATCTATTACACTTTTTATCTAGATGCAAAATTTTACTAAAATATAAGAAAAATAATCTAACTATTGCATTGACTATCTAAATACAAAAATATTACATTTTTTATCAAAATAATAATGATAAAGAAATAATAAGATTTAAGATGAAATCTCATGAAAGAAATAAATACATAAAGAACATACCAAATAGGAAATATGTGAATAAACGCATAAAAATCACATAAGGCACATTGGAGCACATAAAGAGAAAAATAACAAAAAGTCGGGATACCTTTTTGGAGATCCGGTACTAGTACTTAAAAAATGAACACACGGGTTAAAGGGACCACTATTTAAAATAACAAAAAGTAAAATACCAAACACTAACAAGTTGAGCAAATGTAAATTATAGCAAGTTAGGGGGGCAAAGATACAAATAGAGCAAATTAGGGGCCAAAATAGTAAATTCCAGCAATTTGAAGGGCATACTTGTAATTATCCAGGACTTAATTGAAATCACATGAAATTTAGGGGGTCAATATGCAGTTATTAAAGACTTAATTGCATAAAAAATTCTTCAGGCCAATTAATAATATTCAAGAAAATACAAGGACTAGACCATAAATATTTATATGATAACAACTTACAAAAGAAAAAACTAAACAATGACAAATATTAAACTAATTGATTAAATTAATATCGTTAACTAATGTAATTAACCAAAAACCAAATAAACAAACTAAAACAACAAGATAAGAGTAAATTAAAAAAAAAACAGACATTAGAAAAAAACCCTGAAGCCCCATTCTGTTTCTTCATTTTTCATTTTTCTTATGTTTTTTTTTCATTTCCCCTCTTTTCCGTTTTCTTCCCTATTTCTATCTTTCATTTTTTTCTTTTCCAACTCGCCCCTTCTCTTTCCTTTCTCTCTCATTCTCTCTGTAATCTCTCGCCCCTCACCCTTTCTCTTACTAGAATACAGAATCAATTTTTCCCAAATCAACGACTTACTAGGTGAAACTGTGATATAGATGGTGGTGGGGGTGAATTGTGCGCGTGTCTATGTTGGGTGATTGGTGATTTGGTGTTGTCAACGGTGGCAGAGGAGGGAATTTCGATGGTGAGGAAATAGTGATTTGGGTATTTTGGTGTCTTATTGTCATTTTTCTTGCAGGTGGTAGTGTTTGTTTGTGATGGTTCATGTGGGAATCTGGTTGCGGGGGAGGGAAAGAGGTTGCTATTCTTGGTGGCTTGAGCTGCGAATTTGATTGATTTAGGTGGCGATTTGGCTGGGCTAGAATGGCTCCTGCTGCTAGTTGTTGGGCAATTAGTGAGGAGGAGGGTGGAGTGGAGACGGAAATGGTGGTGTGGGCAGTCGAAGCTGGCTATTGTTGGCCTGTTTATAGGTTGTGGAAGACAGGCTTTTTATGTCTGTTTTTCTTGCAGGGTGTCAATGCTGATTGGGCAATGTCCGGTAGCAGGGGATGGGCTAGTTTGGGTGATTTGCAAGTTTATGACATAGCTGTTGGATAATTTGTGGTTAAATGGTGCCAGAATTGATGATTCTTGGCTTGCTGGAGGATGGAACAGTAGAATTGTGAGTGGTGTTGGTGAAATTTTGGGATGTTCTGGAGCTGCTATTTAGTGTTGTTTTGGTAATTGCTGGTGGTATTGGGCTTGTTTATTCTTGTTTGTTTTCTTTCTGCAGATTGTAGTTCATCAGGAAGAAGATGGTGGTGATTTGGGTTATGTCCCGTGGTCTTGGTTGGAACTGGCAGTTTTTTGTTGATAGTGATGTTAACCGGCAGTGGTTGGAGCAGAGGAAGGTGGGATTGTGGTGGTGATGACTGGCTATGACGATTGATTGTGATGTATCTGGGTGGATTTTGGGTGGAACTACTAGTATCTGTTTTGCAGGTGGAAGCTTCGGTTGGTATTGGGTGGTGATTCTGAAGGTGAGAGACAGAGACTTGGTTGGGTTGTTGTGGTTGAGGGCGGTGGTGAGAGGAGTTTGGATTTGGGTCTAATAGCTTATAACAGAAAAAGAAAAAAGCAAAGAAATCCAAGAACGAAGAAACGAAAGAATCCAGAAGAAAAACAAGCAAGAACTCAGAAAATAAAACCCAGCAAAGAACTGCAAAAAAAAATTCAGAAAAATGGAAACGATTTAACTAAGAAAATCTATGCAATTAAAATATAAATAAAAAACAAAACAAAACGAAAACGATTTTAGGATGAAAAATTACCTGTGAATTCCTGTTGCTTGATGATGAACAGTGGCTGATTTTTGGAAGAGACGATGAACAATGAACAAAATTAATGTGACGGCTAGTGTGTGTTTTGTAGTGTATATGTGTGTGTGTTTGATCTTTTAGGTAAAATAAAAATATGTTTTTAGGGTTTCTTTTTTTTCCTTTTTTTGTTTTGCTGATTAAAAGAAGTATTTATAGGCCACTTGTCTTGTTGGCTAAGAATGCTATAAAATAACGAAAACACCACCGGTAATAAAAATATTAATTTTATTTTAAAAAAATATTTTTTAATCCCCAAAATTAAAAATTAATACACAGAAATGACAACAATCTCTAAAATTTTCAAAAAGAATTCAAAGTAGGTTTCAAAAATAAAAACTAGAGCTTAAAGCTTAAAAAAACACGCTCGGGGTGTAAAATGATGATTTTGTCCCTAGACAATGAAAATACACGAAAAATGGCTATTAGCCTTAAAAAATTATCAAAAATTAAAAGTAAGCTTAAAACATTAGAAAATGCATTTAGGACTCAAAAATTGACGAAAAATGAATTTAACTGTAAAATGACGATTTTGCCATTAGGCAATTAAAATTCATAGAAAAATAGCTATTGTTTCTGAAAAAATCAAGAAAATATAAACATGCTTAAAGAATTATAAAAATGAATTTGGAACTAAAAATGAACAAAAATGGTGTTCGCGAAGTGAAATTACCATTTTGCCCTTGTGCTGGTAAAATATATAAAAAATGCAAATTAAATCTAGAAAAATCATAAAAAATAAAAAATATGTATGAAAGTAAAAATGTTAATTTAAACCCCCCAAAACTAATGAAAAAGTATTTACAAATAAAAATTACTATTTTGCCCCCAAGATTATTGAAAATTTAAAATTTGACCCCAAAAAATGCAAACATGTCCCCCAATATTTGAAAATAAATGGTGGGTCAAAATTTGGAGTCTACACACTCTTTTGAAAGAATCCTTCATTTTAAGCTGCATTATCAAAAACATCTTTCATCCTTTATTTGTTTTATTAGTTTTTAACATTTTTTTTAATAACAGTAGAATACCCATTTTTTCAATGATGGACAAGTTGTAATTTTGTTTTTGCATTAGCTTCTTCATTTTGCTCTCTTCGATTCATCTATTTCTCCTACGAATATTATGTTAAATTTTACCTCTTGACATCAATTTTGTGTGGTTAAACTGATTTTTGTACTAAAAAAATTCATGTGAATTGAGTGCCTTAATTTCAGTTCAACCGTTTTCTTGAGGAAACTAGTCTTCATATTCTGGATTTCATCGAAGTTTGTAATGTCCATGAATGAATGAGATGTTGATTTATTTTAATTTTTAATTTGTTTCATTAGTTTAGTAATGGATTTTAGCATCAAGAGTTTTATTAAGATAACATCTAAATTGATTTTTTTTAGGGGTAGATAAATTAAATCTTTGTACATCTTCAATCGATCCTCTTTACATGTAATCATTGGAAAACTATAGTTTATAATTGAAAGATTAAAAAGCATTAATAAATGAGATCTAAAAAATAATAATATAAAAACAAAAAAGTTAGAAATTTATTAAGGTTAATAAATTAAAAAATAAATGATATAAAAAAGAAATATTTAGGTTAAACTAAAAAAAACTAAGGAATCTAAAAAAAATAGCAATTGATTAACAAGGAAAAGATTGTTTAGAAAAATAATAAAATAAAATTTATTGGGTATTTGGGCAGTATCATATGGGACTAGCCCATTTTAGTTCCGCCCATATTGATTCCATGACAAATATGGGATTGTTTGGGTATGACTCATATTTCACCGTCCCAATTAAGTCCCACCCATTTGCCATATCTAAAAAAATGTTATCCTTTTATAACATTTCATGGATATTTAAATCAAATTAGCATAAATTTAATTTTAGTCTGACATTTAAATCTAATTATGCCAAACTCAGTAAAAAAAAAAATAGACATTCCATTATAACTTAGCATACCAAGACAATATTTTTTTTTTGACAATACCAAGACAATATTTATTACGTGTCATTCTAGATGGAAATAAATTCTATATAGAAAAATCATTCCATAACGTGGGATAAATTCAAGTGACCCTTAAATGGTACTACTATCAATTGGTTTCGAAATACCTAAAAACCGATATATACTATGCTGCTGACTCCTAGAATGCTTGATCTTAAAAAAAGGGGAAAAAAAGTAGATATAAGCCCAAAAAGGTTGGAAGAGAGAGTGTGTGTGGCAGGGAGAAACGCACAAAAGGGGAAATTGGGTCTCCGTTTGAAATATTCATACTCAGTTTATAGCCTCGCGCTATTTTTGTTGTAAGTTCTTTAAAAGTTTTATGTGTCTTTTATTGCAGTTATACAGCACATATGAATCTGATACGCATGTGAAACGGTACATTCATGTACGAAATGAATATGGCAACAGATCTTATACTGTGGATGTTTTTATACAGCAAATAATCATGTTGGATCAACCCTTCTGGTATCTGTATTCGTTAGCCTTTGCTCGCATTATGATGGTATATTCTTAATGCATGGCCACAGTACTACGCTGTATGTTAAAGGGCTCTTTTGTCTCCTAATGGTACGTTTGATCGATGTCTTTCCCGTGGCCAATGCGTTCAATTGATGATTAAGATTTCGGGACAAAATCTTTTTTTCTGCTTAAGTTGATTTTTTTTTTCTTTTTTGGGTGTTTTGGAGCGCATCGTATTGGGGAAGGGCAACTGGTATTGCAAGTGTTGAACAGTGGCTAAATGATGAGGAAGAGGGATTCAGGGACTCGGTAATCACAGAGGTGATTGTAGGAGGCAGTTAAGGGTGGTAGTTGGACATTTTGGAATTTCAATATTTGGTTAAATCATATAGGCCATTTCCAAGAAAAGGTAAAAATTTATTTTTGTTCTACATTTGTTATATGATAGACTACACTGGTTACCAGTTTGAATTTGTGGTGCTGTGTCCTAGAGTATGCGGTTTAGGCCTAACATTACCCTAATATGAGGAAAAGTGTGTTTAACTACTTAGCCAAACACTTAAGATCCAATACCACACTATTACATTCACAATTTGTGCTCAAAAAGCTGTAGAACACCAATTTCTCAATATTTAACATGAAGTCGCCTCTGCCAATTTAATTTTGGGTAGATATTCTCCTAATAGATCTGAAATTAATTAATTCTCTTGATTAGTATGAGCTAGTTGTTGCTACTTAATAGCAATAAAGAGCAATTATAGCAGTTGTTCTTTTGCAGAGTTTAAAGTTGGCATTTGCATCAGTTTATTCAGAATGAGTGAACAGAATCAGCTTGGAAACACCTCTACTCCAGTAGTTCTTACAGCAAAGAGGAAGCGTGGGCGTCCACGTAAGGATGGAAATGCTGCTAAAAAGAGAGAAGGGAGCCTGCAGCCACTTGCAACGCCTGATGGAATCAGAGCAGTTCAGCAAATTGAACCACCAAAACCAAATCATAGAAGCATGATTGGAAGGGTAGTTTCTGGTGTAATTGATGGTTCTTTTGATGCTGGATATTTTCTTTCTGTTAGTATAGGGAACAATGGCCCTCCACTTCGTGGTGTTATTTTTGAGCAGGGAAGAATCACGCCTATTTCATCAGATAATGATGTTGCCCCTCATGCTAAGTTGTACCAAAGAACAGAATTGCCAATGCCAGCTCCCAACCCACAAAATCAAGACAATGGAGTTATCCCCCAATTAGATATGCAGCCGCCTAAATCAAGTGCCTCATTTGTTTTGCACAACCAACCGGCCTCTACTACTGTTCCTGTAATTAGTGTGCCAGTGAATAACTCAAGCTCACCTTTGTTAAAGAAAATTGTGATTCAGCAGAATCCAAATTTTGATTATCAGCACCAATGTCAGTCTATCCCTATTGAGGAGAATCTTAGAATGGTTGAACAAGATGAGATGATGCAGGTATATGAAGTGTCAGTTCAATCAGAAGGACTAATAGCAGATAGTGGATCAGCAAAAGATTGCGTTGCAGAATCGTCAATTAAACTGAGAGCCAACAATGTTCTGCCTGAGCACAAGGAAATCATGGATCAAATAGCCCGGCATCAGAATGAGGATGTGGGATTTTGGCCTGAGCCAAGAAGTCCAGTTCATAAAGAACGTAAGTTTTCAGGTACAAAGGATCATATGTCAATTGAACCGCAAATTTTGGCCCAAGAAACTCAAACTTTGGATTCTGATGTGAATCAGAATAAGATGCCATGCAATGATTTGAAGGGTCCATGTCACGATTTTCACCAGTCATCAGTGGTTGCTGAAGTTCAACTTTTGCCTGTAGAACCTCCAGTCATAGCTGGCGGATTTCAGCCAAGAGGGATGGGTCAGAATAAGTCCCAAACTGGAAATCTTGAGCTCCATAAAACTCCTACAGTTGCTCAAACTCAATCTGTCCCATTGGAAAATGAAAATTTGGAGTCTGAGCTTCAGACAACTGAATTGATTGACACTCAAATCAATGGTCCAAATCCTCAAACTCAATTTCTCCTCCAAGATCATCAGACTGTGGAGTCTGAGAGCTTACCGAGTGATCCAAATGAGAATCAACTTATTAGGCCAAATCATGAGCTATACCAAAATGCTACACTTGAGAACCTGCAATCTGTTTCTACAAGCCCTGAAAATAGAGAAGCTGAAGTTGAACAAGGCAAGTTGGCGCACTATGATCTAGAGAACCAGAACTTTGGAATTCTTCGAGATTTTGTGGCTGGTAACCATCACTATTTGCCTCCTGAAGTCATTTCTGATCAACCAACGGAATTCAAGGTAGAAAAGCCAAATTTTTCAAAGAACAACGATGGAGAAGCTACTCAGGTAGAGCCAAAAGGCACAGTTTTACAGAGCAATGAAAGCAGTCCTAGTGGGAAGCCAGTAAGTGATCCTGTTGATAGTAATCAACAAAATTCAGAGACTGTCCAAAGGACTAGAGAAGCATTGCCATTCGATTTGGAGCTTGCAGCTGAAGAGCCTTCTCTTCCTGGAAGGCCTGAGAACAAGGTTTCAAGTCCTACGAACAATCCAGGTGGCCTTTCTGATACTGAGCCTAGATAAAGGACTTCCAGAAATTACGAATAAATTAACGTGGATATGGCAGTTGCTCATTTCCCAAGTTCAAGTTATCTTCTTATTAGCCAGTCTCTCTTGATGTAATGTTAACATACTACTTTGAATTTTGATTCAATTCGACATTTGTTTCTTTATATAAATGTTTTGGACGGCATTTAGATTGTCACTTATTATGGGAGAGGTTTATCTAAAAAGGTTTAATTGGACAAGTCAGGTTGATCCTTTCTACTTCGTAATTTGTACAAGCTTGATTGCATACTGAACTGTAACAATGCATGTCAACTGATGAATTGTTATTTGCTGAAAGATTGTGCCTACTTTTAGAGTTGATGTGACTTTAAAGGTTCCTACTCTAAAACTGCAACTTGTCTTCGTACTTAAGTGTTGTTAAATGCACTTTGCAGATCATTACCAGGATAAGACATATGTTACATCCAGAGAAGAGGTGAGAAGAGGTCAACTTGTGCACATGCCATGTCTAACTTTGAAATTTGATTGTCCCAAATCATGATATTATACAAGAAAAAAGAGCTCCTTTGTTTTCAAGAAGTAGGGATCTCCAAACTTTTGAATGGTATACGTGATGATGATTATTCTAATTAGGCTTATTTTACCGGATTTTTTTAAAAAACGACTTCTGTATAGTCTATTGATGTTAGTCATTATTCCATGATCTGTTGTACATTTGCTGAATTTCCTCCCTAAAATTTTGATTTCCCTGCCATGTTAAATAAAATAATTTGTTTGAAGGTGTAATGTCATCATTTGAACCATCTGGTAGATAGCAACTTTGATGATCCATGTCTGAAAACCTCATTTGATGATAGTAAAATTTAGAATCCATTCGTATCATACTAAAAGGAATTGAGAATCTAAAAGAGCTGCACGACTTTTTTGGTCTTTTAAAGTAATGAAATCTTGCTTTATTGAGTGATCACCCTTGAATATATTATCTGGTGGCAGTACAAAATTTGTGCATCATGATCTCTCTACCACTCATGGTCTTTGCGACTTTCTTTTTGGAACATTTAGGCCATGATGTGGACCAATAAAGAATCTGTCATAAATTATCTGTCTGCCTCCGCGAATCTCCTATCCATCTTCTTTTCTTAGAGAATTATTAAGTACAATCTCCTACCCATCTTCTTTTCTTAGAGAATTATTAAGTGCCTAAATTGAGAAGAATTCAAACTTTTGGTGGTGTTAGAAAATTGCAAATATTTGAACCACAGTAGGATATAGGTCTTCATTTTAGTCTTGTCTATGCTCACCTGTAGGTAGCATGTAATTAAGCCATTAAAATTAAGCTTTTAATTGATAAGTAAACCTTATTTACCAATTCTGGATGAATCTTTGTACATTTTGGATGAAACAATAAACTATTGATCCTGGCTGAATTCACCTGAAGTCAGTTTATATCTGATAATATGTTGCAAGTATACAAAGATGATCAATTACTTCATTTCACGGTGAAGAATAGGAGTAAAAGTAGTTACCATGTTTTCTCGCTACCCCTTCAGAGTCAGCGACGTGTTTCTTTAAGCAGAAAGTTACGGATCCGATAAAATCATATTATATCAACTCATATTCAACTACTAGTAAAGCTACGCGTGCTTAAAAACTGGTCTTATTACATGTGAGTTCCTGAAGTAGAATTCAGAAAAATAAAATGAAATCATTTGTAGTGTGAATGCCACTTTACCAGGCTTTTAGCACAAAATCAACCTATCAAGATGTAGCATGAGGCATCATTACCTTTGATCAATCACTCAATGTACACAGGGGTTGTAAGTTGGATAAGTCAGGTTGATCTTTTTCATTGTGCATTTCATTTTTCACTTAATTGCATACTGAATTGTAAGAATGCAGGTTGACTGATAAAATGTAACGTTTTTTCAACAGATTCTGATTTTTGTAAAAATTGAAAATCAATTGTTGCTGATTTTAGTTTATTAAAAAATCCCAAAAAAAAAAGTAAAAAGAAGCAGTTGAGAATATCACAAAATAATTTTTTTCAAAATCAAAAACTAAAAGCAAGTAAAAATAGTTGTTGAGAACGAGCCCTTAGTATTGAATATTTGTGCAAAACTTGTACAATTAATATTACTTTTAGGATTCCCATTCTAAGAATTATCACTTGTCTTTGTGTTTCAGTGTTACTATATTGTTATTAAATGCACTTAAAGATATCATTATCGTTGTAAGTTACGTGTGACCTTCAGAGTGCACAACTTGTGCACATGCTATGTTTAACTTTAAATGTTAGATGTTCCAAATGACTTCTTGAGTGGAAAAGATCTTCCTTTTTTGTTTTTCAAGAAATAAGGACCCTTCAAACTTAGGCATAGTTGAATACTAGGGATTATTCTAATGAGGCTGAGTTTAAAAAAATTCTTGTGACAAGGACTTGCAAATATTCAATTAGCGGTATTCAGGATTCCATGATCTTTTGTACACTTGCTGAAGCTTTCCATTCCCAGAGTGGAGTTGAATTTGATTTGTTTTAGATTTTAAGTGGAAATTTTCATTTTATGGTATCTAAAGTTTCTCTTCTAAGTTGTAATGCCACCATTTTAACCATCTTTTACTAGCAACTTCCATGGTTCATATCTGAAAACTTTATTTGATGATGGTATGTTAAAATTTGTGAATTAGCTCAGCAAATTAAGAAGAGTTGAGAATATACATTGAGCAAATTAGAAGGAGCTTGGAGATCTTGTCTAATAACAAGTACTGCTGCATTTAGTGCTTATAGGTGTATTTCGGTTTTTCACCCCTCTATCATCTGGCTCTTCTGCCATTTTCAGCCCTTAGGCATGTTATTTTTGGAACATCTTGGTCATAATGTGGACCAATGAAGGACATCTCTGTTTTATGCATGGCGAATTTGCTTCTGTGACAGAAACGAAATCTTCTCTCAGTCGTTTTTCTTGTACAATTTTTAAGTTGCTAAAGAAATATGAATGCAATCTTTTATTTCTTTTTATTTTCTGTTTAGTGAAAGAAGGTTTTGAAGATTAACTTTCAGAACTTTTAAGAGATAAGATAGGTAATTTGTGAACTTTATGTTTCTTACGATCGCCTCTAGTTAAAATACTATTATACCGATATCAACTATTTCAATGCTTGTTTTGATAACTAAATCTTTTCATTGACCTCTAGGATTATTTTGGATGGATCTTTTTTTTTTTTTTCTTCTCTGAAACGTTATAGGGAAAGGGGAAAGTAGTACTTAAGGTGGGACTCACTAACCCACACCATCTAAACAATTGCTGAGTGAAAAAGGGGCTGAGATACTTTAAGTTTACACAGGCATGCTCTCAAACTCCCGATGTGAGAATTTTGGATGGATCTTTGTCCAAGAGACCTTGGACCAAGGAATAATATAAACTTTGGATCCTGGCAATGCTTTAGCTGAAGTAAGATAATTTTATATATATATCTTACAAATATTCAAATATGACCAATTGCATCATCTCATTTGGCCATAACTATGTGACCATATTTTGTCCCCCTCTCTACATAGAGCAAGTCACTGACGTGTTTCCTTAAGCAGAAATTATGAATCCATTTTATAGATGCTATATCAAGATCAGATCCAACTGGCAGTAACACTTAAGATGCTTTAAAACTGTTCTCCATGCAAGTGGGTTCTTGAAATGGAAATCAGAAAAGGAAATTAAACCATTTGTTGTATAATTGCCACTTTTTTAAGTTTTTACAGCAAAATTAATCATCGCAATCAAGAATTAGAAAATGGCATCATTAGCTTTGATCAATCATTCATTATTAACACGATTGTAGTTTGGTGCTTAATCTTATCCTAATCATCCTCAAAAAAAGCATCATGTGATGGGCCTAGTACAATCTAACGACATCAACTATTGAGACGTGGTATGCTAACACGCAACAATTTCCTTGACCATTGAAGCCAGCTTATTACGCTTGTATTTTTTTCACTGTTGTAGACAAAAAATAATCAACCAAATCCCAAGTGGAAAACGTGTAAAACTAGCAAGTTTGAAGCTTTTTTGTAAATTTTGCTCAGTTCATGGGCATTTCCTCAGCCCAGTCGCAATATATAATTCTTACAAGCCATACTTCGAGCACAAAATATTTTTATCTCAATGCTTCTTGAGCCGCCATTTATGGAGGCAGAGGAAGTTATAGCCCTCTTGGATTCTTGCTGGTTCTATCAAGAAATCTTCAAGAAAAGTTCAAATTCACCAACTTCATCAAGCCTAAAGAAAATTCCTGATCAGCAAATTGAAGAAAATTCACAAGAAACAGAGTTTTCTAGCCAACTAACAATCCAGACAATGTCCAAAAGTGACCAGTTGATGAGCTCTAAAACAAGCATGAACTCTGGTTCTTTCTCTCCAAATTCAGTTCTTTCTGCACTACATCTGGAAACAATTATATCAGGAACAAAAGAGGTGGCTGAATTTCCAAGAACACCACAACCAAGTAAAGTTAAGGCTGATGAAAAGAAGAGGAAGAAGAAGGAGAAGATGAAAGCTAAGAAAGGTTTGAGCAAGAGCTTATCAGAGCTTGAGTTTGAAGAGCTGCAGGGGTTTATGGACCTTGGATTTGTGTTTTCTGAAGAAGACAAAAAGGATTCAAGTTTAGTTGGGATCATTCCTGGTTTGCAAAGGTTAGGCAAAGAAAAAGATGGTGAAGAAGAAAAAAACACTAGTTCTGTTCCTGAGCAATCCTCAATTACCAGGCCTTACCTTTCTGAGGCATGGGAGATTTTGGATAGAAGAAAGAAAGAAAACCCTTTGATGAATTGGAGAGTTCCTGCTGTCAGCAATGAGATTGGCATGAAAGATAGTCTCAAATGGTGGGCACACGTTGTTGCTTCTACTGTAAGATGATAAGGCTCATGGTTTATCATCTCATCCTTTTTGTTTTTTTCCTTTTTCAAGAACTTTTCATTTTTGGCCTCTCTTCTGCCAAAATCAAAGCACCTCCAACCAAAAACAGATGCAAGAAAAAAGAGACAGGCATAGCTTGAACACATTTTATTGTAGCATTTTGTACTCAATTTTTTACCGTATAAATTCAAAAACTTGTACATAATATGTTGTGCATAAATAAAGAACATATGCAGAAGTTCTTTCTGTAATTGCTGGATTTCATATTTTCTTTGGACACTTAATGATATTTTTTTGATTCACATCATATTGTTTTTTACACACACGAAGAAGCAAGTTAATGAAATGAAACTAAACAGTTTCACCAATTAATCAACTCGGTTCCATCTTCTTTTCTGTTTTGTTGGTTTCATCTCAAATTTTGTGAAATGAAGAACTTACAATGAAAATGGAAATAGGACAAATCGTGCCTACAATTAATGTGCTTGTCTTATTTTCTGGTGTATATCAACACGTTGCATTTGTTCTTGAAACTTAATTGTCGAAAAAAAAAAAAAAAACTGGTATGGACATACATACGTAATATTCTAATCGACACAACAACCATACATATCACACCTAAGACTTACAATTCCTCAGCCATGAAGGTCACCAAAAGAGAAGAAAATTCAAAGGAATTGAAATTTTCCATTTCTTTTAGCAGATTAGAGGAATATTCATGAATTTTAGCATTCGCAATGAAACATCCGAAGAAAGACTACTCAATTTAGATGGAAGGTTAATAGAAGTTTCGGCATTAATTCTCATTTGTCTTGCCCTGCAACAAGGGCAGAAAAATATCTTTCTTCCTAAATGAATGACTTACTACGAAAATGAGAATGGAATAGGTGCAATTAATGTACTTGCATCATTTTTTGGTGTAAATTAACACAAAATTGCGTGTAAATGAGTAGTTGAATGTTTTGATCGTGAAACCAAATTGTTGAATTTTTTTTTTTATGTACATGTATACCAAAAATTGTAATCAATAGCTAAAGAGAATAAAGTTCAGATGAATAAAAGAAAGACCATTTCTTTTAGCATATTGCAAGAATATTCGTAAATTCTAGTATTAGCCATGAAACATCCGAAGGAAGAATGGTCAACTGAGACGGAAGTTTAATTGAAGTTTCGACATTAATTATTATTTGTCTTGCCCTGCAACAAGGGTAGAAAAATATCTTTCTTCCTTGATGACACAATTGAAGAGACTGACTTCTTGAATTGATAACCAGGGGGGAAAATAATCTGTTAAAAATTTAATCTGTGTGCTTCACATGTTTCAATTATTTAGAATCATTAAAGCGGATGTGATTTCATGTGGTATTGAGGTCATCTTGAAGCGGACTGGCACTTTTGTCTCTCTCTTTCGCTTTCTGTGATCAGTAAAGAAGCAGCATTTCACAACTTCCTTGTAACACTGTTCATTTGTCCAGCAATTGGGGCTGAACCAAGGGATAGGATAATATGAAAAACGTAAAATACATAACTACTGATTAAATAAAGCGACAGTATACAAATTCTAGTTGTACAGAACTACATGATTTAATGTCTTAATTAAGCATATATAAGATGATTTGCTTATGTAGAAGTTTTATGAAAATTATATCTTCCCAAACTTGTAGAAACAGGTAATTTTACAGCCAATTGAGCAATTGAGCAAAGCTCGGTTGGCCGGGGAGCACCGGAGCTTAATCCCTGGTCTCGACAGTTGGAAGTAGGGTGGGAATGAGGTTTTAGTTTAAAGAATGTATTGAGAATTGATATTTAAGAAGAAAAAAAAAGTTGGTCATTCTTCATATAATTGATGTGACAAATATATACGAAACCCTTGAATATTAAGGTCACTTAGTTAATTATTTTCCATTTAAAGTATCTTCAAAATTTCACATCGCCATCTAAAGTAATCTTTTTTTTCTAATTGCCATATAAAATTTTAAAGAATTGCTCAATTTGTCATTTAAAGTGAATTTTGTTCTACTTGATATATAAAATTAAATAAATAGCAAATTTGTCAGCTAAAGTTTCAAAAGAAATTTCAGAATTTGCTATCTAAATTTAATTTTAATTCTGAATCAGAAGTGTAAAAAAATAGCTCAATTTGCAATTTTCTTCCCTTAATTTGTAAAATACCTTATAATTGGATATGTGCTGACAATTGTTTTATCTTAATTCATAATAATTGGGAGTTTATATTTTTCTAAAAGTTTGAATTGGTTTGAATTCAGTCCACAAGACATATAAGTAGCGCTATTTTTTAAACTCACTTATTATCCTAACCATAATTTGTTCACTAAGTTTGACTAGCAACTCATACCTATTTGATGGATAAAGAGATGAAGATAAAAAAAAAAATTTGAACTATTTTTTAGATAGCAAACAATAGTTGTGTACTTTCTTTTTCTCTCTCTATCTCTCTTTTTTTATATTTGGAACAATTTTTTTAACTTGATATTAAACACTTTAAAATATTTTGTTTTGCATTATTGTTAAAAAAATACTTCATAAAATACATAAAATAAGTAAAAAAATGCACTCTTAGCTCAAGCTCAGACCAAAGACACATATAAGTAACCATTTATCAAATTGAGCTTTTCTTTTTTTGAAATTTATAATTGGCAAATTGGCCTATTTTTTGAAATTCAAAATTGAGCTATTTTCTTTTAGAAACAAAAATTCAATTTAAATAGTAAATCAAGCTATTTTTTTTCTACTTAGAGGGCAACGAGAAGCAAAATTCCATTCAGATGGCAATTTGAACTAGTTTTATAACTTCACTTGGCAATTAGAAATAAAGTTCACTTTAGATAACAATATAAAATTTTGGAAATACTTTATGGTTAATTACAAGTGTTTTTTATGACAATATGATTTTTGTACAAATTTTTAACATTTTCCATTAAACTCACAAAAATTTCCCCAATGCAGAATGAAGGGTAAAACTAGTGATGCACATGAATCGGATGTCTAACTTGCGTTGAGTATTTTTGACTCGATCCACATTTAGTGGGTCAGGTAATATTGAGATATGTATCCATATCCGTGTGTGGAGATATCTGGCTGGTTGTATACTGGCAGATTTTGGGTCCGATATCTGCATTATCCTACCTGTATTAAAAAATTGTTAAATCTGTTTCAAATCTTGGATAATCTAATAATAATCAAAACACATTTATGACAAAAATAAATTTAAATAACATATATTAAATCAAATCTTATAAGCTATGAATTCATCACAACCACTAAACAAAATTTCAGTTGTTTGAAACAAAGAAACATCGTACATCACAAGTCTTATAACAAAAACACCAGCCATATTTAAGGCAAAGAGTGAAAAAAAAAAAAAACAACAACAACAACACAAGACAATTGTTATAACTAGATTTTGTAGCGCAATATCTTCAATTCTTCACATTTCAATGTTGATAATGCGATGCTCTTAACGGCTTGAGATTTCAACGAAATAAGAATAAAAGCTTTTAACATGCTAATATGATAACCATTTCAAATAAAGAAGACATGATATGCTACTTAACTATCACATGCAAGCAACATTATAAACCAGTTTAAACTTTAAAGAAATTGGCAAAACAATATCCAAGGGAAAGAACTAAATAGGAATAGCTTAATGAGAGGATAATTAAGTAGATGATAGATTGAAGTTCTCAATTGAAAGTATTTGCTAAACTCAAGCAGACACATGAATTAACTAAACATTAAATTCAATAGCAGTAATAGACTACATTATCGATAAAGTATTAACTTAACATTATCTATCACAGAATTAAACACATTGAAAATTCTATTTACAAGTGCAAGTTATATCATAATTGTGTATTGACATGAATAGTTAAATCTTAATATAAATTTTTTTGTAAGAATAAACTATTTGTATTTTAAGAAACTAGTTGAAGGACACAAGCTTTGCATCAACAAAAAAAAAAAAAAAAAAGAACTTTAGATCATGTCTAGTATCCAAAAAGTTAGATATGACATACTGATTCTATATCAACAATCTAAATGATCGATCACTTTAACAAATATAATTTCATCTCAACAATAACAACAAATGTAAGCTAGTTAAAGAAAATTGAAAATTACCTCAATCGTCTCCGTAAGTTAAAGGTTGAGACTGAAAAAGTGATTGTAAATTGAAGATTAGAAATGGTGGAAATTGTAAAAATCGGAAAATGGGAAGCAACGAAGAGAGAAGCGATTATCAGAGATAAATTGGATAATAAGTATACGGTGTACCCTAAATTAGGGTTCCTAATGAACCAACCTTGCAAAATTACTTTATTACCTTTGTATGTGAGTTTGGTTGGAGACCAATCATAATCTGTATCTAACCTACTTAATGGAGAAACTCGCAGCTAACCAATATTAGTAAAAACTCAACAGGTCAAATACTTATATTTTCGGATCCAGTGGGATCGGAACGACCTCGTTTCGCCTACCCACTAACTTGCACATCCCCTACTAAAAACAACTGCCACTGCCACACTGCGCCATTGTGTGTCTTCCCCAAACACACACAAGCTCTTAGAGACTTGAGAGAGAAAGATGATGAAGCCGTCGAGACGTTTAAGAGGCCATAAAGCCACCGCCACCTGCTGTAATGTATTCCGGGTCTCATCGTCACCGCCGCCGAGATACCTTCTCCCCACCCCACCCCCCCAGCAGAGTAAAAGGTCACTATAGAATCATTAACTTTCTATTTGATTTGATTGTATATTCAATTCTTGTAGAATTCATGAATTATGGCTCTTTTTACCCCGGTTTGCGTATTGCCTTGTTCTCTTGATATATTGATTGGTGGCATACTTTTGATTTGATTTTTGATAAAAAAAAAAAAAGAATACTTGGATGATCGTGTATGCTGGTTCGATATGAGGTGCTAAATGTGTTAATGTGATGGATGTAGGCAAACATAACCCCATTTAATCTCTCTGTTTCAAGCCATGTTATTTTTCTTTCCTTTTTTTTTTTTTGGTCTTGTATTTTAGTTATTGTTTTTACTATTGATAATCTTATGTTGATTGTTTATATGTTTATTAGTGAAAATAGTTAAATGGGATAAGGAGGCTGCTCATATTAAGGTTTATTTTGGGTAAAAATGTAAGTTGTCTTCGGAACTAATATTAGTACTTAATTTAGTGGACACGAAATTATGAATTTTTTTTTGGTTGTTTTTATCTTTCTAATGTACTTGGATACTTCTCGTTTACAAAGTTGTCAGCTTGCTTCTAAATTTATCACTATTTATACAGGAATTTAGCATGTTTCTTCTTTTTTTTTAACCTTTTCTTATTTCTTTGGGCATTCCCCAGATCGAGGATTATATATCTATTTGGAGGTGTAAAATATTCTATTTATTAAAAAATAGGATACGTTAGTGAGTTTTTAACTGCTTTTTTCCCCCCAGCACTTGCATATTAACTAAAATTTGGCCTGAAGATTCTGAACTGGGATAAGATAGTGCCGGACCATTTTAACTTGCATGTTGATAGCTATACTATTTTTCAATTGCTGAAGGAGCTAGTAGTCTAGTACTCTCAGGTTATCTATATATTACACATGACTACCATCTAAGACCCACTAGTGTTCATGAAATTGGAAAATTTAGTAGATTCACTGCTGAAACTTTTGAGAGTAAAAGTGTTACATGTCAATTTGATGGTATAACAATTCAAAACAAGATGAAAAGTGACATATCCCCATGGGTAGAATAACATCTTAAACTAGTAGATTAAGTTTTTATGAAATCTTTCATCCAAATGAAAAAGCAATTGTCAGTAGAGTAAGAGCTCTAAATCAACATGGTTGTCAAGTACAAGAATAACATTTAGCTTTCCATTCTGGTAGACATGTAGTGAATGTTAGCCAAGCCACATCGAGATATCTCGGTCTTGATATTGATTCTCCTCATGTTTGGTTCTGTAATTTCAATTTAAAGATTCATACCATGTCAACATTGCAGTCTCTTGGAGTCTTATCTTAGGCTATTGAATACCGACAATTAAATCTTTCATGAGGCGCCAACTTCATAGTTACAGAACAAATATAGATACTGGAGGGGGGGGGGGGAAGAGAGTGTGTGTGTGTGTGTGTGTGAGAGAGAGAGAGAGAGAGAGAGAGAGAGAGAGAGAGGTACTGATGTTTGACAAACTGAAAGTAAATGTTGCTTCATGCAGGGAATGAGGATGTGGTTTATGTTTCCATTGGAAGTGAGGTGAAGTGTTTTAATGTGCATCTCGTAAAATTGATTGTTCTAAATGAGTGCAAGAAATTCTTGTGTATAGGATGAAAAAGATTTTTCATTTGTGGTATAGCAGCATTTTTTTTTTTTTTGGGTGGTTCCATTGCCAGCCTATTCACAGCATTTTTCTTTTATCACTCTGGCTAGTTTCCAGATAAAACAGCTATGGTAAAGCTCTTGCCTATGTTTGCTTCAAAAAGATGGATTAGTGGTTGGAACTTTATAGCCTTGATTGCCAGAGTAATGATCTAAACAAGGAAAGCCTAGAGGACTAGTGTAGTTTGATATTAAGCTTAGCTTGAGCATTTGGGTTTGGAAAACAAATTCTATATGAAATATAGCTAGCTGAACCTAAGTTTGAGATAGTCTATGACTTCTATACTTATTTAAGTGTGAAAGATTATGAGGTGATATTAAATGTAAAAGGTAGATCTGTAACCTTTAAAAATGAAATAGGAAGGCTCGAGTGACTAAAGTATGTTTTTGGAACATCAGTAAGTGCCTGGTTGATGGGTCCCTTTTACAATACTTTCTCATTAAAAATAATTAGACATGTGTTTGTCATATTGGTATAAATGAATAAATTGGTTCTTTTTACTCATAATTCTCTGTAGTGAAAATAAATTCATTCCCCAGCTTTGTTTTTTCAACCTTTTCTCCCTTTTGTTTGAGTTGAGGATATTATGATGTTGAGTTTTTTTCATACTTGTCACTTAATTATATTCCTTTCCCATAGCTCTTGGTTCTCTTGCCGGTGCATTATTCATGTTATGGGCTTCATTGAATGTGAGCCCTGGATATAAACATGAGGGGTTTTCTGATGTCAAAAATTGACTGGTATGCAAGTCCTTAGCAGAAGGAAATGACTCCCTTCATAATCACATATCTTCTTTTCAGGCCCGTAGCTGGGGCTCTATGTTGAGCATGCATTGTCTCTTCTGATTTCTTTCATCTGTTTCAGGAGGCCGAGACATTATACTTTCTGTCTTGTTGAAGGCTGCTTCATGGAAGCCATTGAAAAGTTACTGTTATTACAAGGATGAGATAAATCAGGTGCCTGTTTCATTGCTTGTGGTTCTTATTTTTTTTATCATCTGAATAGTCATATGCTTTCATATATGTCAATGCTGCTCTTTTTTTTCATCTGTTCTTAAAAGCGACAATAATAGGCGGGATTTTCTCTTTTCAATCGAACCATGTTTAATCTTAAATTTCCATTTTTTAATTCAATGTTAAAAAATAGGACATGGTATATTTAAACCTCACAGAGAACATGTGTCTTGATCGAGCACAATGGCAACATATATTCATATAGCCAACCCAACTTAGTGGGATAAACGCTTAGATTGTTGTTGTTGTTGTAATTCAATGTTAAGATCTCCTGCCTGTATTTTGCTTCTGCTTGGGATATGTTTGTTAATATAGTGTCCTGGGATTTTGGATTTTTGGATTGTTTGTGATGCGTGAAATATGTTTGTTAATATAGTGTTCAGGGATTTGAGAGTTTTCTTAATATATGCCACTTAATTTCAACAACCCTGGTTCGAATGGCATTTGAGATTTTTGCCTTGTTCTTTAGTTGGCTACCCCAGAGCTGTAAGAACTGAGCAAATTTCCATAGTTCTCTGGTTTTGACCTGTTTGATTCCATGTATGTCGTGATTCTCGTCTCAACAAATAATCTTGTTATTTTCCATGTAACATATATTGTAAGTTTCAATTATATGCTTCTAAAATTTTGCTACTCTTCTTGGATGTTCCCTCATTTTTTCCGCATGTGATGGTGCCGGCAGATAATAGTTATACATTGGGCATAGTAATATTCTGCATTTTCAGGGTTTTAGAACATATTCTGGTGGTAAGACTCATTCAGTATTTGGCTATATAAGATGTTATATCCGGAAAACTTCTTAGATGCATTTTTTAATTTTCCACAATTTCACATAATGAAAGATGGCCTTATTCACTTTTGTTGGAAAATAATAAGGATTCAGTGGCGTGATTGAGAGAAGACATGCGAAGAATTCTGATTATTGCAATTGTTGGCTTCACAATTAGATTTTGCTATACATTTGGTGTTCTAAAAATGTCAAGACCTAGTTCAATGTCGTAATAGGAGACTTCAGGTCTCTCTGTATGCATTTATCAATTTTGATTTTCATTTTTTGTTTGCAATTTCTTATTCCTTTTACATTCGCTATTCCATTCTTGAGATCAATTCTTTCACCAGTGCATGTTAGGGTCATTGTAACATCAGAATCCATCTATTCGTATAGTTCCTGGAGTTGGAGAATGCCTGCGATTCCAAGTTATCTTTCCTTGCCATAGCAGATGATTGTGGTGATATGAAGGTACTTCCTAGTGTCTATGCTAGTTTCTATCTTCAGTTTCAAGTGGAATTGGTTTGAATATGGAATTATTGTATAAGAATTCAAAGACATCTTTCCTTGCCGCAGCAGATGATTGTCATTCTGTATAATTGATATTGATTATTTGTAATGGATGTGTGGCGGTTGCAAAGACTTTAGCCACTGAACATAAGATGCTCTGGGACTAACCCTTAAATTACGGGCAGGAAAGAGGGAGATTGAATTCAGTCAAGGCTTTGTTCGTTTAAGATTTCAAAAATTTGACTTTATGAACCCCCCCCCCCCCCCAACCAAAATTCTCTTTCTGTGTTTGTGTGCGTACTGTGTACACCTTTCAGTTATCTTGAGAAATCTAATTTAGGCTTTTAAAAGACATTCTAAGAAAGACATTGAATCACATACAAACAGGAAAAGAGGTACTTAAATGGTAAAATGATTTGTGCTGTGTACAAGTCAAAATTAGAAAATGGACAATACCATCAATTCCAGGATATTGGTAACCTCGTTTCATAACTCAAGACTGAAGGTATGGGAATGATGGTTTCAATTTCAAAGTCATATGTCCTGGCTCAAGCCTGGGAGAAGTAAATAAAGATCTTTCACTATGCCTTCACAAAAAAGATTATTTATGGACTAGATGGTGATGCCCTAGTGAATTGGTATTGAAGATGAGGTAGAAAAGGAGGCAGTAAATAACGGTTAAGCATTGAATTGAGAAAATCCTAGCAAGTTAAGCATTGAATTGAGAAAATCCTAGCAATTGCTACCTTGCTTTTGCTTGGTGTTTGGTAAGGGGAAAAACTGAATGAAAAGAAGAAAAAAGCTGATAGGAAATGAGTTTTTATATTTAAGGCCTTCTCCTTTTATGTAGAAATATGATGATAAGCGAGAAATGCAGAGTGAAAGAGTAGGAGGTAAGGGATGGCTGTAAGAAAAAACCTGTACCCTAATTTAACCTTGAGCGATAGGGGAGGGTAAGTGTTGGGTATAACTCTTGATAGGATAGGTAAGGATACACAATCTAAAACCTGATAGAGTAGGATACAGGTTTGGGCCTATTGGGTATAGAGGGTATAGAGGATAGAATCTACAATTATGGTTCGATAGATAGGTATTCTACCTACCTTGTACTAACCTTATGAAAATAAAAACATATTTTTTGTTAAAAAGTTTAAACCTCTGACCTCAAAACAACTTGCGTGAACCACAAACACTTGAATGTATCATTTATATAATTGTACTTCAGAGATTCAAACTATAAATTTTATTTTTTTGAAATTTATAACGTGATAATATTAAAAAATGCATATAATCTGTCACTGACAAAATAATAAAATACAAGATAGGTTGTACAAGTTTATCCTGTTCCCTACCCTATAAAACAAGGTAGGGTAGAGTTTTGCATGGGGTACAATAAGGGCAGAGATTTTAGAACCAATACACAGTAGCTAGGGTGCAGGTTTTGGCTAACCTTACCTATCTTACTCTCTTCTACCCATGCTCGCCCCTACTAGATAATGTTTGTCTAGGAAAACCAGTTAGTCAATGGTAAGTCATGGATCATGAAAAAGAGTTCAGAAAAAGTTGAATTCCATTTGACACTTTTGTTTATTATCTTTGTTTCTTTACTTTTTATCGTTTTCTGTCCCAAAGTCGACTATTAAATGCTGGGGGACGTAACTTTTCCTGCTGCATAAGCCAGGTATTTTGATATATGCTTTTTCTTTATTTTAAAGTTCTATGTAGATAATTTGAACATCTCTCTCTTTCCTTCCTCCCAGACCACAGACTCCTCTCGACAGAAAGTGTCGACATGTCAAAAGCTTATAATTTATAGTATTGATTATCAGATTTTTTTTTCTCTGTTACAAATAATTGATATCTGGCAGCATTGCCTTTTCAGAACTTGAAGAGCTGGCCTTGCCACAGTCGCTTTCTTTCATCCAAAGTACTCACTTCGCCCTCACTTCCTGGCCTATTCCGAATTTGAATCCAAATAGGATTTCCAATGTTGAAATGGGAAGAAGAAGAACTAATATTTAGACTACATCTATGAAGAACAGGCCTTTACCATTACCATAGGGCAATGGAAATATACCAAATGTATCCTTCAAAATGGAATGCTGATTAGTTTGTCTAAGAAGAATGTATATTCCTCCATTTTTGGTTTCTTCTAATTAATATACATACTTTAATCCTGGTACATGCACCTTTTAAACATACTTTAAGTGATCCATCTTTTCTGTTAGGGGTGCCAAACCTGTTTCTCATGTTTAATTTCCTTTGAAATTTAAATATATCCTTAACCAAAGACTGGTAGTTTGATTTACTGCTTGTTTAAAAAAAAAAATGTTCCAACCTTATTTCCTTCATTATTACCTTAAGATTCGTAGCAGCGTTCAGCTCCTTCCCTGGAGACTTTGGAAAGGTAATTTGACTAATATCTTTTGTTATGCTAAAGACTTTTTTCTCTAGGTTCAACCGTTCTGTGTGTGGCAAATGATTTCTCTGACTTGATTATATGCCTCGATCAAAGACTTACCTCCTCTTCTTTAATGGTTAATGTCATACATAATAAACATCAAAATGACATGACTATCTTTGTCTCCAAGTGTGAACTTTTTTTGTATGCTGCAACTATATGAACATGTCACCTACATGTACTGACAGTAATTGTACGTGTATGTTATATTTGCTAATTTGGGAAGTTGCTCTTTGAGGAAACTACACGTGCACTGAAATGGTTGTTTGATCTTCCATATATTCATGTTCAACAAAAAGTAACACTGTATCCCAAGTCTCGTGTTTATATATAATGTTGTAATTTGAATTCTCACCAATTGAATTCTGATCAAGTGAAGTGAAGCAGAGGCTGGATGCAGCATGATCTATGACATACAATGTGTCTCTGTAAATATGAGAAGGTTTGCTACTGGCATGCCCCGTAGCTCCTTCCTTTGAGTCTATGAGGTTTATCTTTCTCTCGGCACTGCTTTCATTCTTGTTTACCAAGTCGTAGCTGATCTGATAAAAGAAGATGATATTAACCCATAAACACACGCACACCCATGGATCCTTCAATTGAGTCTATGAGGGTTATTTTTATCTTGGCGTTGCTTTCATTCTTGTCTACCAAGACATATTCAATCTGATCTAAGAAGATGCATTGACCACACTGAGGAGTTGCGATCTTGAGGTGGCTACATAATGGATATAGAAAAAATGTAAGATCGTATTTAATGCCTACTTATATTGCATCATGTACAAAAGCAGCAGGCCAAGGCTTAAAGTGAGAGCAACCCAATCTTGAAGCTTTAGTTGGAGGACAAATAAGCAGCTTCTTTGCTTTGCTAGAATAGACTCTTAGATGGGCACAATGCAACATTTCAGTCTATTGGGACCTAGAGACGATACAATCTTTACTTTATTTCCTAAGCTTGAATATGGCTAAAAGCAAGGCAAAAAGTTCAGGCAAAGTGATTGATATAATTGAGACCTCTAGATAGAGTATGATATAAGATCAATACTAAGAGTGAGGGACGTGGGACATATTGATTTACAGGAATTGTTAGGAAGAACTAAGGCTATTTTGTTACACATATCATGTGCAGGTTGTTTGATAGAAGGTGATTACCTGTGTTGGACTCTCCATTTTGCACTAGCGTACCCGCGGCCATGGACTATAAATTGATGGGGAGATAATAATTATTTAGAACAACTGTATGATTAAATGGGTACTTCTATTCTAAGAGGAAATTAAAAAAAAAAACGTGTGTATAGTTTGGTTTATGATTGGACTCTTGCTGCGGCTTGTTATCTGAGAGGAAGATATGCCAAACTATAGATATTGCACTGTATGTGATTTTCCAATGTAGTTATAGTTGGAAAGTAAAGATCTTTATAAGTTTTTGAGTGCCTGATATTATTACATTGAATGCTGGGTTATAACTAATGAAAAAAGCTTGGGTTGTTTCCTCCCATTTAGCTCATTACATTATCTTCATGCTTCTCTTACTCCTCTCAATTGTAAATTGTGTTAATAGAATCAACTGAAGAAATATAAAATTGGATGAAATACCCATGTCCTGGTATTAAAGGATTTAATATGCAAATACTTAAAGTTAAGGAAGTAAGATTTAAATAATAGATAGCTATATAAAATACTACTAATAAGGTTTCATAATTCTTGCGTTCTCTTACTCTTTAGCCGTCAAAGAGAGGGATGGGGAAAAAAAATATGCCAATGAACAAGGAGGAAAAAAAATGGAGGATTCAATGAGTCAGGGGATGAAAACCGCATCTATGATCCGTATTACGATTAAGGTATGATCCGTATTACGATTAAGGTTAGTCAAGTTTCTGACTTCAAGTTCCATTAGTGTAGAATTAGAGTTTTTTTTTTAATAAATGAGTTTGTAGAAAAAAATTATTCAATTAATAAATTAGAGGCTAATTGCACTGATTTAATATTATAATTTAGTTGTGTTTGTCTTCAAGGTCGTTATAGTATATGGCAAATATTAGATGCTGCGCATGCCTGTACGAGTATAAGTTGGAAATTAGATGTTCTGGTCTTGTAGTCAAAGGGATAAAAAAAAAAAAAGGGTGCCTCGGCTTATGAATTTCATATCCGGAATAGAATTGATTTCACGAGTCCGAAGGGCAATAATTGATGCCAAAAATTTTACTAGATGGTAAGAATAGTTTAATATAATGATTGATAATACATAGAACAGAAGAATGGTGCTTAGAAATTTATATGGTGCAGTGACATTAAGATTTAATCCAAGTCACCGCCATGATTCACCAATATTCTTATTGATTTGAGTCCATGTACACGATTGACCAACTAATTAACCAAAGTCAGCTTGAATCCATCAATCCATTATCATGCAATATTTTATTACTTTTACTTTCCCATGGTAATATAACTAACGGCCCAATCATAGTAAACTTTGTTGACCAACCCAATTAATGTCACCGCACCATATAAATTCCTAAGCACCATTCTTTTGTTCTATGTGTTATTAGTCATTATATTAAACTATTCTTATAATCTTGTAAAATTTTTGGCATCAATTATTGCCCTTTGGATTTGCGAAATCAACTCAATTTCGGACTTGAAATTCACCCAAAGTATCTTTTTTTTATATATCCCTTTGACTACAAGACCAGAACATCTAATTTCCAACTTGTACAGGCATGCACAACGTCTAATATTTGCCATCTATTATAAGGATCATAAAGACAAACACAACTAAATTATAACGTTAAATCAGTGTAATTAGCTTATAATTTATTAATTTTTTTCTGCAAACTCATTTATTAAAAAAAAACTCTAATTCTACGCATAATGGAACTTGTAGTCAGAAATTTGACTAACCTTGATTGTAATATGGATCATAGATGTGTTATTCATCCCCTGACTCATTGAATCCTCCATTTTCCTCCCTGTTTATTAGTGTATATTTTTTTTTTCTCCCATCCCTTTCTTTGACAGCTAAAAAGTAAGAGAGTCTAAGAACTATGAAACCCTATTAGTAGTATTTTATATAGCTATCTATTATTTAAATCTTACTCTCACAACCTTAAGTATTTGCATATTAAACCCTTTAAATGAGGCATGGGTATTTCATTCCACCCCTCTTAAAAGAAGTTTCGTCCTTGAAACTTAATGTACCTAGTTGTTATATTCTAGATGATCAAATATTAATCACTAGCATCAAACGACCGAAGTCAAACTAGGAAAATTTTAACTAAATTCTTTCTCAAGCACCTTCACAATTAATAAGCTCATTCATCAACACATACAAGTATTCATGTACTATAATTGGGATTATGTCACCTTACAACTTGGGTTAATCTGTCTCAAAAGTAAATTAACCCAACCTCAATTTCCGCCCTCACATACAAGTTTATCTTAGTACGAAACACAAGATACAAACCTAAACTCATACCAATTGCCTACCTTAAAATGGGGTTATGGGCCAATCATGTTTCCGCTGCACCACTCTGATATAACTTGTATACGCAAGTTTCAAACTTAAGCTCACTTCAATTTCCTGCATGACATACAAGTCAATCTTAGTACTAGACACATATTCAAACCTAAGCTCTTAAAAATAGATGATCATAAACCTAAACCATGATGATCATAACATAGTCTCTTAAACACATATAGCCATAAATTAAGATCTAATAATCATAAGTTAGGCTCTAATGATCATAAATTAAGCTCTGATAATCATAACCTAAGCTCTGATGATCATAACCTAATACCTGATAATCATAACCTGAGCTCTAATACCACTTAATATCACACCCCGCACCCAGATATAATAGGCCGCGTATTGGGCTCACCCAATATGTAAGGCGCTAAATATGATAAAAGCAATTCTAAAACATAGCCATCATAAATATTAAAATACCCCAATTATTACAAACATCCTCAAATAATGGAACTTTACATCTACAAAAATCATCAAATTATCTTAGGGAATACAAATAACACTAAGGTAAACTATTTTCATTGGCACACTGACATACACCTACCAACTATTGCTTAGATATAAATACTTTATTGAGTAGCTAAGCGCCCCACTTGCCCAGTCCAAATTAAAAGCACCTGCAAAATAAATAACATAAATGGGTGAGCAATCAACATGCTCAATATGTGATTCCTACCCTTTCTTATGTTTTGAAAAATCTATTGTATGTATATATATTTGTTCTTCCATGAATATTTTTGTAATACAAAACTCAGAATGGGCAGGTGAGGTGTGGGAAAAATTTTCATATATTGTGGCACCTTGGCTATTTATATGTATATGCATGCATGTGTGTGATGTGTAAATATATGACATGTATGTTTTGGTTTTGATCATTCTTTGTACACTAGAGAGAACTAGTTCTCGATCTACCTCCCAGACAATGCGTAGTCAGGATATGCACTCATGCTTATGACCCTCCTAACTGGGAAAAAGTTAGGCTAGATATCTAGTATTGATTCCTGCATTGAAAATCTGAACCTACTCATGTACGAATATGTATGCATGGATTATGTTTCATTTGATATGCCACAACCTTGCTAAGTATTATGTATTATTGTTCTTGCATGATTATGAACTGCGTGTTATGGAATGAATGCATGTATTATATATATATGTATATAATGTAACTGCCCAAATTGGTGAGAAAGGAGAAGAACTACTCACTGAGCATGTTGATTGCTCACCCCGCCTATGTTATTTTTTTTAGGTGCTTTTAATTTGGACTAGGCAAGTGGGGTGCTTAGCTCCTCAATAATTTATTTATATTTGAGCAATAGTTGGTAGGTGTATGTCAATGTGCCAATAACAATAGTTTAGCTCATGTTTAGTGTTATTTGTATTCCCTAAGATAATTTGATGATTTCTATGGATGTAAAGTTCCATTAAACGAGGATGTTTATAATAATTGGAGTATTTTAATATTTGTGATGGCTGTGTTTTAGAATTGCTTTTATCATGTTTAGAGTCTTGCGTATTGGGTGAGCCAAATACGCGGCGTGTTACACCCGGGGTGCAAGGTGTGACATTAGAAGTTTGAGTCATTTGGAGGTCATTATTGATTTGGTGTAAGACAGTTTTTGGTATCATTCCTAAACGTAAAGCTGTGACATTACACGCAACTTGCCTTTTTTAAAATAAAAGTTGTTGGAGTTCATTTCCCTTTGTTTTGTCTGATAGTTTAATAGTTTTGTTTCTTCATACAAGTGCATCATCTTGCAAGTTGTGTCTCTGGTATTTGCAAGAATGATGTAAATTCTAATCATGATGTGCTAGTGGCTTTGAAGAATGTAACTGCTCCTGTCCGACCTTAGAATCCTGAAAATCTATAATTTCCAAGTTGTACTCTATAATTTCTCTTGCATAGGTTATACCATCTTCCAGTGACTCCGTAACTTGTCTGAACTGAAACCATATTTACCATTCATTGTTTTGTGGTTTTGCTTTTGTAGTGATTACTGGTGGTCTTGATTCAGAACTTGTATTGTAGGACTTCTCAAAGGGGCGCCCTCAGAAACTAGTAAACTTTGGTATCTACATCTTCTCATGCTCTTATCATTTAGCTGTTGTAAAACCTTTTGTCACTGTTTTACTGCCATGGGTATGCAATACTATCACTGTGCTCAATATACAAAAATGCTTTTCCATTTTGAATGACAAAATTTAGACGTATATATCACTTCCATTGAAGCTTTTACTCAGTTAAAGCCAGATCTAAGCACATTTGAATTCAGAACGATTTTATTTGGAAAAATATTGGAAAACTGCTTGCTTATGCTGAATTCAGAATTATATTCTTTGTTGTAGGAATGCCTGACATGGCTGCTGGGGGAAACGTTGGACAATGCTTGTCCTGCCTCTGTACATTCCCTGGTAGTTCCTGATATTGACATGGTAGATAAGTTGGACAAGATCTGTGTTGTGGCTAGAGGTGATGGTATTGTAGGTGTGATCAATATTGAATTGGAACTTGCTGTGATCGAGTCTAAAAGTTCATTTAAACCTAAGAAAGGTAAAAAGTCAGCATCAGAAAGCTATGTTTGTCCTGTTGATCCCCCCAAATCTTGAAGATGAAATAAAGTTGCATTTGGATCACTTTCTGCGAGGGTATACTGCTGCTGTGTCCTGTGTGTAAGTGCTAGGATTCAACCTAAAATATTCTGCGGGAAAGATGTCTGATTTTGGTCCATTAGACATAAAATGACTTTTTTACTAATTTTATCTAAGTTAAGATATTCTCAATGGTTGGGGAGGAAGTTAAATTCATAGTTTCAGGGGCAATGATAAATTAGTGAAGTTATGTGATTGGTCAAAATCTTTTGACGATCGTCCAGGCAGCAGCGTTGCAATCTCAATTTGAGCACAAAAGTAATTTTCTCTCGCAATGTTTTAATTCAATCCTATTTCCACGGGTTTTTTGTGTTCCTGGCTGGGGATATTTGCTCGGATTGACTGGCTTTGTACTGCATCAATGGATTCAGAGAACCTATTTGTTTGTGACACATCCAGAGGGGTCAAGGTTCATTCTGTTACATAAATCACAAGAAGACCTTTGACCTTATTTGAAGTCCTGAAATTAAGCACAGCCGCTTTTGTCAGCTGATCCTCTTAGGAGGTAGTTCTTCATGAAATACTCTTTAGGCCGTAGTTCTTCGTGGAAAATATTCTTGTTTCCTTGTGCATTTGGCTGTTTGCCTCACCTTAGATCTGCATGGCTCTAGCCTTATATTTTGGGACCCATACTTCAAGGTGGGGGCATTTTGTAGTTTCCAAAGCTGTTTCTTGATTTTAATGTTTTGTGAGTGCAGAGATTTTCCCTTTCCCTTTCCCTTAAGTTGTTCCACTTGATTTTGACATAAGAGCTTAGATATAGTTTTCCTCTTTGTTTTTCTTTTTTCAGTACAGGGTTTGGGGATGAGGGTTGGAGTTTTAGGACAGATCTATCTTATCCGTATTATGGTCAAATCGTTGTAATTTAACTTCTTGTAAAATGGTTCAACATTTTCGATTTTTAGTTTAAACTTTGAAGTTGTAATGATGTATGTAAGTCTTAGCTTGGTAAAGCTTACCTTGACATAAGTTGCCATGTACTTTTCTTCTACCACTAATTAAAGGTGAGAACTTTGTTTCTGTATTTAAATTAATTGTCAGGATTTTGGACACTTATACAAGTTTAAGAACTAAGCAATCAGAAGTTGAGTAACCACCAAACCATCCAATGAGAATGGAAAATCATAAGGTCACACAATAATCCCATTGATAAAAGTAATCTGTTAATGTAGAGCTCATGGAAAATCATAAGGTCACACAATAGTCCCATTGATAAAAGTAATCTGTTAATGTAGAGCTCATCTTCCCTTTTATTGCCAGGTATGTTTTGCAAATTTTATCAAGTTCAACAAATTTCAAATTCTCCCACAACAATCCCACTCCTTGGGGTGAAAAAATCCTCAAGTGCTTGTATTATGGTCTTGATGCTCAAGGATTATGATTAGAGTGCAAAGGATAATCCCAAGAAAACGTACTAAAGGTCTGGTAACATATTTGTGTTATAGGTATAAATTAAGCTTCCTCGAGTATGTAAATGTGCATCATAAAGCTTCTGTATTTCACCAAAAATGATAGCAAGAATTCTTATTTCCCTTTCATCTTATTAAATTCATCGAATTAAAAACTTGTACAATTAGCATATCAACATCTATAAGATATAAATCTAGAAAGTTGTGGAATAAAACGTCACCCAGAAAAGTAATAATACGAAGAATAACAAATAATTTTAGTATGTTACTTCGCCCTACAAATGCAGAAAGTTCTCAAAAAATATCAGTTTCCATTTCTTTTATCTTCTGGGGTCGAGGAGGGTACATGGAAATGTGTTAGTGTGTGTCAGCTTCAGTCGTTGAGACCGTATTTCTCAAGGCTGTTTTAGTTAGTTGGAGATGTACCTAGCCCAACGAATAGTCTTCCTTCAAACTCCCGCAATTTTTCAAATTCTTCAACCAAAGAAAAAGACATTGCTTCCCATCTCTCTCTCCTTTTGATCAGAACACATAAATCTGACACCAACGCGCCAACCTACATTGCCAGCCAGTCTAACACCCGCCACCTTTCTTCACCTTCACTAAACTGCTTAATCCACCTCAACCCTTTAACATAGAAAGCAACATTTATTAGCTTCCTTCAATATTGTGTCTTTTCATTCATATAAAGAAGAACAAGAAGAGGAGGGAGTGAGGAGGCTGAGGGATTTGGGACAAGAAAAATTTTGAGTGAAGATGATGGAATCTGGGGCGCCAATATGCAATACTTGTGGTGAACAACTAGGAATGAATCCAAATGGTGAAGTATTTGTGGCATGCCATGAATGCAACTATCCCATTTGCAAATCGTGTTTTGAGTATGATATCAAAGAAGGCCGAGCTTCATGTCTGCGCTGCGGCACTCCCTATGATGGTATTCATTAGTCTTAACATCTTTCAGTCGCATTTTGATTTATTGGTTTTTACTTCTTCGAAAGTCATTGAACTTGAAAGTTTCAGGCGTACAATTCAAAATGAAGTTTGATTTAGTTTTATTGATGCCGTTGTCTGGGGTTGTGTTTGTGTGGATAACTGTGCTAACTTTGATATTTCAACTTTCAAATTTAAATGATCACAACATTGAAGTCAGAATTTAGAACATAATGAAAAGGAACTTTTCATAAAAAAGCCTTTGTACCTGGTATGCCGCAAAATTGTAGATTCTGTGCAGAAAAATTATCAGAGTCTAAATTATATAAGAGTTAGAGTTACGAATATGAGAGTTCCTTTTGCACGTACCATAAATGTTGTAAGCTCAAACTTAGTGGAAGAGTCCGTTAGGTAATACCATTATGATGTCAACAATTGATAGCCAAAGTGATTAAAGGTCTTTGTTCCTCTTCTTATAAACACAGTCCGACTTTCATTACCCCCCGTTCCAATTTGTTTTGCCACTTCTTGCTTCCCACTTCTATTTCAAGAAAATTATGCTTAAGGTGTTAAGAATATTGATAGAATGGGAGGCTTTGCCTGCATTTTCTGGAGTAAAAGTTGTTTACCCAGTTAATTTTCAGGAAATTGCTATGCAGATAAAAGCCTAGTTTAAAGCTGATATGATCTGACAAATTGTTTTTTTTTTCTTCAGATATGTTCTTCTTAGGAAATTCAATATGGTTTTCGTTCTAATTTAAAATTAAACTGTTTGGCAAATGAATACAGATGGCTCAGTGATGGCCGATGCAAAAGCAGAGAAGTCTGGAAACCATACTAATATGGCTTCTCATCTCAGTAATGATCAGGTCTGACAATCTATCCTCTCTAGAGCTTGTAAGTCTGTATCAAGGCATTGATAGCATTGCAGGAAATTAAGTCAATAAATGTGGAATGTATTCTGACATTCTTTTGATTCCAACAATGTGATCTCATCAATGTTGAGCAAATTCTGTGACTTATCTCTGTATGCTGCAGGATGTTGGACTTCATGCTAGAAATATAAGTAGTGTTTCCACAGCAGACAGTGGTAAGTAAACTGAAGTTTGCAAGTTGCAATACTAAATTTGTTCGGCCATTATCTGTAGGTTGCTGTGAACTGACTTGTGTTCATTTTCCTACCCCGAATTGAAGAGTACATTGATGAATCTGGGAATCCAATATGGAAAAATAGGGTAGAGAGCTGGAAGGACAAAAAGAATAAGAAGAAAAAGGGTATAAGTAAGCCTGTCAAAGAAGCTCGAATTCCAGTGGAGCAGCAAATGGAAGAAAAAGAACAACAGTAAGTATTTAAAACTATAGTTGTTTTCTGTGCTTTGATATGATAGGTAAGCTTTTTATACGATGGTCTGTTGTTTATAATTTACTTCAGACATTCTTCTCAGCAAAGATAGCCAAGAATGCCCGGAAGTTCTACAAACTACTAAAACTGGCTTCAGCATTCAAGGTTATTAAGCTAAATATAAAACGTGATACAAATCTAGCCAACATTTGGGATATTATAACCTGAAATCGAGAACTGCTCAACACATTAGAATGCAAGTGATATGGTAGCAAACATTGAATGATTTTTCTATAGCTTTCTTACTTTACCCTAAAGTGTTCTACTGTATATTCGAGTATGTGGGAGTAGAAAAGGTGAAGGAACTAGAAAATTCTGCTTTTTATCCATTTTCTTTTGGTAGAGGATGATATTATCCCGATATTTGTCCTTCCCAAATGCCTACAAACTTCTGGATTTAAGCCACCCATTTAAGGGTTTGGTTTATTACACATTACTCTAATTAAAATGTGGTACTTCTGCAGATTGGCGGAGGCTTCACAGCCACTTTCTCAAATTGTTCCAATACCAAGAACTCAACTGACCTCATACAGAATTGTTATTATAATGCGGCTGATTATTCTGGGCCTTTTCTTCCATTATAGAGTGACAAATCCAGTGGATAGTGCCTATGGTCTTTGGCTTACTTCTGTTATTTGTGAGATCTGGTTTGCATTTTCGTGGGTGTTGGATCAGTTTCCTAAATGGTACCCAATAAACAGGGATACATTCATTGACAGGCTATCTATGAGGTATAAACTTTAGACATAAACTCATGCTATATATATTCTTCAACCAGATTTTCTTTATCTTCTTCCCTATACATATTAATATTCTGTTTGATAATGCACTTATGATTAATCAGAACCAATAATTAAAAATATCTGTGTCACAATCACTAATTTTTGTGCTTTTGGTTTCATGAACACTTGAGCATATCAATGAATATGTTTACAAAAGTAAATTCCCTTTCCAACACTCATCATTGGATCATATTTCAATACATGTTCACTTGTTTATTTTAATCTAAGTAGAATTAAAGCACTTGGAACAATCTGAATACGATGCAGAAATAAAATTCATTGGCTTTTGAGGGTGTATTAAGCAGCAAACTTATAATGTTCAAATCTTGATTTGGCATGGAAGTTGATTTTCATTCTAAAATGACAGGTACGAAAGAGAGGGTGAACCATCTCAGCTTGCTGGTGTGGATTTTTTTGTTAGTACAGTTGATCCTATGAAAGAACCTCCACTGATAACTGCCAATACTGTCCTTTCAATACTTGCTGTGGACTATCCAGTTGACAAAGTCTCCTGCTATGTATCTGATGATGGTGCTGCAATGCTAACATTTGAGACCCTTGTTGAAACTGCTGACTTTGCAAGGAAGTGGGTTCCATTCTGCAAGAAGTTTCAAATTGAACCACGAGCACCAGAATTTTATTTCTCACAGAAGTTTGATTACTTGAAGGATAAAGTGCAGCCTTCTTTTGTCAAGGAACGCAGAGCAATGAAAGTAAGCATCTGCAGGAAAAATCCTTTCTAAAGCTCCTAGAAAGGAATTTTATTCTGTATATTGTAGTTTTAATTCCAAATATTTGGGATACATTCTTGAAAACATTCTAACATTGTCTTCTTTTGCTTTATTTATTTATTTATTATTATTATTATTTTTGGATTCCTTACTGCAGAGAGACTATGAAGAGTACAAAGTAAGGATAAATGCTTTGGTTGCCAAAGCTCAAAAAACTCCAGATGAAGGCTGGACAATGCAAGATGGAACACAATGGCCAGGAAATAACACACGTGACCACCCTGGCATGATTCAGGTTAAATTGCTGAAGTGATTAAATGGTTCAGTTTTAATGCTGATGCAAAAGGTTCCCTTTCAATTAACAAAATTGATCAACTTCATATTTGTCAATGCAAGAAGCTAAGGCACTCAGCCATTTGCAGTTCCAAATTATAATGAATTCTCTGTATCCTTAGCGTTTAATTAACTTAATCTATAGATATACAAAAACGTGATATTTTTTTGGTAGAATTCATAGAACATTTATTTTGCAAGCAAACAATCTATGCAAAGCTGATTAAAAAAAAAAGAATACATGGCATGATCTTCCACGATGTTTCTTTATTTGTTAAGTTACAGGCCCTGATGATGATCAACTGCAAGAAACTATCCAGTTGCATTTAAATCTCATGCTAGACTTCTTTTATATAGGCTTGCAGCAACACAACATAATTAGTAAGATTATTCAACTAATTCTTTTTTCATATATTTCAGGTTTTCTTAGGAAATACTGGTGCCCATGACATAGAAGGGAATGAAATTCCTCGATTGGTTTATGTCTCAAGAGAGAAGAGACCTGGTTATCAACACCACAAAAAGGCTGGTGCTGAAAATGCTCTGGTATCTGCATACAGTATCTTATTGACTCTTATGAAATATGTAATAATTGTGTGTACCTTAGTAGATCTAGTTCAACTGACACAATGTCATTGGTTTCTTATAGGTAAGAGTGTCTGCAGTTCTCACAAATGCACCATACATTCTCAATCTTGATTGTGATCACTATGTCAACAATAGCAAGGCTATTCGTGAGGCAATGTGTTTCCTGATGGATCCACAAGTTGGCAGGGATGTGTGTTATGTCCAGTTCCCTCAGAGGTTTGATGGCATTGATAAGAGTGACAGATATGCTAATCGCAACACAGTTTTCTTTGATGTAAGACTCTTAGGCTGTAACTCAACAGTGTTAATGAACTAATGAAAAATATTTGCAGCCTGTCAAAAGAATAATCTTCATTTATATGAATGGATATTTACTCCTTTTAATTATTTTTTGGTCTAAAATTGATTAATCATTTGTTTTCCCCCTGGGTAAGGTGATTGATATATATTGACCTCATAATTTAATTTGAGATGTCAAAGAAAGAAACATTGGCCTCCTCATTATGGCATTAGCAAATGACCTTCAGCTCATATTTTGACTGGTTATAGATAAAAGTCCTCCAACCGGAATTACTACTAATATCTGTATACCTTTTGGTAATTTGGATAACAGGTGAACATGAAAGGGTTGGATGGCATTCAAGGACCTGTCTATGTGGGTACAGGTTGTGTCTTCAACAGGCAAGCACTTTATGGCTATGGACCACCATCTTTGCCTAGTGCACCCAAGACTTCTTCATCTTCAAGCTGTTGCTGTTGCCCTCGTAAGAAACCCGCAAAAGAGAAAGATCCTTCAGAGGTTTATCGGGATGCAAAGAGGGAAGATCTGAATGCAGCCATCTTTAACCTAAGAGAAATTGAGAGTAAGTTTTGCATTGAACCTAAAGAAGAAAAGTTTACTCTCATTAAACTCTGTCCGGTCCATCAATAGTGGAATCTTCAATATGAGCTTCAAGATTGAAGTAATAAAACTATAATAATAGTACAAGGATATTGAGATGCATCTGATCATTTCTTCAGGTTATGACGAGTATGAGAGGTCATTGCTCATCTCCCAAATGAGCTTTGAGAAAACTTTTGGCATGTCTTCTGTGTTTATTGAGTCCACACTAATGGAAAATGGCGGGGTAGCTGAGTCTGCGAATCCATCAATACTCATCAAAGAAGCAATTCAGGTTATCAGTTGCAGTTATGAAGAGAAGACTGCATGGGGTAAAGAGGTCAGAAAAATGTTTCCTGTCTTAAATAACTCGTATTGCCTTTTTAGGCCATGAGTGAAATGATTCAAAAAATCTATACAATTTCAGGTTGTGTAGCTTTTCTTTTTTCCTTTTTTTGATCGATTTTTTACCCCTCTTGGATGAAAAATTAGTAATTAATTTACCCATTTCCATTCTTTGTCATAAGGCATGATCATCCATTTATCCATCATGCTACCTCACCCTAAAGTTAACTGTTCATCAGTTTCACTTCAAAATTTGTTTAACCATCTGCTGGAAATGCTTATGCTTTTCGCTTTCTTACTCTCTCTTCTTCTCTTAGATTGGCTGGATTTATGGTTCAGTGACTGAGGATATCTTGACTGGTTTCAAGATGCACTGCCGTGGATGGAGATCAATATACTGCATGCCCTTAAGGCCTGCATTCAAGGGATCAGCCCCAATTAACTTGTCTGATCGGTTGCATCAGGTTCTACGATGGGCCTTAGGGTCTGTGGAGATTTTTCTGAGTCGACATTGTCCTTTGTGGTACGGATTTGGAGGTGGCCGTCTTAAATGGCTTCAAAGACTTGCATATATTAATACCATTGTCTATCCCTTCACTTCTCTTCCTCTTGTTGCTTATTGCATACTGCCTGCTATATGCCTTCTAACCGGGAAGTTCATCATACCAACGGTAATCTCTCTTGCCAATTACTTCTAAAGTTATCGTAGAAAAGGTTTTTTCTTTTTTTTTTTTCCCTACTTATGTTTCCATCCGAACTGAAGTTATTAAATCATGGATCAATGACATTGATAAACTTGTTACTACATCAAAATGGACAAAATTGTAATATAAAAAATTATCGATCTAACTTTGTTACCATTTTCAATATCTTGGATTTCAGCTGTCAAATCTTGCAAGTGTTCTGTTTCTTGGTCTCTTCATGTCCATCATTGCAACTAGTGTGCTTGAGCTGCGATGGAGTGGTGTAAGCATTGAAGCATTATGGCGTAACGAGCAGTTTTGGGTTATTGGAGGTGTATCTGCCCATCTCTTTGCAGTCTTCCAGGGATTCCTCAAAATGTTTGCTGGTTTCGATACAAACTTCACTGTTACAGCCAAAGCAGCAGATGACACAGAGTTTGGGGAGCTCTACATTATCAAATGGACAACAGTTTTGATCCCTCCAACAACCATTCTCATAATCAACATGGTTGGTGTTGTTGCCGGATTTTCTGATGCTCTCAACAGTGGATATGAATCGTGGGGACCTTTGTTTGGAAAAGTCTTCTTTGCATTTTGGGTGATTCTTCATCTCTATCCTTTCCTCAAGGGTATGATGGGCCGCCAAAACCGAACTCCAACCATTGTGGTGTTGTGGTCTGTGCTATTGGCCTCTGTCTTCTCTCTGGTTTGGGTAAAGATCGATCCGTTTGTGAGCCAACAGGATCCTTCTAAACTTGCTCAAGGCTGCATTTCCATTGACTGTTAAGCGTTCATATGTCACAGAAAAGTTAACAGCATCTAGCTGTCCCTCTAGCTTATGTGGAGTATTGTATTGTTCAATCATATGCAATCATTGTATCTTCAGCAGCCCACAATATATTTTTGGCTTCAATTTTTGGACTTCAATTGTCTGCATTATGCACATTGCAGCTAAAGAGGCAGATGAAAGTGAGTGATAAAAATATATATATGAGAATTGCAATATTCTCATTTCTTGTTGAGTCAACAAAAAGAATGTATCACATGGATCATACCTTTAAAATCATAGCCTGTCGAATATCAGTTCAGACACTTTTACTTCAAGAAACAGAGTTCAACATTATGTTGTGTGAGCTGAGAACTAGTCTTCTCGCATAAAGGAGAAAGGAAATTATTGAAGGAAATGTTGCTTGCTTTTATATTTCTTACAAGCAATGACAGCAAACAGAGGTCCTCAAGAACAATTTGATGTGCAGGGCTTGATTACCGACTTAAAGTTCAAGCAACTCGAGTAGCAGTTCAATTCATATTCAAACATTTTCAGCTCAAATACTCTCAAACTTAATAGAGTACCTACTAATTTTAGCAACAAATACTATCAGCTCTACCAACAAAAAAAAAAAAAAAAAAAGATTTTATTGATTAACAAAATATATGTATATGTAACTTACAAGATGCCTACCTAAGTAAGTATATCTTCTCTAATTAAGCTAATTCTAGTAAAAATACAAGATTTAAGTCAAACTTGAGAGTGGCATTCTAGCAGCGGTCGGACTTGATTACACAAGTAATACTACTCATTCTGATGACGCCTATATTAGCAAAGTGCTTTTATTTTGTTTCAAGGACGGCAACATAGCACAGTCTTGCTCAATAAAAATACAAAATGATTGTTGTTCATGGCAGCAGTTTTTTCTTTTCAATTTTCATAAAGGCAGAATGTAATGTCAAAATATCAGAACTCGTTGCATTTTTGTTTTTTTCTTTTTTTCCATTGATTTTCCTTTCCTACCATGCATGTGTCTAGAGTGAAATTTTAACATGCCATTGACATGCATTTGAACGAGAGTTGTCTGAATATCACTAGTATGCACAGAATTAAATCCACTTTAATTTAAAATAAAAGGAAAAAAATCGACTTTCTAGATTTCGGCTTTGAATATGAGTCGATATTTACTTATTGATTGCTAATTTACGATACAATCATCAAGCCCTTTGAAAACTTTTAGATGTTACCGAACATCTGATATCCAAGAAAAGTATATATGGCTTTGACTTCATTGTGAGAAATTGTTTCCATCATTAGAAGCAATAATGAAGCAAACAAATAGTTTTAAGGTGAAAAAACAAGAGAGAATCTTCATTAGTAATCTAAATCATTTCAACCTTTTCAAGTCGTTTGCTGAAAGGAGAAGTACTCATGTTTTGCTGCTAATTGAAACTGACACAATCATTTTCTTTAGTAAAATGGTGAATAAAGTGCGTCTTTTGACCTCTCATGCCCTAATCTCAATATATGATGATTTGTGCTTGTGACCTCTCATAACCTAATCCTTAAATTTTTGACAATAACGTTATAATGTCATTAATGACTGCCAATTTATTATATATGGTATGATAATGATATATTTCATTCACATCATTCGAATTTTCAAAAAGTGCACATACATCCCCCTAATTTTAGAAAGTGTTTTCTAGATCCTTTTCATTATTACGTTTTTATGTAATCTTACAGTCGGATAAAAAAAAAGGCCAAAATAGTCATATAAAAAAGAAATTAAATAACATTTGAGTTACATATGTACAATAGTTATTTGCTTAACCTAAATGCTTGATTATTTTAGTCTTAGTACATTGGCTTTTGTTGCTCGAGGTATTTGCTTACCCACTTTATCTAATTAACTTTACCATTACTTTGTTAATTTTTTTTTTATTTTCGCATTTCACAACCTTGGTGTACAAATTTATTTATGTGATTCACGATTTATTTGTTGCAAACACAATGTAAATATATAACTGAGTTTGTAATTTATCTTTGGTATAAACAATTTGACTTGACCAATGTTTTAACTTCCTATATGTAACATTTCTTTTTGCTAATATGTTTAGGGAAGTGATAAATTCATTCCCATTTTGGACTCTTTCACTCTATTCCCACTTTTTCAAGTTAAAACGACCACAGCAATACCCATTGAGTTATTTGGATGACAAACTTAACACACACACACACACTCTCTCTCTCTCTCTCGTTTTTTGTTTGTTTAATTAAAATCACCAACTATCATATTTCATATTGTTAGGTTTGAATAAATCTATATTTTACTCATATCTAACAAACACATGCACGGTTAGGAAAACATATTATAGAACTCAAAATTATTTTAATCAAAAGAAAGCTAGGACCTTAGTTTGACTAGAAAAAAAAAATAGAAAAGGTGGGGGTAGAGTGAAAGAGTCTAAAATGAGAACAAATTTACCAATTCCCTATGTTTAGGCTGTTTATATGTAGTATTCCCCCCCCCCCCCCCCCCCCCGGCCCTCCTCCCTCTCCTCTCCGCCTTTCCAATTCTTTTTGGATACCACCGGAGAAAATGCTCAAATTTTTTCTTTTTACTAGCAACAATGAGATATATTGTGGCGTTACAAAAATGACAATGAAATTCAACCTTTTTTTTAATAAAAATCTTCAGCAATTTTAATTAATGTTGGTAATGTGTGTTTTGGCTATTTTTTTAAGTGCAATCTTTTATGACAATAGCAGCAATGATATGTACTATTGTTATATAAATTAATTTGTTTTATTCGATTAGTTCACATGTCGTCTTGTTGCTGTCTTTTTTGTTTATTTAAATATTTGTCATTTGCTGAGTTTGGAAATATAATAACTTAAGGGCAAAATGGTCTTTTTAGTGGATTTACTAACTGAATTTTATAAATAATAGAAATAGCTTTTACCACAATATCTCAAGACGTGTAAGTGATTCTCACCCACGATATTTACCACAATGTTGATAAATATGAATATTCAATCTAGTTATTAGAAAAACTACATTGAAGTAAACTTTAATCTAAGCTGTATTATGGTGTTTTTCGGTAGGTGCTTAACATTGTTGTGTTGGAATGACATTTTTTTTTCTTTTTTTTTTTTTATACGTACGCTCACAACATTTTTAATTTTTAGTTTTCCTCTTATTTTTCTTTATCATTCATCTGTCTTTTCCGCAGAGAGAGAGAGAGAGAGAGAGAGAGAGAAGAAGAAGAAGAAGAAGAAGAAGTCAGGGTTGGTGAACGATCATTTGTTTTAGGTTGTGGTGAAAATGGAGGGGTCAAATGTTATGAAGAGTTGAGATGAGAAAGGAAGACTGAATGGCAGGAGATGAAGGAAAAGAAAAAATAAGAAGGAAACAGATGTTTGGGGGGAAGAGGGGAGAGAGAAGAAGAAAGATAAGAGGAAAAAAGAAAAACCCCAAAAGCTGGGGGACTTCTGTCCACACGAGTATTTCATTCTAAGTGAAGCAGTTAAGTTCTTCTAGTGTGTCTTAATCTAAATGTTGAGGGATTTTAGATTAATTTAAGAGGACCCTCCTAGTTTTAAAGTATTTTAGTAATTGATCAAAATGCCAGCATGCAATTGTACCATTAAAAAAAAAAAAAAAAAAAGTCAGGCTTGCAAAGAATAATAGTGATGATGAAAGCGGCACAATGCAACAAATTTTGAAGAAAAGCAACGTCACAGCTGGATGGCACCTGAGTCTAGCCAAACTTTTCGGTCTTATGGTAAACTTCTGGAGTTTATTTAATTGATCATACTTATATTATTACAATAGTATATTATTACAATAGGAGTAGAAGAATTAGTGTTGGTGAAATTCTTTGCGCTAGAGTTATAGAGTTCTAACTCTGACCTGTTATTTGTTTCCAACTACTGGTTCTTAAATTCTTACTAACTAATTTTTTTAACTACTCAAAAACACTCTCATACATAATTTACACACAAACAATAATCTAATAATACAGAATCACAATTATTACCTCTTATATTTAGTTATTTTCTTGATTTAAATTCAATTGTTCCACAAAAATAAAGTAAATATGATTTATACACAACCAATAATCTAAATGTACAATTTCAAAAAAAAATAATAATCTAAATGTACAGAATCACAGTTATTACCTCTTTCTTGATTTAACTTCATTTGTTTTACAAGAAAACAAACACCTAAATCCCAATTAATGAGTTGCCCTGTGTACTCGCTGTACAAACAATGTTCAATTGCATTTCTAACGTTTGCCCAACATGCGGAACCTGAATTTGACTGCTTATACCATTGGTTCATTGACATTTGTTGTGTATTCTGATTAATTTATTTGATTGTTCACAGGGTGATATGTGATTTGGCTCGGTAATGAGACAAAAACATTAACAAATTTTTTATGGAAGTGATAAATAATTTATAAAGTTTACGATTTCTTTTAAATTATTTATGCATCATCACTAGATATTTATAGATCACTGCATCATTTTTCTCAAAAACTACTCTCTGTGTTTTTTTTTTTTATCATCATTTATTCTTATTACAATATATGTTTTGCCTCACACAATTGAGGGTGAGAGTCTCTATTTAGTGTTGTGGTCTGTTTTCAGACTTTTTACTATAAATAATTAGGGTGTGACTCCCAATTCTAATTTTGGCATTTTCCATTCTTGAACACGAAAATGGCACGTTACCCACAATTTAGATAAGGGAGGCATCAAAAACTTTAAAACTACACAAATAGAATTCATTTTCCTCGAAAGTGTGGAGGGTGCAACTTCATAATTGTGCAAAGAGTGTAACTTTTAAGTCCTGCCATATCTTATATGGAGAAGTCTTAATTCAGCCATATTTTACATGGAGAAGTCTTAACTCAGCCATATTTTATATGGAGAAAGTCTTAACTCAATCTAGAACAAACGTTAAAGCTTAAGATATTGCTATGATTTTTTTGACCATTTATAAAGGCATAAATATGACACTTTAAACCCAAACTCTAATAATTTCATAACCTTCCTTACAATTAAATCAAGCCAATGTTTAAGGTAAAGTTTTCTGTTCATACCTAATTTCTAATTGGTAATATCAAAAGCAATTCTTTTTTTTTTTTTGATAATATATCAAAAGCAATTCTTGAGTCAGAAATTCCAAATGCTTGACGGAACTCTTGGCTAAATTTTCTTTTTACATGGCATAAGGAAAGTGCAACATTTGCATCTGTGCTTAGGACAAAAGGAAGGGAAGAAAAAATTGCAGATAACAACACACTCTTCCTGTCCTTTTCCTTCCAATATTTCTCCAGTGCAAGTTTTGTAATTACATGCAACTCCAAGGCTGTATAAGACAGAGGCACCACAACTGTCACTCTGCCCACTGCATCTAATGATTCTAATTTCTCCCCAGTCTACTTCACTTGTCTCCTCGGTACACATTCCAACATCCTCACTCCTCACCACCAGTTCCATCCAACTTTCTCAATTCTTCCAAAGCCAAAAAATAATGGCATCATCAAATCCACCACCAATCTTCATCCTTAGTCTCCTCATTTTCCTCCTCCACCTCCTCCTCCTCCTTTCCTCCACCATTGTCTCCTCCGCACTACACCCTCCCACCACCAACACCACCGCTATCTCCCCCACCAAAGCACCCACTGCACCCACCCCTTCCACCTCCCCAGCCCCAACATCCTCCCCCACCCCCAAAAAACCCACACCCTCCACTCCCATCACTTCCACTTCTCCACTTGACCCTAAACAAATAAGAGCACTCCAATCCCTTAACATTCCGACTGGCAAAGACCCCTGTTCTCCCCTCCACAACTCCACTATGATCTGTGATTCCTCCAGGCCCTTTAGACACCTCATTTCTCTCACATTAGCCAATTGCTCAGAGGATGTTGCTTTGTCTTTTACAGCTCTCAAATCCCTCTCAACTTTAACGACTTTCCAGTTTATTGACTGCCCCATTTCCCCTATTCGCTTCCCCTCTGAGCTTACCTCAAATCTCCACTCTTTCACTTGCATCAATAGCCTCAAGAAACTCACTGGAGTCTGGTTAAGTCGGTTAGGAAATGTAACTGATTTAACCGTTTCCGATGTGACTGTTAAGGCTAGTGGCCCTGCTATAATCCTTGACAGCATCAAAAAATTGCGTTCTGTTACACTTTCACAAACAAATCTCACTGGATTTCTCCCAAAACATTGGCATCCAAATCTCACTCATGTAGATTTGTCTGGCAATCAGCTAAAAGGGAAAATACCATCTTCTTTATTTGTTATGGATAATCTTTTGATCCTAAACTTGTCATCCAATTCGCTTAATGGAGAAATCCCTGCTGGTATTGGGGACTTGACTTCATTGAAGAATTTGTCATTGGCCTCAAATTCATTCTCAGGTTCGATCCCGAACTCGTTAGCAGCAATGCCAGACTTGGTGCATCTTGATCTGGGGTCTAATCAGCTAAATGGGACAGTTCCAGAGTTCATTTCTGAGATGAAGAAGTTGAAGTATTTGAATCTTGAGAAGAACAATTTTCATGGGGTTTTGCCTTTCAATGCTTCTTTTATGAAGAGATTGGAGGTATTCAAGATTGGTGGCAATGATAATTTGTGCTACAATCATTCAAGTTTTGCTGTGAAACTGAAGATTGGGATTGCTCCTTGTGACAAAAATGGATTGCCAGTGTCCCCTCCACCGGCCAAGGATTCATCTGCTGATAGTTCAAGTGACAACTCTTATGATGATTACAATAGTGATGATGGTAGCCACAAGCAGGAGCATCATCATGGCCCAAATAAGGTTGTTCTTGGTATTGCAATAGCGCTCTCTTCTATTGTTTTCTTGATTATTTTCTTGGTTCTATTGGCAAAATGTTGTAAATGAGAGTGAGGAGTTCAATTGGCTCATGTTAGTTTAGGGAAAATTTGGTAGTTGTTAGAGATGGTTTATGTTAATTTTACCATACACTTACGCTCAAAAAAGAGAGAAGAAAATTTTAATTTATGTATGTGATTCTTTTTACATCTTTTATTCAAGAAAAAGCTCTGGTTTGTGCTTTTTTTTTTTTTTTTTTTTTTTTTGTGTCAAGGTTGCTTTGGGTAGTATGATAATCATCAAATGAGAAAAGTGGATGACTCTTTTATATTCTTAACGTCTATTTCTCCTGAGACGTCAGGTTTTACCTTTTGATGTTTTCAATAATTTCAGCCTTCTGGTCATGCCTTTTTCAGGATTATTTATTGAGCAACGTTATCAAATGTTCTTAATGCAAGCAATATTGTATCACTCCCACAAGATTCTGTAAAATGTTTGAGTCAAAGCTGCTGCTATTGTACCATCACTCTGCAGTCTGCGCATTATTGAAATTAAAGCTAATTTTTTTATGCATGTGTTGCCGTCCTGACAAAACAGGTGAAACTTTGAACCTGTGTTCGAATCGATTAATAAGGATGGTCTTTTCATGTTGCTTATGTTCTGATGGTGAAGTCAGGCAAACCATGAAAGGTGTAAATTGCTTTCCCTGATGTGATTTCATCCAATTCGTTTGCTCTGCTTTGCAGTGTAGTCTTTAGTTGTTCTTCTGTACATTCCAGGTAGAGCTTTACTGCATTTATACACCTATTGGCTGAATATCCTGACAGTTTTCTACCTGGATATTAGGGATTAGAATACATTGTTGCTCCACAAGTGATGCAAGAGAAATGCAAAAAAATTAAAAATAGAAAATAAAAAAATAAAAAAATGCAGTATTTAACATCAGAGAAATGAAACGAAAATTAAGTCCCAAAATAATGTTCATTACCTGTTGCTGACAATGTAAATGAACTTTATTATAATCTTGACTCGCTATTAACTCTTCCTTGAACCAACTCCTAAGACAAATCTGCAAATCACTTTTCTATAATTTGTCACCTAAATAAAAGCTTTAAGGGCCACGAATTTCAATATCATCACCAGAGTTATCATCTTAGCTGTAGCATTTTCGTCTGAGATACTGCCACAGGTATATTAGGCTTGTAAATTTTCCATTCTTGTTTAGTCTTTTGGCTGCAGAATAATTCCTATCACTATGATATTTATGAATTATCATGTGTAAATAGTTGGCTTCTTTATCATAGATCAAGATATCAGTTTTCTACTATTTTAAATATGAATTGTTGATTTGCTGCCTAAAAAAATCAATCTTCACTGTTTTTATGTGCTAATGATAGTTTTCCCTTAGATCAGGATATCAGATAACCCGGGGGGGGGGGGGGGGGGGGGGTTGGTATCATTTTATTCCTCGTACTCCTTAAACAATACCTACGGGACAGAGATGCTTAATATGATTCAATGATATATTTCTGCAGAAAGAAACAATATTTTGTCCTAGGCAGTGTGGGGACTGGGACATGTATGTGACTAAATATCTTGACAGACAAAGAAGCACGATTTTATTTTTCATCCTTGTCAATATTCCAATTTCTACGTGACCTTTTTAAATATGCGTTGCTTGTAAATTTGGTTACTTGCTACCAAGACCGTATCTTTGTGCTAGTTTTGGTCCATGTTTCAGCACTTCACCAAGAGAACTAAAATGATTAGTATGAATGATGTTTATTGACGTTTATGGATGACAATTTGACTTCCAAAGAGAAATAGAGTAATTCTAAAGGAAAACAAAGCTAGCGCAAGTCTATGTTCCATTTAGGCAGAGTTGCAAATGTACGCAAAACTACCCCCATTTACTGATTTTATTGTTAGGATTTTAGATATGCATTCTTGAATTTACCTAGCATTTGTGTGATAGAACATGATAAATTATTTTGGAAGACTATTGTAATTTAGTTTTCCTTTGTGTTTTTTGAGAAATCATCAATTATTAATTTGTGGTCTGTGATCTTTTCGACCTTTAGGATCAAAGCAGTAATTTTACCTATTTTGACTATAAATCTTTCTTTTCGATATGGCCATTCATTCTGTAGTTTCTGTAAATTAACGATCCGCTATTTTTTGCATGCTGCATATACTAATAGCTAATTGGAGTCAGATAATGTATTTGCATACATGTATAAAAAAGTCAGATGTTATAATTTTTTTTTTTAAACAAATCTTATAAATGTTTTGCACACACTTGTCCCTTTCTTGTCTTGTCTTGGTTAACATCTTGCAATTTTAACTTGTTTTTATTTTCCTATAGTCGAACCATTTATTGTAGAAAATTATTTTTTGTAGATCGAGATGGAAAACATCTACCCAGGATCACAAGCTTTTATCTGCTACTCCCTCAACCCCCAATTCATTCAATGATTGGGGACGTTGTGAGGATGGGTTGGTTTACATGCGTGTAGGGTAAGTGATGTACTAGTAAGTGTAACTGAAAATTTTTTAATGGTTGAGTGGTGGATTTGTTCATAGTGTAACAAACTAGCATGATGGAATCAGACAAGAGACAACAATTTTCAAGTCAGTAGAAATCCAGCTAAACAAGAGTACGAGGTGGATACAAGTTTTGGAACATTTGGGATACGTTTAACACGGGTTGAGATCCTTGTCTAATTTCCGTAGTTATATTTAATGGAAATTATACCGTTTTACTAGTAATAAGATATTTTAATGTGAAATTACGTTACTAGTAATGGTATATAATTTTGCATTGATACAATGTAATTTCACATAATTCATAATTATACACCAAACAAATTAAACGGAGGATCTGAGGTGTATGATACTTCTTTAAAATTTAGGGGAAAATGTCAATTTATACAAGGATATGAATATAAATTTGAAAATCGTCAATAGAATCAAATGCAGTTTCTATTTAAATCCCTCCATACAGTCTATTTCACAAGCCAAACTAAGTAGCTGTCTTTTTTTTTTTTTTTTTTGCCCCCCTTCATGCTTCTAGTATACAATATAAAAATTGACTCACACAATTGCTAGTGAGGTCATTCAAGCTAGTTTAAGGGGAAGGAGAGAGAGGGGAGAGAGGGGGGGGGGGGGGGAATGGTTGAGGGGAAGCAACCTAGCTGAATTGCTTTGGCAAAAGCTTTTTATAAATTAAAGTTAGCAATGATAGACACACAAACACACACACATGCATATATGTGTGTATATTATTACTAACTATAATTTCTAAAATGATGTAGAGAAAATTGCAGTTTAAGTACTAAATGTTTGGAGTATCGACAGTTTCACTTTCTAAAGTTTAAACGAAATCAATCTAATATCGAATATTTTAATTTTCAGCACATTTAGTCCTTTGACCAATTTTTTCAAAATCTCACCGAAATCCAGTTATATGATACTCACATTTTGGTGATCACAAAAAAAAAAGCAAAAAGAAAAAAAATTTAATTGTTATAATTTGTAATTAAATGCACTAATTTGAGTTTGTATACAATAAATAAGCATATAAAACTGAAAAAAAAAAACCTACCTATACAGTGTATTCATATGTTCATTTAATTGCATATTATGCAAATTAAAATTTTTTTCTTTTTTTTTTGAAAATTTAGTCACAGATACATGAGTATCACGTAAGTAAGATCCAATAAGATTTTATCAAGACCAGTCAATAGGAATAAATATATTGAAAATTTAAAAATTTTATACTAAATTTGCTTTTGTTTAAACTCTAACAACTAAAACTATTGATATCCTAAATTTTTTATATTAAAACTGTTATTTTCCCAAAATTATATGTCGCAAAAGAATTAAGAATCTGAGGACTATTACTCCAAAGGAGCGTTTGAAGCTACTTCTATATTCCATATTCCCATTTTCTCTTTCGTGTCTCTTACTTAATTGATCTAAGTGATAGAGGCGGATAAGACACTTTGCATGTGCGAAAATTCTCTAAATCTTAAACGCTATTACGATCGGTGGCTAATTGACGACAGAAGAACAATGTCATGATAGACATTGGTTTTCCATGTGCTGCCCAATCACAATTCTATCTATGAGCGACGAATTGTCAGCGATGACAAGAAACTTCTCTCATCTATCACATCATTCATGCGCAATACGCGTGGTTAGCCTTGTAAGTTAAGACTATCCAACAGCTGACAAGCGATTTAGTATACGTTCTTAATAACTTTTTTTTAATGTTATTTTAACTTTTAATTTTTAAATAATCCATTTTGTAATATTTTCAGTTGTTGTTTTTACTCTTTTTTTTTTAATTTTTAAACTAAAATTAAGAATAACTAATTTTTAACTTTTTTAAAATCAGTCGTTACAAAATTCAAAAGTTATTGTGAACAAACCCATAGTTTGTTGCACCTTTAGATTGGTAAAAGTACTAAGACCAAAGAGTAGGTGAGAGTTGAATGAATGAAGTTTAGTCATTCAGCTAGGTTGCATTAGTGGTCCTCTTTTGCGGTGGTTGTATGAAGATTATTCGCTATCATATTTAGAGTGTTTGGTTTAGGAGAATTAATGAAGGAAATGTGTACGAGTAGTAATGACACTCATTGTTGATGTTTAAAAAAATTATTACACCGTCATTCAATCGGAATGGAAGTGATTAATTGCGATTACTCTATGAAAATTGAGATTACTCTATCAAACTCGTTAACACTTTTGAAAAAAATGTCTATGAAAATTGAGATTACTCCATCAAACTCCTTAACACTTTTGAGAAAAATGATGCACAATTTGTTAATAAACCAAACATGTTATCATCAAAACCCATATTCATAGTGAGATTAATGATGTTCATAGTGATAGTGATTGAGAAATTCGAACCAAACGACTCCTTAGTTTAGTTTGAGTTGATTGTTGCGTTGGTTTTCCTAGGAATATGTTGATACTGCGGTTTCTGATTGGATGAGCCTGAAGTATGTAGGGCTTTATGTACACATTGCCTCCTCTGTTCTCTCTTTTTTCTTTTTCTTTTTTTTTTTTGGTTTGACCATGAGCCGCAGTCTTCTCCGGGTTTCTTGGCCTCAATCCATAGTGGATTTCTTTTATTTTCTTTGATAAATTGTTTTAGATCCTTCAAATTGGCTAAAGCAAATCAATTTAAAGTCAGGATTTCAAAGGTTGCGGGTGTAGGCGGATGCAATTTTAGAGGTCTAGATTAAATTTTTCTTACAAGCAAAGAAAAAATGATAATATTTGGAGCAGCAGAACAATCAACAAAATATTCAGCAAAATAATTTTTTAAATGAGTGATAGATCTGAAGTTCACCATTACACTTGTAGCAAAGTTGGGCATTATCAAAATGAATATTTTGGTCCAGAAAATATGAAAATAGAAATTTCGGTGCAAAAGTAGTTGAAAATAGTAGCGATAAATAGAAGGCTTTGTTATTTTCTATTTTTGAAACCCAAAATAATATACTGAATGAATAATTTATTGATTCTAACAGTACTAATCCTATGTGTGAAAATAAAGATATGTTCTCTAATCTAAATAAATCTTTTAGAACTTTTGCAAGATTTGGAAATGACGCTACTCTCAAAATGGAAAAAATTAGAATTACTTTGAATGATCTGATTATGATTTGTTGAATTTGGGGTAGTTGTTTGAAAAAGTGATATTAGTTGTGTTTTGAATATTGTGTTGGTATTATTAATGATGATAAATTAGGGCTAGGTTACGAAAATAAAAATATACTTCAATCGTTGGTGGCCTCTTTCTCTTTTCTATTCTGATATTACCTTTAATTCAGTGAATTTTTTTTTTTTTTAATGATACTTGGTTGTGACATTTCAGTTTTGCGCATTTGAATTTGAAAGTTTGAAGTTTCTTACGAGGAAAATTTAGGCTATTGGATGGCTTTTTGTTAATGTTCATAACAAACAATGTGAGGGTCACGTCCCATAAAAAAATATAAAAAGTAAAGATACAGCAAATTATGAGAAGTGGGAAATTTGTATATTTGTAGTACTTAATTGCGACTATATGACAAAACATGAAATTACAATCCTAATGACGAGATCTAGAATAGTATCTTAATAAACTATGGAACCGTCACCAATGTGTGTAGAGCATCAGAAAACTAATCCTATTATAATGGAATCTTGTAGAGAAGGATAAAATAAAAGCCTAGATATGCAAAAATAGTGTAATAAAAATTTGTATGAGCTTTAAAAAAGCCTTTTAATAGAGAGAAAAAGGATAAAATTTTGAAATGAAATAAAGTATAAAAAAAAATAAAAATCCTTGATGACTCTTGGTCTATGAAAAAAAAAAAAAATAGGTTCGAAAGTCCAGTTGAGAAAAGAAAAGGCTAGCGACTCGCTAGTGGATATCTAGGCACTTTTTCACACCCAAATAATTTTGTTGCATGATTTAATATAATTTTCTTAAATTAATCCCAATTTATATCGCATTTGGATGTTCTCTATACGAGATGTAATGCACAAATAAAATAAAATCTTTTGAAACAAATAAAAAACTCAAGAGGGACTTTTCAAGGGCCAAAATTTCCCTTCAATTTCGAAACAATCATATTACACTAATTATGAAGTACTAACTAAATAGACTCGTAGGATGTCACATGATGAAAATGAGGCAAAAACAAAATATCTGAAACTTATAATCTATAGAAATAAATATTGTATAATGCAAAAAGTAGAATACGAGAACAGTAGACTGAAGTGAACATTAACAGTTAGAGATAATATTGAGGTAATTATTTGAATTTACATTGTTTCTTATTTAGTTCATTTTGCTACGTAGCTTTTCTATGTTTTTAACTTGCCACATGTCAACTTTATGAAACTTCTCACAAATAGTAGTTTTGAAATAATCTATGGCATAGATAATAGGCATAAGGAAGAAACAATGGACTTTTATATGATAGATATAGGTACTAGTATAGACAGATTTAGTTTACTAACTTATTTTACTTCAATTTTGTAATCAGTCCAAAATAGAGTAACGATTTACATCGTGGTAAAATCATATATTTCCATCTGATAGCACTCAAGTCTTAAGACTCCATTTAACCCCCATTCATCTCTTTTAATAAGAGAAAAACTACGGATCATAATGATTTCATGTTCTTGATAAATTGCTGTAAAATTTATTGGTTTATTTTGTCCGTTGCCTTTACAGAACTATTAATATTTATCAGATTCAATGGTCTGCAGGAGCATACAGTTTACAGAACTTAAGTCTTGACTGGTGTTTATATGCAGAATAAAATAGCAATGTTTGATTTCAGAAAGCTGCTATGAGGGGGAAAAACGGCGAGCTGAAATGCAGTCTTAGAATTTAGAAGATGCATATCCCACTGTGCTGCTTCAGTTTATAGCTAGTTAACTCACCAGAATCCTCGTTCGAAGTATGAGATGATTGATGACTACTTGTTTTGAGCCTTAAGCTCCGCAGGCAGAGAAGAACGATAAGGCAAATTCAGCAGCAAATGCTGGCATCACAGTTGGTAAAGTATAATCCTGCAGCAACTTACTTTTCATGGTAGAATGTACCATGAGTGAACAAAACTGCTCATGAATTTGGAGGCACCAAATTTAGTTGAACCAATGTAACATCCAAAGTAAATTGCCCCTTCAGCTACTTCTGATCATAACAACAAAAATATACATTTATTATCAAATTTTCCAATTGAAGTTGATGCGCCAGAAAATTCTTCCTTCACATAATGGTATCAGCTAGAGGAAATCACCGTGGAGTCTTGATTTGGTTCAACAGGAACATTTAAGTTGCACAAGGCAGAGCTCAAGCAGTTACATAGAGACATCAAAGAAAGGTATGCCACTCATGTCAAAACTTCATTAGGTGTACAAATAAGTTTACAAGAATTACAACAATGTGCGCGTGACAAGCTCTTCCAATGATTTTCTAAGAAAGAAGCATAAAGCGGGAGCCGTACCAAAAACACAGTTGCAAAGACAAAGAAGTTATGTGGCTCCAGGCAAATCCCATGGGAGACATTTTCCTGCTTAAAAGTACAGAAACTTGCTGATGCCAAACAAAGGGGAACAAATATGGCAGCCCAGATCGTCGAAGTTTTAATAGGAGATTTATGCTTCAAAACTTGAAAATCTTCAGAGCCTATGCATTTGGCAACTGCATGAAGCCAAGCAATTGCAACTTTTCAACTGGCTTTGCAGTGTCAGAACTCAAAGGCAGAAGAATTGATTTTTCACATACAGGAAAAAATCTGTACATTATTTACTTATCAAAACATATTTACACGGAAAAACCATGGGATCACAAATGCTATTACTAAGCATGCCATCAAGAAGTTACACAATGGTTGGCCATGCCAACATCCTCTTCTTTCTGACGAGAAAGCAGTACCACCTGTTAGTCCCTGATCATTCCACTCTGCCAGGAATCTACTATTACTGATACCAGTAATATTTTTTGCAGTCTCACCACAAATTTCACATAATCTGCATGTATGAATGATAGAACAGCTTCACCATATATTACGGATGATTCATAGAACATCTCAAAGCACTTACAAACAATTTTGCTGTCCAAATACTACATAATTAGCATACGCAATAAAAGGGAATACTAGAACTGTGAAACTTCATCCAAAGGACAAGAACCCAAAACTTTCAGTTTCTGCAGCAAAACTAAACTGATACAATTTCATGGAATAAAGTACCTCCAGAATCATCGCTCTTACATGAATGGTAATTACTTATATGGACCAGTATTCAAGCATGAAGAACTGGGTCCAAGCAGTATGAAATCAAATCTAGAAGTGAGAACAGGACTATAAAATTATGGACAATTCCATTCTACAAGGAGAAGACATACACGCTAATTGGTGAAAACTTGTTTCTATCATTTTGTTGTCTCATTAAGGTTAATAACCAATCTTCACGATAAAAGGCATGTAATTTAATTGAAAATTATGAACTTCTTGAAGACAACTAACTAGAATTTCCACGAGTTAGCTTTGCATTATAATTTGCAAGATTTGTTTACTTGTTTTCTTTCTTGGGCATTTCTTGAGGATGATATTTAAGTCATACATACAGCACAAGATCCACATGATGGAAAAAAAAATCCTTGATTGCATGATTTTAAAGCATGTAGCAAGCATAACCTGCAGAAAGCAATCCAATCACAGTTACTAGAAATAATCAGGGGTTGCTGTTAGTTAATCTGCAGAATAGTATGGAAAAATTTTGCTGGATAAAAGTAAAAGTGGGAATAATGAAGGCTTTGGGCTATAGATTGTCATTTGAGCGGGGAAGATCATGAGAAATAATTGATGGGACTTCCTACAATGATCGCTCCATGACATGCCATCAGCTCTACAAAAGGACTGAGCACAGATTTCTCATGCTTCAACTATGAGAACTAACAGTAAGCTCATGCTTACTCTAATAAGCATGACATTTATTAAACTGGACTTTATAAAACATTTCTTGCAACTAAGTTGCAATCATCTTGTTTAAGAATTAACAAATAGGAAAGGTACTCAAAACTGTTTGGGAAAATAGTCATCTCTTGGCCTCTAGGGCAGCCATCGCAGGTTTACGTGTGTTTACATGATGAAAGCAAGGTTTAAGGTATTTAACTTAACTGTTCATTTATGCAGTTTTGATCTACAAAGCTAGACATGAAACCGAAAAAGTTAAACGATGTGAATCCTGCACTTTCCAGAACAATATATAGCTGCAAATTAACAGAGGAAGCACTAGAAACAGCTTAATGCTAGAGAATTTTATATGAAGCATGAGATATTGGTATACCGTACGAAGATTCAAAAAGCACATCTAAAGTACGAAGTTTGACAATAAAGAACTAAAATCCAAAGGCAAAATATTGAAGCGTACTAATTGTCTCATGCAAGAAGTCAAGCCCTTCTCTTAAAGTTTCCTCCTTTGATGAGCTTAAGACAACTATATTGTGATTCAGACCTAGGTCCCAGTTTTAATTAGAGAAAAAAGTATTTCAGTCAGTATTCTCCTACCAATATAAGCCACTGCATCCAATAAATATTAAATACACCTCTCAGATCATATTCTAGCCAAGAACTGCAATATTTAAATAACTGAGAAGAAAGTCATAAAACCTCAGTCAAACTTCGCAGATTGACATATACTAAACAAGGAAAGCCCTTTTAACATATACAACAACTGAATCAAATAAACAATGCAATAACATCATAACCCAGTATAGTTCTCATCTCCAAAAAATAACTGTATCACTCGCAAAGAGAAGAAAACAAACAAGATTGAAATTTTGAAAAAATAAATACCTATTTCCTCTGATCTTAAACCAAGCTTCAGCACAGTGAGAATGAGCAAAACCAAGTTCACCTCTGCATCCACAGCCAAGTTCAATCAAATCCATCAAGTCTTTTCCATTTTCTGATTTACTAAAATGGCATATTCTGCACAATCTTTGATTTTCTCCATCAAAATTCCCACGCTTGATATCAATCCCACAAGAATATTTCTCCTCTTCGATTCTCAAATCATCATTCAATCCCTCATTTAGCATCAGCCGTTTTGACTTTTCATCACAATCTCCGCTTTTTTCACCTTTATCCTCAAGATTTTCATCTTCCCTTATCGTAATTCTGGTTTCTTGATGAGCAGAGATTATTGAATTTTCACTTGTAATACTACTATTTTGATCAGACTTTTTCGTTACATCCATATCTGGATTGAACTATCAATTAAATAACCAAATTGGATAAACTCAATCAGTCAAATTGGAAGTTTGCTGGTGGATTGGCTGAGCTGGTATACCATATGCAATACATTTTTTTTTTTTTTTTAAGTTTTGAATATGTTGCGTTTGGCCAATAGGATTCTGACACGTGGAAATAAGCTGAACGAAGTTGAAGGTTGAAGTTGAAGTTGAACTAGCGTTGGGAGGATCAGTAAGTGCATATAATTAGTTGGGGTGGCAAATTGTGTAATTTTAGTATGCATTGGGTTTATAATCATATCTATAAAACTAGCGGCGTAATTATAACGCAGAAAGAGAGTCATATGAATATTCTTATAATCACTTTATTACATATCATTTTATTACATATTAAACTGTAAATATGATATATGTAAAAATCTCCAAAAGAATGGGATAGTATATTTTATTTCTCTGGTCGTTATCATGCAATGAAGGGATTTCTTCTCTTTTGTCTGTGAATTTTGTCTGTGGAGTCCATATTAGCGTCCATATTAGCGTACTTGGTGGGATGGTTTTCTGAAAGTGAAACTCACCTTTAAGGTACAAATAACGGTGATTATAAAACTTGATAATAGAATGCAAGAATTCCTCGTGGAAATGTCCAAGAATATAATCTCAAAAAAAAAAAAACAAATATGGTGAAACTTTCAACGATATTACAAATAATGCATCCAATAAAAATAATATTTATAATTGAAAAAGTATTATTATATGCATAAGCAAAACTGTACTGCAATAATAAAAAAGTTACCTACAATTATACCAACATATTTTAGAAACAAAGATATTGAAGATTTTTTTAAGATACCAAAAATAAATGGATTTTGCATTCTTTAAAATAAATATTGATGTGAGTGTGTGTGTGTGTACAAGCGTGAGTACCTTTCTTGTTATGACGATATATTTTTGTATGTTCTTATTACTTTTTTAATTAAAAATATTGTGTATATTAATATAGTAAAACATTTCACCATGCTATTCTTTCAAGACCATTTTCTTGAACGTGTCCAATACCCATGTATAGCACAGGGCAAATAATGGTTCTTCCCAAATCAAAAATACCCTTATTCAAGTTATAATGAATGAGACAAAAGAAAATGTACACTTCCGTGTTAGTTATTTGCATATTTTGTGCTTATACGCAAGCACATATTTTCCATTGGCGAGGACAACAAATAGAACTTGTAATAGGCGCATGATTTCTAAACATTTTAAGTAGATTCTTATACTGTAATATACCAATAAAATTGGAAAATCTCCGGATAAAAACATTGTCTCATTGCTTAAATTGGCACCAGTCATATTACACTTCCATTTATAGTTTCACTCTTGATCTATTAAAAACTCTAAGGTAATCATTTGCTTACGAATCCACTTTACTATACATTGGTTTGACGCCAAATTATTTCCATTTCTTTTTTTATTTTTGTTTGGATAGGGTTAGAGCACTTAATCAATAATTGGCTTGTTTTTTACCAAATTAATCAAGTGGTTCTTTTTAAGTTGAAGTAAAGAGTTCTATATTTGTTTGATTTGCATTTTCGTGTAAGTCTCTCTTGGCATTGTTTTGTTCCTATCATTTTGTCCTAATTCAAAATAATACTAAACATGAATTTTACCATTGGATAGATTGCCTAATCCAAGTTAAATAAGTTTCTTTTTATTGCCCAAGATAACATAAAACCTTTTTTTATTTAGAACACCTTTACAATTACAGGGGAATTTTTTGGGAAGGAGAGATATTAATATTCAAATCAAGGAATTTTTGGGCAATGAGAAGTAATAGGATTTCAATCTTCAATTATTGAAGGAAAATCATAAAACTATAATCACACGACTTACTGTTCATTCCTGATGACCAAGAACTAAATGAGTAAAGACGCATAGAATTTTGCTTGGAAGACTTTGAGAAAAGGACAGTCATTTCTTTTCAAATTCGAAGGGCCGGGGGCGGGGGGATGGATTACGGCTGAGGATAAGGTTTTTTTTTTTTTTTTTTTTTTTGAGAGAAAGGTCTTATCATTAGTTGAAGGCTCTTTTTGTGGCTTCTTAAATTAAATTATACTCTTCAAGCCACTAAGCTTTGTCACGACTTTCATTTTCAAAGGTGTGGCATTGTTTCTTATCTATATTGTACTATATTTTTTCTCTAAGAATGACTTTTTTAATTTTTCATGTAAGTCTAAGCACATCTTTCTTCTACAAGAGGAGAACAATTATAAGATAGACTAATTATGACTTTCATTTTCAAAGGTCTCGCATTGTTTCTTATCTATATTGTACTATATTTTTCTCTAATAATGATTTCTTTAGTTTTTCATCTAAGTCTTAGCACATCTTTCTTCCACATGGGGAGAACAATTATAATATAGACTAATTTACTTAGTACAACTTCCCCGATCAATTTTTACTTGAAGTGGCAAACATATGTAAAACAGAAAATAACTAGTGATTTCTTCTTTTTTTTCGTTAAATTAGGGGGAAAAAATGGATTTCCTTATACTAAAACTTGCTAGTTTGTCATCATGACCAGCCACGTGTGGTGGGTAGGGAGAGAAGCAATCAGTCTTTAGACATAGGGTCATATGAAAAACAGGTGTTATCGCAGTCATGGGATTGCTGGCAAGCTATAGCCAACTCGTTGCCCTAATGAAAATTGTATGCCACCAACCAAGTTGCAGCCCTGTAGAGGAACTTAGCATGAAATACCATAAACCAGTACCCACAAGTAGGGCTGTTCAAAAAAATCTGAAAAATTAAAAAACTGGGAAAATCAATTCGCCCGAACCGAAAAAAAGAGTAATCGAACCTGTTTTAGGTTGCGGGACAGTTTACGGGGTGGGTTATATGTTAATCGGGTCGGTATCGGGTCAGTTCACGGTTTCATATTTTTGTGAACTGTCGGGTACCCGAACCGACCCGAAGTGGGGGTACTTATGTAATTTCACATGTTACTTATATAATTTCAAATGTTAGTTTGGGTGTTCATTTGGCTATTTGTTGAATATTTATGTTTTTACATTGATTGAAATGAGAAGATGAAGTTTGAAAGACTAAATGATTATTTTCTTGTTTATATAGTTTTTGGTTATTTGTTGAATATTTATGTTTTTATGTTGATTGAAATGAAAAGATGAAGTTTGAAAGACTAAGTGAATGTTTTCTTGTTTGTTTAATTTTTATTTTTTTGAAGATTAAGGTTTTGAATGTAATTTAACTTTAAGATATTAATGTCCATATTATTAGTGATTTAATAGTATTTTGTAATTTTTCTTGTTTATGTTTTAAAAATATAGGTAAATTATTATGGATCGGGTCAGATACCCGGCCTATCCGAACCGGTTTTGCGGGTAACCGGAAGACCGGGTACCCGCTATATGTGGACCAATTTGCAGTTTGAAATTTTGCCGAACCATAAAGACCAATTTGGTTCACATTTTTTGTCCATGGACCGGGTACCTGGTCCATGAACACCCCTACCCACAAGACAAGCTGTTGATGGACACACATATACATAACTATAATGCAAAAGACGAAAACAGCCAATAATTTGTTCAATTATAGAGCACCATTGGAAGTGGGACATACTGTTTTCTTGTTGAATTCTCATGATCAATGATCCCTTCAATAATTATGGCACAACAATAATATTACACAAATGTGTTACTCGAATAAAACGAGGAAGAAATCTTAAATACATGAGTTAGGAGTGGGGATGAAGCGATGATTGTTCGATTGTTGTAGACAATTTACGGTTCTGATTAGCTTAATTTCAATAGATGTTCGAATGAAATTCAATAATGTATACAATAAGCTAATGTATATGGTCTAACAGATAGCCGCTTGAACCTGAAACTTTGTGCGTAGATATTCACAATAATTGAATGATTTTGTGTAATTGACATTTACATCACCAAAAATTTCAAATAAAATATTCACAACATTTTATTAATTGAATTGGAATAATGCTCAACAATAATGTCCTTGACAGTAACAGAGTATAAACAAGCAAAACAATTTGAACAAAAAAGTCGCCAGAATGATGGAACTTGGTTTCAAAATTTTGGTGACTCAGATTGCGATGTCATAGGGCTTTAGGGACGATCCTGACGCTACATTATAAGCATCAAATTCTTCTTGAGTGCAAAATTATGGCTGTTTAAAATTTATTGTTTGTTTGAAATAAAACCGCACCTCAACTGCCTTGAAATGATCGTGTGAGGCATAATAAGTAGGGATGAGAATAAGTGAGAAAATGAATTTAGTATTTTCAGTAAATCTTTTTAGAAGAATTTGACTGACTTCATTTAAAATTATCGAACTGATATCATGCTAAATTCAATTCGGAATTCAGCATGAAACATACTACCAAATTTTTTAGGTGATTGGGGATGCAAAAAAAATTATTCCCAATCAACATTGAAAAACTATGCATTAGGTCCAAAAAATATTATTTAATCCAAAAATTCTAACAAACAATTGCTATTAATAAAAAAATAGTCCTTCATAAGCAAAAAATACAATATGTAAATACTAATTATAAGTAAATTTATCAAGTACAAACACAGTTAATGTATCTATGTCGATATAACTTTATCATTATTCTTTTATATTGGACTTAGAAATTGTTACATATAAATATGTGCACATCTATACTTAATTACAAATATAAGTTGATTTTATGTGTCGGTACGCACTTAGTTATTCAAAGCAAATCTTCTTAGTTTTATTTATATGTTGGATATATGATTAGTTGTGCCTGAACATATAACTAAAGAACACATAGATATGTAAGAACTTATGTTAAAATATAAAAGACTCTGAAATACAATAACCCAGTTACTTAAAATTACTCATTTGAATTCGAATTTGACAAATAGTAAAATTTTTTAAGAAAATAATTTTAACATATGAATTTCGAAATATATAATTTAGTACATACTAAATTACTGACTCAACCACTATAAAAAATCAATTTCAAAATTTCCAAATTCATTTCAATTCAATTGACAATTTGATTTTTATCAGACGAATATGTTCATCTCGCAATAAGATTAGAACCTTCTTGGACATCAATCATCTCTGCTAACAAACTTAGATTCTATGAGACAATTCGTGGATACCCTGCTTTACATTAAAAAAGTTAAGTGAATTATATCAATGTATAAGTTAACTTTAAATACTTATTTTGAACTAGCGACGACGAAACATAAATAGTTAAATTTGGCTGTTGAGACTTTGATAACGCATTTAGCCTGTGGACCAAGGCGTGACAATTCGTACTGGTGATCATCGAGGCACAACCCTACAAGTCTGACGAACTCTTAACGCGTATTTGATGTTCCATACTCAGGCATGGGGCAGGCTTCTCCCTCCCTAGCAACCCAAAACACAGACCCCAACATGCAAAGTATTAGCCAGTTGTACACGGCTTCACCATCATTGAACACTAAAACTAGAAGTTGGAGCTAGTCAACTTAATCGCCCATCTCCATTAAAGCACCCTTTTGCTTGTCAATATTATCCCCCATGTTGTTTTTTCGTGTCCACAAATTGCAAGCATCATTTATTGAAGAAGCGAAAATATGGCACTGTTGGTTGGTTTGATGGTGTTTTTTAAAAATATATTTTTTTAAAAATTTTAAATCTATTTTTTATATATCTTTTTATCTTATATACATATTTATCAAAAAGAACATTTAAAACTGTCACAGTAATATTTTTTAAAAAATATCTCAAAAAACTAACCATCCAAATGTAGCCTCGTTATGCTGAAAGCGTAAACATTATGTAGTAGGAGGAATAAGTAGGAGGAATAAAGGGACGGTACAATTATTGATTCTCCACAATGGTTGCTCAACAATTGTAATATTAAGAGGACATTTATTGTAGTATTAGCCCTTATAAATCCTAATAGTGTCATTGCGTCGATATTGGCTTAATAGCTGTGGCACCAATATTGAAGCTATAGAGGGTCCATTAGTATCCCATTTAAATTCCCTTGATTGTTTGATTACCTATGAGTAATTTGAATTTTAAATCATTCAGCCAAATTCCCCTTTAGTTGTTTGAAATACTCATGGGAGATTTGGATTTGCAACTGACTAACTAGTTGAGAATGAATTTGAATGATTAAAATAGTAGATTTCTAATTTAAGTAAATTAGATGTCATTCCAAATATTTTCTTTTTTAAAGCTATTAATTTAAAATCCTTTCTTGAATCAAAATTCACAAATCCAAACACATACATCCAAACGGATCGAGAAGGATTTTGATTGGTTTAGTTCTATACAAAGGCTTTGTCGCCAGTTGCTTTGCGTGAGTTAATATATATATATATATATATAAGATAATAAAATAAAAGAGTCTAATAAGTCTGAGTGTGTCAACACCACAAAGTTTCCTCGGTATGTGCACATTGTCACGAGCTTTTGATTGGATAAAAATTTCATTGCTTCCTTTCGCGTTGTTTTGAGGTTCGTCTTTGTGGTGTCTTCGAGGCATTGAAGTGCCAAGATAATTTTCCAAACCTGGTTGAAATTTTTATTTTTATTTTTTTTTGGTGTAATAAATTTATGGGTTAATTACGCTTTGCCCCATGAACTTTAGGGCCACTATCATTTTGCCTCTTGCACTTTGAGTATCTACACTTTGCCCTATGTGATGAGCAAGAAAAAGTTAGAGATACGTTTCTGTCAAAAAAAAAAAGCAATAAAATGACATTGATGTCCATGAATAATAGCGTATTGACAATGTTGCCCTTCAGAAGACCACACCATGGTCACGTGATGGAGAAAAAATGGAATTCGACCATAAAATTGACAAGGCAAAAATCTGAAAATAATTCCCAAACCATGCAAATACTCATTTGCGACTTCGCGTTCATCTCATCTAATCAGTAGTAATCGACCGTAAAGTTGAGAATAAATTGGAGGATTTATGGTGAATCCAACTGTGATTGCTGGTGAGAGGATGCATAAAGGATTCGGACTTTGGATTTTGGTTTCAAGAAAATCAAACCCTAATTTCTGGCTAAATCAATACTATATTCATTAATTATTAGGATAAAACTTCGCATGCATGTAAGAAATTAGTTACAGATGTAAGGATTTTAGCATGTACTGTATTGTGTGTCAATGTAGTCCAAGAATCTAATTTCTTTGGTTAAACATAACTTTTAGGTTAAATATGCGTTATGCTTATGTGATCCCATGTGGAACATAGATTTCTTAATTTGTGGAATTTAGACATATATTGTATTGTGTCATGTGTGTCAATGAGATCCTAAAATCTTTGATTTTTTTTTTTTTGTTAAATGTGGTGATTTTTTTGGGTTAAATTTGTGTAAGATGGTCCCATATGGAACACATATTTCCTATTTTGTAGGATCTTAACATTTATTCTACTGTGTTGTGTGTGTCAATGTGGTCCAAGAATATGATATTTTTTGGTTAAATCTAATGATTTTTTGCTAAATCTATGATACACGGTTCTAAACCTAGATTTCCTATTTTGTTAAATAAAGTTAGTGGGTAAGTATCTTATTAAAATTAGTTAATGGTCCAATTTGTTTTTGAAGTGCCGTACATGTCTACTTTCTAGAATACTTTTTTTTTTTTTAGGACATTGTATTGTCTATTAATGTGAAAATAACATCTATGTTTTGTTTGAAAGTGTGGTGCACTAGTTATTTTCAACACAGTCCATATATACATTATGTGGGGGGACAAATGGTACTATTTAAGAATATTAATCCAGATTTTATGTCATAATTTAAATTTAAAAAGGTGTTGAAACATTTACAGGTTCTCATAAACATGACCATTAGGTATAAACTCCAGATGGTATGCTTAGATTGGTTAGCAAAGATCAACATGTTCTTGAGATATTTGGGTGTTTTAGAGATGAACCTAATATTGAACTATATGTTGGTGTTGTAGTTTCGGATAGATCTTTTCCAAATTTTTGAGGATCAGGGGATGATAAATTTAACCCATTTGAGGAAATACTTAGATGAATTCGGTCCATGGAATAGTTCCGTAGACCTCTTGATCCAAAAATTGTCGCGTCACTCATAGTCTACCGTATGGATGTGTTGGAAAGTATAATGAAAGAGAGAATAATGTGTGGATAATGTAGAGGACAATACAAGTATTGGAAAGTATAATGAATAAATACGGAAAAGAGAGAATAATGGTGTTCACAAGTATAAAGTGGCGATAAAGTAGGTTGTAGTAATGATGAGCAAACTGGATACTATATAGATACTCTTAGTGAGGATTTGAATTCTACATACAGTGATTGAAGTGATGCATTCACTAATGATGGATCTAATATATGAAAAATTCATACATGGCCCCAGTTATGGATCTTGTAGTCTAAAATAAAGCCACATAAATATTCTTACATCACTTTCTTACATAAACATGCATTATTGTACTTGCATTGCACTATTCTAAACTATAAAATCCATAGGTGAGATTGTGAACTCGATCCATGGAAAAAATTTTCCTGATATAGAGTCTTTTTTAAATGTTGGCATTACCAATAATGCATGTGATCCTATTAGAGATTTTGAACTTGTAACAGGCTATACACCCATAATTGACCTTAGAAAATATGCTGAATATTCTAGTGTTATGTCTAAGGATTATGTGGCCATCACTATTTTTAGAAATGAAAAGAAATTTCCAGAAGCTGACCAACTTAATGATAATGAAGTTCTAGAAGTAGCACCTGATTCATTTGATATGGAGAATGTAGAACAGTTTCTTGAGTTTGATAAGAATAAGAACATGGACAATCCTAAATTATTTATGGGATTAATAATTCCAACAGTGGAAGTGTACAGAAAAGTTGAATGCATTCGATAAAGGAAGGCTTTGTTTTGAAATTTATAAAGAATGATAAGGACAAAGTGACCGCTAAATGTGAAAGTGATTATGGATGGAAAATTCATGCAAGTAGCTATAGAGAGACATCGGCTATTCGGGTTAAAACAATTAAAGGTGTTCCTCGAAGATGTCTTTGCTCCTTCATAAACAAAAGTACAAATTCCAGATGATTGGCAAACAAATTGTTATTAAAATTAGCTGATAATCAAGATTGGGAATCAAAGTCTTTTAAGAAATCTGTTAGGTAGAAGTAAAAGTCGCATATTGCACTGCAATCATGCCAGGGAAATCTGGAAATTTGCACCAGTGCAATGGGATGGTCTGGAAGCACTTACGACAAATGGGATCAGCTGATGGGCATGGTTTAATGTCGCGGCCGCGGTCGCTGTCGCGGTGCGTACCGTTCCACATCGGACTCGGTGTATCGGTCGCGGTCTCGGCGAGACGCACAATTTGAATCAATTTTTATTCTAAAAACTATAAATAATCATTCAAAATATAAATAAAAGTATGCTAAACAAAAATAACCAAAAAATAAATAAATAAAATCTCTAAAATGTACCATTTTTATCGATATAAAAAAATAATCTACAGTCTTTAAAAAGGGATCACATTAAACAAAATGCAAAGAATTAGAAAAGGTCAAATATTATTTTGAATGTTCATACATGTCAATAATTATATCTCACAATAATTACATCTCATAACTTTTCTATTTGCACCTATAGGTGTACCATATTCCCAACCAATATTCTTACTTGTCATTTCACCTGTTACATAGGCCATCATAAATGGTTAGTATCAGTAATGCGTCAAAAAGTACTATAAGTAATGAGTTGAAATTTGACAAGAAGAAAAATAATTATTTAGATTATGTTAGTAACTTGCAAATCTTATTTACATATTAACTTATTTGTATAATCATTAGTCCAATTTTTTAAAGAATATTTTTACTAAAATTTAAACAATAATATATTATGTGCGTGTGTATTACTACAATAATATATATACATATCAAGAATAATATATGTATGTACGTGTGTGTGTATTACAACAACAACAATATATATATGCACATATATATACATATACAAATCTAGAATATAATATATATATATATCATAACAATAATATATATACATATGAAAAATATGTAAAAAATAAAACATTATAAAAACAAAAAACCATATTTACCTAAAAAACCCTATTAATAAATAAAGTAAAAGGAAAACTAATTTGAAATTTTGCTTAAGGGTGACAAAATTGATTTCAAAAGAGCTGCCTAGCCGGGAAGTTTGGTATCTATGGCTTACCGAGAAAAGAAACTTGATGTCTAGTCTATGGGACTTGGTCTTTAAATAGACTGAATCTGATGTAAAATGTGATTAAAAAATAGGAAATGCATTGCACGTTCAACATATAAAAAAGGGATGCATTACACGTGGGCAAGTACCTGCATTATGTTTAAAAAAAAAAGCCTTCATAAAAAAAAAAAGGCCTGCGCGTTTTATTCAAAAAAAGGGAAACGAATTGCACATAGGCAGTGTTTGCAATATTAAAAAAAAAAAGCCTTCATAAACAAAAAAAAATTCCTGCTCAATGCATTGCACTGTGTGGGCAGTTGCATTATTTAAAAAAAAAAAAAGAATGGTGCACGTTTTTGGAGTAAAAAAAAGTGCTGCGCGTTTTTGGAGTTTTATTCCAAAAACGCGCAGCAACAACACCCCAAAAAAAAAAAGAAAAAAAAGGGGAAGATTAAAATGCTGCGCGTTTTTGGAACTTCCAAAAACGCGCAGCAACAACCAAACAGGAAAAAAAAAAAAAAAAAGGGAAAGAGAAGCCATCATCTTCTCCGGTCAATCCCTCAACCCCGCCGCCCGCCGCCTGCCTCAACATCACCACTACCACATAACTCTACTCAACCTCCACCACCATCTCATCAAAATCCAAACAAATAAAAGCCATAAACATAAAAAAAAACCCCCAAATCAGACACCCCAACCACCAGCAAATAGAACCCAATCGTCGGCAAATGTGTCGTACCAAGCCACCAGAAGTCAGGTAAGTATTGTATCTGTCTTATTGCTTTGAAATATGGGTAGTTCATATCCGATTTGAATTGTCCGATTCGGTTTAGAATCGGCCGATTCACACCGACTCGGTTCCAATTCGGTCCGAGATTACCGAGATTGGCCGATTTCTCGGCGATTTCGTCATCTCCGAGTGGTACCGGAGCGATATCGGACCGGCTTGCTCCGATCCGGTTCCGACTAGGCCGAGTCGTCGCTGACTCGGCCGAGTCTTTGAACCATGTTGATGGGAGCTAAGAACAGGATTCATGGAAGGGAACGCATTGAACTAACTGTCAATATCTTCCGGCAGATATGGAAAAGTAGGAATGCAATAGTTTTTTAGGATAATAGAAGAGTTGAAATGGAGGCTGTGCAGAAGTCAATTAGGGAGTGGAATGAGTTTGAAGTTACTAACTGTGAAGTGGAAGGGTGGAGCAATATAGAAACAGTAGTAAGGAGGCATCCAAAAATCCAAGAGGTTACAAGAGAGAATGAGATATCTCATTACTGGTATTTGTATTAACAGAACTAAAAGGAGAATTGGTTACTGCATCAGTTCTCAGAATTCCAAAGATGAATTGGTATGGATTGGGTAGGGTCAAAGGTAAGAGAGATAGATCAAGTTATGGACAAAGCTAACACAATTAAACTAGCTTTGATGATAGCAAGGGAAAGAGGATAGAATGAGATTACAGTGCAAGGAATCAACAAAACAGTGTTGCAGAAGCTTTCACAGGAGAACACTAATGATGCTAAATGCGGCACCACACTGGAAAACATTTTGTTATTAAGCTCCTTGTTCCATTATTGTTTTTTTTTTTTGGATGATTAGTAGTGAAATAAATTCATTATTAACTAAAATTGCAAAATTTGTAATGGATTTGCAAAATGTTGTATCGTAGGGATTCCTCCTGTAAATTTATACAGATTGGCGTAGTTACTCCGTTGTAAAGTTCATATAAGTATCAATACAAACTGTTGACTTTTGGTTTAAAAAAAAAAAGGTGTAGAGTCCCCAGTAAGATTTTCCATTGCTTGTGATCCAAATTAACAAACATTACATTTGTCATTATATGTTCAATTAGCTCTTTTTTGTTCATTTTTTGGAAAAATGCAAATTTCTATTAAACTACAAGTGAAAGAAAATGTTGTGGTGATGAAAGGTTATAAAAATAAATAAATAAATTTATGAAAAAAAATAGTAAGTTTTTATTAAAACTTACAATATTTCTATAAAACTTACCATTTTTGTGAGAGGATAGTAAAAGATATGTTAAATCGACTATAGTTACATAAACTACTGGAATAGAAGTTATGCAAGCTTCTTTAGTAATAATTCATCATTGTAAAATGAATACCAAAGTATCTCAAGGTAGTTTTTAGTGTAAAATAACACACGTTTAAAATCAGATGTTGTGTATTTGCAAGACAATCTTAGCAAGGACCATGTTCAAATATTTCTACTACTCAAAAGTTATAAACATACTTTGTTATCAATAGTTAAGCCTCAACAACTAGTGGTTAGTAGGGGTGTGCAAATTTGGTAAATACCGAATTACCGACCGAATTCGAATTGAATTCGGTAAATCGAATTCGGTAATTCGGTCGGTAATTCGAAAAATCTAGAAAAAATGAAATCGAATTCGGTCGGTATTCGAAAATAAAATTCTAATTCGGTAATACCGAATTTACCGAATTCAATTCGGTAATTTGGTATATATATATATATAGAATTCGAATTACCGAATTTAGCATTAATTGGGCTAGTAATTTGATAGTGGGCTCAGTTATTTGATCATTGGATTGGGCCCATCATTTCCTTAAGCCCATTATTTTTTAATTTTTTAATTTTAAATTTCTTTTTTTTTTTAATTTTTAATTTTTAAATTTTTAAAAATTTTTATTTTTATTTTTTTTATTTTTTGAATTCGGTTACCAAATTAATATACCGATTTACCGAATTGAATTCGAAATTGAATTCGGTTCGGTATTAAGTGAATTCGAAATCGAATTCGGTTGGTAAATTTGAAAAAAAAAATACCGAATTGACCGATTTCAAGTTACCGAATTACCGATCGATTCTCACCCCTAGTGGTTAGATGTCGCAATTTCCGACAAGACCCAAACCTAACAAGAAAATAATGAGTTTGGGTTAAAACTTGGCGTTGGGTCAGAATCGGGTCGAACCCAACTAACCCACCAAAAAGAAAAAGATCAGATCAAAATTGACCCCAACAAACCAAAAAATAAGTTGGGTTTGGGTTGACCCATTTGACAAAAAAAAAAATTCACATTAGGAAAGGTTTTTAGGATGGCAGATTGACCCGTTTGACCAAAAAACTTTCTTAATGTCTTGGCATGGCATGTGAAGTGTTTTTTTTTTTTTTTGGTCAAATAGACGCAACTCATTTCAAGTCGTGTTCGGGTCATATATACTGAATCGTTTCAAATTGGCTGGTCAGGTTCAGGTCAACAGGTTTCCTGTTATATTTAGTCTCAACCCAACGCGTTAACCCAAACCTGACCCAAATTCCGCCCCTCATTGTAGTTAAAATTTTCTAGTGATGTGTCTTTTGTTTTTTTAACTTCAAGGAAACATGAAGTTACATTTTGCATAGGGCCCTCTTATCTGAGTTTAAGGTTATGGTACAGGAACTGAGAAGCAGGTTTCAGCAACAAGTCAAATTCATAGAATTAAAAGTTTGAAAAAACAATGAAAGTTGTAGATATATGATTTAGATTGAAAATTGCACCTATTGCATTCGTTTTCTGTGGTAGATGCAATTTGACATGGCATTATCATAAAGTCAAATTAAACAGACTTCTCTGCCAAGCTTTATTCTGGAATCAGACCACACAATTCCAGTTAAATTCCTTCTTTTCTTTTTCCTCTCAAATTGAGTCTGGTGGTGAGAAGCCGACTTTACCTACCAGGATCAGAGTGGCATTTTGGCAGTTGCCTTAACTTCTTCCATAATGTTGTTAACATTATCCTTGCTGCATTGATACTAAGGGATTATGACCTTCATATCGGATGCATGTGCTGGAGCTATAGCAGAAGTAAATCCCATTCTGGAGATAATTTATTTTCACCACCACATGACTTACTCCCAGTTGGGAAGAAGAAAGACTTTTCCTAGTTACTGTGCAACCGGATTAAAAAGGATTAAAAAATAAGCGAAACTAACAAATGCAACTTCAATACCATACAATATAGAGCAAAATCCAATGTCCCAAAAAAATTATCATTGCCAGACAAAATAGTCAACTCATGTACTTCAGAGATTACCTTTGACAACAAATGGAAAGTAATCCTTTGAAGGTTGTCACCAGCCAAAATTTCTCAGAAACATATTTCGTCTCACTATCTACATTTAAAATAGGCTTTGTCTAACCTGCATTTGTTGGAAGCTTTAATGAGTACAACAACTAGAATTAAATCCTAAGGTGTCAGTGTGGCTTTATATTCAATTTTCACACAAAAGTCTAGGAAAATCTTGAAGTAAATTGGGCAAGATTATGAATCCAATTTAACGGGGCTAGATTAGGTTATCGTGGTCCAGAAAGCTCCATTGCTTCAATGATACACGAAGATTCTTCCTTGACATCGGTGACATTCTGTGAGAAACTGAAAGCTCTTGGTTCACAATGGTTGCTTCCACCTTGTGATTCTTCGAAATGACCTGACTGTCCGGCAATGGCTTCCAGGATTCTCAAGACCTCGGACATCTTTGGCCGAAGGCTTGGGCCAGATTGTGTGCATTTCAATGCAACTTCCACCACTTTTTCTAGTTCCTCAGCATTGAAACATCTTTTGAGATCCCTATCCACAAGCACCTCTAGTCGCTTCTCCTGGTATAAAGTTTTGACCTACACGATCAACATGGAAGTCAATTTGGTATGTGTTTATGGAATTTCAGACATCTCTTATTTTGTCATTCAACCTAAAAATGAGCCTTCCAAATTCAGAACTTAGTGTAAGGGCTCCCAGAATGTCACCTTCTTCAGGTTTCAATTGCCAAGTACCACTAAAAATAACCATACGGATAAGAAGCTACCAACTGAAATGATAAACAACGCTGTCTTAATTACAAGGATGGACTTACAAAAACATAACTAAAAAGGATAGGCTTGAGGCACTGATGAGGTGTTGAAAAAGTGGTGATGCTTAGACAAGAGTAAAATAGAAGAAGTAACATCTTGAGAACACATCAGCAGTATGCCAGCATAAGAAGTCAGACATCACGAAGTACGAAATTATAAGATGCAGAAAGAAAAACTCTAATTGGAAGAATTTTACATGCTTTGGCAGTATTATTGACCAGACAAAGTAATGAAGAGATATCCTAATCAACAAGCAAGTAAAAGAACTTGGCATGATACAAAAACCTAATATAGAGTTCCTAGTGATTCAGAATTCAGAAATATCTACTAGACTAGGTTATAATGAACTCGCAGTTATACTGAAGGAGGATTTGAGTCTAAGAATATTACCAAACCAAATTGTGAATGACCAGTTTAAACAGAGATCGTGGGGGTACAAATTTCCTGTCTTAATAGGAAATCATGGCAGAGGGTAATTTCCCAACTAGATTCCTAATGCTACTTTCATATTATTATTCTTAAATAGAATTATCCAGAGAAAGAAGTTAATCTAATTAAAATCTCAGTTTCGTGCACAAGTGCATTAAGCATTTTCAAGAAATATTTCCAACTTACCGATTCAAGAATCATTCCTTTCTGAAGCTGACCATGTCTAGCATTTAATGCTTTTTGACCTGTTATGAGCTCCAAAATCAGTATTCCAAATCCAAACACATCAGTTTTCTCAGAAGATTGTCCAGTTGAGAGGTACTCAGGAGCAATATGTCCAACGGTACCCCGGACTGCAGTTGTGACATGTGAATCCCTTCTATCTAATAGCTTGGCAAGGCCAAAATCCCCTACTACTGCTTCAAAAGATTCATCAAGCAAAATATTTGCAGCTTTAACATCCCTGTGAATTATTTTTGGGTTACACTGTTCATGTAAATAAACTAGGCCACGAGCTGCTCCAAGGGCAATGTGCATGCGTTTGCTCCAATCTAAGGAAGGTTTCTCCTGACCAGTGTCTATTAAGCAAAAGTAAACTTCGTTACGGGACAGAGAGAAGGGCTGTATTCCGACATATAATCGCTTCATCTAGAAACAAAAACTGGAAGCAAATTCTATTTTACATGCAATTATATTCTCCAGCAGCAAGTTAGCCAGGCAATTAACAACCTAATTTCAAATTAAACCATTTTTAGTATCCCTTTCTAACCAAAAAATTCTTTTGTATGTAAAAGTATGAGCCTTCAGTTAGAATAAAAAATACAGTTACATGTGATAATTTACATGAGTCCTTGACAAGGAATTCAGTGTTTGCTGATCTTAAAGAAAGAAGAAACTGAAACTTTTCTCTAAAAACCTATACAACATAGAAACATAAGAGAATTAAGAGAACATGGAACTTATTCATGCAAATTCCAACAATTTTAAGAAACATATTTTTTTGTTGGATATCTAGACACTTTTATTAAATGCAAAGTTAACCAAAAGACAACAAAACAGTTCTCTCCTTTGTCACCAGTACCAACTAATAAGATCAATTCCAGTTTCTTGAGCTCTTTTTCCCTCCTCCTCTCTCTCTTTATGGGTGTATGGGCTATCTCTTAGAGATGAGACAAACAGACATAGATTTCACAGAGATCAACTGCTGGTTAATTCATTGAAGACAAACCTCTCAACTGATCTACAACACTCCCATTTGGCATACAAGGATATCAAACTAATTTCCAACTAAACCATTTTTAACATCCCTTTCAAAGTGAAAATTTCTTTTGTATGTAGAAGTGTATGCGCCTGCAGTTATTTTAAAACACAGATATATTTTATATATTACATGTATCCTTGACAAGGATTTGAGTGTTGGCTAAAATTAAAGAAAGAAGAAACTGCAAATTTTAACCCATGCGCAACAAATAAAAGTAAGAGAATTGAGGGAATAGGGAACTTATTCATGCAATTTCCAACAATTTTACAAAATATACTTTTTGCTGAATATTGAAACACTTCTACTAAATGCAACGTTGACTCCAGAAGACAGCAAGATAGTTGTCTCCTTGGTCATCAGTATTTTCCCACCCCTTCTCTCCATGTATATGGACATAGATAGTGTTAGTGTGTGTGAATCAGTATCTATGTGTCTCCAAAAGAGAGGAGACAAACAGGTATACAGAACATATAGATCAACTCCGGATAAATTAATTGAAGACAAACCTCTCAATCGATCCGCAACACTCCCATTTGGCATATAAGGATAAACAAGCAACCTTTCCTCGGGTGTCAAACAGAAGCCATATAGTCGAAGAAGATTACGATGCAAAGCCAGGCCAATCATCTCAACTTCAGTTTGGAACTGTACCTCCCCAGTGAAATTGGGATCTCGCAATCTTTTGACTGCTACGACAGTCCTATTTGGGAGATATCCTTTATAGACAACTCCAAATCCACCTTGACCAAGTATGTTTTTGGAGCTGAAATTGCTTGTTGCAATTTGTAGTTCGCGAAATGTAAACCTTTTCAGGTGACCGATATCAAACTCATAATCTTGCTGCACTGCATTTCAAAATATCAGTCTTATAATGTCAACTACAATGAAGTTAATTGAAGAATAGTAGACCACGTCCATTTGGAGGTACCATATGATGTAAGAAGAAGATGAGATCTGTACCGATGCACCCAACAAACGAGAAGCATCACTGAAACTATAAAAGTGCAACTGACACCTATGATGACAGATACAATCCAACGGTGATGATTGCTAACTTTCCCATATGTACTGCTGTCTGCAACAAAAATATACACAATTCATCTGGAAAAGTTGACATTCTTATCAGATAGAAAGCCGTTCAGAAGTCGTATGCTCTTACCATTTACTGGCTTTGGAACTCCCATGCATATTTCACCAGAAACTGAAGAGCAAAGGAAGCTGTTTCCAGCGATGCTGAAACCAAAAATGTACCCTTAAGATTAAGAAAAGCGCACACATGATTATATAAATCTTAACACAAAGAAGTTAATAAGGATAGTGTTGTCTGCAATTTTAAATATAAAAAAATAACATCGAAAACTTCAGCCATGAAACATCTCTACTCTAATGCTTCAGCTGAGAGTCGGTTTAATTTTTCTCTCTTTTTTTTTTTTTTTTTCAAATAGTATCTAATGCAACTTGTTTGTGTGCCAATAAAACTAATTGCACATTCTTTTAAGGTGCTATCTAACCTGATGGCCCCGTTGATAATCGACACCATATCATCACAGCACAAATTTATGGGTTCCATGTTAAAGGTTCAGGCCACCTACATTTCCTACTATCATGTAACCATTAATAGCCAAAATCTATTATCAGAAAACAAGGGTGTATCAGAGAAGAGCACTATCTAATACTGCAACTGCTGGCCAAATTATCAGCTAGTATCCCAATAAACACTGAACCTCATCTATTGAGTGTCAGTAACGTTGTCAATCCTAGGGAAGAAGAAATCATTAACCAGAGGTATTACATGCCAAATAGCACAAAGAATTATCCAAGAATGCTTTCACTCACATGGTATTTGCATGAAAAATAAAAAAAAAACTAACTTTGACTTCTGACAAACACAGAAGCAGTTGCATAAGCTATATATCCAAAGAAAAACTAATTTGGTAATTGTAAGTTCTAATCTTTGCTAAGAAAAATGCAGACTAGAATATGGAAAATATATTTCAGTAATGTTAGTGTTTTCAGTTTGGTACAAAAATGGAACTCTACTCTACTTTACTCTCCCCTAACACAACTGAAATATCTAAGAGCTTCAAGTATATTAACTTCTTAATTGTTTGACTTTGTGTTTAGGTGGTCCAGAGCAAAGTCTCTGTAAAAGAACCATCATTTTATTGATAGAAAATTTACCTGTAATCTTTAGCTAGTATTTTTGGTGTTGGACCACTAAGGTTATTGAATGATAAATCCCTGCAGAATATCAAATCATATGTCATGAATGCTGCTTAATTTTGGGCCAAAAAAAAAAAAGTGTTAAGAAGAACATACAAGAATGAAAGCTCCATAAGCTCAGCCACAAGTTTAGGAATTTGTCCAGACAACTTGTTTCTACTAAGTCTTCTGAAAATTTGTCACGTCAACAACTTAGAAGAACTAGCAAATAAAGCAAATACAGAATGTGAAACAGAGATAATGAGCCACACTCACAGGTAACTTAGATGAGTCAAGTAACCTAAAGAGCTTGGAATATCACCAACAAACTGATTGCCAGACAAGTCAAGGGTCTGCAATTGCAAAAGCTTTCCAATCTCAACAGGTATGAACCCAGATAAATGGTTATTCTGCAATAGCCTAGAAAAATAACAAGGGAGAAAATATTAATGAAGCGCAGGTCTAGGTGGCTCTATTGATAGCCATTTTCATCATATTTGTCCAGGAAAGCAAAGTAACCCCCCCCCCCCCCCCCCCCACACACACACACACAAAGGATACGCTGAATTGCACAATCATCCACACAACAACAATCCCATGGCCCTCATACATAATGTCCCTTCTAACCAAATTCTAAGCAAAAAACTGCAAACTGCTTTAAATGTCATATACTATATGAAGTTGCTGATTCATATTTCAGGCTGGAGGATTCTGGGGAGGGAGGAATTCAATTCTGGATATTCATATTAGCATCATTGGAGGACTGCCTTTCCCCAGAAGAATTAGTTTCCTAAAATAGTACTTCATGGCTTTAGAGGACCAATTCTTGACTACAGAAATCTTGATTCTGCGAAGGAGCTGGAAATAAATCAAATTGAAATGGTAAAACGAATGATACTAGGTCCGTGAGGCACTCATCAAATTACACATGGCAATAAGGTCCATTAGGGAACAAAATATATGTCATGTTCAAGAGAATCAATTAGTTTATCATCCACTCTGAGTTCAATTAACTGTGAAGCATCTAAGAACAACACAATCCTAAAAGCAACGTGTACTGTACCAATTCAATTAACTTAAAGCTCCATTTTTAATTATGTAATTGTATAAAATCAATACATTGGAGATGGAAATTTTATAAAAAGAACAATTATTCAAAACGAGAAAATAATAGAGGCTGGACTTACAATGTTCGAAGGTGAGTTAAATTCCCAATGCTAGGTGATAGTGTACCTGATAACCCCATGCCAACCATTTCACTGCAAACCATAACCAGAAAAGATGGGAATCTTGAGAAGGCAAAACAAGAATAAATAGGGCAAAAAATAGAATTGAGTAAGTGGCCTAACATTAATCATTTCGAGTACCAATGTAGCACAACTAAAATAGGAAAGCAAAAGGCAAATATGGAAGTTCTGTAACTTACAGGGAAACAACGAAGCCCTCCGAAGAGCAAGCAACCATGTTCCAAGTACAAGGGTCAACTGAATTAATATCCCATCCATCTAACGCATGATATTCATCTATCATCTTACCCTTTATAGACATCAATGCAGCCACTGCTCAAAAAATTTCAGACTAGCAAATTCAGGACTTCTTGTTCAATAGAGAAATCAGCCATGCAAACATTTTCTTCATAAACAGAAGAACAAAACAAATAAAGAAACAGATGATTAAAGTGTACAACTGACCTTCATAATTAACACCCTTTGGAGAGAGAAGACTAGTTGAGACAGTACCTCTAGCAATCCAAAAGAGGAAGAGTGAAAGAACCAACATCACATTTCCCATGGGATCCAATGCAACTGAAGCCAACAAACTGCAGAATGATTTGCTACAAAAGAACAGCTGCTCTTTTACTTTTGTCATATGGGGTAACAGTAGTTTGTTTTTTTTTTTTTTTTTTTTGGTCAAGATTCAACATACTATTCTACTCCTAATCTAATCTATTCTACGGGAGGGTCCAACTGGACCTGAGGGGCCAACGGGACTAAACCACCGTTGGACCAAAAAAGCACTATGGTGCTCCTTTGAATTTTAATGCCATCAAACTGTTGCAGGTGGGGTTAGAACCCTCAACCTGCAGCAGGGGAGCTAATACCAACTGCTCCCCTCACCACTGAGCCTACGGCTCGGTTGGCGTAACAGTAGTTTGTTTTAGAAGGTTAGTAATTGGGAATCTACAGTCAAAGGGTGACTGTTCTCAGAAATTGAGTATGTACTGCATTACATTTTCAACATTTATTAACTCTATATTTTTAATTCTTCGAGACAATATAAAAGTTACAGTAATAAATATTAATTATATAGATTTCTTATGCATACATTGTTCATCCCGTTCTATAACAATTCTAATCATCATCTTAAAATTTACCTAAACATTTTATTGTTAGCTTTTCGTTGATAAATATAACTAAAGGGATCACATATTAACATGGGCTCTATTCAGCTATTACCAATTGAATGCTATAGAAGTATCCATTGGGTTCAATGAAGGGAAAAAACAAAGGACAAGTTGAAGGGTATTGATTAAGAAGGTTCAGAGACAGCTTTTTTTCAGTTGTAATCCAATGTATGCTCAATCTCTGGTAAGTCAAACCACCATAGGACGAGTCGCCAGGTGGGCTCTATTTCTGTGACTTCCTGCCGTCAGGTTAGTGTACGATAAAATTTCTAAAAGCGACACACAGCCTTATTCTCTTCCCTCAAATTTGGTAGTACAAAATAAATAATCAGCCGAAGGGTATTTTTGGATTGTACCCAAACATTAAGTTTAATATTGAATCTGGTACTTAAGCGATGGGACAATTGAAAATGCAAAGAACAATATGCAAATAGGTAGGATTTTTAAAGGGTATATAAAGTACAATCGATGCTTGTTTCGGTTTTGGTAAATAATTTAACGTGTTCATTTTGATATTTTAAAAAAGAAATGTTTGAAACTCAATTCAAATTGCCTATCTAATTTTTTTAGCGTGTAATTATGTTTAATATGAAATTATATTGTATTAATGTAAAATTATACAAAATTACGAAATAAGTTTATATTAAATACAATGGGAAACCTAAAAAAATTTGATCACAGAATTTGAACCATATTTGGTACATTTAGCATTTCACTTTTGGCTATATGCTAAGCAACATGCTCAAATTATCAGCACCATTAAATTACTACTTATTTTGGGGTACCTAGAGACTATATAAAAATCTTGAATAAATAAATAAATAGCAAAAAGTTTTGTTGGAAGGGCTGTACAATAGTATTCAAATGGGAATTTTTAAAATCGCCAAAATGGCCTTGAGATTTGGAAATGTCACAAACGGTCCCCTTGTCTTCGGTTCGAGGACGGCTTGTGATAATTTATTAATGGATTTAAATTCAATGCTGTGGGGTATGGTGTACCATAGCGACGGGGAGCAGAGGGCAAAAATTGCCTATCAAAAGATTTTGTTTTCTCTTCCTCTTGGTTCTTTTGTCAAGCTCTAAATAAATATTTTCCAGCCAGATATGTTCATAACAGAAATTTACTATTTTATAAAGATCTAAAAGTTTTTGACGATATTCAAATCTTATAATACCTGATTCTGAATTTGTTTTTACTAGGAATGAAGTAAAGAGTATTTTCTAATAAGAATAACTTACACCACCTTCATTAAATTTAATAATAAATTAGCAATATTTATACATAAAATGTGTGCTTAATTTAGAAATTAAAATATAATAATGTGTTTGTATATCATAAAATGTTTATATTAAAGTGTTTTCAACTACAAAATGTGTTTTCAAAAACTACATCATTCTCAATTTACCCCCCATTATTAATAAAACTTTGTCATTATAGATACACATATCGTATGCAAATAACATATATCGCCCCAATAAAAATAATAATTTGGAGAGATGTGTTGTTCTATTTGTACAAAAAATAACAAGGCAAATATAATCTTTTTTCTAGTGTAATCACTTGTTGAAAAGTAAAGTACTTTCAGAATAATTATTACAAAAAATAACAAGGCAAATATAACACAATGGATTAATTTTTAAAAGGTTTTGTCGCCGCTCAGAAGTGCGTGCAATTGGACCCATAGCCAGTTGTGTGCCTGTGTATTTGACCATTCCTAGAATTAGACCACATCAATCATTAATTCATTAGCCTCCGCCCCCCTCTTCCTCCCCTCCTTTTCTCTCTTCTCTACGCGGTTTCACGGCTTGCTACAATCCTTACCAGTTAGGAGTATAATTTATCTGAGCTTTAAGAAGTCAAAACTTCACACCTTATTGGGCATTCAGCTTGGACTTGAGTGATCAATGCAAGGCATATTAGAAGCTTAAAATGGTTGAAAGAAAAAGGAGACATGTTGCTAATGGCATTGCTTATTATACAACTGTTTGTCAACAGAGAGAGAAGCTTAAAATGGTTGAAAGAAAAAGGAGACATGTTGCTTATGGCATTGCCTATTATACAACTGTTTGTCAACAGAGAGAGAGAGAGAGAGAGTGAGAGAGAGAGCAGTGATAGCATCTTTTTGCTACATGTTGACTGTACTCATTCATTACAAACACTAATACAGTACTTTAGACGCCAAAATCAACAACCAATCCAGCTAATTACTACCCACTGTTCTTTAAAGGGCTGCTGCCTATATAATACCTCATTTTGCTGAAAACTCTCATCTAAATAGCAACTGAACATGTACAACAATTATGTGCTAAACTTGGTGGATATTTGCTTAAAAAGAGCGAGAGGGAACTCGTAAAAAAGGAGCAAAAGAAGAGAGAAGGAAGACAGAGAGAAGGGGGAGGGAGGGAGGGACCGGGGGGGGGGGGGGGGGGGGGACAGAAACAGAGAGAGACAATTCTTGAGGAGCCCACTAGCTTCCTTAGTCTGTGCTGTGCGCAATATCGAAGAGATGCTTCTTTTCAGACAGGACCTGGCGTAGATTACTAGTACCCCTTAATATTTCACCCATCAAGTATTAAAACCTCAACTCATGTGATGGTTGGATGCATAAACTGTGTACCCATTTGCCTCTTTATGTGGTCCGGTACCAGCCTGTTTATAAGATCTGGATGGGCTCCAGAGAACTATGCATAAAAAAGGCAATAAGGTCAGCTTTAGAACGATTGAATAGACAAAAAGAATGGAAATAGTATCTGCCACTACTGCATCATAAAATCACAGAACCATTTTGCTATTAACTCCAAAAACAAAATCAACTTAAGATCATGGAATCTCAGTGTCTGAATGTATCATGACCACATCAGTAAATGATGAAACATACAAATAATTGAAAAGAAACATGGAAGACAAACGAAAAGTAGTACTAAGTGCTGCAGATATATTGAAGCTTTTCTTCTTCCATGCTGGTGTGTTTCTGAAGACTTTAACTCTTGTACTAACAAAAAAGGAGTTTAAATGAATTTAGTGTTCCAAATTACAAAATTTATTCAAACCACCCGAAATAAGCAGCACATGAAAAACTATATCCATGTTCAAAATGTTACATAAGATATTAATCATACCATCTTGAATTTCAGCCATCAAAAGATCACAGTAATCATATGAGTGCCTAATTTCCATTTTTCTGAGCTACATACCAAATTAAGGAGACACCTACTTCAATTTCCAATGTCTTCTTTATGATAACAGTAAACCTAAACACTGTGAAACTTGTTCAACCAATAACCTCAGGACAATAAGAGACAACACCATGTTCCACAAAATCTTGAAAAATGCACAAGTTTATACTAATCTGGGATGCTCACATCAGGACAATAAGATTTCGCAATTATTTTTGGCCGTCCTGCAAACATTTGAGCACGAATTTTCCTACTGCTTAAATGAAAAGTAAGAAAAAGCATCCAGGGGAGACCTTTTAGACAAGAAAAAGAAGGCTACAATAATCATAGAAAAATCAAGTTTTACTTTGTTCAGAAGAAATACCTCTTGCTTAAAGTTGAAGAGAGGCGGCATATGACGGCCATTCGGTAATCTAGTATTAGGATCACGCAGTTCGTCAAAGAAAGAATGTGCACATGCTTCTAGCTGCCGAAAAAAAAAAAATTCAGAAAGAGATTGATAATTAATGTGAATGATGCTAAAGTGTGTATTTACTTTGCGCCAAAAAAACTATTAAGCAATTAACTTTTATTTGCCAGAAAGATGTGTCTGATCCAGTCAGCATGGGATGGGTAAGGATATGTGAAAACACCCAACTGATCACAAATATTCCCTCCGTCCCATTTTGATAGGCTTACAGGTTTTTTTACACAGTTTAAGAAAAGTTAGTTAATTTTATTGAAAGAATAAATTAATCTACGATGTTCCTAAAATACCCTTATATTCATCATTAAACATTTACATTAAATACAAATGAAAAATTACACCATAAGTCAAATTAATTCCATTTGATATGTAAATGCACGGTTTGCTATGTATTCTCACTTATAACAAAGTAATTAAATAGGGGCATTTTAAAGAAGTTGAAAATTAATTACATTCTTCAATTGGAAAGTGGACTATAAGTTAGAACAGATGAAAAAGGAAAACAAGTCTATCAAAATGGGACGGAGGGAGTATTATATTAAAAGTCTACTGTAGGTTAATGCTTGCTGAATGCCAGTAAAATGGAAAGAAGATCAAAACTCACAGCAGTGCAACGAAGACTTGGTGAGTATTGCAACAGTCGCGATGCGAGGTCTATAGCTTCAGGAGGCATCCTTTTGTGGAAAACCTGAGACACAAGATTGATAAAATAATTAGATGATAGACTTCAAAAACAGTGCCAAAACAAGGTAATGTCAAAATTGTAACATGGAATGACATGGGCAACTTATTGCGCATCAACCAGAAGATTAGCAGAATCAAAGACCGTCTACGAACACTTGCTAATTTAAATTTTATGCACGACACTTCACTTCAATTTAGGAGCACACATGATAGACAAATGTGTTTGTTTCTCTATGATGTCTCTCTATCTACAGTAAGCTCTACTTTCATATGAACCACAAATAATCTACTAAAAGGTCAACCAGAGAAGACTACGTGAATGAGTTGATAGTTAACATAAAGAATCATTTTTTGGCTCTTTTCTGGTGCCCATTGGCAAATCTATGACTTAAAATCAGGCCTTAAAATGCTTCATGTGCATATGTATTGATCTCTTTAAAGCAGAACCTGTTTGGCAGAACCAAACTAGTCATTTGCTATCTTGCATTATCTAACGCCATGACAACGTTGTCAGACACCAAAGGAAGCAAAACTCTTCTTTTAATAGCAAATGCAAAATTTTCAATCTTTTTTCTTAACTATCCATTTCTACCTTCAATTGAACATCTTAATTGAAAATCTTCTCTCATCAATCAGTATCTTATTCATGAAAGAGTAAGAAGAAAGTTTATAAAAGGAATTAACTCCTAAAGCACACTCTAGGCCTATACCTCAGAGAAACTTTACAAGAATACCACAACAACTAGCACAAAACAAGTTACAATATTCTGTAAACAAAACACTATGCATACATAGACTGATCAAATTTCCATTGAACATTCTCATGCATCATTTGCATATGATGCTATAAAAAATATGTAACTGATCATTTTGTCCAAAATAAATAATCAATTAAGTATTTAACAAGTTAGAGACTTGGATAACAGCATGAGATCATCATGGTAAAAATTGTACTTGATTTTTTTCTTGGCTTCAAACAGGTAATCACCCTTCTTAGTGTATTGAGCGTCCTTTTTTTTTTTTTAATAAACAGCAATGGTTATGGCACCTAAGCGTTCTACATTCTCTACGCTGCCATTATTCATCAAGGAACAAAAAGGTGGAAAAACATTCCAGATAGAAATTAATATCTGACCAATAAAAGTTGAAAGGCAAGCCTAAACTCTGCAGATCACAGAACCACTTGCATGCACTAGATGATGAGAAAAACATAGATGTAACTGTGTGCGTGAAAGAGACCAAGGGTATGGATGCAATCAACAATGAATTTAAACCAAACAAACACACTGGATGAGACAATCAAAACTTTGAGCGACAAATTGAATAAGGAAAACATTCCATAACCAAAGAACACAATTTAATAGTACAATACAGACTAAAATTTCACGAAAATAGATTATTTTGACTAGTAGAAAAAAATATAGTGGAGAGCCTACCTTGTGCCATGGGTGCGCCTTGATTTGAGGAAACCTAAAATCAGTATAATTTGGATTCATACAACGAATTTCTTCTCGGGTTGGTGTGCCAAGAACCTGTAAGTAAACCCCATTAATCTACTGCACTAGCACAAAGCTTGTAACTTCGACTTTTATCTTATATTACTCCAGATGTACCTTAATAATTTCCACCAGCTGGTCGACAGCATTCTCTCCGGGAAATAGTGGCTGCAAGTATATTGGGTCAAGAGTTAACTGAATATCATGATACAGAGGGTCAAAAAGGAAAAATATGTTAAAAAAACAAATCACACAAACGGAAATGTTTTTTTGAAACCGCAAATAACCTCTCCCAGAAGAAGCTCAGCAAGGACACAGCCAGCTGACCAAATATCAATTGAGGATGTATACTCTGTGGCCCCAAATATGAGTTCCGGAGCACGATAAAACCGTGAGCAAATGTATGAGATGTTTGCTTCACCCTTCACCTGATGTGTTAAATTATCACAAACAGATAAGCAAGCTAGCTGACAGAGAAAACCAGTTTCTGTAATCATGGAAACAGCACAGAAACTTCATTAGGCTTAAAAATATTCATCATGGAACATTCATAGTGAAAATATAAGAAGCACGCATAAGAACAAAATCCATTGCTCAAAAAGCGGGGCCCTTCTTCAAAACCATGAATGAGAAAAGTAATAGAAAAGTTCAGAGGAAAAGGGACAACACAAAATGAGGTATGCAGAGTTTCCAGTACCAATATATGCAACATTGATTTCAGCAAAAGGGACTTGTAAGCATCAGGATAACCATATCTGCAAACCAGCAAAGGTCCAGAATGCTTTTTCAAAGGAAGCAAGAACCATACACATAAGTGTTGTATTCACGGAATACAATACAGGACCTTAGCAAGGCATATGGCCATGAATGCTATAATTGGCAGACAAAGAATGCATGGCAGAAAGGAAAAAGTGCCAACAGTTAATAGAAACTTCACCAATCATGAAAAAAAGACATGGACATTAGAAATTAATGCCAAGAAATCACAGCCATGAAATAAATTTTGTATCATCAGGAATCTGGACCATTTTAACTGAAGGTTAACGTGCTGCATAAGCATGAAATGAGCTTCTAAAGATGCTCAAAGAACATTAACATAGAGCAGGTTAGCACACAGAGCGGGTTAGCCAAGAGGAGCATAGGATCAACAATACTGTATCAACCCACAAGAGAACAAATAAATTAAAGGAAGAGGGGAAGAAAGGATAACAGAGAAATCAGTGGAATCGGAATAATTGCACTTACTAGCACTTTTGCACTTCCAAAATCACAAATTTTGACTTGGTGACTAAGAGGATCAACCTGCAAAAACAAGCAATGAACTTCAAGGAAAACAAAAAGAAAAGGCATCAACTAACTAAATTCCACCATGCAGACAAGATATACCAAAACATTTTGGGGCTTTAAGTCTCTATGACATACTCCAGCAACATTGTGCATGTATGCTAGACCCCTGAAAATCTGAAAAGAAATTACAAATTTAGATTGACCTAAATAATACAAAATACTGCATATTATTGCAACCAAGCAGTCCACATACTTGGTAAGTGTACAGTTTCACATAGATGAGAGGCATCCTCTGATCGATATTGCTATAATGCTTTAGAACTCGATACATCGACTCGGGGACATATTCCATTACTAAATTGAGAAAGAGCTCATCTTTACTTGTAGTTGAAAAAAAGCAATGCTTTAGAGACACTATATTTGGGTGATCCATTGTGCGCATCAACTGCAATTCACGATTTTTGTATCTCCTGTCCTGTAGAACCTTCTTTATGGCCACAGTCTCTCCAGTTTCCAGGCATTTTGCCTACATTAAAACACATATCAATCTAGAAAGTAAAGCAAAGGGTCAACAAAAACAAAAATAGTATAATGTTGTTATCCAGGTACCTGGAAAACAATTCCAAAAGATCCAGTCCCCACAACCCTCTCTGCCATGTAACTAACAGTCTGCATGAAAAATCAAGAGGTGGGAAATAAGCTTCAGTTATCTGTTGAATGCAACTAATTGAATCACAAGTAATGTTGATTGTCTTTCAAACAAAGAAACACAGAGTTGGCAAAGCAACTAGTGGACATGCAGAAAAATTAACCTTAGCATTAATGAATGAAGAATAGACATCATCAAGAAAATGCAATTGCAACCAGCTGATTAAACAAACATAAACTAGAATTCTACCTGCTTGGGTTCTCCATTCTTGCCCCCAATAGTTGTTGAAATTATGTGACCGGTAACTGTATCACGACCATCCATTACAGAAGCAGACATCTCCTGCCACAAATATGAAATCAAGATGCTAGCAAGATCACTTTAAACAAGTTTCCACTCCAACAAGATAGCATTTAGACATGCATAACAATATCAAATAACTATACAATATAAGAAACACAGTATATCAGCAATTAAAGAAAAATCATAAAGAACTTAACTGTGCTGATGGCTGATCACATTGAGGAATTTCAGTATTATAATTCAGGAATAAACAAGTCTAAGGAAAAGTTACGCTATGTAAATATTAAAGAGAATCAATCCAAGTCAAAAACTGAAAAATAATCAGTTGAATGATACTATGAGATCCAAAGAACATGTTCAAAAGATCAAACATCAACCTTTTAGAATCAAGGCACCTCTTTCACCATTCACCCACGTCTTACCCCCCAACCCCACCCCCCAAGCTTAGTAAAAAGGAAAAAGTTGAAAAGGCAAAGAAAGAGAAAAGGATTCAGCTGGGATCAGATCAAGTATGAAGAAAAGAAACTAAAAATAGCAAAACTTAGAGTAGAACCCAGATCAAGTTCCCATTTTGGCTATCCAGATTATTGACCAAAAACCAAATTCATTCAACTCAACACACTTAGCATTAAGATTAGCCTAAAAAAGTCACAATTTTTAAGCAAAATTCAACGTAACTCAGGTAATCAAATCACCAATTTCCAAAAATGGGTTTTTTTTCCAAGTCAAGAACTACATTTCTCCAACATAATTCAAGAAATTTTAACAAAAACAAGAATGCTACCTTTGACTTAACTTGCTACAGAGTTAAAACCCATAAAAAATTTTAAAAATTTGAAAAATCCAAGATTTTGTACCAAAATTTCTGCAGAAAGAAACAAAACTGAAAAATGGAAAAGAAAAAAGAAAAGAAAAAAAAATGAGAGAATGTGAAATGAGGGATAGTTACCTTATCGTTAGCCATGAATTAGATCAGAAATGGGAAAAGGCCCCCAAAAAAAATAAAATAAAGAAGAATAAAAGGGGAAGTATTATTGGGGGGTTTTGTTGTTATTGTTTAAAGCTCATAATTGTCGGTTGGAAGAAGAGAGAGAGAGAGAGAGAGAGGGAGAGGTCAGAGGACCCCATCAATTATCAACCAAATAGCACTCCCATGTGAGTCCAGCTCTTTTCTCTTTTTGGTGTCTCCCCTCCAACAGTTGGTATTCGGAAGTGAAAAATAGAAAAATTATGAAGCTACCCCAACATTATTGAAAAACGAGTACCCTCTCTCGATATAATTTGTTTTTGTTTTGGAATATCACTGGAAAGATAATAACATAACACTTTGTAGATATGACATATGCGAATTAAAAAATAATTGAAATTACAAAAAACAGTTTGCAAATAATTTGAATGATTGCTTTTGTATTGTAGTTAGCAGTTTGAATTGTTGTTTTTAGGATGTAGTTTTATCCGGGTGATGGTTAAAAATGTGTTTGAAATTTTTTAAAACTATGTTTTAAAGAAATTTTTTTATCCAAATAGACATTTTGATAAATTTTAATTGGTTCTAATTTCATAATAGTAGAGGATTGAGAATATTTATAGCAGTTCGAATAAAAATTTGAAAATTTGAAATTGAATTATAACCAAGTCGAGTTTGACTGCCATTGTAAAAAATGGTCTAACTCGAGTATGAGTTTTAAGTATAATTTTTTTTTTTTTTTGCATTGAATTGATATGAGGAGAACATAAAATCATTTTGTAAGATTCAGTTAGAAATTTTTTCACTTTTAGAGGATTAACTAAAATTTATGGCCACTCTTAGAGGGCCAAAATACCGTTCTTTTGAAACGAGTCAAACAGGTAAAAAGAACCCAAAGCAAATGGAGAAAATTATACAAATGGTCCTTGACATGTACAACTTATCATTTTTAGGTTCCATACTTAAACATAATGAAGATTGATTCTTAATAATATTCGAAAGGCAAAATTTTTATCCTTAGTCCCATTTGTATACACTTTCTTTTTTCCCTTTGAAAGATTCATTCACATACCAAGTGCTAATAAATTGAGGATCAAAATTAATTCTTTGGCTTTCTTGAGGGCAAATATTCATGTTCTTCACAAAAGACACAAACAGTGTACTTTTTTTTCCTCCCAAGTCCACTGGTGTAATTAAAACTTCACAACATTTTAAAAAATGGGTTAACTTAAAATAGAGAGTCAATGTAATTGTTGGCATATTAAGCCAAGTTATTTAGGATTTAAATATTTGATAAGTATTTTAGTTATTTTAGATTTACATATTATTAGCAAGATTGTTAGTTGAATCCTAAAAGAGATTTTACATCCAAATTTTGAAGTGGTTAGTTTTATTAGATTCCGTATTTGATTAGATAATGTGAACACTGGAATCTTTACCCATGTAGTCTTTTCAAAATTATGCAGGTTCCTAGTTTTAGGTCAGTATTATAGATGTTGTTTTTGTTTGTTGGACTTATTTGCCAACTTGAGTTTTATATATATATATATATATATATATATAACTCCTATGCTACCTTTTATATGTGTGCGAAGTTCATGAGATTTTTTTAATAAAAATTTAATTTTTGCTCGCCAAATTATTTGGCACCTACTTTTCTCTTTCTTCTTTTGTCTTGGCCTAATCTTTTATATCTGTAAATCTAAATTATTATTTTTTATATTCCTACAAGTAATATCAGAGCCTTAGGATTTTGATGTTGGGATGTTTAGGTGTTTGTTAAAATTGTTTGTTGTTGTACTCAATATTAGATAAAAATGGACCACAAAGTCAATCTTGGGATAAGCTTTTGTTGACAATTAGGGAATAAAATTTAGCTCTAATTGGATAGATATTTAAAAGTGATTTTATCAAGATTATTGCATGGTATAGGATAGTGATAAAAAAGGTTATATTAAGATTGTTATTTGTAACAATTCGTTAAAAAATTGAGATCAATGCATTAGTCAAGAAGGTCAAGAAATCCAATGGAGAAAAAAATTATTTATCAAGGTACGATTCTTTTGTTAGTTTCCATGATAAATAGAAAATTTGTCGATGATGAAAAGTTTAAAATTTTGTACACGCTTAATAGTTATGAAGAAAGACTTGAATAGGTATAAATAATGGATAAATATTACAGATGATGTGGCTTGCGTAATATCATCAAAATAAATCTGAGAAGAAATTCATCTAAAAACATTGGAAAAAGAAAGCAAAATTATTTTTTAAAATCATGCGTAAATCAATGGTTGAAGAATTTTACAAGAAGCTTTATTTTGGTTCTCAATTACCTATATTATTTTGTTATGATACTTTTTATATTTTAATAGAATTTTCATACAAATCTAATTTTAAATTTCATATGGAATAGAAAATTAATTTCAAAGATGATATATTTGTTGATGATGGAGTAATTTGTAGAGATATTGAGATGTTGAAAATTTTGATCTACATTCATTATTTGAAATGATTGAGGGTGAAAAATTTGTCGTTGATAGAGCAGAAAACATTAATTTAGAAGAGGATAAAAAGAAACTATTGATTTGGCAAGGAAAGAAGAGAAAATATTTGATGATGAAATTGTTGATGAAATTTTATTATCTCGAGATTTTTGCCTTGTGAAATAACGGTTGATTTTAATTGTGTTAAAAATCTGTATAAAGAGAAGAATGATATCAGAGGTTTTGTTGAAGAAAACTGTAGAGTAGATAAATTTCAAACATTGTGATACCTCAAATTTTGATGGTATACAAGCTAATTTCTCATATCTTGAGGATTATGTGAGCAGTTTATATAAAGAAAATCATTATGCATTCAATAATGAATAAGTCAATATGAATGAATTCTTTGTTCAAGCGAAGAGCGCGTTGAAACTTTATGTAAAGTACAAGATTCGTCTACTACCACGTGTCAAGAGGAAAACAGAGATCAATAGTAAGATGGAGTTGCATATTATTTTAGTGGCAACAGAAATTTTTATGAAGATTATTGCTCGATGGCATTACATTTGATTTTATAGAGAGTTTGGTTAAATTTTAAAGTAGGCAATGTTGGCATATTAAATCAAACTATTTTAGTATTTAATTATTTGATAAGTATTTATTTTAGATTTACATGTTATTAGTAAGATTGTTAGTTGAACTCAAAGAGAGATTTTACATCCTAATTTGAATTGGTTACTTTTATTAGATTCCATATTTGATTAGATAGTATGAACATTGAAATCTTTACTCGTATAGTTTTTTATCTTTACACAAAGACATTTATTTCAATTTCTTACTCTAACAATTTGAGGGTCTGTTTGCATAATTACTTCCAAGTAAAATTGCACGATAGGATTTATGACACCAATCCATGTAAGTTGTCTTTAATGTCCTATGGAAAAATTTTGAGCGTGAAAAAATATTTTATTGTCTGTATTTGTATGTGTTAACGAATTATTATGAGGTTGGCTTAGGTGAGTGAGAAGGTTAATTGGACCGATGAAGAGGAGATGACATTTGTACAAACATTAGTTGAACGGAAAGCGATAGTTCTTGGAACAATCATTCCACTAATAAGAATAATTGAATTATTACGACGAATTACTTAAATGCCATAACCGACTTCAATGTCACTAGTGACCAGTTATATTTATGTTCAAAATATTATAGGCTAGTTAGGCTTCGGCGCTGTTATAATAATTTACAAGGCTAGAGTTGGAAACCCGAGATAGGAATTGGTTGGGATGAGCCATATTGTTGCTTCAAGACAAATGATGATCACGGGAAGCACTTGATAATTGTACGGTTAAAAACTGGTTGAGTATAATTATTTAACTATGTCAGAACAAAAAATGATTCGATATATACTTCTATATTCCCATTTTTTATGTTTTTTTCCTTATTTAACCAGACGAACAATGGTTACAAGTGATTTACGAATGATCATCCGTGTAATCTTTATGTGTTATTGACACAAATTATTCAAGGAGGGACAGCTCCAGGTGGGCACGTGTATTCTTTTGCCCAGGGACCCCCTAAGTAGCAAGCAGGAATGCGTTAGATATTTTTGTAGCAACAGTAGCCAAAGGAGGATGCATTGGCCTCAACACCAGTTCCAAATGAGGATGTCAACCCTACACCCAACATTTTTGACAAGCGATCGAGTTCGACTTAAGAGAATGCCGATTCCTAAAAAGGGTATAGGAGCTAGGAGAAGGAAGAATTTGTATATGGAGGTTGTAAATAGTTTTAGCCACTTCACTAATATGATGATCCAAGAGAAGGAGTGCATGGTAGCATTTTCCATTATATGGGCGCCTGAAGTGGTGAACGATTTGCAAAAAACATGTGCCTTACTTGACTAACGAAGTTAAATTCAATCTTCTTAAGCAACTACTTGATGATAAATATAGGGAAATGTCCCTTGAATTTAACAGTGGCGAACAAGTGGGTTGGGTTAATAGGTTGATGCGAAAAAAGTCTGGCATGTAGTCTTTCCTTACAGCATAATTCAATTTCTGTTCATGTAGTTGAATTTATTAGCTTATTCAACTTGTTGCGGACTAAACATTTGAATTTATATTGCCTAATTCTTACGCATAAGTTTTTAATGTGAGTTGTTTAATTCAAACGTGCACCTAAAGATGCTATTTTGCAATTCAATTCGAGTGCTATAATATTTTCTCTCTTTTTTTATTTTTCTTTCATGCACAATGTTATACACACTAGGCAACATTACGATATTCTATGCATGATGCAAGTTCAAAACTTAGATATTTATGTCATCCACATGTACTCATATAGATGATGACTTATTTCTACTATATGGGGTTTAGTTCCTTCTGTTGGATGAGGACAAAGACGCATATGTTGGGCCACTAATTAGAGTACCACGTTACGTATTTGCATTTCGTGGCTAACAACGAGTTAAGGAACTTATCCTTGGCTATTCTACTCACTTAATGCAGAATTATAAAATTATAATTGACAAATTTATTAATTTTGTGAAATTCTCATTGTGAATGGATACGTGCAGAAAAACCCTCACAAGCACGTGATGATTGAAGAGGCACTTGCCATGACTATCATTATGTTTAGTCATAATATTCGATTTTGTTGCTAGTGAAACAATGTGGCAAAATGTATATAAGGCAATTGAGGGGCTATGCATATTCAACATAACAATTATAGTCTCAAGAACAATGATGAAGTGCATTCTCAAAATTTGCATGATCTAATATTCTAGGTTTAGGTATATCGCAATTCCAAAATGCGATGTCAGTAATTTTTTTTTTTTGAAATGCTTTCCAATAGTTCATTTGTGAATTGTGTTGTCGGAATGATTGTCTTCTGCTGCCAGAATGGACAACAGCTTATGAACATTCTTACAGCACAAATCACAAATGCGCTATCAAGTGCTTTAATGGCCCAATGCCATTCTTCCGAAATCAACAAAGAAAAAATAATTCTTTAAACCACAGCAAATTTTTTCCATTGCTTTCATACGCAAGACTCAAAAAAATTTTCCTTCCATTGCACGTTGGAGAAAATTTTTTTCAATGCCCTCCAACGATTGGATTTTTCCAGGTTATCTAGAAATGCATTCTCAAATTCTCTATACATTTATTTAGGTTAGTTTTCTTAACTTTAATGTAGTTATTAATTGTAAATTATTTATTTTGTGTATGTAAATTATTTGATTTTTCATAATGTTGTTTTATGTTTTTCTAGACATGATTGTTATATCTAATTAGAATTTGAGAATGGAGGGAAGAATTAAAAAAATTGAGAATAATGGCTTTATTATTTTCAAAAAGAATATGCAATTTTATGAACATAATGAACTAAATTGGTGTATGGTGACGTAGATTAGATACTAAACTAGGAAGTTTCAATCTCTTATTAAAGATAGATTGGTTTAATGAATATAAAATGTAATATTGGCAAGTGTATGGACTAGGTCACCTATCCAAATAATTCATTATAAAAAATATATATGGAACTACTAAATGTAATTAAATTTGATTAAATGGGCTTGTAAGTTATTACAAATTGTAGGAAAAAAATACATGATTTTCAAGAAAAGAGATACTTGCATCACAAAGCACGATCATCAATGGCACAAAATACTCTGGCAATGAACCAAATATCATATTAATGATTTGTGGCAATAACAAGCATTGCTGATCTGTAAAGCTTGTCAGTTTAAGATCAAGGAAAATTAGTTGACAACCCTAAATCATTTAAATTTTTACAATCATCCAAGAAATGCCTATTATTAGAGTTGGAGATACATAATTTGACAAAGTAATGGAGACAAATAATATTTACTCAAATGATTTCAATATAGATACAAAAGTTAGCCAAAACAACTAACAACTGGAAGACTAAAAGAATAAACGATCATAAACATTAGGAGATGAATAGGAACATTGCAGTCGTATGCTTATGCGGGGAACTTGAAATGTATCATATTCAAAACCATGACAAATGAAAAGCTATACAGTATAAGACAAATGATTTGCAGTCAGAATCAAATAAGACTAGTATGTCTTTATAGGCTGTAATTAATTGCAAATCATGTAAGGAAATTAATGACTAAATCTATAAGAGTGCATATTGAAGATCATTCAAGAATTGTCCACAATGTAGGGAATTGAAATTGAAATTTATATTGGAGTGAAAGAAAACTAATAAAAAAAACATTCAAGTACCTAGAAATTTTGAGGTCTCAATACAATACATTATAGAAATGAGAAGTACCATCTTTTATCAGTAAATAGTATATGAAGTTTATAATTATTTCTGTCAAAAAAAATTTAACATTTGACATAGTATTACACATGTATTACCTATCTATCGCTAACTTGCCAGATGTTGAGCCTGCAGTTGCTGAGGTTCGGAATATCATGCGGAATATGACATATTAGGCGCTACACGGGATTGGAGAGTTGAGTCATCTTTCACATCGTCCTCCATCATTGCCTATTAATGATGCTGAGGGTCATGTAGATGCTCACCAAATTCACAGGATTCCTTAGAATGTTCAAGGAAGCCAGCATAGTGGAGGACGTCATTGCTGTGTTTGACTTACAGATTCAACTGAAGGTCCATCTCAGTCACCTGGTTGTGGTGCATCTTAGTCGTACCGTGATGATGAAGGCCTATCGCAAGCGACTCTTATAGTGCATGTCCGTCATATGATCATGGCGAATGCCCATCACAACCACCTAGCATGTCATTCTCGTTCACTCCGCCTAATTATGTGCCGACTCAAGATTCGACTACTTTGTCGTTCTCTGCCTTTGTTGAGCCATACATGAGACGAACTTCTATAATAAGCATTTCAACTTTACCTGTGCTTTTTTTAGGTTTTAGTTCACAGGTTGAGAACATTATGTAAGAACTGAAATCCTAACATGTAGTTATGGACGCATTGCATAGAACTTGTAGAATTCGTAGACCTCCAAGATGTGGGATTTATGGCACATTAGGAAACCGCACTAGACCTTGACTTTTGTATTATATCCTTAATATATTCAATTTTTATACTGTACCATTTTATTCATTTGTTGTTTTATTTACGTTAAACTCAACATATATAACCAAGTGCTCTAATATACCCTAAACCTTAAAATCGAATATAACATAATTCCTAATCCTATATTTCAAACCCTATAATGATGTATGAAATTCTAAACTCTAAATCTAAAATCTTGAACCCTAAATCCAAAAAATAAAAATGGAAAACGAAATAGACATAAATCCTAAATAACAAAAAAAAAAAAAGGAAACTAACTAGAAAATGCATTTGTGAAATGTGTTGTCAGTAGACAACACATTTCTAAATTGCGTTGTCAATTGACAACACATATTGCAAATGCGTTGTATGATGACAACATCTTCCAATCATCAGACAACGTTTTCCAATCATTACACCAGCAAAATAACGAGGAAAAAAAAGGCAATTTTTTTTAGTACATCACATTTTGCCGGAACCTAACCCCAAAATCTCTCCAATTTCATCTAAAATTTTAAAATTCGCATAAATTTAGGATTTACTTGATATTTTATCCCTGGTTTAAGATGATTTAATAATGTAATAGGGTGCTAATGTCGATTTTTACGCACTCCGGCCAAATTTATCCTTTTTTTTAGGATGCTATTGGGACAATAGACAAAATTCATATTCCAACTTTTGTACCAAAAGACTATTAGATTGAATATACAAATTGGCATGAGCAATAATTGCAAAACGTTTTAGTCGTCTGTGACCATGGCATGCGATTTGTGTTTGTGTATGCTAGTTAAGAAGGTAGTACACATGATACACGCATTCTTGAGCATGTTATGAATGGTCCAACACAATTTCTGATGCGGCTTCCAGGTATGTAGGTTTTGGCATCATTAGGTTACAAATGGTGCAATTATATATTTAATATATATGTTTGAGGTATTGTTCATGTTACAAACAGGTAAGTAATACTTTGTAGACTCTCCATTTAGGATGGCTCCAAGCTTTTTTGTACTATACAATAGTATAACGGTGCAAAACTATAACTGTGGAAGTGGATGTGTATGAACTACAGTAGATCTGTTCGACCAAGGATTTCATCATCACAAAATGTCATAGAATGCAGTTTTGAGTTATAGAAGAGACGTTTTGCATTTTTAAGAAGGCATATGCCAAATTTTTTAATGACTAACCAAGTCAATGCTGTCACCGCATGTTGTGCTCTACACAATTTCTTTATTGGGTCACAAACAAAGGACGACAAATTCGTATAGGATGCGGTGGAAGAGATAATACATCGCGATAGTCACAATGGCATTTCATCGTACTAAGTATTATCAAGTTAGCATGTGACTCCCACGGAGGTGCACCAATGGAAAGCAATGAGGGAATAATTTGTCAATGCTATGTATATGTCATAATTGTGAATACTTGAGTATACATTTATGTGCAAGTTGATGGAGAATGCAACATTTTTGTTTTTGTTGTAATCACAAACCCTAAAATGATGCAGAATTGAATGTTTGTACATCAAAATAATATATTAAATCAAAACATATGTTCAAAACTTCGTGTTATTTTGATTTTAATGTGACCAAAGGCAGCAACTCTCTAGAAAGCATTCTAGATCGTAATGAGCAATGGAATTGGAAGTTGGTAAAAAAGGTGAGCGTTCGATAAAATAATTATCAGCCTTTGGCTAGAGCTAAGGCACTAGCCACGCGTGGGATAGAGCTGCATTTAAGATTAAAAGTGCCACCCTTTGTTTCCTACTATTCTCAACTAGTAATGAGCAATAGATAAGGGGAAAAAATATGAGTGTCCAAAAAAAAAAAACTTAACTTAGCACATATCAAAATAGGGCCTTTTACATTTGGAACAATCTCATTGTCCTCCTGTCGCTCTACCACCCCCTTAATCATACAACCTAAACCCCAAATGTCGAAATCCCACATAAAACATCTTCAGTTGCCACTAAATGAGCTTGCAATTCTTTAATTGGATAATCTAAACAAGTAAACCTAAACAAAAAGGGCAACCTTTCTTACTATATGAAAACCCACCAAAATGATTACTTTCTAATTCATCTATTTTTAATCTATTGCCCACCAGTCTAAGGCATAAATGGTGACTAATTCATTCTGTTTATGGTAATTTTGGTGGCGGTACATGCCAAAATTGCAGTTTTTGGATTACATTTTTTCAGCAAAAGTCATTTCTTTACTTATTATATATAATTGTGCTGCTTTGACATGTGGTTCGAACCTGGAGATTTATTTGTTTTACATTATTTGTACATTCAAGAAACAGTCTGAACCAAGGGAGGGCTAGTAGCAGCTCCTAGTTGTGGAGAAAGTCATACCAATGGTAGGCATGAAGGAAGAGAACACAACACTCGTTAGGGCAAAGGAAAGGGCACTCTTACAATTAGTAATGCTCGGCCTACTTTTGTTGACCAAGCTACAAAAGATAAGTATAATTTCTTTATACAAAACAAAAGGAAACTAAGTGTTCAGAGGTTCTACCGTGATGAGGATTTGGAAAAACTAAATCTGCATTCGGTGTTAGAGAAATTCAATTTCCAAAATTGGTCGTCTATTCTTCATGTTAATGAAGTTGTGTGAGTTGACATGGTGTTTGAATTCTATGCATATTTGAGACAGAAAGAAACTAAAGAATTAGTCAGCAGGGTGAATTATCATGATATAAAACTGGACCTAGCTTTGATAAACAGTTGTTTCCTCTACGAAATGTATGATGTAGGAAAAGGTACTGGATATGCTACTTATTTTGGTTATGGTAACTAGCCAATCAAATTAGATAATCATTTTGATTTTTATGACCTTTGTAGACACCAAATTTTGACACACAATTTATTTTCAAACATTGGGGGGCATGTTTGCATTTTGGGTCAAATTTTAAATTTTTCAATAATCTTGGGGGCAAAATAGTAATTTTTCTCTGTAAATATTTTTTCCGTCAAGCTTTGGGGGTTTTGCATTCCTATTTTACTTTCACGTGAAATTGTTAATTTTTTATGATTTTTCTAGATTTAATTGGTATTCTTTTATATTTTTTACCAACACAGGGACAAAATGGTAATTTTACCTCATGAATACATTTTAGCTCATTTTAGGTTCTAAGTTTATTTTCTAATTTCTTTAAGCATGATTCTAAATTTTCTTGATTTTTTCGAAAACGATTGCTATTTTTTTCTGTAAATACTGCGTTTAAGGACAAAATCGTTATTTTATAATTTAAATTTATTTTTTATCAATTTTGAGTCATAAATGCATTTTCTAGTGTTTTAAGTTTATTTTTAATTTTTGGTAATTTTTTGAAGTCAGTAGCTATTTTTCTGTGAATTTTCATTGTCCAAGAGCAAAATCGTTATTTTACAGTCTAAATTCATTTTTTGTCAATTTTGAGTCATAAATGCATTTTTTAGTGTTTTAAGCTTATTTTTAATTTTGGTAATTTTTTGAAGTCAATAGCTATTTTTTTGTGAATTTTAATTGTCCAAGGGTAAAATTGTCATTTTACAGTCTAAATTCATTTTTTGTCAAATTTTGAGTCATAAAGAAATTTTATAATATTTTAAGCTTACTTGTAATTTTTGGTAATTTTTTGATGTTAATAGCCATTTTTTGTGTATTTTCGTTGTTTAGGGGCAAAATCGTTATTTCACACTCTGACCGCATTTTTATCAGCTTTAAGCTCTAACTTTTACTTTTGAGATCTACTTTGAATTCTTTTTGAAAATTTTAGAGATTGCTGTCAATTCTTTGTATTAATTTTTAATTTTTGGGGTTAAAAAATATTTTTTTAAATAAAATTAGTATTTTTTTTACCGATGGCGTTTTCGTTATTTTATAGCATTCTTGGTGACCAAAACAAGTGGCTTATAAATACCCCTTTTAATCAGCAAAAAAAAGAGGAAGAAAAATCAGAAAAACCTACAAACACTTCTGTTTTTGTGCTTTAAGGATGACACCCAAAAATACACACTAAAACGCCCTTCCTTTTATCCTGTTACTGTTCATCGTCTTCCCAATTGAGGCTACTATTCATCTTCAGCTGGTCTACAAATTTCAAGAGGTAATCTATTACTTAATTTTCTCTTTTTTTTCTTTGATTTTGACCAATTTTTTTCTTGTCAAATTTAATTAATAGTGATTGTTTGTTTAGAATTTTGTTTTAGTCAATTGTTGAAATTTTTTCTTTTCTTTTCTTTTTGAGGTTCTTGTTTTCTGGTTTTGTTTTTTTTTTTGGGTTTCTGTTATATGATTTCTGGGTTTTTTGGTTCTTCATATAGTCCTGGATTTTCTTCATCTGGTATCTCTCTCTCTCTCACTGTCTCTCCCTCCTCCCTTCTCCACCACCTCACCACCAATTGGCCACCAGGAACGTCCATAACAAACTCAAACCAGACCCAAGCCACCACCTTCATCACCATTCAACCTCTTTTCCTATATGCCAACCTTCCTCCTCTACCCAGTAGCAATCCACCGTCAGCCTCAAAGTCCACCAGGACTGCCAGACAATCTCCAAACCACCGTCTTTCCATCCCATATCACAACCCACTTATCACCCAAACTCCAAGCTAAGTCACAAATAGTTTGAAGCCAACATTTTTTACCATTAGAAACAATCGCAGCCACAGGCAAATTAGTTATCAGAATTCGCAAATCATCCTCTCAAACCCATAAACAATCAGCCATTACACTAGTCAGGACCTCCATCGTTGACAACCTGCAAAAAATGACAGAACCAATACCACCTCAAAGCCCCAGGAATAGACTCTCTCATATTACCAAAATTTTACCTGAACTCTACCTACAAACATTCAGCTCCTCACAATGAAACACCAAACAGCCCTCAAACAGCCCACAATCGACCTTTTAAAACCACAACCAGCAACCCAAATCACATCTCCTCAGCTCATTCGTCAGAACCACTGGAACAATTTCCACAAGCCAACTACTAGTAGCCACTGCCAAAGTTCCCAAATCCCATGATGACAGCCCAAAATCATTATGAATATGTCCCAAATGGTTATACAAAGCCATACATCAATTGCTAATCACCATCACTCCACCTCCCCTGCCTAAACCTCTGAAGCCATACGCCTCACTTGCCACCAGATTTTCCAAATTTCATATACAACAATCACCAAGCTCAAACTCTGACAGCTTCAAGCCATCCCTTGCCACCAGATCACCATTTCCACAGCCCTCATCAAGCAAAACCACCACCAGCAGTCAATCCCAACTTCCACCAGCAGCTCCACCGATAGCCGCAAGTCCATCCTAAGCTACCAATTGATAAAACTACAGCCCCAAAGCCAGCTAAAAAAGACCAAAAAAAAAAAAACCATCAAAACAATAGGGAATCCACAAATAGAACCATCGCCTGTAATCAATACCACATTAGCTCACCACCTGCAAAGAAAAACAACATAATCAAAGGCAGTCCATAACCACCAATTCTGCCAAATCAACGCCACCAAACGATCCAATACCTGCAAGAAAATAACACAGAACCACACACCAGTAGCCCCAAAGCCTTCACCACAGCCTCACCAAAACCTACAACAAACAGAGTCACCAGTCATAGCATCCACCGCCACCAGTCCTTCACCACCAATTTCTACCACTAATACATCAGCAAAATCCCATATTCACCTCCACGAACCACCAACAATAGCCCCTATGATCATCTAAAACCACCAGCTCTATCCACAAAGTCACATAACAACCAATTCACCACCTGCCATAGCACCGGCCCTACCCCATAGCCTCTACCGCCACCATTTTCCCACCATCAGACACTCAAAATCGGCTAGGATAGTAGCAATTTACAGCTACCTCACAACCCCAGCTATGGTTCCACCTCCGAGCCATAATTCGCTGCCAAGACCCACAATCCCACCTGCAAAAAAGCAAGGGCCAAAAGGACTAACTTTCGACGAATCTAAAATTTGATTTTGGGGACTCCAGTAGAGGGAAAGAGAGAATAGATGAAGGAGAAGAGAGAACAGTGAGGGGAAAAGAAAGAGAGAAAGAGAAAGGAAAGAAAAGGAAAAGAAAGAGAGAAAGAGAAAAGAGAGGAAGGTCGGAGAGAGAGAAGAAGCCGGAGAGAGAACAACAAGGGTGGAGCTGGAGAAAATCAGAGAGGAAGAGAGGAGAGAGAAAAAGAAAAGAGATCAAGAGACCAGTGAGATTAACAGAGAAACGAGAGAAATATAGTAGAGAGCAAGGGAGAAGAATAATAGAGAAGAAAAGGAATTGAGTTTTGAAAAACTTTGAAAGAAAATCGGTTGAAGAAGGGGATTTGGGCCCTCTGATTTTGTTTTACTTTAGCTTAGGTTTTATTAGTTAGTTTGTTTATTTGTTTGTTCCTTTTTGTAAGTTGTGTTAATTATTTATTTGTATTAGTTTTAATTCGGCTAATTATGATCTATGGTGTTTCTTAGTTTAATTTAGTTAATTTGGTCAATTAAACCATTTAGTGAGTTCATTTATATTAGTCTTTGGTTAGGTTTTTTTTTTTTTTCCATTTTATATGTTTTTCATTATACTACCTATTTGCATTTTAGTCCTTGTTTATCTTGAGTATTATTGGTAGGCCCATAAAAGATTTTATTTTATTCAATGAAGTACCTAATAATTACAGATGGGCCCCCTAGGTTTTAGTGCATTTCAATTGAATGCTTAATTAATTACAATTATGTCTTTCATTTGTTGAAATTTATTCCTTAGTCCCAAATTTTGCACGAATTTTTGATTTTACCCCTCAAGTCTTATAGAATGTTATTCTTAGTCCCCTTAGTTGTTAGAATTTACTATTTGCCCCCCAATTTGCGTTAATTTACATTTTTGCTCCTAGACTTGTGTAGATTTTTAAATTTTTAATTTTTGTCCCAATTAGTTTAAATTTATTATTTGGCCCTAATTTACTCTACTTTTTATTTTCCTCCTCTAACTTGCTATAATTTACGTTCTTCTAATGTGTTAGTATTTTGTATTTTACTATTTATTTTATTAAATAGTTGTCCCTTTAACTTGTGCGTTCGTTTTTAAACTTTGGTACCGGGTCTTCCAAAGAGGTATCCTGACTTTTTGTTATTTTTCTTTATGTGCGCCAATATGCTCCAATGTGATTTTATGCATTATTATTTGTTTATTTTTTATTTTTTACATACATTTTGCATATTTACGTATTTAATTTGTTTAATTTTGAATTTTTATTATTATTTTGGAAAAATATAATATTTTGTATTTAGCTAGTCAATGTAATAGTCAGATTATTTATCTCATATTTTAGCAAAAATTGTGTAATTAGATAGAAAGTGTAATAGATAGGGTATTTTTAATTTCACCCCTTTTAAATTGTAAATTAAGCCCCAGTGTAATAGTTAGGGTTTATTTTCTTTTGCGTGCTTACGTGTTTATTTCTTTTACCGCTTTCCTTAGGATTTTTGCATCTAAAATATTATGCTTATGTGTTATGTGCTCCTATGTGATCTTATATGTTTTATATGTTTAATTTGCTTTTAATTCACGCTTTAATATTTAATTCATGATTTATGGTATTCCGTCACCACACTAGTCCAACGCCAGTTGTGGCTTCATTCTTTTCCCGTTAGTCCAACGCTAGTGGGATTTTTTTTAGAATAGGCTAGCCCAACGCTAGACCCTTAGGACATTTTAGTGTTAGGTACATTCGTGTGCATTTCACATTTCACACACTTTTAGTTTTCTTTCCATTTAGCATGATTTTATTATTATTATTATTATTATTATTATTATTATTATTATTATCATTATTATTATTATCATTATTTTGGCACATTTTAAAAATGAATGACATTTATGTTGCATCTCACTTAGAAATTAGGACATTTGTGTGAATTCGACTAGAAAATAGTCGTCTACTCATGTGGGAAGCGGTGGTGTACAAGCCGTTCCCCCCTCCATGAGTAGAAACATTCAGTCACGAGTTATTAGTCCCCCATACCCGTCATGTTGCATACCCACCTTCTTTCTTTACTTACTATATATTATTGTTTTTTTCTTTTCTTTTTGCATCACATTTTGCATAAAAAACTAGTGACTCCCTCGAGGTCTCGACTCGGATTTCACAATTAATGCCATAATCTCGGCCCAGCCTCGACAGAACATACCGACCCCCTCGATACTTACATTTAGACTTAGGATTTGCATTCATTTAGATATATCCGAACGTGATAGAACTTAGAGTTAATTTAGGAAATTTCGATTAAACCTCACAACTAGCCTCGATTAGGTGGAAAGGGTGCCTTAGGCGGGAGCCTTTGCCTTTCTTTTCTTCAAATGTGACTCCCGGACCTTTTTCTCTCGTTTTTTTCGTAGATCGGAGTTGGAAAAGGGTTTTTAAATATTTTTTAAATTTTTATTTTTTTGTTTTGCTAAATTATTTTTCGAGTGACTTGGTACACCCTAACTCAATACCAAGTGGCGACTCCAATTTTCAAAATAAAACCCTTTTTCAAAATTAGTGGGCCAGAATTGTTGCATTTTTTTTAGTCCCGGCCTTATTTTCTTTTAAAATACCATTTTTTTACTAAATAACATTTTTTCACTAAAACACGATTTTTTCTCACACACGCATGGTTTTTCCAAAACTCGATCTTTTCAAAAAGGGTCACCAGACCGGACCGTCTTTTCGGGACGCGACAGTCATGGCCCCACTCGTACCTTTTTCTTACGATTTTTAGGACGCGACAACTTTAAGATGAACTATTTTAGGGTTGAATTTGATAAAGCATATGATCCCTTTTTAGATAATCTGACTCCAGTGCACAGGATTCTATTCTAGATGGCCTCCAATATAGTTGTCGTAAGTGTAGGACATAGGACAACATTGAACAAAATGAATTTGTATGCTTTCTACTGCCTCGTGAAAGATATTAGGTTTGATTTTGGGTTGATAATGGTAGAATATATGCTAAAATGTGTTCATGATGATTATCATAGCCTTTCTTATGCTCAGTTTCTGACACGTATTTTTAGAATGAAAAACATTCCATTTACAAGCACATGTAAGCCAATGGAGAATGGCTATATAGAGAGGAGTATGTGTGTCGTTTTGGGAACGACGATGCACGTGGGAAAAAGAGACCGTGAGTGGAGACTGAGAGTGTAGCCCATGAAGAAGATGGTCTTGTATCTGTCGGAGCTTCGACATCATGTGACGAAAACTCCGCCAGGGTGTTATCCATGCTTGAGAACTTGACCAGCCAGTTTGAGCAATTTGCGGATGACAGTAGGTAACAACTTTGCCATTTGCATCCCAAATTAGATCACATTGAGCACGGACTAGCTGACTAATGAATGACGCTCCAAAGGAATAATATAACAAAGGGTTGAGGTAGCATACACGATGGATTTCACACGTGGGTATACGGTACTTGATGCTAAATGCTTAAGTATATGTTTGCATTTTTTTTGACTTTGTTTAGGGTTTAACTGTTGTTTTAGTCTGACAAATCAAAGTTTAACCATTGCCTTGATGGTTTATCATTAGTTACATTCAATGTACATGAGAACTTATTTTTGAATGACGAATATTTAGTTAAATGTATGATGTTTCCTTTCGTGTTGTTGGTTAACAATTCTAGTTATTTATAATTGCTAAAAGCTAATTCTAGAAGGAGTTATTATGAAAAAAATATTTGGGATATGCCAAAGATTAATGTAGGTGGGGCTTTGTTGTTTGTCATTGGTACGGACGCTCGCCAAGTGGCAAGCGTCCGACGCCAATGCTCGTTATGAATACTATTAACAATGGTATTTATTCAATTTGTTTCGATTTTCACAACAATTTTTGAACAAAAATTTTAATAAAATATGCTTGGTTTTGTCCATAATTTTGACAAAAGTCCTTTAAGTTGCTACTTGGATTTATTACAAAAAATATGAACACCTTTCCATAGTAATTATTCACTATCCAAATAACTTTTTCAAAAAATTTTCAAAATTCAAACACTTTTTCACTTTTTAAAAAAATCAACAAAAGTTTCAAAATAATTATTCTCAATTATTCTTCCAAATAATCATATTTAAACATACCCAGTATTTCATTCTTTTTATGTTGGTTTGAACTTCGGTTTCCATATTTTGCTTTTTGGTAGATCATCTTTTGGCTCATGATTTAATTTTCTCTCAATTTGATCCTTAAAATGGTAGATTCTCAAATTTCACCTACTCAATTAACTTTTTGGCTTTTGCCTTATTACTAGCAAAAAAATAATACAATCAACAAATTGATACCACAATAGGTGGTAACGAAAAGAATAATTGCCCAATTAGTGTAAATAAAATTAGTGACATTTCCTTGGCTTCAATTTTGGGAAGTTCGAAAGTTTGGCCCAAACTCACCAGAATTTTAGCCCATTGGCATACTTTTTTTGTCTTGAGATCTCATGAAATAGGGTCAAACTAAACATTTTTACTTGTTTCAACCTGCTTAATCTTGTATTTAAATAATAATCATCAAATATTATAACTTAGAGAAATCAATTTATTTTACATTAACACAAGAATATTAGATCTGGATAATCACAAAATTTTTATTACTAATTCTAAAGTATAAATTAAATAATACTATTTTCAGAAAACAAATGTAGTTTAAAGGCTTGGGCTTTAGCGTCTTGAGATGGCTATTGCCTACGCTAGCCCAATTTTTAAAATTGGATTCAATATTCGGGCCTAAATGAAATCTATCCCCGTTTGAAGCAAGTTCAATCCAAATAATTTACTAATGTCTGTTAACTGATTAAAGTCCATTCGCATAACACCTTAAGCGCATTGAATTGGCTTATTGTTAACCTTTTGTGCCTTTTGTCGCTCCAAAAAATCATTTATTCAATAGTCCAATTAACCATATGTCATTTAGACATTAGTAACCTTTAGTTTGCTTTAAAGGGAATTAACGAAACCTTCTATGATTAATTTTAGAAAGTTTCTCTACTGTCATCGTTAATTTTTCCTGTTTTTAATCTTTTATATTTTCTGACTTTCTTTTATTCAGTGTGAGAGAAGGGCAAAACACGCCAATTTGTATATATTGTTTTTTCAGCTTTATTTTCAGAAATTTTGGAGCTTTCTCATTTTGTAATATATGTTAAACCACTGAGTGCGGTGTGGCTGAGGTCGGGGTTCAAACCCTATCCTCGGTAAGGGGAGGCATGGAGAGAGGTAGGTAGGTAGATATGCAAGGGGGTTCAAACACAATGTTGTCAGTTTATATTTTCTTCATTAGTAGCTTATGTATCTAATCCTATGGACACTTAATTCTCTTCTGTTTCTCCTATTGAAAGTCTAAATTACACAAGTATAAAAATACTCAAATATTCACTTTCACAAAGAGTTGTCCCTTTTGATGATTATCCAAGCAACTAATGTTAGCACTAGTTTCTATTTAGCATATGTGATTCTTCTTCTTTTATTTTTTTTTTCAGAATCGATAATTAATCTTATTTTCGATAGAGGCAATTGACAATTGAATTTGATTTTAACCATTATTTTCATATCTATAATAGTGCAAAAAGAAGGACCGGCACAATACGACGTTGATAATTATGTCCATCGCATTTTGCAGGGTAAATACTAAGAGAGATCGGTAGCATATATACAAGTATGCTTAAGATGCTATTCATAATAACAGGGTTTTAACTACATTTACACCAAAAAAAAAAAAAAAATTTAAGATCCTAGAAGATCATAGTTGTCGAGAAATTGATTGCCGTTCAAATTTTCTTGTTGCAATATCACAGAATCTTGGCAACCTGTACATTTTTTGTGGTTTTGTGTAACAGCCAATACAAATTGGAAGAATTCTCCTCAGGATTTAATAGTTCAAGCAGTGGTATACTATTCAGGATCTCCAATTTATACAAATCAACACAGATTGCAGTTTGGCCCGGTAATTTCTCTGAAAATATATAATCAAATATGTCTGGTAGCTTGGAATTACTTCGAAGTACTGTACCTCGGCAGTATTAACGTAGAAGGTAAATTACTAATTCATATTTCATAAGCATAAGGCAATGACTAATTTTTCTTTAAAGTATAGAAATTAGTTTGGTCTGCGTGGGGCCTAGAGTTAACCATAGCCCTACACTTGTCAACATTACGTCAATAGAATAGCCGACATCAGCATCTCATCATTATTTCACCTCGGTTTATATTGGCACTTCAGCATGACTAGCCGGACTTTGGCATCGATGATTTAAAGTACTTCGGCAAGATTTTGGGCAACTATTAGCAACTCGTCTCACCCAATCATCTCGGGAGAGATCACTGAACTACTTTATATGGTGTGAGTCCTACCTAATCTACTAACATATTGACTATCTACAAGACTAAACTATACCTAGTGATGTGCTATCAGAATAAGAGACAGACTAGGTACCAAGTAGGAGCAGTGTTCACAGTTCTCTTTCCTTTCTCTCCCAAAGTATAAAAACATCTTAGAAATCTATCACGAGACATAACATAATAGGTATACTCTCACTACTGTTGATTAATTATATCCACTTCTACACTTTTCTAACTTAAGCATAAGAGGTACATTGAGGGATAGCCTCACTTCTCTCTTTCTTGAGTGCAGGTTCATTGTATTCACAACTCTGGTTCAATTTATCGGATTCAACTGAACCACCATTCTTATATGATATTAGATATCTCCTCCAACAGTCGACAGCATCTTTTTTTTTTCAATTATTATAATATTATAACTAATTTACAATGGTGAGATGAATATTAGTGAATTATAAAACTCATTATTAACCACTAAACATTATGTTATTCCATGATGTTTTAGGTAGCATTTTTAGTCTACCAATCCTTACAAGGTTGCGTTCAATACATTTGATCAGACTTTTGCATGACTTCTCTATCAACCTCTGATTAATTTTGCATAAATGGATTGGTTTTGTAAACTTAACATATATCTCTATGTTATGCTTGAAGATTTTGGATTAGGGATTTTCCCTGATCAAATGAGAATTTGGAATATTCATGTAACGGGAGAAAGATTTCCATTCGATTCCTTTGCCAAAAGGATATGTGCCAATAAAATGAGGTCAAATGAAATAGAATTGACTGGGCTGTGAAATGATTGTTTCTTCTTTATTTGGTCCACAGCTCCATAGAACTGTAAATTAGTGTTGAAAAAACCAGAAAAAGATGGTATAAAACTAGACAATTAATATTGCGGGATGCGTCAAAAACGAAATAAGAGGTTATTAAAGCGTAATGGGAGAATACATTGCTTACGATTATTTATTTATTAAGGGGTATTTAGTTTAGGGGAATCAAGGAAGGCAATAAGTATCAATAGTAATAACATTCATTATTGGCATTTGAAAAATAATGATCACTATCGTTCAATAAGAATGAAAGTGATTTATTAGGATTTCTGTGATTTCTCCAAAATACTATTGTATCAAACTCATTAACTCTTTCGAGAAGAATGATACTCATTTCATTACTAAACCAAACATGATGAACGAATCGTCAAAACCTGTGCTTATAATAGGATTAATGATAATTATAGTAATAACGATTGAGGAATTTGAACCAAATGGCTCCTAAATATTCCAAGTTCTTTTTCTTTTTGGCCGTTTCTTATTTTATTTTTCAATCCAACATGATGTTATCGAAAGAAAAAAACTTTAGTCACTGGGCAATTAGCTTTGTTAAACTGTAAGATGTTAATTACTGCTACTTTCTTTCTTAATTAGAAAGCTAACTAATAGTGTTGTCGGACAATACTACAACGCAATTGCTGGACCGTAACTCTCAAGAAAAGCTTTTGAAAAAAAAGTCATATATTTTTATATAAAGCTGTAATTTTTTTTTTTGTAAAAATTTACCATTTCTTAAGTGCCGTTTTGCCTAAGGGAAAATTCTATTATTATGTCAGACACAAGATATAATGGATACCCAAAAAAAAATTGAGATACTAAACTAATATATTTGGAACATTATTGTGGTGCTGATTCATTATTAAATTAACAAATGGTTGTGTTAAAAAAGTGACAAATTTATTTATGAAGTAATTGATTTTTGTCAATAAAATTTATATGATGTCGCCATGTGACGGCACTATTACACTATCAAACTCTTTCAATTAGTTCTTTAATCTTTTATATGTTCAATGTCAATTTCATTTTCTACTCCTTATTAGTAAACTCAGAAGCATCTTTCGAATTTGGACACAATCAAATACCACTATTCAATCAGTTCTTTAATCCTTTCTATGTTCAATCTCATTTCCATCTTTCATTCCTTTTTGTCATAAACTCGGGAAGCGTGTCGTGAATTTGGACATAATCAATCAAATACCACAAATAAATACAAATCAGGATATGTTCGAAATACAAGTAAAGCAAATTAAGTAAAAAATTCTTGTATATAGAGTTTAGAGACGTTTATTCCCGAGGCAGTTGAATGCCAATTTCTGTCATGATTGTTATGTTCAAACGATAGAAAGCATCATTTCTTCAGAATTACACGTCTTAGGTGTCATACAAATTTATACTCTCACCTGTCTTATTTGTATTTTTTTTCTGCTTTGCTCAGGTTTCCTTTACCTATATATAAGCACGCACTGATTTTCCCAAGGCATAAATCATTAATCACCAATTTCTCTGCTTGATACTGAGAGAAAATTAGCAATGGATTCCTCCTTGGCATATATTGTTACTCTTGCAATAATACCACTTTCAATTTCCCTCATTTTCTTGATCCGTAAGAGAAATTTGAGTAGCTTGAAACTTCCGCCAGGAACATCAGGGTGGCCAATGGCAGGAGAAAATTTACAGTTTACATTATTAGGCCCTCAGAAATTTGTAAATGATAGAATGAAGAAATACTCGCGAGAAGTGTTTCAAACCTCCTTGTTGGGAGAAAAAATGGCCATTTTCTGCGGGGCAGAAGGGAATAAGTTTTTATTCACAAATGAGAACAAACTTCTCACTTCATGGTGGCCTCAATCAATGAAAAAAGCTCTGCTGTTCCCGGAATTTGTCGATAATTCACTGAAGGAAGTATCCGCTTTAAAGCGTAGTTTTATGCATGACATTCTCAAACCCGAAGCTTTGAAGCAGTATATTCCAGTCATGGATGCAATGGCTTGTGACCATATCGAAAAAGAATGGGCTCCTTACAAGGAAGTTAAAGTTTTCCCTTTGTCGAAAAAATACACATTTGATTTGGCTTGTCGCTTGTTTTTGAGCGTTGAAGATCCTCAGCACATAATAAAATTAGCTGATCCTTTCCATCTGGTTACCAATGGGATGTTCTCTGTCCCTATCGATTTTCCTGGAACAGCTTACAATGGAGCAATCAAAGGTGGAAAAATCGTTCGCGAAGAGTTGTTGAAGGTCATCAGGGAGCGGAGAAAGGAGCTAATGGAGAATGGAGAAACTGCCACGGCAGGCAGAGACCTTTTGTCAAGGATGCTTCTTGTAACAGATGAAGATGGCCAATATTTGAGTGAAATGGAGATCTCTAACAACATCATAGGTTTGTTGGTGGCAAGCTATGAGACAACAAGCACTGCTGTCACATTTGTCCTAAAGCACCTAGCTGAGCTTCCCCACATTTATAAAGAGGTTCTCAGAGGTAACAACTTGTGCTACTTGCCAAACTTTCTTTTTTGTTCTTTTGGGGTAAAGAATGGTTTGACTATAATATTGATATACAAATTTTTAGCGCACAAACCATTCTGCAAGACTCATGTATTTGATTCTATCATGCATTTAAATTTAGCACCTTTTGTTTCGTCTTGTACGGCTAACGGATGGACTTTTTATTGATCACCACAGAACAAATGGAAATTGCGAAGACAAAAGGTCCAGATGAGTTGCTAACATGGGAGGACATTGAGAAGATGAAATACTCATGGAATGTGGCTCGTGAATCACTGCGGGTGACACCGCCGGCTCAGGGAGCTTTTAGAGAATCTATAACTGATTTCACATATGCAGGTTTTACTATTCCAAAAGGATGGAAGGTAATGTACGCTAAACTCCATGCACACGCAGACACACGTACATATTAATAATTTTATTTTCTACATAAATGTAACCTAAGAAATTGAGATAACACGGACATTTCTGTTGTTTTGCAGACATTTTGGACAGTACACACAACACATAAAAATCCCAAGTATTTTCCTGAACCTGAGAAGTTTGATCCATCAAGATTTGAGGGAAGTGGCCCGGCTCCTTATACATTTGTTCCCTTTGGAGGAGGACCTCGAATGTGTCCTGGAAAGGAGTATGCTAGGCTGGAGGTTCTGGTTTTCATGTACAGGATAGTGACAAGATTTCTATTGGAAAAATCAATCCCAGATGAGAAGATAGTGTACGATGCCTCTCCTGTGCCCATGAATGGTCTCCCTGTTCGTCTCCAGCCTCATGGGAAATAGTTTTCAATCAGTGTTTATTGATTGAATTCGTAGTTTGTTCTTCATATTTTCATTTTAAGAGATTACTGTCACAATTTGTGCAAACTATTATTTGTGTATCAATAAACAGATATTGGATGTAATTCTATGTGAGATATGTACTTTTCATAATAAACTCTCAAAAATAAATTTGAAATGAATATTTTAAAGGTCATTCGTTTTATTCTACAATTAGGAAGTATGCGCATTGCATATGGTTAATAGGTGTTGTGTGGATTTAACATGAAATCGATGAATGAAGTGTTTTGTAAATTTTTTATAATGTAAAAGGGATAATGGAAATACAAAAGGTACAACAACTTTCATTTTTGGGTAATGCAACTAAAATAGGAAAATGCTTTAGTGTAGCTTGACCACTGAAATTAATGGTAAACTTTGTTAAAAAAAATAAAAGTAGTAGTAAGTCTAGGTATAAATTAGTAAATTTTGTCAAAAAAATAAATTTTTTATGCAATCTCTCATCTCGGTTACTAGCCATCACTACATTACTGTACAAAAGAATATTGTAAACAAAGGGGTCAGATATCATATCCAAACTGTGCCTTTTTACATGCAACCTTCCCATATTTTCAAAGCTTGATGGTTGACCATTGCCTCTGCAAACATGCACACATGCATCAATTTGCGGCCCATGCATGAAATATTTCGCCCTTGTGGTTTGTGAAAATTAATTTTTCCCACGCTTGAATTTTAACGTAAGCAGCATCAAAATTTGGGTCTCCTTGGCTTCGGGCAATACTTGCATAGTGGTACTATATTGCGCTCGTTGTTACCCTTGAAGACATTAGAAATTCTTCAATTTAATATCTAGACAGCAACAAGCAATTAACTTTTTAAATAATCAAATTTGTCCATTGAATCTCAGTCCAATCTATAAGAGATTTGTAACAATTGTGATTCGATAGGTTCTATGTTCTTGATTAGTATTGATAAATCATGTAATACAGACAATTCAAGTTCGGATTAAATAAATATATTCAACTTCAATATCTTTTCTTTGCTCTGTTTTAAGTTTTACCAAAATCAAATAGAACACTTGGAAATGCTATAGAGAACTACACAAAAAGAAAAATTAGAGAAGCAAGAAAACTACTCACTATAAATTGTCTAATAACCGAATTTCTATGGCACTTTAACCATCTTAATAACTTTTTTTTTTTTTTTTAGTTTAGCTAACTAGATGGGCAGTATGATGGAAAATACACGACATTTGGACAACTCAGATGCTGGAGCTAAAATGTTTATTTACAGAAAAAGAAGAAAAATATTTTATTTGGAGAAAAAGTCGAAAAACTGTTCATCACCCTTTGATTAATTAAAAAGCTCATATTCTTAATGAGGCCTAGAATATTGAATGTCGAACCATAATCTTTATGGACACCACCTGCCATAGTTTATGGATTACTCAATCTGGAAAAACTCCGTGGATCATACCCATATTGAGCACATTTGCGGAATGAATAGTAAGCTGAGCGTTAGAACTTTTTGTCTCCTTCTCAATGATTGGGGGTTAAAATTCTATAATCTCCCTTTCCCCTTGTAATAATATTGGCTTTCTACGGGGAGAAAAACACATTTGCTGACATCTCACATCACAGACAGCAGCTAGGAATATAAAAATAATTCGATCAAATTTTCTTTTATCAATTCAAATATAAATTCCCTGTGCCATTTTTTACTTTTCCAAATAGCCATCCTAAAAATTCCTTCTATTTTGTTTACTTTTTATCTTAATATCCATATATAAGTAGTTTGATTCCAAATCAAATTCTATTCCGTTAGTTAATTCCTGCTTTCTTTGAAATTATACGGGTTTACTCCAATTGTCAAAATTGAATTACATAATTTTGAAGACATAGCTTAACCTATTGTAAGGAAAGGCATTCTCAGAAACAAAACAAGGGCTTAGCTATTTTATAAAATTAAAAATTTTATGCATCAGTGCTACATATATAGCTCAAAGAATTATATATATGGCATTTAAATATATCATACAGAAAACAATCACCTTCAAATTTGAAGACATGACATGATCATAAATTCGTCACGGGGGGCTGTCTAGCAAATTGTCAGACATTTTCCTTTTGTTACAATCAGTAAATTATTTTCATTGAGTTCAAAGGCATTTTGAGATATCCCCGTTTCCTTTTATTAATTTTAACAGTTAATTTAAAATGATAATTAAAACACTGATTATGACAAGTAACCATTTAGGTCATTGAGAAAATTTTTTACTTTTTCTAACTGTTAAACAAAAGACATATTTTAATATTTTCAAACAACTTTGGTAATTTTTTATTTTTTACATAATCAGCTTGCTAAACAATTGTAGCCACTGATAGCAGGCCCATAAATGGATGCAAAGAAGTTTTTGGGCGTTAGGATGCTAAGTTTGGATCTGGTTGGCCCAAGTTATAGGGTTAATCTCAAAAACTCCCTTGAACGGTTGATCAAAGTTGCAGTTTGCCTCCTAACTTTTAATTCTTCTTACTTTATCTCCGGTTGCAATCCACCTCATCAACTTAACTTTTAAACATTGTGAATCGACAAAATTGCCACCTCCTAAATGACTTTTTCAATTACCAATTCTTTCCATAAATGACAGTGACGTGGAAATATATATCCAATTCATTCCCCTTTTTTCTCTAAACTCCTAAACAAAACCTTTATTTTCTTTGAGTTTTTTTCTTTTTCTTCTTTTCTATCCAAAACTCCCAAAACTCGCCATAAAAATTAAAATCCTTTCACTAAAATATCAAGAAAGAGTCTATTCTTTAGTCTACTATTTCATTTTTTTTGGGGCAAGTTCTTGGATCGTTGGACATTCGAAATTCTTGTAGTATTTATCAAATATAAGTTTTTGATAGGCTCTTAATGTATGAAAGATTTTAAGGCTTATTAGATAAATTTAGGGGTGATTAGCTTTCAAAAGTTTTTTACATAATTTCTCTCTTTTTCAATAGTAAAGTTGCAACAATGAAAGTGAGAAAGAATTTGTAATATGAAAAATTATCTAGGAGGTGGCATTTTTGTCAACTCACAATATTTTAAATATTAAATTGATACTACAAGAAAAATGGCCTATAAGGGCATTTGAAAGTGTCAATGAAACAAACATATGTTGACACTTTAGTTTTCCTAACACTCATATCAAGTGTCGTCTTTTCCAATGTGAAGATAGATCTATGGCATTGTAAAGTATTAGTAAAACTTACTAATAACACAATATAATTGACAAGAAATGATATCGTTCTTGACACATCAAAAGTGTCAGGAAAGGCATAAATAGTTAAAAACTAATTCGGTATAGTGGCATCAAAAAAAGCCTTATGCATGTAATTTATATGACACTTTGAAATGTCATTAGATAGTGTTTTACATGACATCTAAAAATGCCTTATATATGTAAGTTACATGACGCTTTGAAATGTCATTAGATAGTGTTTTCGTGACATCTAAAAATGCTTTATATATATAATCTATAGGACACTTTGAGGTGTCATTAGATATCCCTTTTCATGACATCTAAAAATGCCTTATATATATCTAATTTACATGACACTTTGAAATGTCATTAGATAGTCTTTTTAGTGACACTTCTATTACTTATATGATGACATTTGTTTTTGACATTAATCCAAACTATGTTGACACTTAAAAATGCTAGGATTTTTTACTTTTTTTTTAATAACCAGAATGATACTATTCAATAGGGTTGTAAACGAGCTGGGTGAAACCCGAATATGGGCCTAATCGAGTTCGAGCTCAAAAATTTTCATTAAGCTCAAGATCGATTTCGAGATCGATCGACTATCAAATCTTGTATTCTAGCTCGACTCATTAGAGGATATCCAAGTTCGAGCTTGATTCGAACTCGCTTGACAATGTAGAACTCGATTCGAGCTCGATCTCGAGCTCCAGTCACAAAATAATAACATCAGTTTTTTTGTAATCAAGTGCAAAAAACAGCTCTATTTCTTGATGAAATGGAAAAATGCGGCAGTAGGATGTTACCTAATTAACAACCATTAATGTCTTGCCTAGACCAAGTACTGATGCACTTTTACAACTACATGTGAATAAGCCTTTTAAAGAAAATTAAGAACAAAAAGAAAAATGTGACTCATGACATAACATTAGACAAAACATGCTATTTTGCTTATAAAAAGTTGCAACACTTAAACAAAAGCAAAAAGCAGCAACAACACTTGAACAAAAGCACACACTTGCAGCAACAATACTTGAACAAAAGCATACCTGAAATGCAAAATGCAATTGTAGAACAACTGCAACACTTGAACAAAAGTACACGATTGCAGCAACAACAAAAATTGTAGCAAAATAATGCAACATTTCCACACCTGTAAAAATAGACAGCACATAACTACACAAACTCACTCATCTATATACCTGTATACACATAAAACATCTCCAACTTGCACACACAGACACATTCCCCCTTGCATGACACATATTCCACCACAAACACACAATAACTATGAAGAGAAAAAATGATGCTTGAATACATTAAACATGAGGTCCAAATATTCAACAAGCCAAGATATAATCGTTCAACTAATCAATCAACCAAACATCCAAATGTTTCAAAAATTATGCTATTACCACACACATTCATCAAGCCAAAGTCATCTAAATATTCAATCAATCAAAATATGTCCAATAAATATTTGATTATAACAAAATTGCTAGCTGGAAATCTCCCAAGTGCCAAAAAATATAATCTATCAACCAACCAAAAGTCTCGTAAACATTCAGCCAGCCTAACAAGAAGTCTTCCAAGTGCAAATGCTGCAAAAATATATATATATATATATATAAACTATAGTAAACTAACTAATTTACCTTTTCAAATTGAGCAAAACACGCAAAACTTACCATTGACTAATAGATGATTTACGAGATTGGAAGCACAATTTCCTTTGCTTTTTTCACATTCTGCACAAAAAAAAAAAAAGAATCAATAAAAATAAAATATTGTAATAACAACTAGAAATTTATGTAATCTTACCATCGTCTTCTTTTTGACTCCATGAAAATTGCGACACCAATCTCCTCCACACATTACCACTTGTACTATCTGAGGGGATAATTAGGCTCTATATGCATCGATTACTCTTGTTCTAGCACTAAATGTAGCCTCTGAAGCAACTCTGCTAACGGGTATAGCTAATATATCACAAGCCATGCTCGACAATATTGGATATGCTAATGATTCATTTTCCACCATTCTAAACAATCAAATTGTGAAGGATCAGTGTTTGTTGCGTTCTTCTGGCGAGGCTTATCTAAATAGTCAATCAATTCGGATTTTTGATGCTCACAAGTCTCCATTTCTCTTATATAATTGTCAAAGCCATCCCAACTAGAAGCATAAAGACTAACTTCAGACCTATTAGATGACTCACCACCATGAAAAGAATTTCCACTTTGAGAACAAGTATATGATGCTGTATATTCTTGAAATAGAGCAAAAATAGTCTCCCAAACTTTTATAATGTTCTCGTGGGCCTTGTTAGGTGGAAAAAGTCTAGGAAAGCAATATTCTATAGCTCTAATTTTTTGTCTTGGATACAAGACAGCAGCCACGGACATCACAAGGTTACACTCACCCCAGTCCTTGTCAAATTTTAACTTCATTTTCCTAACCATTGCTCTTATGAAGTCATCTACATCATTTTCCCTACTATCTAACACTAGCTTTATTCTTCTAACTTCTTGCAAGAATAAGTTAGATGTAGGATAATTCACTACCTGAAATGACTTTTGTGGCTGTCCAAAATATCTCTAAAATTGAGCAAACTTTCTCCACTTTTGCCTAATCCTCTACTCATGGACAACAGTCATAATGTGGCTCTCGATCTTGAAATTGTGAGAATACTTCTTTGAACTTGATTGGCAATTTAACATTTCAAATGTCGAGTTCCACCTTGTCCTGCAATCAATGAATCAACTTTCTTCCCGGCAATTGCATTTGTTGAACAATTTGGGCAAACAACAACATTCTTGCATCTGAACGATTCACAAACTCCACACTTTCTCTTATATTCTCTGTGATGTCAATTATTTCGCTAAGACCATCTTGAATCATAAGATTCAAGATATGTGCACAACATCGAACATGAAATAATTTTTCATCACACACCAAGCTTTTAGTCCGTGCAAAGTTCTCTTTCAATAATCTTATTGGCCACATCATTGTTCGAAGCGTTGTCCACAAAGATTGTGAAAATCTTGTTCTCAATGCCCCATTCTTTTAAACAATTGAAGATGGCGTCAGCAATCTCAATACCTCGTCGAGGTGGTAAAATTTGAACAATACTTAAAACTTGCTTTTGCAACCTCTATAAAGAATCAATCAAATGCCCCATGATAACCATGTATTCAATTTTCTAGTTTTTTGATTTCCACAAATCGGTTATCAAGCTTATTTTATTCACAGTCTTTAGAAGATTCTTAAACTTATTTTTCTCAAGCTCATAAACTGCTACACAATCACTTTTGCTTGTGTTGCATGATATAGTTTTCCAGTTAGGCATACCAAGTTTTTGCATTAAATTGAAGCCTTCTTTCTCTAAAATGTTAAACGGTTGCTCGTGCATTAGTATTCAATCTGCAGCAGCTTCTCTCATTTTTTCCATGTGGAACTTTCCAGAATGTAGAGGAGGTACGGGAACTACAAGTGCATTAGTTGGTTGGAAATTGAGCTTTGTCTACTATTCTATTTGTCTCAAATTCATCTTTCTGATCACACAACTATCTCGGTGTCTCATTATACTTGAAGTACTCCCAGTTGCATTCTTAAGCAATTTAGCTTTGCAGTGGATGCATTCAATCCTATTGACACCATTTAAGTCACATCTTTAAAGTCATCACACACTTTAGATTTTTTAGCTCTTTTCTTAACTTGAAATGTTTCTGGTCCTTCTTCATTTTGCTGAGTAGAACCCTCTGGTACAACTGCTTCTGGTACAGTGCGAGTATCCTCATCAGTTGTATTTGGTAATACCCCAGGTTCATTCTTGCAACTCACTTGAATTTGACTACTTACCATAATCGGGCTAGATGAATCTCCTGTAAACATAATAGGAGCAAATGAAATTTCAGGAGGAATCCTATCTGTTAAATGAAAAGGACAGCAACAATAAAATTTCACATTCACAATGTGAAGTTTTCATTGTCTAAAAATAACTCAACCTAGAAAGCATAAAAAATAAAAATAATTATAAAGCATTAGAACCTTACAAAAAAAAAACAAATTGGATAACACTTAATAAAGCTAAAATCAAAGAATACTACGTGAAATTATAGCATAGTTAACACAAATCAAATCCAATCAGTATCACTGTTGAATTACCCAAATCCAAACAAACAAACAAGAATTAAAATACGAGAAAATTTTTGTTAGCAACATTTGCAATAAGTTTGATTTCCATAAGAACCCATTAATCAAAAACTATTATTCGTACAAGATGACTACATACATCTCAATACGCAATTTACTTCACCAGTCAAAGTACCTGTTATTTTGTTCTTCTTTGATCCAATGGAATGCAAGATAGATTATTAATCATCTTTGTGCATGATAGCCTAGCCATAAAAGACTTACATCAGAGTTCATAGAAAAATACAATAATTTCTCCACTTCTGACAAGATTTGTTTGGGGTTTGCCATAGTATAAATCAAACTGGAGTTGCGCCAAAAAAAGAGCAATTACTCCACTCCTAGACTTGTAAATTATATTGAATAGCTAAGTTTTGCCTTGTAAAAAGGAAAAGAATTTTAGTCAATTATAGAGTGCTTACTAAACATTTCAAAGAACAAATTTTTTAGGAAAAACCTTGCCTATTTTTTAATTCTTTTTTTTTTGAATATTTCACCAACCAAATTCTTTTAGCAACTGCAATAGGATGAAATGGTAGTCTTTTGTTCTTCATCAATGAATCATCTATTTTGATGTCTTCATAAGAATTCTAGAGTATTCTCTTAACTTTAAAATGCCACAAGAATCATCTCAATCCAATATTTTTAGTTCAAGTTATTGCCAAAATACAAAAATGTGTCATTGTTACCGACACCTAGTTTTCTCTTATTCTTTACTTTCATTGCTTCTTTGCACTTCTTTTTTACTTGTTATGCCTCTTTGTGACCTTGAGATCTTGTTGTGATGTCAATCCTTTAATTCCATGGTGAATTTATTGATGAGAATTTTTCAAAAGTTGAGCAAAACAATCCTCCAAATTTGAATGTAAAAGTTGTTCTATTGAAATTTCAAATCCAATCATCCTTGAATCCACTAAAAATAAGATGACCTTTACTCCAATTGATCCAAATTATGATTGAATGTATAAAACCTGAAAGATTGTACAAAGATTGTGCATTAATTTGCTCAAAATATAAATTTTGCCTTAAAACCATAAAAATTGGGTAAAAAAACCCTAAATTTTGAGAAATATTTCAAATGGAAGAAACTTAGTGAAAATGAGCCATTTTCATATCAAAATACTAAAAACACACTAAAAGCACATATAAAATGCTATGCTAAAGTAGGTAAAATTATCACTTATCAAACTCCCCTACACTTGAATCATTGTTTGTCCTCAAGCAATTGGAAAATCAAGAGATCAAAACATGATTCAAGGCTTTGGAATAACACATGCCTCATTGTTGAATGCAATTCCACAAGATAAAGTAAATAGGCATTATGCAATTCTTTGTAGTGTTTCTAATACTCATTATATCAAGTAAAAGGAAAATAATTATATCAAGATTAAGACTTTATTCAACAAAATTTAAATTCCTTACAAAATTTTAAATTCTAAGTATCCAATATGGACAATTATATACAACTTAATTACACACAATAGGGATATGCTGAACTTTATACTTTGCAAGTGTCTTTTGACGTGAAAGTTGACATTTTTTGATGAAAACCCCCGGTTACTCAACACTTTAATCCTTTTTACCATATTTTAATCCTTAGTTTGAGAAGTGAAATTTTCTTTTGATGAAAGGATCGACATTTTGTAATGAAGACCCCTTATTACTCAACAATTCACCTTCAATCAAACTTGCTATGTATACTCTTAATTCAATTGCTGTTTAACGTGAAAATCAATATTTTGTGATGAAGATTCTCGGTTACTAAGCATTTTGAATCATTGGAGTAGTAATAAGTAAACATTGATCATTGAACTTCATAATAATATTGTCCCTTTATTAAAATGAGTATACTTATTGTCCATATCTACCACGTAGGAATGTAAAATTAAGTAAAGAAAAGAAATTGAAAATCAAACATGCCAAATCAAGACATAATTACAGTCATTTTACAAGATATACTTTTGTAAAAACAAAACTCCTAATCACGTAATAACTATTTCTTCATGTATTTGTAGAAAATATTCAATCAAAGTTGCATATATTATTTCAAAAAGTAAAGAAATTCAACAAGTTAATTACATACGAGTGTGATAATGAGGCAAATTTTAAAAAATTTTGACCATATTTTATCAAAATAACATTGTATAAGTAACCTTATTTTTAACCAATCATAATCCTTATACCATAATCCTTATACCTTCCTCTTACACTTAAAATGATACATTGTCCTCAATGTGCAAAAGAAAAAATAAGAATGAAAAATAGAACAAGAATACTCCCCTTGATTGGTTAAAGATCCAAAAAGAATGTTGTTGTTATCCCTTGAAGTGCATTGGCTTTTGTGAAGTTTCCTCTTGCCAAACTTCACCATATTCTTCAAATGTTTTACTCTTGCTCACCATGTTTCAAAGCTTAGAAATCCTCAAATGCTATGTTAGAACATGTTTGAATAACAAATAAGCTCAAAAAGGAACATAACATACTTTGAAACACTTGATTTCCCCCACACTTAGTTCTTGCAATGTAGCTCTAAAGAGGTGAAATTTTGATGCACATCTGCTTTGAGCAAATGTAATGTGTTATGATGAAATGAAATGCAAATGAAACTTGTACTTAAATGTCTTAAATGAAAAATTCATATTTTGATGCAAAAAGCTAAAGTTTGAAATGAAACATACAATGCAATCCATTTGAATATGTTAAAATGGTGTTTTCATACCCCATAAGTTGTCAAATAATCACACAAATCATGCCATAACATTTGCCAAATAAAATCACTCAAAAACACCAAAGGGGGGCCAAAATTCTATTGATTTGTGGGTCATGATACGTGGGTTAGAATTGCGGATCAAGCATCCGCGGATCTGCTCACCCTTCCAGAAGTTGTAACTGCAGATTTTGTGTATTAGGCTAATTTTTCAGCCACTTTGAGTGCTTATTTATACTATTTAAACTCTAGTTTTGGAAAAATAACTTTATGATCATGTAATCATGTCAACAAACCTTGAATCCGTGTATTAAACTCATCCTAAACGTCAACACAAATGAAATGAGAATCGATCAAAGTGAGCTACTCGCTCAACCTGCAACTCGAATTTCAAAATGGACTTGAAATTCAACTTTTTCTTTTTTATATTTTTGATCAATTCAACACTTCAAACATGTTTTCAAGGTAAAAAAAAAGTTGTTAACATGAAAATTTGGCATGAAAAATGTCAAAATTTCAAAATCACAAAGAATCAATTTTGACATCAAACAACTAAATGAATAGTAATCTTTTTCCCTCAAATCTTCAAATTGATTCTTTGCATGTATTTATCCTCAAAACTGGTTAGAACAAGTTTCGTATGATAAAATAAAGTTGCTTAAATCTAATTTATGCATCAAATGTCCATGCATTACAAAATGAGTATCAATGTTCTCAATCAAAGTTAACTCATGAATAGTAACTAAGGAATAGTAACTTACAATGCAATGCTTCAATTTGATTTACTTGTTCATATAAACCTCTAAACCACTTCAAACACATTTCAAATGATAAAATTAAGATGTCTAAACTAAATGTACCTTCAAAACACAAGAGACATGAAAATTTGGGTTAAACATCCAAGTTTAAACATGAAACTTCATGGATTGTATCAAAATGTTTCAAATTCAAATTCAAACCAAACAAATCAAATATACTAATTACAAAACACACATAAAACATAAAACACACCAAAACAACTTAAAATATAAAAAATATTGGGCTGCCTCCTAACAAGCGCTTCATTTAAAGTCTAGAGCTAGACTTTCCTCCAACTTTCTCTCATGTAATTGGAGTGTCCCATAAAGGATTTAATACACCTTTAGTGCTCAATTGATTGAGTAGGTAAAGATGTATCATTTGCCTCAAAATGAGTGCTCCTATGTTCATGATCCATTATGCCACATTTCCTATATCATAGAAACACTTTGAAAGAATTTCATAGCCAAGATTGGCTATGCTTTTCTCTTGGGTTAATATAACATTGATACCAACAAAATCAACTTCACTAATCAAAGGAGAATATTCAATCATGTCAAGCTTATCATGCCATATCTTTACTACATCAACATAAGCATCTTTGTTGCACTTTCCATGCATTCATATTCATCAAAAATAGATGAAACAACACATTGATGATCAATTTTTATTTTCTCAAATTCCACCATTTTCTCACAAACTTGCTCACATTCAACATTAAAAGCCTCATTGATAGGGGACTCAAACATTCGTTCAACATAATTAAGGATCATTTTATGTTTATTTTCTTTGAGGGCATTTTCGATTTCTTTACATATAGCACAAGTCCTACAAGTCAATAATTTACACATTTTAGTATCACAAACCTCAATCTTACTCTCTAATGCATTTAATTCATCTTGTGTGCATTCATTCGTAGCATTAGATAATGTTTCAAGAGTAGCAACACAAGTAGGTTTTTGTTGATTAAAATGTTCATTTTGAATCATATTCAAATGATTAACCCAATTCATGACCACACTATCAACCCAATCATCATTTGGATCACGAGAAGGTCAATATGCCACAAATTCACGTAAATCATCTTCAAATTCTCATTTATCTTACTTTTGTACTCATTGTCACATATTTCTACTTGTTTGCTACTTGCCTTTTCAACACATGGTAACTTGTGGTTAATTTCATTTTTTTCAACAATTTCTTCTTTATTCTTAGAGTTCAAGGCTTCTTTAATTCTAGCAATATGGCCATCAATATTCCTACTTATTTCATCAAATACATCCTCTTTTTCATATCTTTCACAATTTAAACTAGCCATATTCTTACTTTCATGAGCAAAATTTTCAATGGCTAAGTCTAAAGAAAACTTTTGTTCAACATAAGAAGGTTGAATTGGTTGATTCCAATGTTCATTCCAATCATAATTAGAATGATTTATCCATCCCTCATTATTATTATGAGCATAATAATCACATTGAGGTGCATAAGTGTAATTGTAATCATTATAATCACATTCATGATATGCATGATTTCCTCCACAAGTGGTACAACAAGAAAAATTGACACTAGAATCGTAATCAAATATCTTCATTAGCATGCCTTCCAATGTATCCATTTGAGATATTAATGTAGACACCTAATTTTGACACATTGATTATTTTTTCAGCATTTGGGGCACTTTTATATTTTTTGGATCAAATTTTAATTTTTCAATAATTTGGGGGGCCAAAATAGTAATTTTTATCTGTAAATATTTTTCTATTGGCTTTGGGGGTTTTAAATTCATATTTTTTCACACGAATTTGTTAATTTTTTGTGATTTTTATTGAATTTAATTGGTATTCTTTTTATATTTTACCAACACAAGGGCAAAATGGTAATTTCACCTCGCGAACACTATTTTCGCTCATTTCAGATCCCAAATTTATTTTTCTAATTCTTTAAATATGTTTCTAAATTTTTTAGATTCTTTTGGGGACGATTACTATTTTTTTTTGTAAATATTGCATGTAGGGGCAAAATCATTATTTTACAGTTTAAATTTATTTTTCGTCAATTTTTGAGTCATAAATGCATTTTCTAGGGTTTTAAACTTATTTTTAATTTTTGATGATTTTTCAAGGTCAATAATTATTTTCTGTGTATTTTCGTTATCTAAGGGCAAAATCGTCATTTCAAACTCTAAACGTGTTTTGACCAGTTTTAAGCTCTAGCATTCGTTTTGAAATCTATTTTGAATTTTTGGCAAATTTTGGAATTTACTGTCATTCCTTTATATTATTTTTTATTTTTTTGGGTTAAAAATATTTTTGTAAATAAAATTAAAATTTTTATTACCAGTGACATTTTTGTTATTTTGTAATATTTTTGGTGACCAAGACAACTTGCTCTATAAATACCCCCTTAAATAAATAGGAAAAAAATTTAGAAACCCTAAAAACTCATTTACTTTTAGGGCTTAAAAATCAAAACACACACTCAATACACACACTGCAGGCGTTACTTTCAACTTCATCAAAAAAATCAATGATATTCTAAAGTTCTAAACTAAAATGCCTCACTTGCGCCCCTTCTTACTTATTCCCATCTCCATCACCTTCCACATATACCAATTCATACTCATGCAGATCATCCTGCAAAAAAAGTTAAGAACATGGGTTGAGCATGGATATGCTCAGCGAGTAACTCTACTTATCCTTGTTGGATTACATATGTTATATATATGTACATAAAATTTCACAAGACTCAACTTTACGAAAATTTTTAAAACATTTGCATGAACATACATGATTTGCAATCATACTTTTTTCCACTCATATTCAAAACTTGAAAATCATATTTCATGCATAGGTTTAAATCATTTCATGTGATTGATTGTGTGTATGGATAGTTTTGTATGCTGTTGGCCATGAGTGGTCGTGCGTGTTTGTTTATAATTGATGACTGGTTGTTGTGATGCTCTGGGTATGTGTGCTGTGTTCGTGTGTTTATTCTTTGCTGGTGATGATAGGGTCTTGCGTCCTGTGTCCTCTATGTTGCAAGTTGTGTATATAGGCTGGTCGAGGAATGGAATTGGGTAGATTTATGAGTATTTGATTTTGGTTTTGTTGTTTCTTGCAGGTGGGAAATTCGGTTGGAATTAGTTGTACGGTGGCTTTTGGTTATTTTATTGATAGGTAATTGGTGGTTGCTTTGGGTGGAGGCTTGAGGAGCTTGTGAGTGGAGATGGTCTGATGATGGTTTCTAGTGCTGAGAATGGGAGAGGCTATTTTGGGTAATGTTTTTGTTTCTTTCGCAGGTTGTGGTGAGGGCAAAGGTGACAGGGGAGGTTGCTAGTGGTAATAGGGGGAAGTTGTTGGTGTTTTGTGTGATGTTGTTCTGTGATTTTGGAGAAGATAATGTTTCCAAGGGATTAGGGGTGGTTGGGGGTCGCTAATATTGATTGTTTGTCTTGCAGGTTTAATTTTGGTGTTTCATGGAGACTATCATGCAGATTGGGGATTGATTGGGGCTAATTGGCTTCTGTTTGGAAGGTATTCATTTTGATGTAGGAGTCTTGGTGGCAAGGGAAGTAAGGCTTTGGTGATTCTGGTTAAGAGGGAGTGAGGTGATGACTTGAGTAGACAGGTGGTGGTATGGTGGCATTAGAGAAGAGAGCGATGGGAGGAGAAGAGGGAAAGATGATGAATCTAGAAGAGAAAATGTAAACCCAGATAGATGAAGAAAATCCAGAACAAGAACAATACTATGAAATCAAAATAGATTAAACAATATTCAGCCCAAAATCTCAAACAAATAAATATAATTAATCAAATTTATTTAAGAATGAAAGAAAAGTGAACCAAATAAAAAAAAGAACTCACACTTTAAGCTTGAAGAAGGATGAACAGTAAATTTTTGATGAAGTTGAAAGTAATGCCTGCAGTGTGTGTAAGTCCCTGCTCGGCCGTTGGGCCCTAACTTGTCCATTGGATTTACATTTCTGTTGAAGTCTCAACTCGTCCGTTGGGTTCTAACTCGTCCTTGGGTTTAATTTTCTGTTCAAGACCCAACTCGTCCGTTGGGTCCCAACTCGTCCGTTGGGTTTATTTTTTTTGTTTAAGTCCCAACTTGTCCGTTGGACCCCAACTCGTCCGTTGGGCCCCAACTCGTCCGTTGGGTTTACTTTTCTAGTTAAATCTCAACTTGTCCATTGGGCCCCAACTCGTCAATTGGGTTTATTTTTCTAGTTAAATCACAGCTCGTCCGTTAAGCTTCAACTGGTCTGTTGGGTTTACATTTTTGTTTAAATCCCACATCGTCCGTTGGGTCTCAACTCGTCCGTTGGATTTACTTTTCTATTTAACTCCCAACTCGTCCGTCGGGTCCTATCCCGTCTGTTGGATTTACTTTTCTGTTTAAATCCCAACTCGTCCGTTGCATCCCAACTCGTCTGTTGGATTTACATTTCTACTTAAGTCTCAGCTAGTTTGTTGAGTTTACATTTCTATTTAAATCCCAACTCGTCCGTTAGATTTACTTTTTTGTTTAAGTCCCAACTCCTCCGTTGGGGCCCATCTTGTTCGTTGGGTTTACTTTTTTGTTTAAATCTCATCTCGTTCGTTGGGTTCTAACTTATCTGTTGAGTTTACTTTTCTAGTTAAGTCGCAACTCGTTCGTTGGGCAATAGTTTGTTTGTTGGGTTTACTTTTCTAGTTAACTCCCAACTCGTACGTTGGATTTACATTTTTGTTTAAGTCTCAACCCGTCCCTTGGACCCATCTCGTCCGTTGGGTTTACTTTTCTATTTAAATCCCAACTCGTCAGTTGGGTTTACTTTTTTTTTTTAAGTCCTAATTCGTTTATTGGGTTTAGATTTCTATTTAAGTTCCAGCTCATCTGTTAGATCCCAACTCGTCCGTCAGGTTTACTTTTCTGTTTAAGTTCCAACTCGCTTGTTGGGTCCCAACTCGTCCTTTGGGTCCCAATTCGTCCGTTGGATTTACATTTCTGTTTAAGTGCCAGCTCGTTTATTGGACCCCAACTCGTCCGTTGGGTTAACTTTTCTATTTAAATCCCATCTCGTTCGTTGGGTCTCAACTCGTCCGTTGGGTCCTAACTCGTCTGTTTGGTTTGCTTTTCTAGTTAAGTCCTACCTCATCCGTTGGGTCTCAACTCATCCGTTGGGTTTACTTTTCTAGTTATGTCTCAACTCGTCCGTTGGTTCTCAACTCGTCTGTTGGGTTAGTTAAGTACTACCTCGTCCGTTGGGCCTCAATTCATCCGTTAGGTTTACATTTCTGTTTAAATCCTACCTCGTCTGTTGGGTCCCAACTCGTCCGTTAAATTTACTTTTTTGTTTAAATTCTAACTCATCCGTTGGGCCTTATCTCGTCTGTTGGGTTTAATTATCTGTTTAAGTCCCTGCTTGTCTGTTGAGCCCTAACTCATCTGTTGGGTTTACATTTCTGCTTAAATCCCAACTCGTCCGTAGGGTCTCAACTCGTCTGTTGGATTTACTTTTTTATTTAAGTCCCAATTCGTCCGTTGAGTTTACATTTCTATTCAAATTCGAACTTATCCGTTGGGCCCCAACTCGTCCGTTGGATTTACTTTTCTAGTTAAGTCCTAACTCGTTCGTTGGGTTTACATTTATGTTTAAATCGCAACTCGTCCGTTGGGTTTACTTTTTTGTTTAAATCCCAACTCGTTTGTTAGGCTCTAACTCATCTGTTGGGTTTACTTTTCTATTTAAGTCCCAACTCGTCTGTTAGCTTTACTTTTCTCTTTAAATCCTAACTCGTCTGTTGGGTTTACATTTCTATTTAAGTCCCAACTCGTCCGTTGGACTATAACTCGTCCGTTGGGTTTACTTTTCTGTTTAAGTCCCAACTCGTCCGTTGGGCCCCAACTCGTCCGTTGGGTTTACATTTTTGTTTAAGTGACAACTCGTTCGTTGGGTCCCAACTCGTCCGTTGGTTTAACTTTTCTGTTTAAGTCCCAACTCGTCTGTTGGGTCCCAACTCGTTCGTTGGGTTTGCTTTTCTAGTTAAGTCCCAACTCGTCATTTGGGCCCCAACTCGTTCGTTGGGTTTACTTTTCTAATTATATCCCAACTCGTCCATTGGTCCCCAACTCGTCTGTTGAGTTTACTTTTTTAATTAAGTTCCAACTCGTCCATTGGGTCCCAATTCGTCCGTTGGGTTTATTTTTCTGTTTAAGTCTCAACTAGTCAGAGGAGCCCCAACTCGTCCGTTGAATTTACTTTTCTATTTAAGTCTCAACTCATCCGTTGGGCCTTATCCCATCCGTTGGGTTTACTTATCTATTTAAGTCCTTGCTCGTCTGTTGAGCCTCAATTCGTCCGTTGGGTTTACATTTCTGTTTAAGTCTCAATTCGTCCGTTGGGTTTAATTTTCTGTTCAAGTCCCAACTCGTCCGTTGGGTTTACTTTTCTGTTAAATCCCAATTCGTCCATTGGGTTTACTTTTCTAATTAAGTCTCAATTCGTCCGTTCGGCCCCAATTCGTCCGTTGGGTTTATTTTTCTAGTTAAGTCCCAACTTGTCCGATGGGCCCCAACTCGTTCGTTGGGTTTACTTTCCTAGTTAAGTCCCAACTCGTCCGTTGGGTTTACATTTCTATTTAAATCCCAGCTTGTCTGTTGGCCCCTAACTCGTCCGTTTATTTTACTTTTCTAGTTAAATCCCAACTCCTCCATTGGGTCCCAACTCATCCATTGGGTTTACTTTTCTATTTAAATTCCAGCTTATCCGTTGGGCACTAACTCGTCCGTTGGGTTTACTTTTCTGTTTAAATTCCAACTCATTCGTTGAGCACCAATTCATCCGTTAGGTCTCAACTCATCCGTTGGGTTTGCTTTTTCGTTTAAATCCTAACTCGTCTGTTGAGCCCTAACTCATCTGTTGGGTTTACATTTTTGTTAAAGTCTCAACTTGTCCGTTGGGCCCCAACTCATCTGTTGAATTTATTTTTCTGTTTAAGTTCCAACTCGTTCGTTGGGTCCCAACTCGTCCGTTCGGTTTACATTTCTGTTTAAATCCCAACTTGTCTATTGGGGCACAACTCGTCCTTTGGGTTTACTTTTCTATTTAAGTCCCAACTTGTCCGTTGGATTTACATTTCTATTTGAGTCTCAACTCGTCCGTTGAGCCTTGACTCGTCCGTTGGATTTACATTTCTGCTTAAATCCCAACTTGTTCGTTAGATTTACTTTTTTGTTTAAGTCCCAACTCGTGCGTTGGGTCCCAAATCATCTGTTGGGTTTACATTTCTGTTTAAGTTCCAACTTGTCTGTTGGGCCCCAACTCATCCTTTGGGTTTATATTTCTACTTAAGTCCCAACTCATCCGTTGGGTTTACGTTTCTGCTTAAGTCCCAACTCGCCCATTGAATCCTTACTTATCCGTTAGATTTACATTTCTACTTAAGTCCCAACTTGTCCGTTGGGCCCTAACTCGTCTGTTGGGTTTTAATTTTTGTTTATTTTAATCTGGCCGCTTAAATTCTGTATTTTTATTTTTATATATCATGCATTCATTTATCAGTCCATACCCCATTTGCAAGTTATTTTTTTTTAATTTCCATTCAGTTGATAATTGTTTAGCATACTGCAGGTATTTAATGTGTCTAGTAGTCTACATATTGTGTTTCCACTTCAGTAGGTTTTTATTTTTAGTTTGAGGTGGGCTCAATTATTAGCATTGGGTGCCGTCTTGATTTTCAATTTTCATTAATTATATTTGCAACATTACATACCATATTGTTCCGATTGCATGTTCAGTCATCTTACTTCAACATTCTCTTTTTTCTTATGTCATCATGCATTAGCTATGGTATTAGTCCATTTCTTTTTATGTTTTCTCAAAAAAAAAAAAAAAAAAAAAAGAGAGAAAAGAAGAAAATTTTTGATTTTGAATTGAATTGCATTCTAGGCTTGATATTTGTTTTTCCTCTTTCTTAAAATCTTTATTTTGTTATTTTGTCTAATAACATGAACTTGCATTTTTCATTTACATTTTCAAATCTGACAACCCAAACTTTGCATTTCATGATTTCTGACAGCCCAGGATCATGCATCTGTCATTTATATTTTCAAGTCTGACAGCCTAAACATTACATTGCATTCTATGATTCCTAACAGTTCAGGATCATTTATTTTAATTTTTCAAGTTGGCAGCCCAATTTTGCATTCATCAACCTTGGCAGGCCAAGATCATGCATCTGTTTGCAAGTTGGTCGGCATCTGTTTATTTATATTTTTAAGTTTGGCAGCTCAGATATTGCATTGCATTCTATGATTCCTGACAGCCCATAATCATTTATTTAATTTTTCAAGTTTGGCAATCCAAACTTTATATTCATCAACCTTAACAGCCCAAGGTCATGCATCCGTCTAGCAGTCCAGACATTGCATTTAGCTTATCAATATTTATCCTGTCTAGCAGTTTGAATTCATTTTTAGTTTATTAGTTTAAACATTTTATTTTATCTTGCAGTCTTTACTGCTTTATGTTATCCTTTGTTTAGTAGTTCAAGTGTCGCAATTTCTTCTCTATTTTGATCACAAGTTTTTAAAATTTTGAATTCTTGACTCACCATTTGTAGTTGTGTTTTGCATCTATAGTTCACTTGCACCCGAACTGCGTTTAACCTGATTCTTTTTACCGAGATACGTAGGCAGCTCCTTAAAAGCTCGGTCACATGTTTGTTATGTTCTTTGGTAATTGGTTTATGTCTCAGCATATTCTCATACCATGCATGTTAAATGTTTTAATTTACATTCTAGGTGAATCAAAATTTAGTATTATTTATGTCTTTGTTTGAAATCTCTGTGAGATTTTCGACAAAGAGGGGCAAACTATGGACACCAAATTTTGACACACCGGTCATTTTTTCAACATTTGGAGTATTTTTATATTTTTTGAGACAAATTTTAATTTTTAATAATTTCGGAGGGTAAAATAGTAATTTTTAGTTGTAAATATTTTTTCATTAGCTTTTGGGGTTTTAAATTCATATTTTTTTCATACAAATTTGTTAATTTTCTGTAATTTTTCTGAATTTAATTGGTATTCTTTTTATATTTTACCAACACAAGGGCAAAATGGTAATTTCGTCTCGCGAAAACTATTTTCGCTCATTTCAGGTCCCAAATTTATTTTTCTAATTCTTTAAGCATGTTTTTAAATTTTCTTAATTTTTTCAGAGACGATTGCTATTTTTTCTGTAAATACTGCATGCAGGGGTAAAATTGTTATTTTATAGTTTAAATTTATTTTTCATTAATTTTTAAGTCATAAATGTATTTTCTAGGGTTTTAAGCTTATTTTTAATTTTTGATAATTTTTCAAGGTCAATAACTATTTTCTGTGTATTTTCGTTATCCAGGAGCAAAATCGTCATTTCACACTCTGAATGTGTTTTAACCAGTTTTAAGTTCTAACCTTCATTTTGAAATCTATTTTGAATTTTTGAGAAATTTTAAAATTTACTGTCATTTCTTTGTATTAATTTTTATTTTTTTGGTTTCAAAATATTTTTTTAAATAAAATTAAAATTTTTATTACCGGTGACATTTTTGTTATTTTGCAGTATTGTTGGTGACCAAAACAACTTACTCTATAAATACCCCACTTAAATCAAAAGGAAAAAAAAATTTAGAAACTCTAAAAACGCATTTACTTTTAGGGCTTAAAGATCAAAACACACACTGCAGGCGTTACTTTCAACTTCATCAAAAATTTATTGTTCATCGTTCTTCAAGCTTAAAAGGTGAGTTCTTTTCTTTGATTTGGTTCACTTTTCTTCTATTCTTAAATAAATTTGATTCATTGTATGTATTTGTTTGAGATTTTGGGCTGAATATTGTTTAATCTGTTTTGATTTTATAGTATTGTTCTTATTTTGGGTTTTCTTCATTTATTTGGGTTTACGTTTTCTCTTCTGGATTCATCTTCTCTCCCTCTTCTCCTCCCATCGCTCTCATCTCCAACGCCACCATACCACCACCTGTCTACCCAAGTTATTAGCTCACTCCCTCTTAACCAAAATCACCGAAGCCTTACTTCCCTTGCCGCCAGAACTCCTCCATCAACATGAATACCTTCCAAACAGAAGCCAATTAGCCCCAATCAATCCCCAATCTGCATGATAGTCTCCATCAAACACCAAAATTAAACCTGCAAGACAAACAATCAATATTAGCGACCCACAACCACCCCTAATCCCTCGAAAACATTATCTCTTCCAAAATCACAGAACAACATCACACAAACTACCAGCAAGTTCCCCCTGTTACCACTAGCAAGCCTCCCCTATCACCTCTGCCCTCACCACAACTTGCGAAGAAAACAAAAACATTACCCAAAACAGCCTCTCCCACTCTCAGCACCAAAAACCATCATCAGACCATCTCCACTTACAAGCTCCTCACGTTCCTACCCAAAGCAACCACCAATTACTCGCAAATAAAACAACCAAAAGCCACCATACAACTAATTCCAACCGAATTTCCCACCTACAAGAAACAACAAAACCAGAAACCAATACTCGGAAATCTACCCAATTCCATTCCTCGGCCATATACACAACCTGCAACACAGAGGACATAGGATGCAAGACCCTATCATCACCAGCAAAGAATAAACACACAAACACAGCACACATACCTAGAGCGTCACAACAGCCAGTCATCAGTTATAAACAAACACGCACGACCACTCATGGCCAACAGCATACAAAACTATCCATACACACAATCAATCACACAAAACCACAAACACAATCCAGACACATGCACGTACACATCACACAAGCACACAGTTAAAGCCAGATTCAATTTGCACCCAAAAATCGACACTCAAATTTGGCCAATTTCATCAATTTCTCAGCCAAAACACTCACAAAAGACCTCAAATGGCCGTTGACTACCCTCCTTATTACCAGCACCAGCAGTCTAAAGCAATTTCTCAAACCATCAATTCCTCCATTTCCACCGCCACCCATCACATAGAAACCGTACCCCTCCCATCCTTCAAAGCCATCAACGCAAGTTCCTTTATTCGATTTGAAGGAGAAATTGAATTGGTAAATCAGTTTCGATGCCCTGGAGAGATAGAACGCATAAAGACAAAGAGATTGCGAGAGAGAGAAAGAGAGAGATACGTAGAAAGAAGACGAGAGAGAAAGAGAAAAACAGAGCAGAGAACAGATAGTAATGCAGACAGAAGAGTGAGAAAAGTAAGAAGGAGAGAAAGAGAGAATTAGGAAAACAGAGAGAATTTTCCAAGAACAGGAAGAAGAGGAAAATAATTATTGGGGAAAAAGGGGATTCGTTTGTTCTGGGTTTTAATCAGCATAGTTTAGGACTTTGGTAAATTATTTTTTTTTTGTATGAAAATTGACATTTTATGTCTAGACCTCCTTAGATTTGGTTTACTGTTGTTATGCCCCATTCAAGATTTTTATTTTGCTGCATGTCAAGTCCTTAATAATTATGTATTGTCCTTTTTAAGTTTAATTTCCTCCAATTGAATCTTGGTTAATTGCAATATGCCCATGCTTGCATGAATTTACTATTTTGCACTCCAATTTTCTTCAATCTGCATATTTGCCCCTTGACTTGAGTTAGTTTCCAATTTTGCCCCTTCATTAGTTTGAGTCTTCAATTATACGCTTTAGCCCTTTGGTTTTTAAATTTTTTTGCAATTGAGTCCCTTAGCTTCATGGAATTCGCATTTCTATCCTAATTTTGTTAATATTTCATATTTTTAGCCTTTATTTGTTTATATCGTGATACCATGATGCGTTCATTCATATTTCAAGTACTAGTACCGAGTCTCTAAAGAGGTATCCCGATTTCTTGTTATTTTTCCTTATGTGCTCCAATGTGCCTTTATGTGATTTTTATGCATTTTTTGTCATACATTTCTTATTTTTACATGCTTTTTGCGTATTTATTCATTTTACGTTATTTAGTTTCAAATTTTATTATTTTGGCAAAAAGTGTAATATTTTTATATTTAATTAGTCAATGTAACAGTTAGATTATAGTTATTGTATTTTTAGCAAATATTTTTTGTATTTTAGATAGCAAGTGTAATAGATGGGTTTGTTTTACTTTTCTCCCCAAAATTGTAGCTAATTCCCCGATGTAATAGTTAGGCCCTGTGTGTTTTCGCGTGCTTCTGTGCTTTATATGGTTTATCGCTTTCCTTAGAATTTTTGCATCTAAATATCATGCTTACGTGTTACGTGCTCCTATGTGATCTTATATGTCTTTTATGTTTATTTGCTTTCGATTTATGCTTTATTGCTTTGATTCATGTTTTATCAGTTTTATTTCGTTACCACACTAGTCCAATGCTAGTCCTGGCTTTATCGTTTCTCTGCTAGTCCAACGCTAGTGGGAATACCTAGAAAGGGCTAGTCCAATGCTAGACCCTTAGGGCATTTTAGTGTTAGGTGCACTCGTGTGCATGTCATATCATTTTACACACTAATTTTTTTTAAAGAATTTTCATTTTTGCATGATTTGTATATATTTTATTATCTATCTATTATCTATTTTTGACAAAAATTCAGCACATGACATTCAGGTTGCATTTTCACTTAGAATTTAGGTCATTCTGTGTGAACTGACTAGAAATAGTCGCCTACTTATGTGGGAAGCGGTGAAATGATCCCCTTCGTGAGTAGAAAAATATCAGTCACGAGTTATTAGTTTTCCGTACCTGTTAGGTTGCATACCCATTGTCTTCGATCACTTATTATCTATACTAATTTTCCTTTCTTTTCTTTTTTGCATTTCATTTTGCATCCACACTCGTGACTCCCTCGAGATTTCGACCCGAGTTTCACAATTAACGCGATAATCCCTGTGACAGCCCCACCTTACCCAGAGGCGCACCAAAGGGCTTAGCGGACTGCCTGCCTGGCTCTCGCCAGGACTCGATTCGAGCACGCACTAAAAATTTGCAATTCGGAAAAAAACTCGTAGATACCAACTGTGACAGTTCTCAGGGTCACATAATATTCAAAACTTAAAAGTAAAAGTACGGGTTTCACAGGTTACATTATATACGTTCACTACTACAATAATATCTCAAGTAGTTTCTATCAAAATCCTACCAAAATCTACCCTTGAATCCTCACCACCGGCTTTGGAGATAGGAGCCTGTTTAAGGAAAACAAATAACAAAGAGTGAGCTATAATAGCTCAGTGAGGTTCCCACACATGCAGATACGGAGGCAAACCAAGAGAGAATAAGTAAGCAAATAACATGTGTCACAAAATCACATAGGAAAATAATTAAATAAATAATTATTTAAACAAGGGAGGATACGTTCCAATCACGAGAGCAAGTACTGATCGTAGTGACCATGATAGTGAGAGTGGATTGCCGGTTAAACCTGCATTTTCAAGCAAAAGCCCTATCCGCCATTCACCTTATATCCTCCTGGAGTACCGTCCGACCCATCCAGGGTGAGATCTCACCCCGGAGGGCAACAAGCAAGAAGGTTCAGTCCGGAGTTGGCCTCTTTGAGGATTCACAACTCAAGGAAAAGAACCACAAGCCCTAAAACACCCAGCACCTTATATCCTCCTTTGTACCCTCCTGCCTGACTAACCGCGGCATAACCACGGAAGTCTAGGCAACAAGTTAATGTAGTCGAAAATTCACAAACAATTATATTCACATCAGATAGAAATTGTGCATGTAACAAACCATGGGGTAAGTGCGATAAAGTACACACTTTCCCTTCATATAATACATTGTGACAATTCATGAATATCAAGAACACATAGCACGTTGTGACAAGTCACGAGCATCAAGTATAAATAAGATCACATTTTGAACATGCATTATGAATATGTGAAGAAACACTCATAAACAAAAGCAAAGGAACACTCACATGCACAAGTAAAGGGACACTCACCTGGAACGCTTAAGAAAATATTTCGGAAAATGGTTGCGTTTCACTTTTGGATCCTGGAATTTATAAGAAAATAATCTAATGAAAACTCAATTTAAACCCTAATCAACTTAGAAAGAAAATTCAAGAAAAACCCCATTAAATTCTAGGGTTTTAGTTCTAGGGTTTAGGGTTTAGGGTTTAGGGTCTAGGGTTTAGGGTTTAGGGTTTACCCTAGGGTTTTCTAACAAAATTTTGGCATTATTTCCCCTTAATTTTTGGCCATCCAAATTTGTTTTCCACCAAGATTTCAATCATCAAACCCATAATTCAACAAGTTCTACAACTTCTTAGTTCAATCCAAGCTCAAATTCAATCAAAATTCCACTAAATTTCAAGAATTAAACTCCAAGAATCATTATCCAAATCCGCACAGGGTTGGTTTTCAGCCAACTTCAGGTCATTATTGTGGTCAATACGTCCAGAACTAAGGGATTCTAATTACATGGTCTTAAAGTACGTTTATAGGTCTACAACTTTCATGAAGATCATCAATCCAAATTCCAACTAGAACAGGTTCGAAATCAGCCCTCAAGTTGGCTCATCATCAAAACTGTTTTCCGCAGAATCAAATTTTCAGCCAACTTTGCAAACTTTCTGCGATTAATACCTAACGAACCACAGTGCAAGCCTTATACCGTTGGAAAGCCCTATCAATCTAGTTTCCAAAACAACAAGAATCACTCAAATCCAAGTTATCTACATCAAGTTATGAACGTTTTACTAAAACTGGTCCAGCATGACTGTTAATGTAACACTTGAACAAAACCCTAATTAAAGCTTAAATAAAACTTAAATAAACTTGAAATTAATAACAAAAGTCCATGGTACATACCTTAAACAAGCTGAGAACCTTGCTTAGGAAGAAGAAAAGCTCACTTCTATGGTGGAATTTGTCTAAAATTGAAGAGAGAGCTCCAAGAAAATGAAGAACAAGGGAGGGTAGAGAGAGGGCAGCTAAATTCGTCCAAGAGGGAGAGAGAAAATGGAAGAGAATTCAGTCAAGAAGGTATAAAAGAAGTAAAAGAATAATGGAAGAAAGTGCAACCAATTAGAGCTAAACAAGAGTCAAGTTAGGTTTAGATATTTTGGCAAAATAGGTGCTAGTTGGTTAAATATAATTGGTACAAATTTTAAAGCAAAAAGAGAGGAAGAAAAGAGGAGAGAGAGGGCCGGCCATATGGTGGAGAAAAGACAAGGGTTTAAGTGAAACTTTTAGGTTAATTTTTTGTGCTAAAGTTCAATTAGTCAAAAGGCTTAATAATGGTACAGTTGGTTAGTCAAAATTACACAATATTGTAAACTAATAGACCAATAAAATTAACCCAAGTTTGGTACTTAGGTGTACCACTTAATCATGAAGAAAATCTCATTTAGTTAACCTAACTAACTTAGGTAATCTTCCAACTAATAAAGCAAGGATTAATACTTAACCCTAAGTAAAAGAAATCTCCTTATAATGCACTTTGATTTCCCTCTTCTTTTTTTTTTTTTTTCTTCTCATTCATTTTTTTTCTACTAATAAACATAACATAACTCAAATAATCTCTTTAATGCAAATTTCCGGGGCGTCACAATCCCGACCAAGTCTCGACGGAATATTTCGACCCTCTCAATATTGACATTTAGATTCAGGATTTGCATTCATATAGTTACATCCAAACACGTTAGAATTCAGGGTTAATTTAGAAAAATTTGATTAAATCTCGCAACTAGTTTTGACTAGGTGGAAAGGGTGCCTTAGGTTTGAGTCTTTGCCTTTCCTTTCTTCAAATGTGACTCCTAGACCTTTTTCTCTCATTTTTCGTAAACTGGACTCTAAAAAGAGTTTTCAAATATTTTTCTAAAATTTTATTTGTCTTATTTTTTTATTTTTTATTTTTTTGTTTTGCTAAATGATTTTTCGGGTGACTTGGTACACCCTAACTCCATACCAAGTGGCGACTCTATTTTTAAAATAAAACCCTTTTTTCAAAATTTAGTTGGCCAAAACTGTCTCATTTTTAGTCCTGGTCTTATTTTCTTTTAAATACCATTTTTTCTAAAAATACACTTTTTTACTAAAAACCTGATTTTCATCACACACACACACGGTTCTTTTCAAAATTCTATCTTTTCGAAAAGGGTTACCGGACCGGACCGTCTTTCGGGGTGCGATAGTCAATGACCCCACCGTGTGTCATTTCGGGGCGCGACAATTAACACTTGTAACTTATCACTAAAAGACATACCGTCATGAATACTAGGCTTGTATTCATTATAAGGCCAATAATTATTCCATTGAGAGTTGCCTTCCATGTGTTCGATAAAATGATTGAATGACTTTAACTTCAATTTCTCCTTTCTTCCACTTGAAGTTGATTTGGTACCTAAAAATACCAAACAAGAAAGATTAAAACAACAAAAATAAAATAAGTCTAGACTAATGAAGCTAGCTCTTGCCTTGATATTGTCTTTATTTTCTTAGTTTCTCTGGCAACGGCGCCAAAAAATTGACGTGTTGTGGATTACATATAGAAAATCAAGTAAAGCATACACACAAAAGTCAAGTAATAAATCTAATCTCCCAACTTTAACCGCAAGTATATAGGTTGTTGTAGTATAGAAAATTAGGGTCGAATCCCTTAAGGAAACAAGAATTAGCAAGTACCAAAACTACTAACTTACTCTATTATTTAGACAATACATCAAATAGGTGGTATACAAAATAAAAAAATTCAACTACTTGAAGTAAAACAAATGGAAGAAATTCACAAACACAAGTAATAGGGTTGAGAATCCATAAATTATCATTAATATGATTGAATGAATTAACACCTTACTATATTAATCTTGTCTTGCTTAGAATTGCAATTCCATATGAAATCAAGATTTGTTTTCACGATGAATTGATAGAGTTCAAATATTTCCATGATGGACCCTTGTGAAATGCATGAATTGTGGTATTAAACAACCTTAATCTACCTACCCATACCACTATTTGCATGTGTGTACAACATAGGCTTCATCTACCATTTTCCAATGTTATAAGCATTTCTTTAATGTTAAATAACATCTAAATGATTTGCAATAGTTGATCAAGCTACCACAAATATTAAACCTTGATAGATGAACAAGCAAATACAAGTTATAGCAAGTATAATAACATTCAAATTATATAATTAGCTTCATCTTACCCTAAGACAAGTATTTAGTTAAGCATGGAATTCAAAACTTGGAAGTATAAGAATTCATTGAAGTAATTCACAAAAAGTAAGGAAACAAAGGGAAACAGATAGAAATTCTCATTTCAATGGCTCCAATCCTTCATTTCTTCCTTGAATATGATATAGTACAAGTGAATTCTCCAAGAATTTTCTTACAAGTATTGAAATTTCCTCTAAAACTACAAAGAAAACTAGTAAACTAACTACTTTGGGAGTGCTCCTCCCTTCAAGACTTGTCCTAAATGTCTTGCAAGAGCATCCTATTTATAGACAAATTCACCCTAATCATCTCACCAATTTGCATGGCAAATTGCATGAAAAGTTGTCTTGAAATCACAAAAAAATTTCCTTTGAATTTTGCAATGTTTTCTTGGGTAGTACAAGTGCAAGGAATCTTTAAAAAGTCATCAAAAGGGGCTGGAAGATAAGCTGCAAGTTGGGACCATCACTTTTTGGCTGACATGCATGATACGCGGATGGCAATACGCGGCTAGTTGTCCGCGTGTCGTGATCCGCGTATTGCTCCCAGAAGAAGGCAAAATCAACTTTTCCTCAAAACATAAAAGCTGTAGCCCTTTAAATTAGCTTTCCAAAACCACAAGAATCAGGTCATTTGGAGTTCTGGATGAAAGATATGGCCAAAATACTGAGATGTGATTGGGAGAGCTTTGTTCTTTAGTAATTTGGATTTGTGGCTATCAAGATGTGAGAACTGGATTTTGATGTCTTCATAAGAATTGTAGAGTATCCTCTTAGCTTTAAAATTACACAAGAATCATCTCAATACAATATTTGTAGCTCAATGTATTTCCAAAATATAGAAATGTATCATTGTTTCCGACACCTAGTTTTCTCTAATTCTTTACTTCCATTGCTTTTTTGCACTTCTCTTTTGCTTGTTATACCTCTTGTGACCTTGAGATCTTGTTGTGATGTCGATTCTTCAATTCCATGGTGGATTTGTTGATGAGAATTTTTCAAAAGTTGAGCAAAACAATCCTCCAAATTTGAATGTAAAATTGCTTCTATTGAAATTCCAAATCCAATCATCCTTGAATCCACTAAGAATGAGATGACCTTTACTCCAATTGATCCAAATTATGATTGAATGTATAAAACCTGAAAGATTGTACAATGATTGTGCATTAATTTGCTCAAAGTATAAATTTTGCTTTAAAACCATCAAAATTGGGTAAGAAACCCTAAATATTGAGAAATACTTCAAATGGAAGAAACTTAGTGAAAATGAGCTATTTTCATATCAAAATACAAAAAACAGACTAAAAACACATATAAAATGCTAAGCTAAAATCGGTAAAATTATCACTTGTGAGTCATAACTAGTTCTCACTAGGAAACGACAAAATTTCAACTATTCTCATGATGAAATTTTATGAACACATGAATTGTTTTGATTCACTTAAGCTTCATTGTTCTCATATGAATGACTTAAGCATCACTTATTCATTTTTCATTGTTAAATGCATTTTTCAATGTCAAGTAACAACTAGATGAATTGTTTATGTTGGCCATGCAAAAATAAGTGTTAAAAACTTGAACAAGTAAACAAACAAGTGCAAGCTTAGAAAATTAAGGTTGATTAAATCATACTTTTGGATTCATTAGCTTCATCTATATTCTAGATGAAGCTTTTAGCTAGACATAGCTAGTGTAACAACAAGAACTCCTATTTCCATGCAAGAATTCGTATTCAACTATGAAGGTAAAAGAGATAGAGTTAAGAAATGCTCATTCAAAGATTGAAGAAAGCTTCCAACTTCTATTTAAAGAAATGCTATTCAAAGATTAAAGAAAGCTTCCAACTTCTATTTCTTCTTCCAAAAGATGAATTACAAGAGTTCTTGTACAATATCCTCACTATTCAATTGAATTTGGAAGAGAATTCTATTAATTCTCATAAACTATGCTAATTAATCCCCTATACTAGTTACAAATGACTTCTATTTATAAAGCAAGTATCTACAAGTCATTTTCCAAGTTGTAGATACATTAAAGCAAGGAAATGATGAAGATTCTCCTTAAGCTCCAAAATTGACACAAAAGTCTTCACTTATGTTTTCGATGGATTCCCTAGTTGCCAAAACCTTATCTTCACCTAAAAAGTTAGCTAAACCAACTTAGAAAATGAAGCAAGTTGCAAGCCCTAGAAGACTCTGGCCAATGCCGATCTGCGGGTCAACCACCCACAAATCACTAATTATGGGGCCCATTTGATTTTCTGATTTATTGAGCTGGCTTTCCATGTGTGCCAGACCTTTTCCACGCATTTCCAATTATTTTGGCTGAGTTATCAGTCTCCTAAATATATGCACAATTTCTCCTTCAATTTTTCTTCAAGAATTCCATCTGGAATCCTCTTTGACCTTGATCCACTTTGACTTCAATTGATCCAAATTGAGATTAAGTATGATGAATGTGCAAAAATGTACAAAAATTATGCATTTAATAGCTCAAAATAATCATTTGGCATCAAAATTCTAATTTCAATAAAAACCCTAATTTGTTTGAATGTGAGTCATTTGTGGCCAAAAGTTATTACAATTATACCAAAAATACATAATAAAACATATAGTAATATTGGCAAATTTTATCACTCATCACTCCCCACCTAAGCAATAGTCAATTGCTATGTTAATAATAATAAATTATGGCAAATTGAAAACTTAAAACTAATTATATTAATTGAATTAATATGTACTCAAATAGCTTGATTTGTTAGAATTTGATTTGAAACATTGTTGGATCATGACAATGGACAAATGGTGCTATCTGGTGAAATATGACTATGTTGCATTGCAACCATCTTTGTCAATTCAACAATTTTCTCATCTTGTTCTTGAAGTCTACTTTCCAGTCTTGACAATGTTGATCCTTGCTCAATAGTTATGTGATGGCACATGTTGTGACTTGGGATATCCCCCATAAATCTATTGGATTGACACCTTCACCAAACATGCACACACGACCATGTTTGTTTGGACCAACCACTTGCGAAAAAAGACCAACTGCATCTTGTAAACCAGATGGAAGTTGAGTGCTCATTTCTTTCATTTTACTCTACAAGAAAAGCAAACAATACAATAATAATAATAATAATAATAATAATAATAATAATAATAATAATAATAATAATAATAATAATAATAAAATAATTTTTTCTTTTATTTTGAATGTGCAATGCACGCATCATTACTTACCAAAATTTGAGCCACTGCACTACTTAATGGAGTTCCATTAGTCTGACTATAGAATCTACTAGATATTTCAACTCTAGACAGAGGACGCCCAACTCCTTTATCTTCATTTATTCATTTTTAAAATTTTCAGCACATAATAAAATTAAGATAAAAATTATAAGTATTAAATAATAGAATGATATCCTATATTGTTATGTAGTTTTGCAAATGATTTCTTTCCGGTTGTATGGTTCATGTTATTCTCTAATAGAGCTTTCTTGTTCCTCTCACTTACTTTTTGAAAATAGAAATCTTCAATAAAATTATGCAATTGAAAAGAATGTTACACCACTGGAAAAGTAATAGTTTATTGTACCTTTGTGCCATCAGTTCCCTAATAAGCCTAGATTTTTATTCATTATTCATCTTGGACCCTTACATCCTAATGGAATTTCATTTCATGAATTGGTATGCATGGATCATAATATTTAGCCTTCAATTCGGACTTCCAGCTTCTCCATTTTGTTCGCAATAGATTGCAAAGTCTGCGCTTCCAAATTAATTCCAAATTGGGGATAAAGTGAGAAGAATTAAAGGTTAGGGAGTAAATTGTAATTTTGAATAAACATTAATGAGAGTTTCTGAAATTAAGTCCAAATTTATGTAAAGGGAAATATTTAATTTTTTTTCCTTTTGGCTAGGAAACATAATAGAAGCCAAACTTTAAAATTTTGTTCTTATTAGGAATGAGTTTGGTGAATTCACACCTTACCTTTAAGATAAGGAGAGGATTGGATAGATTTTCATAGTATAAAATGAAACTGCCAAATTTTAAATGGGTAACTGTAGAGTAGGGTATAGATTTGAGCCTATAGGACTCTCTCTCCCCCCCTCTCTTTCTCTCTCTCTCTCTCTCTATATATATATATATATAGACACACACACACATACATGTACCTATATATCATATACATATACATATACATATACGTATAAATGTACATATACATATACATATACATATACATATACACACACACATATACATATATTATTTTTTGTGTATGTGGGGCAAGGGGAATTAAAAATAGGATAAATAGGGAATATAAAACATATTGATAGATACCTTAAAAGTTGAAACTACTATTTTCTAGAAATATTAAATTGTTAAAAGTATTGAATCTCTAATTTCATGATAATTAGAAATCATAGCAACTTGAATCATTTTGTTAATTGGTTTATTACTTCCACATATTTTAACCATATTTATAATCAACTAACTCACTTTCTAATAATATAAAAATTCTAAAACAATCACATTGAAGTCAATCTTTTAGATGGTTTTTAACAAGCCTATGGATATTCTGTATTTCCAAATTACATGCTTGCTTTTTTTGTAGCCTAAGTTTTAATTTATCATAAATTATTATATGATGACTTTTTATTTTTGACACTACAAGTATATACTTTAAATGTTATGCATTTAATCTGAGTTTTAATTTAAATTTAAATTTATTTTTTCTTGTTCTATTTTGTTTCAATTTAAAGTCCAGAGTATTGTTTTAGAAGCTCAAGTAATGTTTTTGCTTTCTTAAATCTAATATGAGATTGAATTTAAGTTTTCATATTTAATTTTCTTCTTGTTATACTTTCTTGCACTTAGGATTTGGGATTTTTTGTTTGTTTTAGAAGGTCAAATATTATTTTTTGTAAACTCAAATTATGAGCTTGGTTTATTTGGAATGTCTATATATTATATATGAAGCTTTACAGTAATTCGACCTTGAAAATAAAATAATAAAAAATACAGGTTCCAAAGGGATACCTTGCATCTTACCCTATAAGCATAGAATAAGGTACGAATAGGATAGAATTTTGTATATGATAGTGATTAATAAAATAAAGTACATATTTTAGCACATAAATTTTTATTACTGTGTTCTACGGTCTACTGACTATAGTCTCCTTAGCAAGTACTTGGAGCCTGGAAGTTATAAGATCCCCAATATTATTCAGAGTAGAACTTCTACATTCTTCTTGGACACGGCCATGTTGGCAAGAGTAAGTATTAGGCACGTGGTGCACTAAATCAATCATATATTATTAAATATTGTAAGGTATGACCTACTATTACTATGTGCACTAAATTATTAATTTTAGTATGCCATGTAGCAATGTATATGGTACATTTAATACTTTTCCAGGTTGGAAGCATTCTGCCTTTGGGATATCCTGACTTTCACAATTCACCATTACACGAAGACTAAAGGAAGTGGGGCCGGCATAATTGTCAAGTCTAGTTAGACTCTGCGAAGTAAGCTACCTCAACAAAGTTGTAATACATAATAAATTTTTATATCTTATTAATTAGTGTACAATGTAAATTAGATGAGTATTATTCGCAACCCAGCCGGTCAAATCCACTTACAAATGGTTATGCAAACCTTATTATTATTATTATTATTATTGCTTTGTTGCCTTCTTGTATACACCCTTATTCCAAGAAACTTAATTCATTTACTCAAAAAAATGAGATCTTATCATCATTGAAATACTTAGCTTTTAATTATTTTTCCATCCCAGTAAAATTCATATTGTCAACTAAATCAATAGCTTCATTAGTTTGAGAAATTTGAGTTTTCAATCCAACATCTATAATTTTAGCATCATTTTTGCTTTTACCATTGAGAGAGTCCAAGAAAACAAATTCCTCCACAATTTCTTCTTCTTTCTTTACCAAATTAACAATTTTCTCTTTATTAATGACAAGTTTTTCATTTTCAATCAACCCAAATGGTGTATCCAAATCAAAGCTTTTAATCAATTCAAAATCTACATGAACACTTTTAACATATATTTTCTTATCAAAATTTGTCACCCACCAAAAATCAAATTTAGTCTTTTATGTACAAATTGGCAAAATTTGACTTTTTTTAAAAAATATCACTCCATAGTTTGTGAGACACTTAAGAATAAAGAAAAAATTTTCATATAATTTCTCATTCATTGATTTGGACATAATATTAAAAAAACAAATTGTTCTTCTTTTCCTAAATTTTTCCAAATAAACAATGGCCAGCATCTTTGGAAAGAATATCTTTTAAATCATATTGATTGAGTTATTTTTTTATCACTTTTTATCATTTTATAATCCTTGACTCCTAGAAAAACTGTACAAAATTTGCAAATTTTCACCATTAAATAAATCTCCATTCATCATGACAACACAAAATTTGGTTATATGGATAATTCCTTCTTTATAGTATTTTCGATCTTCTTCGCTAGTAACTGAATCAACTCCTTTAATTTTTGAATCTCTATAGCAATTAATAGTTCTAACAGAATTCTTTACTGACTTTCATCCTAACATCCACAATGAATTTGATAACTTAGCACCAATTTATGGTCTAATTTTTGACAGTGGAATAACTTAGTTTCAATCTTGTGGCCTAAATCACAGAATTTGAAAATATTAATCATGCAAAATATATATAAGGAATATTTCATGCACCCATTTATTCCATAAGCTTTCTTTTTTGATATATATATGCCATATGTGCTTCAAACGTGCCATTTTTAGATGAAAAAGTGTTAGTATAATATCCTAAAACCAAGTTAGTTTAGAGATGGTTTAGGGCTATATTTCGCTATTGTTCATACTGTGCATATGTGGCATTTCTTTATCATTTATATATTTATTATTTGGTATACTTGTTTATTTAATAAATTTAATGAATATCAATTGTGTATAGGAGATTATAAGAATTACAATGATAAAATTCTTATTATACATAAGTAGTAGAATTACAAGATGTGACATTAATAATGTTGATAGAGCAGTACATGCTTTGCCTCTACTTGTGATAAGTAGTAGTTGACTTCATCTACTATAGTGTGTGACACCGAAGCTGGTATTTGAATGCTTATTACTAAACAAGTTTATTGGTTTGATTCCCCAAAAGTCACTATATGGATAATAACTATTTGGTGCCAATGGTTTGAACTATTAATAGCATTGATGTAAGTAATCCTTAAACTTGATATTATCATGGTATCTTGAGTGTACATTACTATATTCTGACTCTATTACATGTTGCTCTTAAAGAGTCACTTATAGAGTAGAAATTGAGTATAGTATATGAAGCATGGAAAGATAGTAAGGAATCAATATAGGATTTGGTACTTCTAATAATAGGAGAGTCTATCCCAAACTAGTTAGTTATTGGAAATAATAACTTAAGAATATTTTGAGCAAAAGTGAAAGACTTGAAGAGTGTTTTTAAGTTATACTCTATGGGAGTTATATTTTGGGAACAACAAGAGAATAATTAGTCAAATAGGAGTTAGCACTAATTTCATACTCCTAAACTAATTAGTGATATAATGTTGTTAAAAGATATTAATTACTTGGTAGCATTGTTATTGACTAGTGAATTCTTATCATATGACTTTTTTTATTCAGTCACGATGTGTTGCTAGATGTTGCTCTTGATCTATAAGTATAATTAATTAATTAGTCGAATTAATAATAAATTATGTATTAGTTTAGTTAAGGGATAAATATCCATCATAAATATGATACCTATTTATGAATCCAACGCTAATGCCTAGTTTGGGAGGAAGGAAATTGAGAAAAAAAGAAAGGAATAGAAAGGATATTTAAACAATTCCTTTATTCGGGAGTAATAAGGGAAAAGAAAATAAAGGATACTTAACCAATTTCTTGTGTTTGGGAGTGAAAAAAAGAGAAAAGAAAAGAAAGGATTTAGGAAGAAAATCTTCCCTTTTTTGCATTGAACATTTTCTTCCTAGTTTCAGGTAGAAATAGATGAAAGGAAATAATCATTTTCTTTCCCTTTTTTTCTTTTCTTAACTTTCCCTTTCTCTTCTTTTATTTTCTATTCTAACTCCCTAACTAGGGGTAAAACTTTCAGTCTCTTTGAGCTTAATGAATATCCTCAGTAGTTCTATAAATATGGTACCACAATAATAAGAATAAAACATAATTAATATCATAGTTGCTATTGGAAGAAAATTTGAGAAAAATGGCTTTAAGGCATGATACTAATGCCAATGGCTTTAAGGTGCATTACTAATGTTGCTTATTTAAGGTTAGCCTCATTTATGAGAATAAATGAAAAAAGCATTCGGTTTGCCCAGCTTGTGTTTGACTTCTAATATATTTGAGCAAACTTGGCAAATCTTGGATGCTTGTTCCGCGTTGTCCTCCTCTTGGATCTCAAGTTTCCTACTACATGCACATATATGTTACCCATACAAATAGGAAGTAATCAATAGCCATAAATAGCAATCGCCACTTAAACTTACCTAAGGCATATTTAAAGGCCTGTTACGTTACTCCAATAAGTAATAGATTACGTAGAATAACTGTGTGATTATGCGGTACAAAGATGTTATTATTATGTATTTTACAATCAATAACAAATCACTAATGTACCAATCAATGAGGATATACAAAAGAAAAAAGGTCATACTCTTGATAGATTGTTACATATTGTTCGATATATTTTTAATGAGCAAGTACATATTGCTGTTACACCAAGAAGCAATAAAGCTACATCAATATGCAATAAAGTTACACGTAATAGGATCTCCAATAAAAGAAAAAAATTCGATATTTAGTCATCTGATAGCCATACGTTCACAGCTGAATTTTCTACAGAAAACGCATACCTCAATTATGATTTACAACATAATTCTCCGACTTATAACTGAATCGTATATGTGCATTTTTCATTAAAACTGAAGCAACAAATACATAATTACAAAAATAAAATTTTTCATGCTCTTGCAAACTATAATCACATAAAACCACTCACCTATTACACTGCAATACTAACAAATTCCAGCAATATGATTTCTAATACTTTGATTTACAAAGCTAATTCAACCCCCTTAAACATTTTTTAGTCAAATTGTGAATAAGGAACCCTAATCTTACAATTAGTAGTAGTTACTACAAAAATTAGGGTTTTACTTCTACCTCTACTACCACTCTTGTCATTCACCATCCATCCAATTTTGTCCTGTCCTATACAAGCATGTGAAAATACTAAGTACTTTCTAACCCACTTTTCTTCAAACAAAAAAAAAAATTAGAGCAAATCCTAACTTTCTTCCTACACAAAAGCACACCTCAATATGGCACATAACTGATTTTCATTGATTGCGTGGAAGTAGCAAACCAAACCCCAAATTGCAATTTCACTTCTTACACCTTCTCTACCTTGGCGCCTAATGCCATCATTTTGGGCTTCGTGAAATTGCTTCTCCCTCTCAAGATTTTGCAAAAACCTATTCAATTTTTCACGCTTCAATTTGATGTTGGTTTTTTTGAGTTTTTTGAGTTTGTATTTAGGTAGCCTATTGATGATCTTCTAACACCATTTCTTTTTTTTAGTCCATTTTTCATTTTCTTTTTCTTCGCCATGAAATGACATCGTCTCTCCTTGCTGGTTTGATCTGAGCCATCTGCCAAGTTTCAGTCTTGGCCATTAACTTGTACCAATTGGTAAGACCCTAAAATTGTGAGGCCCCAGATTTGTGAATAACATAGCAAATACATCATTAATCCTATAAAGGTAGTTATTTATAAGGCTAATGCGGTAGCATTCTCGTCCTCATATAATGTAAACTCACTTCTTTAAATCTTCATTTATTGCAAATCCATAATAAATTTTTTAATTGTGCTGTTTGTTATTTATTGTAAGTAATTGTTTGTGCTTTGCTATATAAGTGATACATAGCGTCACTTATTTGCATTATATTTATTATGAATTAATATGAAATTCTTTTCTATAAATTGAGAAAGGATAACGTGTTCGTTTTCTCCTTAAGTTGGAAAAAAAAATTCGTGTCATTTGGTTTATGTCATTACTTTAAAAAGTTTTATTTGTTTGGACATGTTTTTTAGAAACATGTTTTGAGAATTCAACTATCTCTTTAATGATCTTTAAAATTGCTACAATAATATTTTTGAAAAAGAACATTCCAAAAAACGATCATTCAAATGATATCTTCCACTTTGCTTGGAATTTGAAGCAAACACAGTAGATAATTAGAATTTGGTACAGAAGTGGAATTTTATTCTACAGGAATTGAGTAAGAAATAATAGAAAATGGTTCTGACTTCATACCAATCCCAATTTTCTCAAGGTACCAAATGCAGCCTAATGAATATTCTATTTAAAAGTATTTTTAAATAAGTGCGTGTGCATGAACTAATATTCCTTAGGGCTGTGTTTAGCCTCCCAAACACAGTAATTTCTGCTTTTAGTGCACTTTGTTGGCATAAAAAGGCATACAACAGAATTTTATTTGACACGTATGTGGGAGAAGAGGAGATACAAAATAAAGTATCTTAGATCTCATATTGAGACCTGCATAAACCCACAGCATCATAGCCTTACTCTCATCTAGAATTTCTTTAAACTCTCAACTCTCTCAACTCTTCTTAGCTTAATACAATAACAAAGCACCCTATTTATAACCACAACATCTTAATAATAAGTAACCTAATTGGAAAAGGGAATATAATCCTAATAGGAAACTAACAAATAACACTCAATTACTTAAATAAATAAACTATTAAAAACTTAACTAAAACATAACTTATAAAATTAAATAGGAAACTCCTAATTCTTTTTGAGTTTGGTTTAATCATGCCAACAATACCTCCATTAAACCAAACTCTCACTTCCATCATGGAGAATGTCATGAAGAATAATTTTGGTTGGTTCCATCACGAACAACAATCAATCGATCTTCATTGATTTTGACACTGCAATCTTCAACCTCTTTCCAAGCCACCAATTTTTTTATTGATCATCACCTTCCAAACTCTTTAATCAAACAATCCACACGTTTGAATGGATAAATTTTTGCTGCTCACATTGATTTCAATTCCAAGCATTATTTGCTAATAGCTTGACCAAACCTGCAATTATTTTTAATAATTTTGGCAAGACCCCTTTTGTGTTTTTTCGAGTCTTTGCCAAACTCTCCAAAGTTAACAATTTTGTTAGAAACTCATATTTTAATCTCTGCCCAATCAGACCAATTTTTGGTCTAATCTTCAGCTCCAATGAGTACTCCAAGACCAACCAAGTGATTCAATTTTTCAATGTTTGAGTACTCCAACAAACATAAACATGGTGCTCCAAATTTAACAATTAACACCCCAAGATCAATGCCTAGGGCTTTGATGCCACTTGTTGGTATAAAAAGACACACAATGAAATTTTATTTAACACACATAAAAATATGTGGGAGAAGAGGAGTTACAAAATAAAACATCTCCGACTCTCATATTGAGACCAGCATAAACCCAGAGCATCATAGTCTTACCCTCATCTAGAATTTCTCTAGATTCTCAACTCTGTCAACTCTTCTCAACTCAACACAATAACAAAGCACACTATTTATAACCCATAAGACCTTAATAATAAGAAACCTAATTGGAAAAGGGAATGCAATCATAATAGGAAACTAACAAATAATACTCAATTACTTAAATATATAAACTATTAAAAACTTAACTAAAACATAACTTCTAAAATTAAATAGGAAACTCCTAATTCTTTTTGAGTTTGGTTTAGTCATTGCCAACACACTTCTTTATTTATACACTCCTTGGAACTTGAGTACGGATGATATAAAATTTAATAAAACTATTTTCTTGAGTTTGGTTTGAGGAACTACGAAAGCAAATGAATTATAGGTCAAACTAAGAAATCATAAGAACAAGAGTTTTGACGACAATTAGTTTCGGTTTTCTTGCTTTCAACTAAGTACAATCGAAAAGTATTAAAGTTTAAACTTAGATGATATAAAAAAAATTGCAAAGAAAATCATTTTCTTTAATACACAGAGGTTTATTCATCTTTCCTTTTCTTTACCAAATCTAGTAATGGACATGTGGCTTGAAGAAAGTTGATTCGAAATTTCTATTAATGAAAAATGTGTTTACTACTAAGGTTACATGCAATGTAACATCTAAAAAGTTTAATTTGACATAGAATAGGTAACATAATCAAAGCAAATCTATTTGGAACAAGTTGAAAGAAAAAAATGAGGACAAAAAATTAATCAACTTGGGTTGTTACTACATAGGCATCAAGATAGATTTGAGCAACTTGGATATTACTTAGGCTTTAGATTTGCGCTGTTTGAGGTGATAGAAGTCCCAAAATTCTACAAGTTAATCCATTCGTATCTTTTAGCCCCATTTAGATTTCCGCTGTTTGAGGTAATAACTATGGCAACGCAGCCGTGAAATTTTAATAATTTATTATCTTAACAAAGGATCATACAGTGATATAACATATAAATATGAGTAAGTACTTAAGAATTATACATTTCAGATATAAGGTTTTTATACAATGATATAACCTAAAGCAATTAGTCTTTAAAATAGAAGGTTTCTATGCACAACAAGGGATGATGCTTAGCTCTTGGTGACGATCCTACCGCAAAAAAACTTCTAGATGTATAGCCTCTAATGCTAATCCACATGAATAAGATCTATAAAAATCTCTATGGTCTACCTAGCCTTGCCTTTTAAGTGTCAACCTTCCCTTCAATATTCAATACACAACCAACAATTGAGGAACAAGACCAAAACCTTAACGTTTAGGACGAATTTATTTTTTAGGGGTTGGGGGGAGAGACGTGCTTTATTTGACTCTTGTTCTAATTGTGTTGTTTGCCTTATATTCAAGAGTCAAGTCTAATCTACTTATAATTAACAGATCTTATCTTGTAAGGAATCCAATAGATAAGTGAAAACTACTGAAACCATATCTCCGAAGGTTTAAATAAATTGCACATAAGCCCCTAAGATTTATTTACCTCATACATAAACACCATAAGTATTTCATAATTTTCTTAATAACAATTTAACTTGAAAATCACATCATTCATGTGTGCAATTGATTATGTTTCATTCATATTGGCAATAAGTACAAAATATAGCTTACTAATAATTAATTAATAATTAGATAAATTACACACTTAAAATTTGTAGAAAGAATTTCTTTCTAGGAATGGAAACTAAAACTGTACAAGTTTATTTTGATTAGTGCTATTAACATAGTACTCAATATATATGCAAAATTAAAATTAATTGGAAAAAAAAAGATGCTTAAATGATGGGAAAGTTATAGGAAGTTATTTAATAAAAGCATTTGATTGAGGATATTCTTGACAAATACTAAAAGCCTACCCCAAAATCATTCAGACTTTATTAAATAGGAAATCTAAACCTCTCACAATTTGAATAGCAATCCGCGATACAATCTAAGTCAAGGTAGACGTTAGATTTAGGAGTTAAATTAACATTTACGCACAAAATCGAGTTCAAGGCTTGATTCAACTAAAATTTGACGAAATGATTTGGAAAATAAAATTAAACTTTGATGAAGACATTGAATTCATTTTCTTAAACCGAAATATATGATTACAACTGTGATTATTGTCCAACATAATGTTATTGCTTATTGCAACCCAGATTGTCTCTTTTATTTGCCAAAGCAAATGAATATCATTATCACTTGATTAGAAAGGAACTTTCAATCTTTTGTGATTTTTCAAGTCTTAAAATCAATATTAGTAAATTCAAGATTTTGTCTCATCAAATGTCCCATCCTAGAGGGTCGGAGTTCTTAATCACAACGATGGCATCGCTTTGACTACTGATTTGGGGAAGTATCTAGGTGTGCAACTTGTCCACAAGAGGAAACCAAAAGCTCAGTTCAAGGGGATAATTGGCAGGACTACGTCCAAACTCTCCAGTTGGAAAGCAAAGGTAGTATCCTTCGTGGGTGGAGCGACTCTTATCCATTGTGTTATAGCTATGCTACCCAACTAAACCATGCAAACAAATTTATTGCCTTCTTCAATATGCAAAGAGCTGGATATACTGATTAGCAATTTTCTTTGGGGTAATTTTAAAGAGAAAGTGGGAGTTCTAGAGGTTTGGGAATCAGAAAGAGCAATCTTAATAATTGGCACTTCTCTCAAAACTTGGTTGGAAGGTCAGTATCATGATAAGTCCACTTTGGATTCAATCCTTGAAGGCCAAATACCTTAATACCTCCTCCTTGAAGGAATACTCATACAAGAAGTTTGCTTCGCCTACCTGGAAGGCAATTACTAAGACCAAGGACTTTATTCCTGAAAATACTAAATGGATTGTGGGAACAAATTGTAGTATATTTTTTTGGCATGATTGGTGAGTTGTAAACAAACCTTTGGCCTTTTTAAGGTAAGGGAGCTCACCGACTATAATCACCAGCTCATAATTTCTGAAGTCCTTGTTGACAATAAGTAGGACATGAATTACTTTACTATATGTTTACACTTGACATTATCCAAACTATTGTTGCAACCCCTATTTTTGAGGTGGCAACTTATGAGGATAAGCCTACTTGGGGTCGAAATAGCTCAGTGAGTTCACAACTAAATCCACCTATCAAAAGCTTTGCAAGAGAATTGTCCTAACTAGTAGATGAAGCTAGATTTGGAAACTCAAACTCTCACAGAAGTTGAAAAGTTTTTTGTAGACTTTTAAACATGGTAAAATACTCATTAATGAGATGAGAGATAGAAGAAAATTCACAACGGACACTTCTTGTGAGAGATGTGGTTGTATGAAGGAGGACATTAATCATCTGTTCTAGGATTGCCCCCGAGCCAAACAAGTCTAAAGCTTTTTCTTATCTGAGAGTGAAGGGGCACAAGATATAAATATGTGTTTCTTTGATTGGATTGAGTATAACTTAAGATGGAGAGACAAAGTGTCAAAATAGAGCACTCCATGGGGTTACCTTTTTACCACGACTCCTTGGTACATCTGGAAAGATAGAAATTAGGATTGTCTCCAAGGAGCCTTTATGCCAGCTATCATAGCTACCATACTAGGTCTAAACTATGCTTTGGAAGTTCATACTGCTTTCACCATAGGTAAGCTAGTTGACAAAACTAAAGGTACAAAAATAATTAGCTGGTCTTTTCCCTCTTGTAGGTTTTGTTAAACTTAACACAGATGATGCAACAAAGGAAAATCTTGGTGATGTTGGTGTTGGAGGAATCTTTCGAGATGAATGGGGTAGATGGTTTGATTGATACTATGGAAAAATTGGTAAGCTTAATTGTTGAACTATGAAGCATAAGATCTGGCATCACTTTTGTGAAGGACTTAGGGTTTGAAAAACTCATTGTAGAGTCAGACTCTAGATTGGCCATTGATATGCCGAACAACAATTGTCAAATATCTCACCTTGTCTTGGCATTGATAGCAAATTGTACATCCTTTCAACATATATACAGGGAGGGTAACTTTTGTGCAGATTTTTGGCAAATTATGGGGTTAAGTATAATATTCCTATTACATTTTGTATTCAACCACTTGTTGGGTTAGGTCTTTTGTTATAGGCAAATATATCATAGGTTAATTGGGAGAGAACTAGGTTACCTATCTTTTGTACATTTGTAAATATTCTTCCTTTGTTACCAAAAAAAAAAAAAAAAAAGCTTTATATAGTGTGTTTACTCAAGATAACAATATATGAATGCCAAAAATCTTTTATACACATTAAAGGTTTGTTTAATAAAACTATCTAAAAATCTAAATCTGAAATAGGAAATTTATGTGTTGAAAACATTAAGTTACTTAATTGATAAAGTTACATCTCTATTTGATAATTAACTAAATTTAAATATCTCACATCGTAAATATGATAATTTGATCTTAAAAAGAGTTTAGAGATAGGATGCATGTGAGAAGAGAATGTTTGTTCGTGTGAGAGAAAAAGTGTGAGTGTATTTGTGTTTAAGAAAAAAAATGTGTATGTGTGTGAAATCGCAAGTGGGAGCATGTAAGAGTTTGTGTGAGAGGAGAGAGCATATTACATGTGTTTAAAATTCATTCAATTCAGAGAAATTTTTTCACATTAAAAAATTTATACACAAATTAATAGTATTTAATGTATTAAGTGATAAAGGAATTTTGTTATCAAATATATGAATTCAAAATTTTTTTTTGATTTATTAGTGTTAAGTCAGTAACTGCACAAATCTAATAAAATATTCTCAATTAGATGTGAAAACACTTCTATGAGTAAAGATGACATAATATGCTTTCCAAATATGCCAAAAAAGGAAAAAGAAGAAATGAATTTGTATATATTCTACGAACGTCGATAGACATTTTGCGAGAGATTTTTTTTATATATATCAATTGGAGCAGCTAAATGACAACATAACAAAAATTTACAAAGAGAAATAATTAGAAAGAACCATTTGATCGCAAATTAGTCCAGCAAGCTTAGTTTAGGACATTTAGGTGGTACGGACAATGACCTTAGATATTAGGCTGCTAGGTAAAAATATTCCACCTCTAGTTGTATAAAAAATAAAAATTAAAAAAAACCCGAATTAAAAAACGTACATGATAAATTTCACGAGAGATTTAAAGCTAATAAATGAAAGAGAGAAACCATTCAATTGCTAATTAAACAATGTAATGTATCGGTTTTTGAACGAAGTAATTGTATAAATATATTAGATAAATAAAAACACTAATTAGACTATATGTGGAATGTTACAGGTGTCCAGTTACCTGGAAAAAAATTTTAAGAAAAAGAAATTATATGCTGCAAAATATCAATACAATATACGATATAAATTTTCCACGATATAAATATTGCAACAAGGAACCAAAACCACCCCACAAGTCAGAGTCTTGTTTCCACCACAATTCTTTGCATTTACATGACAAAGTAAATATTACGAAGATGGCCCTCCATTTTCAACCTCTACTCCTTACAATGCTAGTACTGCCGTTTGTCGTCCTTAGCTCGGAAGCCGGAAAATTTGATAGCCATATTAGAGCACCCCCAACTGATGAACATCCGGTTAAAGAAATTGGAGAATTTGCAGTCAAATTGCACAACAAAGAGGCCAACACCAATTTGCTGTTTCAGACGGTTATTAAAGCAGAGAGCCAAACTGATTCCGGCTCGAACTACAAGATTGTTCTTGTAGCCAAGGATGGCAATGAATTTCATGAATATGAGGCTTTTGTTTCTAACAAGCAAGGGGCTAGCGTGAACGATGCTCGACTGGTGTCATTCAGAGAATTAGGACTTGATTTAACTCCAGAGGGCCAATGAGGAAAAGGCCAATTAATTTCTTGGAAGTGCTGAATCTCTCTCTCTTTTTTCGTTAGCTTTGGGAATCTTTAGGGAAATAAAAAGATTTCCGAGTGAGTGGTTTCCTATTTTAAGATTGTAGGCTTTGTGCAAGGAGAAAAAAATAAGTCGAAAACAACAAATAAGAGAGAGAATTTATCTTATATTTGATAATCACTATTAATAATCAAAGAAAGGGGTGTAGAGGGGGACACCAATCTTACCTTTACTACATTATTATAATAAAAAAGGATAAAATGAAAGCAGGAGTACTAGTACATTAGAATGAAAGGAAAAATTAAAGCACAAATAAGGAGTACTACTCCTGTACAAAAATATTACAAAAATAAAGAAAATATATAGTATCTAAATACACTAGTGATCGAATGTGCAAAGGGAGTTGTTGAAGTGAACCAAAATAAAATTGATCCGTGACATCCAGACCCGTCAACGCATTTGTCGCTGCATTCACTTCTCTAACAATATGGCTTATTGACCCTTTCAACTTTTCCAATTTTCCAATTTTTGTTTTACTTAAGAATAGTTAGACACAATGGCCATCTAGAATTAATATCTGTAACAACCAAATGATACAGCACCTGAGATTTCACGTCTACCAACACACCATTCATGTTCCTATGGTAACACATTTCCAGTCCTGTCAACAAAGAAGTAGCTTTAGCCATAAGCACTGAGCAATTATTCAGACGCTTGTGAAAAGCCACAATCATTCTCTATCCCATACTATCCCACCACCAGCAACCGAATCATCTTTCACCGAGGCATCTGTATTGAGTTTGCATTTCACCATTAGAGGCACTTTCCATGTTACACCTCGTGCCCGAGACGTGACACCCGCCGTGCCCGAGACGTGGCACCCGCCATGCTCTAGGTTAAGCTAGGACACAAGGCTAAACCAAAACAATACTATCTAACACAAAATAAAGCTCAAAGAATATAAAGATACCCAAAGAAATTTTATTTCATTCATAACCCAAAAGATATACATTATCCATTACATTTTCTTTTCCCCAATAACAAAATAGTTGGAAAACATGTATAACTTAATATATACCAAAAGTATAGTAATACATCAATGCTTCCAAAAATAACCTTAATCACATCTGCACTATCTATGACTATGAGGCCCAAAGTCATTCCAATCACTTTCTACAAAATCATCATCTGGGAGGTTAAACAAATCGGATGAGTGATATAATCACCCAGTAAGTAGCAAAAGATCTCTTTGGATCTTAAGACGGTTACATATACATAGAATTTCCATTGCAACTCGTAGTTCATCAGAATTGTAAACATATGTGGTCAAATCATAAACTAGTACAATTCAAAACATAATCATGATTCATTGCAAAGAGAGCTCAAGTAGTTAGTGGACACATGACTCTGGATATCCAGTTGTTAACTACAACTCGGTTAATACGATCCAAAACCAACTACCACCCGGTTGGTCCGGTTCAAAACTAACTATCACCCAGTTAGTACGGTCCAAAGATTTTACTACAAACACCAAAGTTAAAGAACTAGTCCCGTCATAATCCATTTCACATACAAGAGCTCATAATCAAAGTTATTTGCATAACAATCAGACCACATATAAACATTTCATGGTAAAACCAAAATATATCCAAACTCAAGCCCAGTGATATGTAAGTTAACATTTCAAAACATTTAAGTTGTCAAAATACTTTTTCCAAGGGCAAAGAGATGCAAGTACTACTTACTTCGAACGAAGACTAATTCAAGTAGTCCGAGTAAGGGTATACATCGTTGTCGCCTATAACACACAAAGAAGACTAGTATCATATACTAATTCTATCAAGAAATCATAAAAGAGGCTTATATCTAACTTAACACGCAAAACAAGGAAAAGAGGCAAAAATTGCCATGACGCCGCGGCGCGGCTCACGTCCGACTCGGCTACAGTACCCAGCTGCGACTCTAGCAGTGTGGTTGATGTGGCGGCTCGGGTCAGAGCCAGCGGCCATCTATCTGCAGCGCGGATGGCACCACAGATGAGCCTAGAGAGGCGGCCCTAACGAGTCGCGGCTCCATTTCCGACGCGGATGGCACCACGGATGAGCCCAGCAAATCGACCTGCAACCTTTGCAACTCTCCAAAACCCAAACTAATCCTTCTCAACTCAATCCAACACATTCCCTCACTAAAATAACTTCAAAATGGCATGATATGATAAGGGAACACTACATTAACACAATTTATAACATATATCATGAATCACACTCAAAATCACACCAAAATCCCCAAGTTCCTATAACCATTTTCATCAATGCCCAGAGACTCCAATACTCACATACTCATGCACCCCATAGCACAAGCATAACTCCTAAAAGCATAAGGCTCAAGGACTTCACAATTTACAACTACTATTTCCACCAAAATCAAAGAATCAAAACTAAAGAAATGAAATTAGACTTTGGAAGAGGGAGGATTACCTTGGTTATAAGCTTCAAAATAGTACCCCCTATTTGCCTCCCCTTGAGGACCAATTCCTTCATCACTTCCTTCTAGCAAGAGTGGAAGATAAAATCTTTAGAGAGATGGTAGAGCTAAGTGGGAGGGAAGAAGAGAAGACAAGAGTAGAAGAGAAAGAGAGCCCTAGCAATTTGGGGGAAAAATTTCCGATTTATCAAAATTGCTTATAAGTCCCTCATCTTACACAATTCACAAAAGACTCCAAGGGAGTCTTTGACAAAAAGGCCCCTCCCAAGGTCCATATTATCACATTCCAGCTAAAAACTTCGGGCCTGACCTTCAATTTGGAGTTTAGAACAGTTCGCTCTCAGAATCAGGTAATCAAAAACAGCAAATACCCATAAGAAGCTAGTAAACATAAACTACTAATTCACTCTTCAACTTCAGAACTAATTGAACAGAAGTTAACTAATACAATAATCTTTTGACACACCACACCTTCTCCTACATCTTAAATCACTCGTCAACTTCAGAAATTGAACTGAAGTTAACTACTACAGTAATCTTTTTGATAAGTAACCACGCATTCTCCTAATCTTTCCTCTGGAAGAAAATAAGATGCCTTCGCCAATAGAACGTATTCATGTAACTTATGCCAGCGCAGAGGTGAAGCCATATCATCTAATTCCCCCCCCCCCCCCCCCCCCACACCAACAACAACAAATAAAAAAAGTTTTCTCGAAATGGTAAGTTACCAGAGAATTTATGGGTTCTGTTAAAAAAATTACCATTGTCTAGTGATGCAACACCATCACAATATTTTCGAGACCATATTATTTACTATTGGATTATAGGCTTATTTGGTGATGCAACATCATCAATAATATTACAATGTTGAATTAATTTTTGACATAAAGCTACTTTAAAACTCATGATTTGATAATACTAAGATACTTCTTCTGTCCCATCTACAGTGTCACTTTTTTATTTTTACACGGCTTGAAATTTTTGTCATCTTAAAATGTCAAAGCTATCTTCGATATTTACTAGTGATTACATACTCAGTGGGCGTGCGGATACCAAAAATTAAAAATATTTTCTTTAAAATTAAATAAAAATATGTTAATAAGTAGTTATTTATGATCAGTTCCAATTATGGGAGGTAGAAATTCTATAAAATAAAAATATGTTGATAAATAGGTATTTGTGATTAATCATGGGTGGTTATTAATGTGGTTCACTGTTTTTTAAAATTTTGAAAATAAAGGATAAATGTAGATACTCCCATTTTGTATATGGTAAGATGCATTGTCCCTTCATTTGTGTAACGTGTTATATACAAATTCAAATTTTAATTGTGAGGGCAAGTTCGAAAAAGAAAAGCAGTAACATCACAACCAAAGAGTTATCGAAATGTCAAAATCAATAAACTTATCCCAGAATAATTACATGAACCTAAAACTATATATTTCGACATTCAATTTGACTTCATAAAAATAAACCAGTTTTCTTATTACATTAATAATAATGCTTCTGAAATAAATGAAATCCAAAAAGAATTGAATTTACAAGTTACTTGATTTGGATTTGAAATATAAATAATTCAAAAGTGCGCATAATATGGGAAGAAAAAAAATTTACAGATTCAAAGAGTTATTTGTAAACAATAAAATTCAATAAAAAGATGTAATTGAAAATTAGCATATATTTAAGGTTGCATCACTAGAGATGCACAACGTGAGATTTGAAGAAAAAAAAAAACTTAGACAAATTGAGGAAAGAATAGATTTAGGAGAAATTTAAGGCAACAAAAGAAAAAAGAAACCAATAATTGTAAAAGTTAAATTATTTAAATTTTTATTGAATGAGAGAGAAACCATATAATCACTAATAAAACAACCTAACGTAACGTATGTATGCATATCCATATCCTCGCAAATCCAAGGCAAATACATTGAATATTAGCCATTTAAGTTACATGTTAAACAAGATAGCATATATGTACGTGGTAACTTATGTTAATATTTGTTTTTTTTTTAAAGAGAAAGTATAAAGCCAATTGAAAGAGATCACCACCATCATAACAGGCTTCAGAAATATCTATGTGCACAGCCATCATAAGGATTCGGGGACAAAAGTAAACGATAAAGTTTTAAGAGAAAATTGTAGTTTTTGTACTAAATGTTTGGAGCATAAGTAGTTTCATTTCCTCAAGTTTAGATTAAAGCAAATCTAGTACTAAATATTTCAAATTTTTAACACATTTAACCCTTTTAACTAATTTTGCCAAAATCTTGCCTAAATTTGGTCACGTGATACTCAGTGCTAGTGACCAAAATTCCAAAATAATTTTAGTTGACATAATTTATAACTAAATGAACAGACGAATGCATTGTCTAGACAGATTATTTTTCAATTTTATCTATTTTTTATCATATTTGAACTTAAATTAATGCATTTAATTACAAGTATAACAATTAAATTTTTTTCCTTTTTTCTTAATTTTTTGTGAAAATTTGGTCACCTACACGTAATACTCACGTAACCAATTCCAGTAAAATTTTAGCAAAACTGAATAAAAGGAGTAAATGTGATAAAAAATTAAAATATTTGGTAATAGATTTGCTTCCATCTAAACTTTAAGGGCTGAAATTGTTAATACTCTAAATATTAGGTACTAAAATAGTAATTTTCTCGAGTTTTAAACCCACACACTTTCCTGACAATATCACAATTGCTACTATTGGTGTTCCGAAACAAGTCCAACAATTGAACCGCAACCAAAAAGCAAAATCAGCATCAGCTATCACCCACTATTTCTTCTCTTCCTTTTCAGCCTCATAGACCTTCTTCAACCTAGCACCAATATGGCGCTCATTCGTCCTCTCCAATCGCAACTTATCATAGTCCTTAAAGACTTAGTCACTTCAGTCACCTTAACAAGTTCCACAGATGGTTTCTGTGGAACAGTGGGCAAGTAAGCACCTTGGACTTGTGTGGCTGTTGTCAATTCCTCAGGAGTAAAATCACCAGCCTTGAATTTACGAGCACACGTCTTGGGAAAAATAACCGACTTGGACTTGTAACTTTTAAGTCGCTGAACGTTAGCCTGAAACCTCCAAGAATCAGTTTTTACAGCGACGACCAACTGAAACACCACTAGTTGGTGCAAGTTTCTTTGAAATTCCAACAGCCTTGAGCTCCTCCGGAGTAACGCCTCTTCCAGCTTTCATATAGTATTTCAATGTCTGTCCATGGACAATAGGACGCAGAGCTCCAGCAGTGAGCCTGGGGAATATTTTCACAGCCTTCTTCTGGGTAGCATTTCTCCTGGTCTTGCGTACAAGTTTTCATATAATTCTACCAGTGCTTCCTAGCACAACATTGTCACGGTTTATGACTTACGGCGGCCAAAAAAATGAAACACTGGGCAGAACCACCAACGGTAGATCCCTTCGGTTTTGCGCTGCTGCCGCTGCTGCAACTTTCTCTCAGTAAAATTTATCTTATCAATCCATATCATGTAATTTTTGTTCGAATTATGTTTCTGTATAAGACAATATAATTAGGATCCATGTATAACCTCCCCATTTATTTGTCTTTATATCCACATCTAAAAAATAAAATTTTAAAGAAAAAAAAAGGAATTTGAGCATTAAGTTCATGTTGATGTGTGGATCATTATGCTTTAAGTGATTGCATTTGAAAATTTACCCCATTCCTTTTATGTGGCACATTTTAACAATATAAAAATTGTTAAAATTGTGCCGGAACATAAATTTCCTTAATTAAATTGTGTAACAATAATTCGTTTTACTTTTTGCATGACTATTCTATCAATTATAGTTAAGGTTTGATTTTAAAATTATATTAAAAATTTGTACATCATCTAATGTCCCTTATATAGAGAGGATCTAGATCCATACAGATGTATTAGATTATCTTATTCATTTTGTTACACAAATCAACCTACCTTGTAAAATAAATATAAATTTCAAAAAATAAAAAATAAAAGCTTACATGAGTAAAATATATTCTTTTATTTTTTGTTGAGCATATATGGGTAAAAGCCTTGTTTCCTATGTTCTGAAAGAAAGATATGGGTTAAAATAAGGGTAAATTACTAATAACCCATTTGTGGTATCGACTTTGACTACCTAACCCTCCCTATACTTTCAATATAATCACATAACCCCCTGTGGTTTTATAAAATGTGAAAATTGGACAGAATTTTCGCACAAGGCATGTGTAATCTACTTACCGTCACGAAATATTCCACATCAATAGAATGAGATTTAGAATATTTCGAGAATACTCTTTAATGGTATATTGATTCTGTCTATTTTTCACATTCCATAAAACCATCGTGGAGTTATGTTGTCATATTGAAACTATAAGAGGGTTATGTGGTCGAAAGCGATACCATAGGAGGGTTATTAATAATTTACCTTAAAAATAATGTAAGAAGTCATATATACACTCAAAAGAGTTAAACCCACGCCATTAGTCACCACATGGTGTCTCCAACACATTTTTGTAAGCACACATCAAAATACACACACGCGTACACTAACATTAAAATGACTCTTGATCTTCACCGTATATTGTTCACAATTCTAATATTACTACCATTTGTCTTCCTTTCGTCGGAAGCCAAAACATTATGTGGTGGTTCGAATCCTATATCTTATTACTATGAGGTGACTGTTTTTGACTGACAATGGGCTAGGCGAGTATAATGGTACTTAGGTCCTTCAAAGAACCATTTGGCAGGGATGAGATACAGTAAAGTATCTGTCGTGCCCAGGCTAGTAGGCCTAGCATGCGGTCAGAGTCTCAACAAAGTGGTTGTCAAGCCTTGGGCCCACAGGCCTAGTACGTAACCAGAGTCTTAGTAGCTATTCCCGTCCTTCAGTCGATGCAGCACTAGAGGTGGTTCGTACTAGCTTTCGCCCTTAGGTCAGGGTAATACTTAGCCCTTCCACATCCTTGTATAGTCACGCCCAATATAACTAGTCAAGTCCCATCCTATGTAAAGATCACACGAGATTTGCTCCATTACTATTTTATCGCGTCTTAGGCCCTCAGGGCCAACACGCGACTAGAGTTTCTATAGCCAAGTCTAGCCATTTGGGTTTTGTTCTCGCTAGCCCAAAATGAATATTCCAAATTGGACTTGAATGCTCAACTCATATGTTGGTTAATGTCGCTTAAGTTTTGTGATATGGTATAGGATATTACAGTATTTGGCATCCTTTTTGGCACCAGAAAGTCACTAAGGAAAAGAAAATTAGGGAAACGGAAAGTGAGTCCGTCTTGTGTTTGATGTATTCATTTTTTTGAAAGTTCAACTTAAATTAATTATTACTTCAACCAATTTAAATCTTGGTTTGATGTAATGCCAAAGCGGTTGGGAATTTTTTTTAAGTGAGGGGCAAAAGCGTTATTTGACCACCAAAAGAAAAAACAGAAACAAAAGAAAAGAAGGAACAATCGAGCTTCAAGAGAAAACCCAGCAGAATTTTTTGCAAAAATAGAAGATAAAGAGAATAGAAAAGAGATGAAGGAAAAGGAAGAGAAAAATTGTCAATAGCCAACTTCGGTATCCACCTAACGTTGCCAAGAAGTCTAGCCAGCAAGTAGAGAGAAGTAAAAGGAAGAAAGAGTAAAGAGAAAGAGAGAAAGAAAAGAAAGGGAAAAACAGTATAGAGCTAAATTAAGATGTTCAAATGTTGGTTTTTTGTTATTATGTAAGTTATAGTTAAATACATGTTATCTTCGTAGAAATTATGGCATCAATTAGAAAGAAACAGGATTGGATAGAAAATTAGGGTGCATGTGATTTTAGAAATTTGGAGATAGTTAGTTAGATGAGATTTATTTAATAATTAAGGTTCGATTACACATTATTGTGATAACGATTCTTCCAATGACCAGAAAATTTTGATGAAGATGTGGAATTGGTTTTACTTAGAATCCTAAATTTGGAATTTGGGGAAAATTTATTCATTTATACTAACTAGATATCTTTTATAATGATATAGATTACATCATTAAGAAGAGAAAATTAGATTTAGGGATTGAAAAGTTGAGTTTGAGTAAAGCCTAGATTTTGTAAGATGGGTAAATGAGTGAGTTAAGACATGAAGTTTAAAGTAAGATTAGAATATTGTTTTCTTTTGGATTTTTAGTTGGTAATTATGATTGTAGTGTTATATGGTAGATTCAAGAGAGCAAGTAGCAAAGAAAGCCACATAGTAGGGAGGTGTAATCCAAGATTTTTGGTGCATAATCTACTTTAAAGGTAAGTATAATTCACATTATAAATCAATAGTATTATATGTTTTTTATAAGATGAATATGTATATGTTAGAAATATGTTGTATGTACAAAATGACATTAATGTGTATGAATGTTGGTCCAATGGTTGTGTGTGTAAATAATACATATAAAGAGATTGTTGTGCATGGTTATTTAATAGTACTGGTATGATATATAGAATGAATGTTCGCATGCTAAGTTTATGAAGCTTGTACATAATTGACATATTATAGAATTTATTTTGCATAGTTAGGATTTTGGGATAAAGAAACTTGAGAAAAGTGGGGGCATGCTTGTGTTAATGAAGTTGTACGTGTGTACTTGAAATTTTGATAGTGATGTAAAGATTCAAAAAACCAAATTGTATGAATAGCTTGAAAGCAACTCTATGCAAAAATAACCAAAAACTAATATGGTTATAGTTAGCCTAGGTGTACCGAGTATCTGCTAGCTAGGAAAGTCAGCTATGATTCCTTCATGATTACCCTTCATGATAGCTTATCTTTCATGGGATTGTTTACTCTTCGTAGGATAGATTATATTATGCATAGCGTGATTTTGGGTAATGATCAAAGTGCTAAAGTTGTTTGTGAAAGCAAGAATCTAATTCACTATTTGTTTTATGTATGCGTGATGTATGTGTAGATTGCATACTGAAAGAGTTTCTATAAGTGATTATCTTTGCATAGTAAGAGTAGTATTTGGTTGCATCAGTTGATATATGCTAATGATAGCTAATAATTGCATAGCCTGAGGGCATGTAAAACAATTTATAATGCATGTTATGCTTATTGAGTGTTAAAAACTCACCCCCCAAATCTCCAGCATTTTGAAGATAACACAACAACTACAAAATAAGAGGAGAACTACATAATCACTCGATTTGGAGGTGATGCTTAGATATTTTTGTTTTCTTTGGGCACAGGATAAGATTATTATTTGTACTCATGGTCATTTGGCATTGTACTTAGTATTGTAAATTTCACTTAGCTGCTCCACTGATAGTAATTCCAAATCCTGGGCTAGATGTATAAAGTTCTTCTAAGCAATATTTTTGAATAGTTGAAATGTGAAAATGGGGGGTTGTTACCTGTGATATGTTGATATGGATTAAGGCTAAGGGCCTATAATGTGTGCTCGAGAGAAGAAGTTGCTGATCAAGCTATGATGATCAAATTGCTAGAGTACCAATGGGACCAGTCACTTGAGCTTGTGCCAAGAAATTAAAGAAAGCTCTTCAAGCATTAGCTCTTGCCGTTCAATACTAAGAAGAAGGAAAAAGGATTGAGGGATTGATTGATGAAGACTACAAGCTCGTTAGCATGCTTCAAGTGTGCTAGGATCACTACAAGAAAATTGACTTTTTATGACAACACAAAGTCATCATAGAAGCCCAAAAAGTCGTCACTATAATCTACAGTGACAACTTTTTTTGCTGTCACAAGGTTGTCACAAATTCTATGTCACAAAAGGCTCATTGTGACAACCTCAAAAAGTCGTCACAGAAGCATAGTCATCAGTGACGAGCAAAAGTTGTCACAAACCATCATCAGAAAAACATAGTCATCAGTGACGAGCAAACGTCGTCACAAATTTTTAACAGTTTGTGACGACTTTTCTTGTCACAAATTCACCTCCAATTTTGTCATTAATATAAGAGAAGTTGTCACAAATATTGCTCAACAGTGACGACTTGTTGTTGTCACTGTAGTCGTGTTCATTAGTGACAAGAATGCTTGTCACTGATGAAATTTGCACTTAGTGACAACATTAATAGCTTGTCATAGAAACATGGCATTAGTGATGACATTAATAGTGTTGTCACAGAACCTTGACACTAGTGAAATTTGCACTTTAGTGATAACATTAATGATGTTGTCACAGAAGGTTTGCATCAGTGACAACACTAGTAGTGTTGTCACAGAAACATGCCATTAGTGAAATTTGTACTTAGTGACAACATTAGCAATGTTGTCACAGAAGCATGGCATCAGTGACAACATTTGTAGTATTATCACAGAAGTATGGCATTAGTAAAGTTTGCACTTAGTGACAATATTAGCAAAGTTATCACAGAAGCATGGCATTAGTGATGAGATTAATTATGTTGTCACAAAAGCATAGTATCAGTGACAAGAATCGTTGTCACTAGTGGAACTTTTTGTTGTTCAAGAGTTATTTTGTGATGATTTCTTGCCACTTGTTCACCTGTACTTTTTTTATTTATAATACAAAAGTTATCACAAATATGAACTCAATAGTAATACAAAAAATTATAGCTCGATTAATGCTGTAATGAATAGTGACTAAACGTGCAAAACTTTCAAATAGATATAGATTTGTTCATAAACATCTGCAAATCCATCAAAATATACACGAACCATAATATTTACAAAATTGACATCAATTTAAGTACTAGTGTTATTATCCACCTTAAATCCAAAAGGATGTACTACATTTAAGGTGAAAAACAAAATATAAAACAGCTATCTTCTCAAATTGATGCCATCTTCAAATTCGCATCCAAAAGGCAGCTTTCTAATAGCATTGCACTGCAATTTAAATGCAATACGAAGGGTGAGAAAATAAACAAAAAAAAGCTACACAAAAAAATGAAGAAGAACACAAATAAGCAACAAGACAACTTAAATACAAATACATATCATAAACTCCTCAAAGGGTGCATCAGTTTGGATGTACCCTTTTCTAACGAACATCAAGTGAATGTGATGAAGCTCATTGTTCCACTTATTGATATTTCTATTGCAAATACAGACAACCATAATAATTTCACCTTTTTCAAAGAAGCAAACCAACAAGTAGGGATCTCTAACCAAAGAAGTTCAAAAGACTAATTATCACTATAAACACATTTTACAGCATCTCAAGTCAATGCAATCCTCAAAAACACCCAACAAAGAGCCAACTGATGGAAATCTAAAATGGGCATTCATAGCATTAACAAACACAAGTCCAAATCTAAGCTAAGATTTTGCTTTCCAACTCCAACTACCCTACTTTGTTGAAAATCCCTTAACCAAATGATAACAACAAAAGGGTTGTACTTGCAAAGAGAGTACAAGTACATAGAATACTGAAAAATGTAAATGAAAAATTAAATGTGATAATTATTGTGCTAGTATCAGTTATAGAATATGAGCAGGATAAAGAAGGAATGATGGAGTTATTAGTGATAGGTGATGAGAAAATACATTAGAAACAATAAAAAAGAAGCATTGAGAGGTGTAAACTAACCCCTTAAAAACTTAGCTAGCAATTTGAGATGCATTGTCTTTTCATCACCATCAGGAAACGCATTTGCAAAAACAACATTATGACTAAGTAAAAAACCCACAGGACAAAAAAGGGTTGATTGTAGTGAAATACTCAAATTCAATATTATATTTTGGACAATTGAACTTTGATTCATAGGGAATTATTTCTTGAGTTATATGACAAGTGTTGAAGTTAAACTAGGTTCCGAGCAATGTGCCATTTATATGTTTACAATATAAACTCGCGTTACACACTTAGTTAGTACATTAGTGGGAGTACTTGTATGGTTAACAAAAGAGAAGGAAAAGTGTGGAAAACCAGTAAAAAAGGGCCAGCCTGAAGGCTTAAAGGCATGCAAAGTTTGACTGAAAAATAAGTTGAAAATAAGAAGCACGAGGTGTCAAGCTTTTGGGGTTTAATGGCAAACTTAGTAGGTGAAGCAAGCACCTCATGTGCAGCCAACTTAATAGCTTCATTAAATGAGATAAGAGCAACAGAAAATGGGGAGAAAAAATGGACCCAAAATCATGCAAGAAGGAAGGAGAATAAAAGAAATAAAGCTTGGGCTGAAAATTTGAAAGTAGGAGGTGGCCAATGAGAGCATGAGCTGGCTTTACATGGTGAATTGAAGCTTTAAACAGGTTGGTGAAGTGGACAGCTAACCATAAAAATAGTTTAAGGTCTGATGCTTGAAGAAAAACCAAAGGAAAAGAAAGAAAAAAGGGCTGAAAATCGTGAGAAAAATAGAGAGAAAATTCTGGTAAAGAAAACTGGAAATTGGAAGAAGCTTGAAGGTAACATTTCTACCTTAATCTCTTGACCAATTACATGTGTTGTTTAGCCAAGTATGGATCATAATCATTGAGAAATGAGGTTTTACGTGCTGAATGGAAGGTGAAAATATAGTAGAAATTAGGAAGTGTTGAGCCAAGAAAGAGTAAATATGCATAAACCAGTAAAACAGTCACCCTCGACACAGCTTTCAAAAATTGGCCATAACTTTGTGTAGAAAATTCAAAATTGGATGCCGTTTGTTGTGCTAGAAACTAGATTCAAGGTCACTTTCATGGTATGAAAATCATGTTCTGATTCATTTTGTATAGATACCAGAATTGTTTGGAAATTGACTAAAAATCTGGACCTGCAAAGAACAGGGTTGGTGAAGTCTTAACTTGTAAGCCAATTTTAAGTTTGATATGGTTCGGATATGAATTTGAGCCCTTCATAAGAGTTTTAGTGCTTGGATTTTAGTTTCCATTCATGTAAATATCATGTTCATACGAGCTATATCCTGATCGATATGCCTAATTGAAAAGAAACACCTGGCTGAACTGAAAATCTGGTTTTGCACAAGACAGGTTTGCAACTGGGCTGAATTGTGGCTGCATTTTGACTCGGTTATGTTTTTTATTTTTAAATTATTCCTTCTGAAAAAGTTGTAGTAAATTGAATCTAGTTTTCAACGGTACCAAGATTGTAGCATTTGAATGAGTATAGCTCAAGTTATGTTCAAACGAATAGACCCTGCACAGGCAGCCATAGGAGGATCCGCGAGAATGAAGCCCAAGGCTCCACCCACGTTTCCTCTCCAGATTGCTCCTGCTAGGATAGTTTTCTTGGTCCATTGGGACTCTATATTGCAGGGGTTTGGATTTGTTCCATGATGTATCATTAGGTATGTGTTATTAAGCTAATTGTAGGCGTATGGTTAGGTTGTTTCTAAGTGAGTTAATTACACTTTGTAGGTAAATTTGATGGATTGGTAACTCAAGCTACTTGAGTTGGGATTGTGGAAGGTTGAATGATAAATTTTATGAACCTAAAGCCAAGGTGAGGACTTTCTTATACTTTTTAGCTTTTTCGAAAAATTATAATTCTTATACATACTTGACTTTAAATGACTATTTTGATATCAAATTGGCATGCATGAAGTTTAAGTGTGCATGAATGATCCCTACGAAAAGAATGGGATTGATTGAAAGTATTAGATATTTATTTATATGTTTGGAATGCTCTTATTTGCTATGTTAATTACTCTACCAAGACTAGTCTATATGATATGAATAATATATGGCCTACCTAGCGGGAGAAATAGCTAGGACATGAGTATGGCAATATTCCATAGCAAAAGCCAAAAAGAAAAGACATAAATGCAATATTTGAGAATCTTTCTATTCATACCATGCATACAACTGTTAAATGTAAGATTGACGAAGAAAAAAAACATTTCCAGGAAAGAAAAGTGAAAAAATCTCCTCCCACAACATTCAACCGACACACCAATATTTAGTTTCATTAGTTGAAATAGCACACAAACATAATAAATATGAACAAGCATCCCTGCCATTTTGACAAATGACAAACTAACTTTCCACTTCACAAATTCATCCAATCAATCTTATTTTGACCACCACCGCATCTAAAAAACTCCACGTTGTAATATCAACTCATTACATCATCCATCAAAAATTGTATTTTTTGTGCTCAAATGTAGCTAATCAACTATTATTATCTCTACATTTAAGCACAAACTAACAAACATAACAGATTGAGTAACTGAAAACCAAAGACGCAATTTTTCCTCCTTTTTTTGAATTTCTTAGATCAATCTCCAATCAATAATACAATAATTTCTTTAACACCAAAGAACAAAAGTGTTTTATTTAATGTAGAAATTAAAATATAATTCATGATGAACATTCCAAGCCAAACATAACAATACAACTTGGATTAATTTTGGACAATTAAATCAAGTTATGAATAAATGAAATACCACTAATCTAGAAACCTGAAAATAAAAAAAAAAACCAACTAAACAAGATCCACACCAAGCAAAATTATTTTCCCAAGTTTTCACTTTTAGGGTAATATTTTTAGTGCCATAATCATTTATGATCTATCACAGTCAGTCATCAACTATTTTTATATAATTAAGTCTTTACCTTTGTAGAAGTCTTTCATTTGCGTAGCTCTTTCATTTGAGCAATCAACTGTTCATACAGCCCTCTTGTCTCAAGTTGCTGCTCTTGCAAGTTCTTAATTAACTCCTTTTGGGCATTGAATTCTTCAACCATCACTGCAGCTCGTTCCTCTGCCGCATCTGCCCTTTTCCGATGCTCCTCAATCTCGCTTCTCAAGCGGTCAATCTCTACTGATTGCTTCTTGGCTGCACTGTGGCTACGGAGCTGTCCAGGTATGTAACCAAGTTGTTGCTGACAAATTTCCTTGCTAGTCATTGAAGTTGTACCTGCCAACTCTTTCATTGTTGCCTAGACAAGTAAAGCATTATAATGTTGCAATGTTAAGGTATGTCACAAGTAGGAAAAATTAAATATAAATAGATTGAAATATCTTACCAAGGTATTTGTTGCTACATCATTTACCAAGGACCCCGTCTTCTTCGATGTGCGACTAAGCTCAAATAGATCTATCTCCGAAAGTTCTATACCATCCTTCCTTTTCTGTCAAAATAATCAACATGTCTTTTCTTAAACAAATGCATAAGAATGAAAATAAAGAACATCTTCAAACAAAGGAACTAGATTACCTTTTCTTCAACAACTCTTGCAAGAGACTTTGTCCCCACAGTAGTGTGGCTTTCATTTTTGGCACGGTTTATTTTGTTACGGTCACTAACTTTCTATAATAGACAAACAATTAAGAGATTACTAAGTATTTCAACCAAATTCAAAAGTGTAATAAAAATGATTCAAGTATAAAACTATACCTTGAATTCTTCACTTCCAAAGTAGTTGCACAACCATTTCCAATCATCCGGTGGAACACCTTCAGGAACATGATTGATTGCTTGTTCCTTTGTATCAAAGGTCAAGAAATACTTGTGCAACCGATACCGGTGATTCTGGTATAAAATGCTCAGCTGCCTATCCACAGCAGCTTTAGAAATGGCATTTTCTTCAAACTGAAAGTCATCCTACAAGATAATATAACTTGATCATATTCAAATAAAAGTCATCCTACACAAATAATGCAATCTAATAATATTCAAATAAAAGTTACATTACAAGTTATATGCAACTAAGTACATAAGTAAATTACTAGAATATAAGTACCAAATTGATGTGTTTTAATAGTAATTTAAGAAAAAGCCAAGTACCGTAACCGTCTTGTATATGCTTTCTCGATCCTCAGATGGCATATGTGCCCATTTGTCAACATTCAACTTCCCAAACTTTCTCACAACACAACCACTCTCACTAATGAAGTATTGAGAATCCCTTCCAATTATACGCCGAATATAAGGATCAACTTCAATAGTGAGAGTCTCGTTAGCCTCTCTCCTTCTGGCCAATGTAACATTCCTAGTACGGCCCCTTCTTTTTGATAGTTGCACATCTATAATTACATTTAATTTCAAAAATTTAGTTGACTATGTCGACATAACGATAGGTAAAAGAAATTAAACAACAAAAAAGCAAGTTATAGCAAAAATATAGAGCTAAAAATGTCATAAAAACTTAGTACCAGTGCTGCCATTTTGACCATCATCAGAAGATAAAATGGTCTCATTTTCAGCAAATGCATGTGATTCAGAAGTTGGAGGGTGCATAATATTTGAAGCATCCGGCTGACTTCGAGGGGAAGATGTTGGAGTCACAAATGCAGCAGTGCCATTTGAACTTGTACTTCCAGTATGAGTATGCTGCTCATTGCTTCTACCTAAATTTGCTTGGACAAGTTGTTGCTTATTCTGGATTTGTCTTCTAAGTGCCTGCCCTTTTCTTCCAGGTCCAGCCATCTGAAACCAACAAACATAGACAAAAAAAATGATTAAAAAAATCAATGTAGTGTAAATATAGTATTCTTATCTATCGTAATAAGCAAAATCCAATTAAAAAAGATGACAAGGGCATATTGAAAAATTAATTAACTACAATCAGGTAATAATAAATTTATTAACTTCAAGTATTGTATCAAAATAACCTAGTCTGAATCAGTGTTATTGTCACTAAGAATATCCTCGTATTCTTCATTATGACAACCCTCATATTCATCAAGTCCTTCCTCATCATTAATGAAGTCTTCGTCAGCTAGTTTATTGCTGATTTTTGACTTGTTAGCATGAACAATAGATGAAGGTACGGATTTTAATGGATTGCTCTCTTCTCTTGAGAGTGGCGGGAGATTATCGAGGTCTATTATAATAGAGAGTTCCCCTTGTGCTTCCTCTTGATACATCTCCTCAACTACTGGCTCTTTGTTTAAATGTTCAGGAACATCATAACAGTTTCGCGGACTAAATCTTTCAACTACAAACCAATTTCTACCTAATTTCAAGTCTTGAACATAAAACACTTGTTCTACATGTTGAGGAAGAACATAAGGCTGGTCTTGGTACCATCTCCGTGATGAATTGATACTTGTGATACCACATTCTTTGTCTATTTGCATGCCAGAACTATCATCAATCTTCCACCAATCACACTTAAATATGAGAACCTTTTTCTTTCCAAGGCAGTACCTCACTTCCATAATTTCTTTGATTACACCATAAAAATCAATGATATTGTTACCATGCTCGCCTTTCACTACAATACCACTGTTTTGTGTTTTTCTCTCTTTTTCACGGTCTTCAGTATGAAATCGGTACCCATTAGCAATGCAACCTGTGTACTTGCTAACTCTATTATCCAGACCTAATGCCAATGAGCGAAATTCATCATTGCAAGGCTGAGGACCATATAAGACCTGGTGAAAGATAAATTATATTAACATAAGATATGATATTAAACTATAAACATAAGAAGTCCAAAATTTAAAAGCATAATCACCCTACACGTTCTTTGAACCATTCGGAGAATTCCTTATCGTGTCTTTGGTCTACATTGTCAGTGCTTTCTGCTTCTAATTTGCATTTGTGTTCACTTAAAAAAAATTAAAACTAAGATTAGCATCACGTGTCAGTTAATACATGAAACATAATTTATTTAAGGTCAAAGTATTACTTTATGTAGTCTTCAAGCTCATCGCAATTATTTAGCAAAAAAATGTGGACTTTTGCTAATTCGAATCAGGTAAATAATCCCGTTTGGGCCCTCCAAATGGACGACTAGAGCATGAAAATATTGACAAGTGACCAGAATTGTCAGCTGTTTCATTATTACGCTCAGGCCTGTTGAATATTGTCTCGACATTGTCCAAGTACATAGAACAAAATGTTAAGCATTCTTTGTCTATGTACCGCTCGGCAATACATCCCTCCGGTCGAGCCTTGTTCTGAACATAATTTTTCAGTGTTCCCATTTTCCTATGTTTAATTAAAAAATAAAAAAAAAGTATGTTTCAAATGACAAATTAAATATATAATAATTTACTAATTCATAACCACTATATAAAATCCCATACCTCTCAAATGGGAACATCCAACGGTATTGTGCTGGGCCAGCAAGGATAGCTTCAGCAGGTAGGTGAACCATCAAGTGTAACATTATGTCGAAGAAGGAAGGAGGGAATAATCTCTCTAATTTACACATTATCACAGGAATTTGTCTATCACATTCGTCGAGTACATCCCTATGCAATGTTCTGGCACACAACTTCTGGATCAAATCACTTAATTGAAATAGCACTTGACGAACTTCTTTGGTTAAACTTCCACTGAATTGCAAGTGGGAGTATTCTTTGAATGAAAATGTGGAAGTCATGGCTTTTCATTCCCGAAATCTGGAATTGTCCTGTTCTTTATGCATCGAGAGATATTTGAAGCAAAGCCATCCGGATATTTGACAGAAGACAAGAAATCACACACTTTTGTTTTCTCTTCTTTTGTTAGGTGGTAGCAAGCAAGTGGCATAATATAAGAATCACCACTAGGAATCAAGTGCAACTCCTTTTTTAAGCCTAATTCCTTCAAATCTTTGCGACACAACCAATTGTCTTTGGTTTTACTGTCAATATCCATTATAGTGGCAAAGACACTCTCAGAAACATTCTTCACTACATGCATGACATCCAGATTATGCCGAATTTTCAGGTCTGACCAATAAGGCAAAAGGAAAAAGCAACTCTTTTTGGTCCAATTTAGACCACTATCTTCACGTTTACGCTTTCTTGTTTTCATTTGCTGACGGGTTTTCCCAAATTGTATTTCAATATTTTCTATTTGCTCCAAAATTTCTTTTCCAGATAGAGGTATGACAGGATTCCTAAAATCCACTTTGCCATCAAAAGATTTTTTTTCTCGACGCCAACGGTGATCAATAGGTAAGAAACGACGGTGCCCTGTGTAACATAATTTTTTTCTATGTTTCAAATGGACACAAGATGTTTCTACCATACAAATTGGACAAGCCTGATATCCTTTAGTACTCCATCCAGATAACATGGCATAGGCAGGGAAGTCATTTATAGTCCACAGCAGAATAGCACGTAGTGAAAATTTCTGACCATTTTGCTGCATCATACGCTTCAATGCCAAGCCATAGATCATTCAATTCATCTATTAGTGGTGCCATGTAGATGTCAAGCTCATTTCCCGGGGATTTAGGACCAGGAATCAACATTGACATGAAAAAGAAAGGATCTCTCATACATTTCCAAGAGGCAGATTGTACGGGACAACAAAAACAGGCCATATGCTATAAGTGGTGCTCATGGTCCCAAAAGGATTGAAACCATCAGTTGCAAGGCCTAATCTTACATTTCTAGGATCATGAGCAAAGTCTGGATACAACCTATCAAAGTGTTTCCATGCTTCGCTGTCTGCTGGATGCCTCATACTATCACCATTATCATCTACACGCTTTTCTTTATGCCACCGCATATCCAAAGCTATTTCCTTGTGAACAAACAAGCGTTGAAGCCTGGGCTTTAAAGGAAAGTAACGTAGAACCTTGCGAGGAATTTTTGTACCCTTTGACTTGTATCGAGGTTCTTTGCAATTCTGATTTGGACAAGTGTCCAAATTTGCATATTCTTTGCGAAAGAGGACACAATCATTGACACATGCATGTATTTTTTCAGCTTTGAATCCCAAGTCACGAATGGTTTTCTTAGCATCAGAAAAAGACTTAGGAATTGAAGCTTCAGGAGGCAATGCATTCTTAAAAACTTCTAGCAATGAGTTGAATGATTTTATAGTCCACCCATTCATTGTTTTGAGATGCAGTAGAGTGACTATAAAAGATAGCTTTGAGTAAAATTGGTTCCCAGGATAGAGTTCTTTTTTGGCATCTTCCAACAATCTTAGAAAGTTATCAGTTTCATTGTTATTCACATTTGAACTCTCTCCAATATGTTCTTCTTGGCTAAACCAATTTCCCCCCCATTGTGCAGTACCAATGTCATTCAACATATCATTCAAATCTTCAGTGTCAGTATCCTCTTCTTCATCCCATCTTGATTGCTATTGTTATAAATTTCACGTCGAAATTCTTCACCATGGTGTATCCATCTAGTATAACTCTTACGAATTCCAAAAGCAAATAAGTGGTCCTCCACCACACTTTTTGTATGGTTGCGGAAATTGTTGCATTCTTTGCATGGACATGGAATTTTAAGATGTTCTGACTTTTGAGAATATGCGAATTTCAAGAAATCAGCAACCCCGAGTTTATAAGCCTCATCCTTTCTATTATCAAGTTTCATCCACTTTTTGTCCATGTCCTAAAGTTACCAATCTAAAAAATAAGTTGATAGTGTGTTGCTCTAATATGTAACTAAAAATTATAATCATGTTATGATTAAGTAAAATACTATCCAAACTTAGTCAATGAGAAACAATATACAAAGAAATGCCCATACATAATCGGGCCAAATTTAGTCAATGAGAAACAATGTAAGGATTATAATAGCACATATCATTAAATTATATGCCATCTACAACAATGCACTACACAAAAGATTTGACAAATGCAAAGCTATTTTTGCTCAACATTCTTTCCAATAAAAGGATTATGATGCACATCAAAATTTTGAAGCAAGTGGCAAAGAACATTTTGCATTTTTCAGTAAGCTAAAACTAATATATTACATGAAAAATGTTCGTATAAAAATACTAACAATAAAGTTTTTGTAAGCTTCTTCATATTCCATTTAAAGAAGTCCTAAACATAATTAGTTAACTCACCAAAGATTAAATTTGTTTTCTAGTTGTCTTGGTACTTAGTTTGACAAATAGTTTCCAGCAGTGGGACGCTGAAATAATTGCTCTTACGACCTAATCTTGCAAAGCCTATTGTTATTTTTCTACCACTTGTCTTCTAAGATATGGTTTTACCCTTCTAACTAGATTAAATATGGTTGTTCCTGAACTTTTATTGTTGATAAATAAACATTTATGATACTGCTACATATTCTCGTAGCTTTTGAGTTTATACATCATTTGAGAATGATGGGTCCAAAACATCCCAAGTGCATAAGCAAATAAATAGTGAAAGAATAACATCTAATGATCAGTTAAATAGCTCAAATGCTTAATTTTCTAAACTATCCTAACCGTAATATGTGAACTTATCATACTTGTTAGATGCTGAAAAATAAACCACCAGTTTAGAAGGGAAAAAAAGAACTTCTTTTGAATATGCTTAAGAGAGAAACAAAAGGAAATTTTGGAGTATCCATAGCTTCAATAGTTAATTATGTTAGAAAATATACTAATTTTTGTATCCCAACAATGAGATTCGTAGTCCATGACATATCACCACAAACTGTTTAGATTTTCTTCCAAGAAAATAAACATTGAATCTACTTGTATTTCTTTTGAAACGAAATAATTGCGAAAGGTAAAAAAAGAAAGGCAGACAAAAGGATATTTTCCATCACATACCATAATCTTAATTATCAAGTACAAATAGTAAAGAAAGCACAAAAACGTCTAGTTCCATGCATTGCTAACTCAAAAATCAACAGATAAATCTGGTGGTTGATAGTTTAGACTAAGTGGACAATAAACTAAAGTAGACAATAAACTATTTCAGAGTCTCAAAAATCTTCTCAACTACATACTCCTAAAACAATAATTAAAACAACAAAATTGTATTAGGAAAAGTTTTGTACCACATGCTAGGAAGAACTCTTGAAAAAAAGTCCAAGATCTATCTAGAATATCCCGCCTAAAAAGTAGACTTTATCTTCCACAAGACAGTTTAATAAGCTATAGCCAAGGCTTTTGAGATCCCTGCAAGTTAATCACAGAAAAGATTACTACAAATCAAAGGAATGCAACTACTATGATAAACATAGTAATATGATCTATATGTATATGATGATGTGAGACACCATGCATAACTAAGATAAGATGGACTTAAATTTACTGTGATACCTCGTAAACAAAACTCTTATTATGGAAATGTATGCACTGTAAATTAAAACTCATCTAACTCTTAAGGACAACTTCAGCCAGCAGATGTACCCATAACTAAATGTTTGCATGGCTGGCTAGTTATTTGATTCATGTGCAATAAACGTGCTACAACACAAGTAATATGCTTAAATCATACATAGCAACACTAATTGGAATTAGGATTCTTTTTGGATACCATTTACTCCTATCAAAGATTAGATGCATTCTCAGTTTTCACTTATCACTTATCACTTGATAATTGATACCTTTCTAGGATTCAGGCCCACCTGCTCATTTCATCTAATTCTCGAATATCCAAAGGACCAAACAGCTACTTCTCCATGTCTAGCCTATCTTGTCTAGCTAGCTTTTTGAATTTTATATAATATTGCTTGCAAATCATATATAGCATTACTATTACTATTACTATTACTATTACTATTATTGTCCTGAATTATGCTATCATGATCACCTTGTTTTTGGAGAGGCTAGCTAACTAGCTAGCTGCAATAATGTTGGAAGAAACTCTACGATGTGTTTCCTTCGATTTAATTGATTATACCTTTATATGAATATGAGACAGAAGTAATAGTAATGCTCCCCGAATCAGGTACTCTAAAAAGGACTCGAATTTTGACGCACTACAACTCTACACGAGCAAGTTATTGAACTAGTACAACATAATTCATTGTCAATCGTCATTCGATAGAGCTACTGATTATCACACTCTTTGAACAACTTGAGATTGGAAACATAAATTTGCCTATGAGAAAAGTTTCCATAGGAAGTTTCATTGTTGCAGGTGGATATAGAGAGGTGGATATGATAGAGAAGAAAGGGAACAAATTTAACGGCCATAGTGAAAGCTTATCTTGTTGCAATTGGACTATTGTTCTTGGCTAACCCAAATATACAAATCTTACAATGCAATTGTAAGCTGATCAGAAATCAAACAAATTTAGTAAAATAAATAAATAAATAAATATAAATGACGAAAGGAACATGGCTGCCCAAGTACAAAAGCCACCAGAAAACAACATTCAAACTCCATATCATTATAAGTGGTAAACTCCATATCATTGTAAGTAGTACTGTTCCCTAGCAATTTACATCAACTTAAGGTTAGAAGCTACAGACTAAGAAGAATGGGATTATGGCACACAGACAAGTAACCAGAATAAAGAGAAGAAAAGGAAAAGCCTGGTCTCGGGTCCATGCTACTTTTCTACTGATTTGTGCCTATCTAACAACAATTATAAAGTAGCATGTCATCTACTTACATTCCCGACTACCAGTTTACATTTAGATAGAAGTAAAGAAAATTCTTAACTACGTGTTTACCTTCTCGATCAAAAATAAAAGGAAAAAATCTTGCCAATAAAAATTCACCAATTTGTCTTGGCTGATAGCATAAAAGATCAGACCAGGACACATAGCAAACAATGAATAAAGACGGAAACGCAAGTACTTTGGGCCACAATCTGCCCATTGGAAGACTAATGCGTTGCTTTCCACTTGACACTGCCTGAAGATATTTAGATCACTGACAGAAACACTGTTCCTGGATTTTCCAAAGATGATGACTTAAAACTCAAGAAACTTTCAATTAAAGTTTCTAAAAGACTTAGGAACATGCACTAAAGGCCTAGTTGACAATTTAGTAGTATATAAACAAAAGAGAAAGTCACATGGGTGCATATATATGGAAGAATCCTATCATGGATATTGATTGTCATAAATGAAGAAAGCAAATTTTGATGCATAAGAAAAACATCAATTAATTAAAAGTCAAAGGCTAAAAACTTGAGCCAATCACATGGTCGGTAGTTAACTGCATTTGGACGAACTAAACATCCTTGCTCTTTCCAATGCACCCTATAATTCTTCCCTTAATGGGGTATGGATCACCTGCAAGTAAGATTGCTTCAAATCTAACTGTTTCCTTCAATTTTATATGGAGTTAAAGTCCAACCCCTTCACTCCATGCCTATATATACCGCACCAAGTCGCGTATCTTAGCCATCCTGAGCAAGAAATAGCAGAGATGGAAATTCCTATGATAGACTTCAAGAAGCTTGCTGGTGAGAGCAGGAACAAAACAGTAGCTCTTCTCCACCAAGCTTGTGAGAAATGGGGCTTCTTTATGGTAACAAATTTTTTCATTTTTACTATATGAACACATGAAATTCTTGTCCAAAATATAACATCCAAATTCTTGCAGATTGAGAACCATAACATTGACAGAGAATTGATGGAGAAAGTGAAGGCATTGGTGAATCAACACTACGAACAAAACATGAAGGATAGATTTCATAACTCAGAGGTAGTAAAGAGCTTAGAGGATAAGAAAATCACCAGAAACATTGATTGGGAAAGTGCCTTTTTCATCTGGCATCGACCAGAGTCCAACATCAACGAGATTGCGAATCTCTCAATGGACTTTCAGTAAGTCCTCATCACAATGTGATTCCAGCTTTGAAAATCAATGATGATGAAAGACAAAATACCATGTAAGCCCTAAAATTATCCACGAAAATAACCCCTAAAAAAATTATTCATCAACTGGGTCTTTTAACCCCCTAATGTTACTTGGAATTGTTCCTAAACTTGATGCCACTTTCATGAGAGTGGAGAGACAAGCTAAATTTGGACAATTTCAGTGGGATTGGAGTGGGATTGGAGTGGGTTTTGAGTGGAAAAGCTAGGAGTTTATATAGAAATAGTGCCAGTAGAGAGAACGAGTGAGTGCCCTTCTCTACTAGACGAAATCATTTTCTTCAATTTCCTCGCCTTACAGTTGATCGGAAGCTTTGCTTGAATTTCTGGTGAGAAAGAAAGAAGAGATAGCATAGAAGATGGACAGAGAGAGGGGAGAAGATTTTGTCTAAATTTGGCTAAGTGTTTTCCCACCTAAACACCATCTAAAATTTTGTCCAAGTTTTTGTGTTCCCTCTTTTAATTTCTTGCAACTATTTTGTCCCTCTCTTTCCTCATGTATTTTTCTTTTTTTTTTCCTCATCTATATGTGATTAAGCTTTTCTATTATTTGAAGTTTTCTTTCCTTTTTCTACAAATTATATTAAAATCATCTATTTATAACCTCATATACCAACTAATCCTTATCGCGGGCCCGAGCCCGTAGCCCACCACTGACCTCAAAATTTTCTCTTTTTTTTCTTTTTTTTCTCAAATTTTTCCTATTTTTCTCCTTTTCTTTTCCAATTTTTCTCTTTTTTTTTCTCACAAAAATATGGGGCCAGGTCATAATTCAAGTCATACTACAAAATTCAATCACTCAACAAAAAAAATATTTTTATGATTAAAAAATTATTTTAATGAAATTTTTTTTTGGTACTCATTTTATGGTTATATCAATTATGTACAAGTGACATTTTGATGATCACTTTAGTCGATCAAATAATCAAAATAATTTGCTAATACATGTATTGAACCTATTTGGTACAAATACTGGTTCATTAATAGTAAACAATGTAATTAAGGATGACAATTTATCCGTATTGGATCAACATATTAACGACACAATTGGAAATGGATCAGGTTGTGTCATGCGGGTTGACACATAACCGACACAAAGGGTACATACACGCACACATATATACATACATAGACACACACACACACAGAGAAATATCAAGTGCATTTTACATGAAATATCAATGATGGCACTTCATTCCAGCAGTAAGATCAGTGACAATGTTTTTAAATTTTTGTAATGGTTAACTGTCTCTTTACTTGTTCTTAGGATTATGGTTAACAATCATAACTTCTTTTTCTCATTTTACGATCCATGCTTGACAGTCACTGTGCTCATTCCCCCTCCCACTTCTACCTTACGATCTATAGTCATTAATTTATTCATCTCATTGTAGTACACCTAGATCGGCTAATTTAGGCACATAAACTCTTTGGAGCTTGTGAGTGAAGCCTCAGAAGCCAAAGTCACTGTACTTCTCCTACGATTAAGCTTACTAAGCTAATTTCAATTTTAATTCTCCATAGATTGTTGGTATCTATTAAGTACTAAAAGTAAGTAAGTAAGTTAATAGTTCTTTTTCTAAAAATTTAAAAAATTGACCTTTTGATTCAATATTTAGTAAAACATAATTTTCTTATTATTTATAATACATTAAGTAGTCATGCTTAATTTATGTTCAAAACTTTATAATTTATTTGATTACAATTCAATAATTAGTGTCAGTATGAGCATAATAATCGTGTAAATTGTAATGATTTTGTTTATGGTGCTTTATCTTGTGAAGTAGCTACAGGCTTATTTTCTCTTGTCAGTGGGGCTAAATTGCAAAACAGAGGGTGTCATATTACAATTAATGAAATTATTTTATCATATATGGGGCCCAATTGCAAAAGATAGGTAGCCACAATAGACATAATGAAATTGGTTTATCACATATGTCCTAACTTGGAAAACACAAGATGCCATAGTAGGATTAACGAAATTGGTATATTATATTTGATAAATTGCAAAAATCCAGATCGCATGGTGGAATTAATGAACATATCCTTTAGACATTAACAACTACTTGTTGTCATTGAAATGTATCAATTGTGACTACTAAACCATGGTATCACTAACAACCAATTTACTTGAACTCATCTAGGACGACACCAATGTCGTCATTAAAGTGACTCAATTGTGATGACATGCACGTGTTGTCACTAATAAAAGTCCACTTGAGCTCATTTGTGATGACACCAAATGTCGTCACTAAAGTGTGTCAACAGTGACAACTACGATGTTGTCATTGATGACCAGCCAATTTAAACTCATATGTGATGACACCAATGTCGTCACTGAAGTGATTCAACTGTGACGACATACACGTGTTGTCACTAATAACCTAGTCCATTTGAACTTATTTGTGACGATACCAAATGTCGTCACTGACATGTGTCAACAGTGACAACTACAATGTTGTCACTAACGACCAGTCTATTTTAACTCATCTGTGACGACACTAATGTCGTCACTAAAGTGATTCAATTGTGATGACATAAACGTGTTGTCACTAATAACCAGTCTATTTGAACTTATTTGTGACAACACCAAATGTCGTCACTGAAATGTGTCAACAGTGACAACTACAATGTTGTCACTGACGATTAGTTTACTTAAACTCATCAATGACGACATCATTTTCGTCACTGAAGTGATTCAATTGTGATGACATAGACATGTTGTCACTAATAACTAATGTACTGGAGCTCATTTGTGACGAGAACAGATGTCGTCACTGAAGTGCGTCAATAGTGACAACTATTATGTTGTCACTAGCAACAAGTCGACTGGAACTCATCTGTGACGGCATGAATGCGTCACAGATGTGTATCAATTGTGACGACCATTTATTCTTGTCACTAATGACAATTCTACTTTAGCACATTTGTGACGACATTAGATGTCGTCATAGAAAATCTTGTTTTAGTGACAACTTTTTCTTATGTTGTCACAAAGTCAATTTCCTGCCATGCTATCACTTGGGCGCCACACCATTTTGTGACGACCGATCCTAGGTTGTCACTAATGACTAGTGTATTTGAGGTCATCTGTGACGAGATCGGATGTCGTCACTGAAGTATATCAACTGTGACGAAGTTTTTCGTTGTCACTGAGAATGTTGTTACAAAAAGTCAATTTTCTTGTAGTGTGGATCAAGCTAAATTTAAGCTATAGGAAGGCGCTTTGGAGGAGGCTAATGCATGAGCTAAAGTTGGGTTTAAGTTTGAATTCCAAGCCAAGAGAGAGTTGCTACTCGATTAGTAATGTAATCAGCCCAAATAAGTAGCGTTAAAGGTTTATTTCCTTAGTTCGATCGAGTTATACCTTTGATTTGTCTATAATGTGAATTTGGACTAATCAGCTTGTTAAGCCTAGATTAACATTGTTTAGAGTTTCATAAGTGAACCACTATTGAGTTAGGGTTCAATCCAAAAAGTCTATGCTAGTTGAGGTTCTTTAAGCAATGATGCATTGAGCAAACATCGGACATTATTCTATAAATGAAAATTGAGAGTTCTCTTGGCTTTCTCCTAGGATTTCTTGAATATCTTAGTTATTAACTTAAGGTGCTCATAGGATTTATCAATCAAGTTTTGCTTGATTGTGATGCCAAAAACCATTATACCAAGATTTGTTGGTGCAAGTCATCAACGGTTGAGACTTTTTTTTTTTACTCAAACTAGTTACATTTATAATTGTTTCTGAGCCTTTTGCAATATGTTTTATGTTACAAGAGAAGCATAGGTCGTATCATCTGGTATCAGAGCTAGTTTTAGAGGTATTTGGTTATATCTATTTGTGGCGTTGTTCAACTATTTGTGCTAGTTCTTTGTTTATTGCTTCCATGCCTTAGATCCATACTTGTTGCTTGTGTTCAACCTGCTTCATCATCTTCCATTCCTCTATTGAGTCTTATGTTGTTTCATCTAAGTTCTGGAGATCCTTGAAATTTTAGGTTGGAAATATACTTGAAACTTGAACAAAATTGATTAATATTCTCTTCAAGAACTTGAATCTTGTATGAATCTTGGTGTTTCAATGCGAAAACTTGTGCTGTGCTTGAACAAATTTCTTGGACTGCCCGATTTTCATCAATTGATCTTCTTGTGATCTGAAGTTAAATAAAAGGAAGAAAAAAAAGAAAAGAAGAAGAATTTTGTTTAAAAAAAAAAGGAAAGAGAAATCAGATAAAAAATAATAACAAGACGCCAGTTTGTTAGGCAGCAAATGAAATCGTCAACTTGGTTGGATTTGACTTCCTTATTCAGCCACTAGTAGAATTAGTTAGGAAAATTTAATCCCTTTGATGTTGCACATGTATACATTTTCTAGATTGCTTTAGTTGTAAGGCACAAACTTCTTGTACCTATGTACAAAGAAGCTTGTCTTATTACTAATTTTCTTAACATTTATTTTCCTAGTGTTTGTTCCTTTTGTGAAGAGATTTAGAGACATGAATCACCAGGGAATGTTACATATTTTCCCCATTCTCGGTTGTGATAGTCTCCAAGCTGGTTTTGCAATCAATTTGAGCTTATGGAATCTAAAGTAGGAACCTAAAGGAGTGCAAAAGGGTAAAGGGCATATCTTGTTGGAGAGAGGACACATGGAGATAACAATTTGGTCACATGCCATCAACACAAATTGGTTGATGAAATAGCTAGTTCATTGGTGGCAGGGTATAAATTGGGTTTCTAATTTTAAGTATTTATGTGTTTTAAGTTCTAATATAATTATGTATGATTTTGATTCTGTCTTTAGCATGGATACATGTGCATTGCATAAAGAGTACAATAGTTATTCATATGTTACTCTACGTCTTATTGTCTTTTCTAGGATTTTCATTTTTGATGATTGTGTACTTTCAAGTTTTTGTTTGAAATTTAATATTTATAGTCACTTAAATTGTTTGCTGCATGATTCCTTACATCCTATGGTTAGTGTTAGGTTGTATGGTTTTGGACATTTAGTAGTGTTAGGAAGTAATATTTTTAGAAATTGAGGTTAGTTATTGCATGATAATTATGCATATAATGTGTATATGCATTTTGTTAATATTATTCATTGTTCACATTTTGAGAGTATATTTGATGTTACTCCTTAAGAATCCTATATCCATGCTTTCTACAAAACCGTGTTGGATGCTTGTTCGTTATGATTCGGTTGCTTATGCCCTATGAAAGTCTATATGACTTGGTCACTTGTTGCTTAGACTTGGTCACTTGTTACTTATGAGAGTCTATATGACTTGGTCGCTTATTACTTATTAGAGTCTATTTGACCTGGTCACTTGTTTCTTAGTCTTTTCACTCGTTATATGTCTTATGAAAGTTTATATGACTTGGACATTTGTCACTTAGACTAAATACATGTTTTTAGGGATTATGCACAGCAAAGAGAGTTTAATGCTCTAAAGCAAGAATTGATTCACATATGTACTTGATATGTGTTTGAGTTTTATAGTGCTAACTTCTTAAATTGCATTGAATATTGGGATAAGGAGTTTTATTACTCCCATATGAAAGTTGAAATTCTTGAGGGAAGTCACAAGGTAGCCGATAGATTGAGCTTGCAAGGTGAGTGTGCTAACAGGACTAGAGTATTCATTGTTACTACTGATGATTTATATGTTGCAGGTGATGAATTGGATTTGAGGACAAATCCTCCTTAAGTGGAAGGGACTAATGTGAGCTAGATGGAAGAAATTGTTGTTCAAGTTATGGATGATCAGATTGTTAGATACCAGTGGGTCTAGTCACTCAAGCTAAATCCAAGAAGTTCAAAGAAGCTCTTCAAGCATTGGTTCTTACTATTCAATACCACGAAGGAAAAAAAAGGATTAAGGGATTGATGGATGAAGGCTGCAAGCTTGCTAGCATACTTCAAGTGTGCTCAGATCAAGCTAAATTTGAGTCGTATGAAGACCCTTTGGTAGAGATTGATCCATGAGCATAAGTTGGGTTTAAGTTCGAGTTCCAAGCCAAGAGAATTGCTGCTTGATTAGTTATTAGTTAAGCTTTGGTTTATTATTTAATAAGCCCAAATAATCACTATTAAGGTTTATTTGCTTAGTTGGAGCGATCTTATATTTTTGATTAATCTATGATATGAATTTGGGTTGATTAGCTTGTTGAGCCTAAATTAACATTGCTTAGAGTCTAATAAGCGGACCATAGTCCTTATTTGTTCTAGATTAGTTTGACAATTGAATTAGGGTTCAGTACATTAAGTCTATGCTAGTTAGGGCTCTTTAAGCAATGATGTATTTTGCAAATATTAGACATTATTATATGAATGAAAATTAAGAGTTCTCTTGGCTTTCTCCAAGGATTTCCTGAATATCTCAAATATTAGCTTAAGGTGTTTGTATGCATTATCAATCATGTTTTGCTTGATTGAGATGCCAAAAACTATCGTACCAAGATTCGTTGATGCAACTCATCAAGAGGTTGAGTTTTTTTCCCCAAAACTAGATACATTCCCAATTGTTCCTAAGCTTTTTGTAGCGTTGTTTATGTCACAAGAGGGGCATAGGTTGCATTAGCCTAATTCCTACTTATTTCTATGTTGAATTATTTGTAGTATGATTGTTTAATTGATGGATTATTGTGGAGATATTAGTAATATTGGTATTTTTTTGAGTTTTATCTAGGTTGTGAACTTTTAGGAAAGCACAAATTACAAAGGAGATGCTACTGAAATTTTAGTGGAAATCAAGAAGAGATTAAGGGTTATGTAGCCTGTGGTGAATTATTACACTGCAGGATACGTGTTAGTCATGGCTTATAAGTTTGGGTCGTGACAAAGTTATTATTAGACCAAAGGATATGAAGTTGTGAATATTGTTTTAAGGTTGAACTAATGAATTATATAGTAAGTCTTTTGTCTTGAATTGCGAAGCTATAGGCACTTGGCTATGGGTTTCAAAGTGTCTTTGAATATTCATTGGATCTTAATTTTTGGGAAGCGTTTCTTAATCTATCGAGTTAAGTATATAGCGTATTTTACTTATAGAGATGATCTTAACTAGAATTATTTGCTACTGGATGGAAAGATCAAGAGGTGGTAGAGATGGTGAGGATGGAAGAGCCCCATATACAAGTCGTGGTAGGGGTCGTAGAGCCCCACATGTAGCCCATAACTTAACTATCCCACTGTTACATGGGGTAGCAATTGTAGCATACGAGATTTCATGATAAGTAAAAGAGAGGCAGATGGAGAAAGAGAGACTATGTTTGTAGCAACTCTGATAGGGATCCAAGGACGTCTACACTAGTCACGCAAGTCATGCATGGAGTGGAGTCATTTTTGGCTCCATTCAAGCCCATGAAGGAGTGGAACATGAAGTTTGATGACCAAACCAAACCAAATGATGGAGCATTAGAGCGTCTGACGAAGGCCACGCCCAAGGACGTGCCACGGCCTCCTCAAATGGCCTCTATCAAAAGGTTGACAAAAGTAGGCGAGGTGTCTAATGAAGGCCACGGCCTTCCCCACAGCCTCCATTAGAAGGTTGTCTAGCACGAGTTGAAGCCTCTGACCGAGCTAGAATCTGCTTTACGTATTTTATTTACAAGTTTTTAATAGGTTATGAGTTGTATCCTAAATTTTAGGCTAGAATTGTGTGATAGGATGTAACTAGTATAAGTTATTTTTTAGTAGCTATCTTTTGTAACTTTATATAATTTGCCTTGGATGCTTTACGACACATCAATATGAAGTTTATGATTAATAAAATTTGAGTGTTTTCTCTGAGAATTCCTTCTTAGTTCTTTGGATTAAGAACTACCCTTAAGTCTTATCAAGAAAAACTTTGTGGCAACTTGTTCGATTCTCTCTTAGAGTCAACTTTAAATTTGTTTGATTTCAATCCTTAGTTTGTCAACTAGGAATCTACCCATATCATTATGTAGGGGTCTAGGTTGCTTCCAATGGGAGGGACCCAACGAAATTGAAAAAACACAAGGTACAAACAACTCCACTTTTTGGTAATTTTGGACAGGTTCTAATCTTGTCGAAGGTTAACGGGTTGATTTACCTGGGTTTCAATGCGTTCTTGGTATTCGCGCGATCCGTTCACGCATCATTTGGTGGCAGAGCCAATTCCCTGATCATCCAAGTTTTTCGATCCAAATTTTCCCCTTGGGAAAATTAGGATATATCTTTTCTTGTTGATTCTTTTTTCACTAACCCCTTTGGGTATATCCTTGTTGATCTCGTGTTCTTTTGTGAAAGATTCCAACTTTTTGTTAATTTGTCTAATTTTCTGCAATTTTTTTCTTCCTTTTTCTACAATTTTTCCGCAAAAACTTTATTCTGGTGTTTCCTTATTGCGTTTCTTGCATCATATTAATTAGGGTTTCGTGATAGAGTCGTTCTTGGTATTTTAAGCCAATAATTCTAGGTCTTTAGTGTGATTTAAGTGTTATCTTGTTTGTTCTTGTGTTAAAGATTGTCAAAAAAAAACAATGTTCACTGTACTGTAGCGAGTTACTGTTCGCCGCAGCTATTCACACGGTACTTGTTTGGCACTGTTCATCAGTGGTCACTGTTCATCCGGTGAATTTTTGCTTAATTTGTCTAGTCTTGTGGTGTTTGATTGTAGGTTATCTAGGGATTTGTTTAAAAAAAAAAAAAAGAAAAGAGCAAAAGTAAAAGTCATGCACTCTCATTGCAAAAGTCTTGCACTTTGAAAGAAAAAAGGGAAGAAAAATTTGATTTCTTGTACATTTGATTGGGTTTTGATACAAGAAATATTCAGCCATTATTTTGATAGGAGCACTATTGGAAATCAAGATTCACAGCCAAGAACCACACCCTAGGGTATTCTAAATTGTGATTCATTGAGTCATAATCTTATCTTCGTTCAAATTCTTGAATTCTTGTGAATCAAATCTAACTCTAAACTTTCCTACTCTCTATTAAATCTTATTCTCTTCATTGAATGGGTTGTCTAAGGACTTTGATAGGGCTTGATTGAGTGGGTTTTTACTAAAGAAATTACACAATAAGTGATCTCAAGAGTGGTAAAAGGCTTAGTTGGTGAGAATATCATCAAATAAGAGCCATTATGCTTGAGAGATACACAAGTGAAGAGTGAAACACTTACGGAGTGAGTGAGGTTTTCTATTTTTTTTCTTAGTACTAACGTGATTTCTTGCAGGTTAAATATTATGGAGGAAGGGCAATCTATAAATGATCCTGAGTTTAAGCTTTTTATGAAAGCTGTGCAAGAACAATTTGTCAGGTTAAATGCTCGTTTGGATGGCATTGAGTCAGCTCAAAAGGGAAAGACCAAGCTTCCTCGTAGCCCTACCTATGAAGATGAGTATCAAGAAGAATATGATTCTGACGAGGTAATTTCCTACAAAAAAGGAGGGTTGCTATTGCACGTGACAACAACTTAGGGAGTATAAAGATCAAGATTCCAGCATTCAAGGGATATGAATTGACCCTGAAGGCATATTTGGAGTGGGAACGAAAAGGTGGATCATGTATTCAACGTGTATAACTATGCTGAGAAGAAGAAAGTTCAACTAGTTGCTGTGGAGTTCACTGAGGATGCTAGCATATGGTAGGACTAGCTAGTGAAGAATAGACAGAGATATGATGAGCCGCTATTTAGCTCATGGAGGAGAATGAAGACCATCCTTCGAAAGCGTTTTATTCCTAAGTTACTACATCGAGGGCATTTACATAGGAGGACTTCAGCAACTCACACAAGGGTCGATGTCCAGTGGATGAATACCGTAAGGAAATGGAGATGCTTATGATCCGAGGTGATATCCGTGAGGACGAAGAGGCAACCATAGCTCGTTTTATAGATGGTCCTCAATCTCGACATTGCTGAAAGAGTCGAGTTGCAGAACTATGTAGAACTTAAAGACTTGGTAGAAAAAGCTGAGATTGTTGAAAGACAACTCAAGGCTAGAAGAGCCCGTGGTTGCCTATCAAATCGTGGTTATGGAGGTTCTTCAGATCGTGACCCTTGGAAAGAGTCCTGAACCAATGAGACTAAGATGGTTCATGAGGAGTAAAGGCCAAAAGAGATTGCAAAAACTAAGGCTAAGTCATCATCTAGCAAAGTAGTGCCTAAAGTGAAGGAAGAAGCGCCTAAACATCAGAGAGATATCAAGTGCTTCAAGTGTCAAGGGCGGAAGCACATTGCTTCTGAGTGTCCTAACAAGCGGACGATGGTGATAGTTGACAATGGAGACATAAAGAGCATAACTTCAAGTGATGAAGAGATGCCTCCATTGGAATGTAGGAGTGATGATGAGAAGCCAAGAGGTCCATACATATGTGAAGCTAATACAGGAGATCTGTTAGTTATTCGTAAGTCAATTAGCATTGAGCCAAAGGAGGAAGAAGATGAAGTGCAACAAGAACAAATTTTTCATACTTGATGTTTGGTTCAGAACAAGGTATGCAATGTGATTATTGACAATGGTTGTTGTACTAATATTGCAAGTTCCTTGTTTGTAGAAAAGCTGAATCTACCCACTATGAGACATCCAAAGCCTTATCATATGCAATGGCTTGCTGGTACTGGAGTTCTCAAAGTCACAAAGAAGGTGCTAGTGTCTTTTGCTATAGGTGCATATGAAGATGACGTGTGGTGCGATGTGGTGCCTATGCAAGCAAGTCATTTGATTCTAGGAAGACCTTGGCAATTTGATAGGAAGGTGACTTATGGATTTAAAAACACCAATTCTTTCATGTGGAAGAAAAGAAGCATCATCAACTTAATGAGTGTAATCATGTGTTTAGGGATTTTGCTCATAGGAGTGTGTTTGTTTGTTTAATGCTTAAGTTGATTCCTAAGTCTTCCATAAGTGAATTTGTTTTCTTGTCAAGAAAATTTGTTTGTTTTGTGGATGTTCTAAAGTTGACTTATGAGTTAGTTTTGAGTAAAGGTACTCATAGTTATTTCTATCGTGTAGGCGATTCGAGGACAAATCTTCACGAGGAAGGAGGGAATGATAGGGATACAAGGACATCTACACTAGTCACGCAAGTCATGCATGGAGTGAAGTCATTTTTTGTGCCATTCAAGCCCATGGAGGAGTGGAACATGGAGTTGGATGACCAAACCAAGCCAAATACTGGAGCATTGGAGCTTCTAACAAAGGCCGTACCCAAGGACATGCCATGGCCTCTTCAAATGGCCTTCATCAGAAGGATGAAGGAAACAGGCAAGGTGTCTAACGAAGGTCGCGCCCAAGGTCGTGTTGCGGCTTTCCTCACGGCCTCCATCAGAAGGATGTGTAGCACTAGTTGAAGCCTCTAACTGAGGCAGCATCGAATGCCACACTGCGGCCTTGCTCACGGCCTTTTCCAGAATTTTCTTTACATGTTTTATTTACGAGTTTTTAGTAGGTTATGAGTTGTATCCTTAATTTTAGGCTAGAATCGCATGATAGGATGCAACTAGTATCAATTATTTTTTAGTAGATATCTTTTGTAACTTTATATAAGGTGTTTTGGATACTTTACGACATATCAATATGAAGTTTATGATTAATGAAATTTGAGTGTTTTCTCTTCTTAGTTCTTTGGATTAAGAACTACCCTTAAGTCTTATCAAGAGAAACCTTTTGGTGACTTGTTCAATTCTCGCTTAGAGTCAACTTTAAATTGGTTTGATTTCAATCCTTAGTTTATCAACTAGGAATCTACCTACATCATTATGTAGGGGTCTAGGTTGCTTCTAACAGGAGGGACTCAACAAAATTTGGAAAACTCAAGGCACAAACAACTCCACTTTTTGGTGATTTTGAATGGGTTTCAATCTTGTCGAAGGATAATGAGTTGATTTACTTGGGTTTCAAGGCGTTCATGGCGTTCACACGATCCGTTCACCATCAAACTCCAAGGTCACAGGACATTATCCAAAATTTGAAATTATTAACACATTGTGGCATACCATGAGAGACTACATGCAAAGGCAGAGGGTGCACTATCCTCATCATATGCCATAGAGAATGAGATGCCATTATCTAAGTTCCTAAAACTCAAGCCACCTGAGTTTGAAGAGAAACGATATTAGGATCCTTATTCATTTTTAGTGGAGATTGATATGAGATGCAAAGTAATGGGTTGTAGTTCTCAGAAGATAATGCAGCTGGTCAAGTTCCATTTAATTGGGAATGCAAGACGATGGTTTAAGACTAAAAGAGTACATAACTAGAGTTGAGAGGATTTTAGTAAGACTTTTATGGATAAATTTCTATCAGAGAGTGTCAGATAGTAGAAAGCAATAGAGTTTGAGAGATTGAGTTGAGTCAGTATGCTGCCTACTTGGTCAGCACTAAGGAGCTGAGGAAGTCGTAGCTTATAAATGGTTACTTGATCAGTACTAAGGAGCTGAGGAAGTCATAGCTTATAAATGGTTTTGTATCATGGCTTCGTGACCATTTGATTTCTGCGAGAGTCGCCACATATCGAGAGGATATAGAATGTGCTTGACAGATAGAGTTGTCTCATACGAATTGCTTAAAAGAGCATCATTCTTGACCTCAAAAGAGCAGATGTACAGGATAATTTAGTGCCCATCAAGGTCGTAGCAGTGTATTTGGTGGGACAAGCGAGGTTCGGGGCATTAAGGTCAAGTGGGCCGATAGAGCATTCAGAAGGAATACCACCAGAGGTCTGAAGCGTATACAAGTAAGAGTCAAAGATCCACGAGTTATACCTCTTGGGGATCCACTCAATTCGAATAGGATACTTGCATTTTTTCCGGTGGTCGATATGTAGCAGAATGTATTGGGGTACGTGTAAAGTTGGGCAAAATGTGTGCTATTATTATGGTCAAGAGAAGCATTTTGCTAACGAGTGCTACTCATCTTTATCACAGCAAGGCTCTACACAAAGACAGGTATCTGTAGCTTCTACTCCGGCTCATGTAGTAGACTAGATAGATGGAGTGGTTGGACAAGGTTGAAGAGGCATCGGTATTGGAGATAGAAAACTAACGCAAGCTGATAGAGGTCAATCACATATAGGTAGAGGCCATAGTGCATTGGCAAGAGATCAGAGCTTGCATCACACATCAATTTAAATGGAAAACTCCAATCCATGATGTGATTATAGGTGCAGAAATCATTCCTCGCTTTAACCTGTTGAAAGCATTTAGACACTCATAGAAGCTTGTATAATCTTCACGTAGTCACGTAAACTAGTTAGAAAACATTTTTAGAAATGAAATGGTTTAATGGACACTCACTAGTAGGTTTTAATTATCTTCGAAGGTTTTTCAAATGAGTTTTGATTCTAATTGATCGAGGTTTATAAAGTGATTAATATTTCACTAAAAGTAAACAAACAAATTTATTAAAAATTTAGGGCATTTACAAATGAGCTTCAGCCTCTCCCAAGTTTCACTGTCCTTGAGATGCTCCTATGCACATGAAAAAAATTTCTCCCCCTCCCCAACCCACCCGAGTACGTAGTGTGTGTACCACCCGTGTTACGTAATATATCATGTGGTGCATTCAAACTAATTACACATAGTTAAATAATACAATGTGTGGCTCACCATCATCACATGATGATAAATTATTAATTCTAGTGTACAACGTTGCAATGCGCATGATGAATTTAATACATTTTTCAACCGACCCCACCAAAAATCCCTTGTCCCTGAGGTGTCCCGCTTCGGTTAGCTTTGACCTTGGACGTTGCCTTTTCTTTTGTACTTGTGATCCATTTTATTATTTCTATCTTAGATTAGATTCGATGCAGCCCCATATCGACAAATTCAAGCTCAGATCATCGTTTTTAACGTCCAGACGTTCTCAAATTCTGCCCTCACGCACGCCTTCCAATGACCAAAACACAGGAGCTATTACATCCCTCTTTCAATGCGCTCAGTTGACAACGTTTACGATTGATATATTAATTATCCGTTTGCTTACAATTGCAATCCCTTTCCGGTGCAAATGATAGCACCTCTATTTGTCATATCTTTTTGTCACCGCCAAATTGCCACGATTATCACTCTTTTCATCAAAATTTCTGAGGCTCTACGATGCTCCTCATCAATTGGGTTTTATTAAACTGCCCATGAATGTATATCTGTTTTAGTCTTTATGCCTTGTCCCTATCAATTGTGCTTTATTCAACTGCCCATGGATGTATATTTTTTTTACTCTTTATGCCTTGCCTCCTCATAAATCTCAAAGTAATTGGATATATGGGTGATCTGGTTTGCAGAACAATGTCAATTTTGATAACTCTGCTGCTTTTTTTCGGCGTTGAATTGTTTGAGTGGTGATGAATACTACTGTTAGCAGCGCTAAGTTCCGTTGATTTCTCCTTCTTTCTAATTTTACAAGTTTTGTTCACCTATCTTCCTCTTTTCTTCTATTTTTGGCTGTCCTTTGCTCTCTACAACCTGAAACATTCTTCTTCTGGCACTTTGTTCTGGCTTTCCATCAGTTTATCATTTTTACTCTTGCAGCTTCAATGGCAGGTAGGTCTCCTTCGACAAATATATAACGCACCAAAGTGGTGTGTTACTACTTTTGATAACCTGGTAATTTATTCGACAGAATTTTTTACTTTTCATCTTCATTGCCTGTGTTATCCATGCTCGCTCTTCTGCTTGTCTTATAGACCTAATGTGACCGTGTTCTTATTTTTTTTTATATTCCTTTGCATCTTCTCTGCCTAGGTGTGCTTTATTTTTTAAATTCAAATGACCTATGCTTTGTTGGGTAATTTGCTAGAACTTCCGCAGAGGGGTAATGAATGTAGCTGCATGCTGTGGGTTAATTTTTTTGCCATGTTTCCTTGTGCATGCCGTGTTTGTATATCCTCTTGGTGTATGTTTTTTTCCAGCTTATTTTTAAAGTCAAAACTTACTATCTACTTCCTTTACAACATCTTGCTTTGTTTTGCTCTTTCAATTAAATGTACTAATTCCTTCTTGCAATTGTTTCTTCTTTAAAAACTCTCTCTCTGTTTGATGACGCTCTGCTCAGCAACTTGACATTCTACAATGCATCTTTTTAGATTTTATGGACACCATTGACTAGTAATGCTTGTCCTTTTTTGTTTTCCCCGCCGGTCTTCTGCCAGAGGCTACAAAATCTGCCTAAGGTATCTTTGTTTTGTCCTTTACATCTTATATGAATTGTTTTCTTTTTAATAATCTTTTTAATCTTTTGTGCTTGCCGTGGTCATGTTTTCCCCTTCATTTTGCTTTTGCTGGTCATTGTGGCCCCAATATTTTTGCTTCTTTTACAACCTTCTTGTTAACTGATATATACGTTATGCCTACTACAGATTGGACATGCAATCCTACAGCATGTCCACATTTGAAAGTAGTTTCATTCTTAATGTGTTGTCCTATAGTGCATTAGCACCAGCAAGAAAGAATAGTACTACTTAATAGGTGAAATAGGCTAGCTAGGTTCATGCTTTTATGGGGGATCAAATCGAGTGTATTTGTTTTATTAGGCATTATCTGCTGCAAAATGCCTATTGCTGAAAATTCTTAATATGGGCACTTACAGGATGAATATTCTAAGTCTTGAGACCTGACGATGATGCAGACTCTAATGAGAAAAAACAAGTTCATGACTCACTGCCTTGAGCCAAAAATATATCCCAATGTAACTTTCACATAACGATTTTCAAATTAAAGTTTTCGTTGATTTTATAGTCCAACGTGATAACTTTCAGCCAGAGTGGAATCGTTTAATTAAGAAATTAAGAGATTAAGTAAGATCATTACATTAGACCCAGCCATCAAGTGAAATCAGAAATGCAAGAGTTCAGTGAATTCTAGATTCAAAGACTTTAAGTTTGAGGGTAGAAGACTTGGCTTTCAGTCAGCAATGTTTAGTTTTTGTTGACTCTTCATCAAACCTGTTTTTGAGGGGTTGAAGTAGATACAAGCAATGAATGCAGAATCTGGGAATATGAATACACCCGCATCCTCTTGCTATTTTTGCTTTCAATTTTATGTTCAACTCAGAAGATTGCCCGTATGGCAGATACCTTAACAACAACACAATTCATAAAAGATGGGTGAAACAATCATTTCTGCTGGTTGGAGCTTTGAACTGGGATTTTTCAGCCCAAGTAAGTCTACTGATACTTATAGATAGAAGGTATATGGTATAAGAAAATATCATTTCAGGCTGCGGTATGGGTTACTAATAGAAATATTCCACTTATAAACACGTGGTGTGTTGGAGGTCATCAAGCCGGGACTTCTTGTTCTTTGCAATGGTACGAACAACATCAGGTGGTCTTCGAATTCATCCACGTCTGCACCAAATCCTGTTGCACAGTTGTTAAAAACTGGAAATCTTATTTTCAAAGATACCAATCAAGATAATCGGGGAGATGTTTCTGCGGCAAAGCTTTAATTATCCAACTGACACATTTCTACCAGGCATGAAGGTAATTTTGTGACTGGCCTAGAGGTTTACATCTCATCATCGAAGAATTACGAGGATCCATCTCCGGGAGAATACACATATCACTGTGGATTCGAACTGGATCACAGAATGGCCTAGAATTTAATGGTGTTCATTGGAGACATTCAGCACAAATTAATGACCGCCAGACCTGCATTTCAGCGGTCATGGCCCCGGTCACTTGCGGCTTGGATAATCGGTCATCAGGGTACATCTTATGTAGATGGGTGGGAACGAATTTTTTACCACAGAATAACGCACGGGAGAAATTGCCTAGTACAGTTACAAAACAGATTAATAAGCACAAACACTCGATCTAATATTTAATTCATTGGATCGACTTTTTAGCTCAATGTGAATTACCTAATTTTTGACCATTTTCTTTTCTTTTAAAACTTTCGAACATTTTCCTTTGTATAACATTTAACGTATATGATCTAGTTTCTAAACAACAGCAATGTGGTAAGGCAGAAACTATTTGTTGTGTCACTGTTATGCTAATTCTGAATTTCACATATGATTGAAGGCCTTAAAGCAGAATCTTTTTTGATAGGAGAATTGTTTTCATCGTTTTAAATGTTCTAAAATTTCTCATTTTTGTCCTAAGGACTGAAATATAATTAAATTAATCGCTTTTGTTGTACAATGAACCAGGTTGGCTTTTTATTTTCTTGAAAATATTCTTTCTTAATTAAAAAATGGTGACTATGGGCACAAACCAAACAGTTCAAGATTATATATTGGAAAAAGGCATTTCTTAAAAATGAAAATGCATTGTATATGTAGCTTTGCTTTAGGTTCTTTTTGTATTTCTGCCTGCCGTAATGATCTGATAGGTATGGGAGTTAGCATATATACTCTTTTGTTCAAGGATATGCCTTTGGCTTTCCATACCCGCCATGTTGAATATTTTTTTTTTTTTGTGTCTAGAAAAATTTGGTATATGTAACAAGAAAGCTATTAGATGCAAGAAAACTTTTCCATATATGTACAAAGTGTATGTATGTGATAGGTTAGAATTTGTGTGTTCGAACCAAATTTTATGCATTACATACATGGATAAAATTTTTATGGCCCAAATCGCATTGCACAGGGCAAAAATGACCTGGTGTACAGAAATGTTCACAGTTGATTTCACAATTCAGATGGAAGCAACACAAGAATTGATGAGGGCTTCAACATTTATTAAATCACCAAAACACAGTGATTATAATTTTTATGAAAACTGACACTTACACTAAGTAGCGTAATCACATTTTTTGAAGCTTTTTATATGATAGTTTTTTTTAGTGACATCAAATTTTTATATTTTTGTTTAAATCATGGATAAAATAGTTTGTCGTGAATCCTCGTATTTTGTGTTATAATGTTTGAGACCCATCCCGGCAATAATTTGAACATGTCCTTGACGTTTCAATATCAAGACTTTTAAGCCCTTAGGTTCGTAGTAGCGGAAATTACAACCCACATATATAAGGCCTTGGAGCACTGTACTGACTTCCATCTGGCTTTTCCGGGATGCTTGTGAAATTCTGAAAATCCAGAGTCACAAAGCAATTGAAATCTCACTAGCCTTATTATTTTTTTTTTGTTTTTTAATGATGCAATATTTAATTCTCTAGAAGATCTATAGTTACATGAGAAAATTATAAATGATCAGCTTATAAGCCATCCAGCCACACAAATATCCCTAGATCAAAGCGGATGAGAGACCGCTGCAGGCAAAAGCAATGGAAATGTTGCAATGGTGAGTATGGAAGTAATTACTGGGTTTGGGGTTTAAGTTAGAAGCCCAATTTAAAAAGAAGAGAGATCCGGTAAGGGCTTGTTTGGTTTTTAATGACTTGGTGAGGTGAGAATTGCTTGAGAATATTGGAGAGGTCTTTGGGTTTAGTTGTTCCTTGTGGGTTTGATGTTCTTTGGGGGATTGAGGTTACGGTGGGAGCTAGCCAGAGGGGTTCAAGAACTAGAGGTAAGAGGTTTGAGTGCTGCGAGTTAATAATGGTGGGTGAGTATGGCTTGCCTAGCAATTCTGAAGCCGGAGCTCAATTTTGCTTGGCAGCCTGGTTGGTAATGGGTAAGATAATGGCTACTACTAACTGCTTGGCAGCCCGGTTGGTAATGGGTAAGATAATGGCTACTACTAACTGCGGCCAAACTAGGATCAGTTAATTGCAATTAAGCTCATCTATGTCAAGTAATGTACTCTAGCATAGCAATCTTCATTGGAAACAGTAGTTGTGTTCTTTCATTCTTTATATTTAACTTCAAATTGCATTCTTGACTATTTGCTTAAGTTAGCTCACTTCAAATTGTGCATCAATTGCATTCTTGACCATTTGCTTAAATTAGCTAAATTCAAAATTCTCCAACTTTCCAATATATTGAGATCATGAATGCATGTGATGTAAATAACATTCCAATTCAAATAAGGCTGGAAGTGCGTTAATTTTGATCAATATATTCGATTGCTTGTTTGACTTGGAACATACTTAAAATAGAAACAGTATAATTGGCATTAATTTGATTTTAGACGAGAATTAGTAGGAGTTATTCATGTATGCAATTTAAGTTCAATAGCACCATGATACAATGAATTTTGTTTTATACCAAAAAAGTTCGTGTTTGAATTTTGACTTCATACTCCAAAATCCGCACCACTAGCACAACTTGTAAGTAACATAGAGTAACTGAAACAGGTAATAACTAATTTTGAATGCATCTATAGGGGCATGAGGGTTCGGTTTCATTAATTGCAATGTGTCAGTTTAATGGGTAAACGCACAATAAGAGAGCAAATAAAAGTATCTACACCATTAGACTCAGTTTGTTACACCATGTTACCATACCAAAACAGAATGAACATCACTTGTCTCATTATACTCTTTTTATTTGCCTGCCGGGGTATCATATACACTAAAAACTATGACAGGAACTGATCCCGAAGACTCTCCACTGATGTAATACGGATGTATACTAAAAAAGAATGTAAAGTATTTTATACCATTTTGTACATCACGGGTCACACAGTGTATGAATACCGCAACCGAAAGCACATCAACTGTCTTATAATATTTAGTATGCTTGTGCACAAAAAGCGACCACTCGTTTTTTGTACAGACATAGCTAACTGGTAAGGGGTCTCCATCCAAATTAGGTATTATCTTCTATATTAAAGTTTTTAGTGGACATGAAGTCAAAGATGAATTGAAACGCATATGAAAATTTTGCTGTACTTTCTGTTACTCTACGTGTACATTTTGGGACAGCCAAAACACTAGTATAAAATTTTTAACATTCTTTCTTTTTTGTACTTGTACGCTTTAATAGGTAGTTGTCCTGCAAGAGATCCGTCCGGGGTTTCTACTGAAGTTGCACGGATTGCTTGAATGGATTGGAGCCAGAGAGTTGGATAATCAAGGAAGAGACAGGAGATCACAATCTGGCCATGGATGTTCTCTGTCAAAGCCAGATTATTCCACCGGATTGAGCAGAGCTTAAAACAGCTTCAATTATCGCGGCACGGATTGGATGTTGGTCGAATGGATAATTTTTAGCCGGATTCAAGGCAGAAGGTTTGCACTTCGGCCGAGAACAAGTGAAGAATCCTTCCGTGGATTGTTTGCAGAGCATTTGGAAATAATGCCCATAAACAGCTGGTCGTTGTTGCCAATTGCACATCAATTGCTTTCTTGACCATTTGCTTAAATTAGCAAAATTCAAATACAACTTTCCAATATATTGAAATCATGAATGCATCAGATGTAAAGAACATTTCAATTCAAATAACAGTGGAAATGCGTTAACTTTGACTGCAGTCCTTCAAGGAAATTTTCAAATTTGTTACGCCCTCCTATTATTATTATTATTATTATTATTATTATTATTACTGGAAGCAGCATTGTAAATGTCAAATTTCTTTTTTTGTACAATTACTGTAAACCAAACTTTTAAATTATTACCCTGTCCAACAACTACTATCAAATTTCAACATGTCATACTTAATGACTTGGGAGTAATGACAATTGAATGAGTTGTAATTCAAATGTTGAATTGGTAGTATAATATAAAAGAGAAGAACATTCATCATTTACAAAATTCCAAATTTAAGAATGTTCTAAAAACAAATCACATGCAATAATTGAAGAATTGGCATGTTGTTCAACATTGGACTAATTCATATACTACCGAAAAATGTTACAAAGATATCTTGTTTTGGGATAAAGAAAACGAAAGAAAGAAAATCAAATGCAATAATTGAAGAATTGGCATGTTGTTCAACATTGGACTAATTCATATACTACCGAAAAAAGTTACGAAGATATCTTGTTTTGGGATAAAGAAAATGAAAGAAAGAAAATCAAATGCAATAATTAAAGAATTGGCATGTTGTTCAACATAGGCCTAATTCATATACTACCGAAAAAAGTTACAAAGATATCTTGTTCTGGGACAAAGAAAATGAAAGAAAGCAACTAAGTAATTGAAGTCAGCAAACTCCAGTTTCATATTAACCGGCGCTTTATTCAAAGTGTTTTTAGTTTAGTTAATTGATAAAATCCTTGATCAAAACCGTCAAAAATATTTAATAATAACGAGTCGCATCCTTGTCGAAATTAAGTTTCAAAATTCAAAGTCATTAATATCTCGTTTTAATTTTTAAACAAGACTCCTATCCTTATTATACTTTTATTGTAGCAATATAATCAAAATTTATCTTTAATATTTTTAAATTGAAAAGCCTTCTCAAAAACCCTAATTTCTAACCTGTCCTAAAATTTCTGTGAACATCAAAAGCTCTTGTTCTAAAAATACCGGAGGTTGGTCACCAAGTGTTGTCGCAGTAATTTTTTGCTGTCCAAGACTACTTATTTTATTTTGTTTTATTTTATATTTAAAAGCAATGCAATTCCAGATTAGTTGCTAAACAAATATAACCCAAAAATTAAGAAAAGATCAACATCCAATATTTAATTCAAATTTGAAGGAATACATTATTATTAAGCATGCTCGACAAAAAGAACTATAAAAGTTCAAAACTTATTAATCATTAACAAACTAATAAAATATATATCATATTCTCCATTTGTTTAGTACAATTCTAAACTATATTTTCTTTTAAAATTAACAGCTATTTTGTTTGTATTCTAGAGTAGAATTGAGCCATGTAAAATAAATTCCGTTGTTACTGTGGATTTATGATATTCCCTTTTATATATTTGGCTTGAAACTAAAATATGTTTCATTATATTATTGGGTTAATCAATATAAAATTTAAATAATGGGTGATAAATTTTAATATTTTCATTCTCTAAAAATGATTCTAATTGTGATTAACCAAATAATAGGCATGACCCGTGTACCACATAAATTAAATACTTCACCATTCCTGACCCTAGCTAGTACCCCATTAACTCAGTCATGCATTTTCCGGTTGATTTGGAGAAGATAATGCGACAATTTTGTGGGAAGAAATCATTCTGCTGTCGTTGCAAGTTGCTAGTCTTGGCTTGCCCTGCAACTAAGCACAGATTGGACGCAGCATAATATTTATTTTCGCCAACAATACACGTTAAAAGACTTGTACACCATTTCTTGAGGAAGTGGAAAATCTGAACATGCACTTTCGCCTCCTCGCATGGAAAAAAGTAATAGCCTATTCCTTATTGAGGGGATGAATCAATTGTTTACACGACGTGGACAATTAATTGTTTTAAAATCGTTTTAAGAAAAAAATCCTTCCTTCCCCAAAACAGGATCAGATTAATGAGTATTCAATCAAAGTGCCAAACAATCAATGCTAGTGTGCTGCCAGTACCAATAATACTTCAGCTGGTTATTAATCCATAACTAAATAACGGTTCACCACAAGTTTGGTAATCATTTTATTATTTATTTATCAAATTTAAGAAACCAAATTCAAATTGCTTTCCCTGATATTTGATATTGGTTTTAAAACAGTTTAGCTATGCTGTTTAAAGATATCTACTTATAACTGATGCTTGGAATATCATGTTTTACAGGTCCATGCGTGCAGGATTTCGAGACTTGACTGTGTAATGATTTTCGTTATCCAAGTTAGGGATGTTGATGTGTCCCTCGGAAATAAAATGGATGTCGAACTTTTGTTCTCTTGACATTAGCATGTAGTTAATGCGAATTACTTACACCATATGTCATCTCATATTTTGGAACTTTATGCATAACCAATGTTTTAATAATTAGATGCAACGAATCCCCAATGAGAACTATTATGGAATAGAGATTTAAAAATAAATAAATATTTAGTATAGAAGTTGCTTGATTCTCACTCCTTACGAAAGCCAAAAAGTTTAAAACCTCACTCATTTTTCCCCCTTGACCATCATTGATATGACATCCATAACATTATCGAGGTTTTCAAGCTGTTAAAAATTTAAAATGAGATATATCAGAACTTCTGGTGAGGATGCTAGAATTTAGAGAAGGAAGAAAGAGATAAGAAAATAGAAGTTGAAGATGATTTGTGGTGCTAATTATGAAATTAAAATGGTAAAATACTATGGCTCTAAATATTCCTGTACAACAATTTTTGGATCCTTGATTTGTTTTTCAACTCTCTGGCTCCAATCCGTTTAGGCAGTCCGTTCCACTTCAATACAAACCACGGACGGATTGCCTACAAGACAACTACAACTTGCTTGTTCTATTTTTTTTTTTCCTATCAAGTTTCAACAATCTAGCCAACTCCTAACATATTCTAGAGGACGGCCCAACTTGACTTAAAGGAACCTATTCTAGAGAATGGTCCAACCGAACTTGGAGGGAGCTGATGAAAACTGAACCACCATTAGACCAGACACTATTTTGCCCTTTCGAATTTTTTAAGTATATATATTTGCGAACTACCATATGTGATGTTTGAACTCTTGACCTGCAACAAGAGGAGATTTTAAGATCTCCCACTAACCACTGAGCCAAATGCTTGGTGGCTACAACATGCTTGCTTGATGATCCTGCTCTCTGGCTAGACAATCAATTGTTTTAAAACTGTTTTAAGAAAAAAAAAAATGGTTCCCACCCCAAAACAGAATCAGATTAATGAGTTTTCACCAAAGTGCCAAAGAGTCAATACTGGTATACTACTAGTACTATTACTACTCCAGCTAGTTATTAATCGATATCTAAATGATGGTTTACCATAAGTTTGATTAATTACTCCATTATTTTATTTATCAAGTTTAAGAAACCAAATTCAAATTGTTTTACCTAATATTTGATATTGATTTTAAAACAATTTAACGATACTGCAAATAATTTCACAATAATTATTCAGCCATTATTTTGATTTACCAATCTATGAGCACCCTATTGTAATGTAACAGAATGCATAAAGAATTTTCTTTCAACAGAAAGGAAAAATGGTCATATTCGGACATCACTGTGTTTATTTTAATGATCCCATATGTTTCATCCTACCCAACCCATGCTACTGGGGTCTCCATCTTTGTCCGTACATCTATGTCTAGTATATATATACCTCAGGCAGAAATCGTTTAACCATGCTAGCTAAGTCTTTTGTCTGCTGTCTACTTGACTTAAAACTCAAAATGAATACAGTCATGAAGAAATTTTACCACTACTTGCTCCTTGGCTACTTCTTTTTAACTTTTCTACTGCCTTGCTCAGCTATGACCACCACCAACATTACCACTGATCAATTATCCCTTCTTGTTTTGAGAGCTAAAATCACCACAGATACCAGTCAAACTTTGGTCAACAACTGGTCCGTTACATCCTCAGTTTGTGACTGGATAGCAGTCACTTGCGGCAGGGTGACTGCGTTGGATATATCCAATTTGAGTCTTGTTGGCACCATTCCTCCACAGTTGGGGAATCTGTCTTTTCTTGTTTCACTTAACATGAGCAAAAATAGTTTCCATGGAGAACTGCCACGTGAATTAGCTCTTCTCCGCCGCTTAAGAGTCCTTGATTTGGGCAATAACAATTTCAGTGGAGATTTTCCCTCGTGGATTGGTTCCCTAATGAAACTCGAATACTTGTCTCTGAGCAACAATGGTTTTACAGGCATTATCCCACCTTCTATCTCCAATATATCAAATTTGAAGGCATTAAGGTTGCGATTCAATTATCTACGAGGGACAATTCCAGTGGACATTGGGAATCTAAATAAATTGAGGATATTGAACGTTGCCCACAATCAGCTTTCCGGTCAATATTTCCTCACTGGAAACTATTAGTTTCTTTGGTAATAACCTGTCTGGCAGTCTTCCAATTAACATCTGTCTCAATCTTCCAGGTCTCAAGGTGCTGGACCTTTCCACTAACAAATTAAGCGGCGTGATACCATTTACCCTATCAAAATGTTCAAAGCTTCGAGGACTGGGGTTAGCCGCAAACCATTTTAGTGGACTGGTACCCACAGAACTAGGAAACTTGACGGACCTCAAGATACTACGTCTAGACAATAACAATTTAAAAGGTACCATTCTAATTCACTGCGCTTACAATTTTGATAAACGAAATTTTAATCTTTACTTCTGTGCAAGTATTTTAATTGAACTGTTTTTGTTGAATTTACCTTCTTCTTGTGCAATAAATTTATAAAATTCAAGTTTAATTGGCTTTCTTTTGGATTTATTTTCACTATTCTATCCCCAAAAATTCTAATTAAGAACTTAGTCTCAAGAACTCTTTGACATGTCTTCTCGTATATTTTAGATTACAACTGAATAAAATTCTTTTCATAACAAGATATCACACTTCTTCTCAAAAAAATAAGAAAAGGATATCACACTTACAGAAATATTTATCTCTGTCTGCTTCCGCGTTGAATACTAAAACATAATTGTTATTTAAATTTTGAGTGTAGAAATTAATCACCTTATACATTCTTCTTTCATTTTAGATGATTAGAAGATATGTCAGAGAGATTAAGAGATATATACAATTTATCATATTTACCAAACAAATAAATCAGATTTTGATTTGAAAATTCAAGGGCTTGTTTACCTTTGTTTATCCGTGCCTCAGTTACGCATTAATCGGGCCTTAATATTAATTTTCTAAAATAGAAAATTTAAATTGAGAAAGCGACTAAGTCTAAGGGAACAATAAATGTAAGTGTACACAGTTATGTGGTAAATTTTTGTGCATCATTAACTACACCTCAAATACTATATACATATATATGTGTGTGTGTGTGTGTGTGTGTGTGTGTGTGTGTGTGTGTGTATTCATGTTATAATTTCTATACTTAGACATTATACTTTTTTGATTAGATTCATCTTATGATGAGAAAGAAAATGTTGATTAAATTATGTTAAATGTTTTAACAAGCGTAAAATAATTATTTGGTCAGCGATTTTAATACAATTCTGAATTTACTGTAAAATGTTATGAAGAGGAGATCCGTCATCAAATACAAAAGCTTAACACTATGCAATTAATTATACATGTTATCAGCTATTGGCACAATATTTAAAAAACTACCTGATTAATTAAAGTTTGTGTCTAAAAAGTCAGTTAAGACCTTAAAAAGAACAAGTGAAGCTAATAAATTATGGCCTTGGATGTTAATTTTTTAGGTTGAAGGAAAGGAAAATTTGAGTATAGATGATTCAAAATAAATTTCAAGTGTTAAATAAGTTTAAGAAACAATGCTAAGGGACTAATTTAACTGATTTCCCGTTTATGTCTTATTGCTTAAATGGAAAAATTTCATGTTACTAGAACTAAAAACTTTTAAGATATTGGCTAATTCAGTTGGGAATTGACTTATAAATTCCATCTCCCTATACATTTACTTATTCGTTTGTTAAACCGAAAACACTAAAGTATTATTATCTATAAGATTTTAATTTCATATGTACAAAAAATAAGCTTTGTTTAGACTTTTAAACTAACTAAAACAAGAGGAGAAGTATGTACAGCATGAAGTGAAGTCTGTGTGTGTGTGTCTGAATACACAAACCTGCAATGAGGTTGGTCGTCTTCATAATCTAAATTGTTGTATATGGGAAATAAGAATTTTAGGAAACCCAGTCGGAAATTTAATATTGCTTAATCATGAAACTACATATTGTTTATATGTCAGTCCTAATAAATTGAAGGACTGCGTCCATAACTCTGTAGGTACAATTCCACAAGAGCTTGGGAATCTAAATAATCTAAGAGAGCTCAGTATGTACTCGAATGGCCTAATTGGATCCATACCAGCCCAAGTATTCAACATGTCGTCACTGCAAGAACTGGAGCTTGGGCGTAATAATCTTTCTGGGAATCTTCCATCAACCATGGGTTATGGACTAGTCAACCTTGAATTGCTTTCTTTACATTCGAATGACTTTGTTGGAGTAATACCAGCCTCTGTCTCCAATGCATCTAAACTAGCTCATTTAGACTTGTCAAAAAACAAATTCAGTGGTCCGATTCCCAATTCTCTTGGAGATCTAAGAAATCTAAGAGTACTGAGTCTCGTGGGGAATTATTTGACCACTGAACCTTCGTCAACGGAACTGAGCTTCATCAATTATTTGAACAATTGCAAGTATCTAAGAGTATTAAAGCTTGCTAGCAATCCTTTGCATGGTTCGCTTCCTATGTCGATTGGGAATCTTTCAACTAATTTGGAGGAACTTTACGCATATGAGTGCGAGATCAAGGGAAGAATTCCTGAAGGAATTGGGAATTTAAGCACAGTATTCGCGTTGAGTCTATTTGCAAATCAACTGAATGGACCCGTTCCAAACACATTCAAAGGTTTGCAAAGTCTTCAGGTTCTTGATATTGGTGATAACCAACTAAGTGGTTCCATTCCACATAGTCTCTGCAATTTAAAGAGGTTATACTCAATAATTTTGAGCCAAAATCAAATTCAAGGATCAATACCATCATGCTTAGGTAATGTCAGCTCTCTAAGGGAAATTTTCTTTGACGGAAACGTATTAAACTCGAGCATACCTTTTAGCTTGTGGAACCTCAATGATCTCCTGTTATTGGATCTATCCTCCAATTCCTTAGTTGGCTCACTACCTCAAGAAATTCAAAGTTTGAAGGCTGTAACAGCTTTGGATTTGTCAGAAAATCACATTAACGGGAATATTCCAACCTCAATTGGTGGTTTGCAAATATTAATCAATCTTTATTTAGCATGGAATCAACTTGAGGGACCTATTCCAGACTCAGTCAGTCATATGTTGAGCTTGGAATTCTTGGACCTATCCGGAAACAATCTCTCAGGTTCAATCCCAAGATCATTGGAAAATCTTTCATATCTCACTTATATTAATCTTTCTTTCAATAGTTTAAGAGGTGAGATTCCTTCTGGTGGTCCTTTTAAGAACTTCACAAGTCAATCCTTCATGTTTAATGAATTGCTGTGTGGTGCACCAAGACTTCTTGTCCCTCCTTGCAATACTTCTACACATCACAAATCAAGCAGACAGAAGATATTTCTACTGATATACATACTGTTAGGTGTTGTAGCAACAATCATTGCTTTAACCTCAACAATTTTATTTGTGCTATATTGAAGGAAGAATGAGGTTCCAGCAACGTTTGAATTGTTGCCCATGAGAGTACCAGAAAGAATTTCGTATTATGAGCTTTTACAAGCAACCAATTCTTTTGATGATACCAATTTGCTTGGTAGGGGTAGTTTTGGATCCGTCTACAAAGGGACACGAAGAGACAGGACGCTTGTGGCTGTGAAAGTGTTCAGTTTGCAAATGGAGGATATATCCAGCAGTTTTGATACTGAATGTGAAGTATTAGGCAACCTGCGCCACAGGAACATCACCAAGGTGATTGGTTGTTGCTCTAACCAAGACTTCAAAGCCCTAGTGTTTGAATATATGAGCAACGGGAGTCTTGAAAGGTGGTTGTATTCCTACAACTATTACTTGGACTTGATGCAAAGGTTAAATATAATGATAGATGTTGCTTCTGGATTGCAATATCTCCATTATGGTTACACAACGCCAGTAGTTCATTGTGACTTGAAACCTAGTAACATTTTGCTTGATGCAAACATGGTTGCTCATATAACTGACTTTGGTGTTGCAAGGTTTCTGGATGAAGGAAATAGTGTCATGCATACCAACAACCTTGCCACACTGGGATATATTGCACCAGGTGAAGGATAAAGCTTTTGCTCATTAATTTTGCTTTTCTATTGCTTATGTTTGCCTAAGAAATTAGTTCATTGTTCCACTTTATTTTGAAATAAATTTGATTGATTGCATAATGTATTGCAGAGTATGGACTGGAGGGACAAGTGTCAACAAGAACTGATGTGTATAGTTTCGGCATAATTTTGATGGAAACGTTTTCAAGGATGAAGCCTAATGATGACATGTTTTCTGGAGATATGAGCCTAAAGAGTTGGATAGAAGATTCTTTGATGAACATAACATCTCAGGTTGTAGATGCTAACTTACTCAGGCCAGATGATAAGCATTTCACTGAGAAGCTACATTGTGTCACATTGATATTTCAATTGGCTTTGAATTGCTGTACTGTATCTCCAAGAGATAGGATTAACATGGTAGATGTTGTTGCGTCACTAGAGAAGATAAAACATCAATTTCAAAGACTCTGCTGGGGAACTTAAACAAAAAAGTACGCTCTTCTCTCTCTGTTCATGTAATCCTAGAACTTAAGCATAGAATCAAATTACTCATGACTGATGCTTGAAATATCATGTTTTACAGGTCCATGCATGGAAGATTTCGAGACTTGTCTGTGTAATGATTTTCGTTATCCAGGTTAGGATGTTGATGTCAAACTTGAAAATAAAATAGATGTCAAACTTGTGCTCTTCTTACATGTACTTGCCACTTAATTTTTTTTTTAATGATATTAGCATGTACTTAATGCAGATTACTGTTTCATAGTTATTTGATTTGAAATTCGAGAAACATGTTGTAATTGTCTTACATTAGTTAGTGTGTTTACATACACTCCTAAAAACTTACGGGCATCCCCGATAAATTAGCTAGTGATGATTTCTATCAATTTTTTTTACTCTTTAAATCATCAATCAAATGAAATGGTACAAGAAATGGTCAAACCAATTTTTGTTAGTAATTGTTGAGCCCCTAATTCTTTGACAGTGTATGTCCTGGCTTCGTACAACATTGCACCATCTTTCTTATTTTTTCTCAAGTCTCATATACCAAAAATTGATGACTTAATTATAGTTTGCCCTTTGGATCATTTGCACTCTGTTTTCTAAATGCAAACAATAGACGCTTAGCCATCTTAGTTTGGGTAAAAAATCCATTGTTAAACAAAATAGCGACAAAAGATTAAATTGATTTTAACTGAGATTCTATTGGCCGATGTATCCTTCAATTAGAAAACAAAAGCTTAATATCTAGATAAAATTATACAAAATTTACAACATATATAAAAGAGAAAACTTCAAATAAATTAATGATACAAAGACTTACAGTATATAAGGAACGAAAATAATTAGATGATAGAAAAACTTAAAATTGAAATTAAAAAAATACATAAAGAAAGGAAAAATTTTAATCACTAATCTATCCAGTGATATCTATTTATACTACATTGAAAGTATGTGTTTCAGTGAGATGAATTAGATTTGCTTTCCTCTAATGTCCTCACATTATAATTCAAAAACTATGCTATGCTTCCAAAGTACAATGCCTTTTTATGATCGTTAAGACTATTTATGTCATACTAACATTTAATTTTTTCTTTAGAATTATACAGCTTTTAGAAATTATTTGACTGGTGCACCAGGGTCACTTGTTAATACACACAAATTTACTATGTTAATTCTTAACGCTTATATAATTCATGTTCACTGCCCATATTGTGTTCAGAGATTTTTTAAAAAAATAACACTTGGAACTCCATTTATCAAGTGTCATGTTAGAAAAATTCTATATTTAAGAAAAGATATGTTTGCTTTATTTCCTTATCGAATAAGTTCTGAATTGGAAATACTTTGGGGAGTTTTAGAAATTTCTTTGGAAAGGAAATTAAACAAGAATAGAAAAGAATGGAGATTTTCTCTTTCTGTTTTTTTTTTGGGGGGGGCGGGGGTGGGCTGGCTGGGCTTTATTTTGTCATATCACAGGTTGATTTCCAGAGAATATTATTAACATATACTTAACAAAAAAAAGCTATTTAACTGAAAAATCATGTATTAGTTCTTTGTCCTATCTTTTTATTGTTGGATCCTTAATCCAACGTTGGACTTATATGTTAGTAATTATGTGTTGCAAACTGTCAAATAAAGTTAAGCTCAATTTAAAGTGATCAATTGTGATTTGGGCTTTAATGTATCTAATAGGATGTGGGCCTTTAATGTGTAGAGACTTAAAGGTTATTTCTATTTTAATGATGGGCTAAAATAGAAATACTAAAAAGATAACAGATGGGTTATCTATAAGCAAGGTTATGGTCCCTAGATCTCACATATCGTTATTCAGTCGTTCCTTTCTTAATATCTCATCGTTAAGAAAGATACCAGAGAGAAAAACTAAAGGCTCTCTCAAAGGATTAGAGAATACGTGTAGATCTGGAAGACCACCCCAAGTCACAAAAGATTCATGCAGCATATCAGTCAAACATGAATCCAGGTACGCCTTTATGCTAAAGTTGTGTTCAAATATCTGATATTGGATCTTGGGAAATTTCTAACATCTATATCTATTTTTCAATGCACATGGTACATTATTTTATGGGTCTTCCAAAGAACATTAGGTTCCCTCTGAGATTTAAATAAAAAATCTATGAGGCTACATGAAATTTGTTATAGAATTATAGCTTATATCCTTGCATTATACAAATCAACCTTTCTAGAAGTTCCATAAATGGAAAATTAAAAAAAAAAAAAAGTCAATACAACTGTAAAGTTTTGGGTACAAAATCTGTAAGAAATTTTCGTATTTAATCAATTTGATCCATGTGACCTTCTATTAAATCCACGTAACTATGAACATTGTTGCTCAAGCAAAAGATCTATTAAGGATGGCAATGGGGGAGATGAGCTGGGAACGGGGATGGGGAATAAAAATTACCATTGCAATAAATGGGCGGGAGATGGGAGAGGCTCCTCCATCCTATTCTCCCAGCTAAACACTTGTTCATTTATAATATTTGCTACGAAATTTCATATTTTTTTTTTATTTTTGTATACCAGCGTTAAATTTTATCATTTTTTATAGTTTTAACTTTGTTAGTAAATTCTGTTTAATATTGTTTTAATCGTTATTATGGTTAAATGCCTAGGTTTTGTATTTTTTTAGTTTTTTAAAGTTATAATCCTAATCAATGATCTTTATAAAAAATAAAAAAAAAATAAAAAACCAGATCGGGTGCCCAATGCCATTCCCAAATTTTTTTCCTTCCTGAAATCTCCCCATTTTCGTCTCCACTTCTTTTCGGAATAAATTGCCGGCGAAGAATATTTCTGAAATTAAACATTCGACCAGAATGGAAACAAAATTTACTTCTCAATCAAGCCATATAATCATGGACAATAATCTTTACGCATGCAACTATTTTGGACTGTATGGGGAAAAACACACTATTAATATGAATAAAGGAAAAGTAAAAGGGATAGAACATGGATGAGCGATGTTTGCCAAAATTAGCATCTCTACCAACAAATCGCAAATTACACATTCCATGCTTTTACCCTGCCGATTCATTCTTCACTCTCCAATATATTAGCTTGTGGTGTTCCGGAAATAGCTAGAGTTTTTGCCACGTTTTATTATAAACAATGAGAGCAAATCGTAGTCCTTTTAAGTTACACTAAATTTCCATTGGAAGCTTCAAAGCGGATGGATTTACGAGCTTTTTTATGTTTAAGTTCTCACTTATTTTTCATTTATATTAGCTATTATGCTATTTTGGCTCCATTTCGATAGTTGTTTTATGGGATATTTTTTTAAAAATGTTAACTGTGACAGTTTCACAGATTTTTTTTGTAAATGTGTTTGTAAAATAAAAAGTTAGTTGAAAAACACATTTGGAGTTTTTAAAAAATATGTTTCTGAAAAGTAGAACAAAATAAACAAATTTGTCGCATTAAAATACTGGTGTTTTTTCACTTCTTTCTTTGGCTGTTATTAGCAATGGGTTGACAGTTATGGATTTGGATCCTTAAATTTGTTGCATTATAATACGTCTTGACTTTCTTACATTGACAAGTAAATAATATATTAGACAAGCAAATTTAGATTAATAGAATATTATTACTAGTGATACTTAGAATTATTTTCTTGTGCACATGGCATGCATTTAAACCCACTCATAGAATAAGTCAAATTATACCAATATTGTAAAGATTAAATAGTTAGGTAGTGACACTGTAAGGATTATATATATATATACACACACATATATATATTAAAAATCCTTACAGTGTCACTACCTAACTATTTAATATTTACAATATTGGTATAATTTGACTTATTCTAAGTGAAAGTTCTAACGTCCAATTATCATGTAATTTTTGCTTTTGAGATTGAAGTTTAGTGGTATGGCAAGCCTCCTTAGTACATACATCCCTCTTCTTCAAGTTTCAATTGATCCAGTATTCGTCTCTTCAAATGGGTGATATTGCTTTTGGATTGCAATATCTCCTTTATGGTTACACAACGCCAGTAGTTCATTGTGACTTGAAGCCTAGTAACATTTGCTTGATGCAAACATGGTTGCTCATATAACTGACTTTGGTGTAGCAAAATTTCTGGATGAAGGGAATAGTGTTATGCATACCAAGAACCTTGCCACATTGGGATATATTGCACCAGGTGAAGGATAAACCTTTTGCTCATTTATTTATTTTTATTAACTATGTTTGCCTAAGAAATTAGTTCGTTGTTCCACTTTATTTGAAATAAATTTGATTGATTGCATAATGTATCGTAGAGTATGGGCTGGAGGGACAAGTGTCAACAAGAACTGATGTGTATAATTTCGGTATAATTTTGATGGAAACGTTTTCAAGGATGAAGCCTAATGATGACATGTTTTTTGGATATATGAGTCTAAAGAGTTGGATAGAAGATTCTCTGACGAACACAACATCTCAAGTTGTAGATGCTAACTTATTCAGGCCAGAAGATAAGCATTTCACTGAGAAGCTACATTGTGTCTCATTGATATTTCAATTGGCTTTGAATTGCTGCACGTATCTCCAAGAGATAGGATTAACATGGTAGATGTTGTTGTGTCACTAGAGAAGATAAAACATCAATTTCAAAGATTCTGCGAGGGAACTTAAACAAAAAAGTATGCTCTTCTGTCTCTGTTGACGTAATTCAAGAACTTAAGCATAGAATCAAATTACTCATGACTGATGCTTGAAATATCATGTTTAACAGGTCCATGCACGGAAGATTTCGACACTTCTCTGTGTAATGATTTTCGGTATCCAAGTTAGGATGTTGATGTATCCCTTGGAAATAAAATGGATATCAAATTTGTGTTCTTCTTATATGTTTTGCCACTTAATATTTTTTAATGATATTAGCATGTACTTAATGCAAATTACTGTTTCGTAGTTATTTGATTTGAAATTTGAGAAACATGTTGTAATTGTCTCACATTAGCTAGTGTGTTTACATACGCTGCTACAAACTTAGGGCCATCCCCAATAAATTAGCTATTGATGATTTCCATCAATTTTTTTGACTTCTCAAATCATCAATCAAATGAAATGGTACAAGAAATGGTCAAACCAATTTTTGTTAATAATTGTTGAGCCCCTAATTCTTTGACTATGTATGTCCTGGCGTCGTACAACATTGCACCACCTTTCTTATTTCTTCTCAAGTCTCATACACCAAAGATTGATGACTTAATTATGGTTGCCCTTGGGATCATTTGCACTGTGTTTTCTAAACGCAAACAACAGACGCTTAGCCCATCTTACTTTGGGTAAAAAATCCGTTGTTAAACAAAATAGCGACAAAAGATTAAATTGATTTTAATTGGGATTCTATTGGCCAATGTACCTTTTTATTAGAAAACAAAAACTGAATATCTAAATAAAATTAGACAAAACATACAACTTATGTAAAAGAGAAAACTTCAAATAAATTAATGATACAAAGACTTATAGTATATAAGGAAGGAAAATAATTAGATGATAGAAAAACTTAAAATTGAAATTAAAAAAATACATAAAAGGAACGAAAAAATTAATGAGAGAAAAATATGGAGAGGGTAGAATTACCCACAATTCTAGTTGTTCAAAAATAGCATCCTTCTTGTGCAAAGTATTTAATATTTGTATTTATAAGTGAAATGACTCCCAAGTTCAGGGAGCAAACCATAATTAACCTAGATTGATTTCATAATTAAAAAATCAAAAAGTATTATTGTAACGTGATGGTACCATATTGCAATATAGAATTCATTACTTTCTCAATAAAACTTACTTTCGTATAACCGAACTCATTATTGTTGTTATTATTTTTTACAAAAATTGTCACTATTTTAACGATCAAATGACACTACAACATTTTCTTAAAAAATTGTAAATTCTGAATTCTCTTGACAATCACAGCTGAGAAGCTAGGTGGTGTAACAGTTGCTACAAATTCTATGTTTCAGAAATACGCGAGATATATGCGAGAATACTACTTTTTAGGCCCCCCATGTTTTGACTGCTAGGAAAATTAACGAAATTTATAACGTTTTGAACGGTGAAACCAACATGCCTGCAAGAAAAGGAAACCAAAAAAATAAACAAGTTGTGCAAGAAAAGGAAACGAAAAAACTAAACAAGTTGTTTATGTCCGAAAAAACCTTTATGTAAAAAACACATATATCAAGCACTAAATACTGAAAATTTTTTACATGGACTTAATCCATGGCTTAACCTATGTATTTTGTGACCTAAACAAGAGCCCCATAAGTATGCTTACATTACTTGCTCATATTAGGATGCATCAGTACTTTTATGTGCTCTTGTTTGGACCATAAAATTTACAAATGAAATTGTAGACCCGTCTATATAAAAATCTTATGTAAATTTTAACGGATAGAAATCATAATAAGTTAGAGGGTCTAATTAATGCTAAAAATTGTTAGCTATTAAAAATGAGACTTTGTTTATAAAATTTAGTGGCTATTCATGTACTTTTTCCTCAAATTGAGGCTGAGGACTAACATATCAATAAATTTAAATTTGATAACCTATTAAAAAAGAGAAAAGCCGCAAATTTCTTGGTAAACATCGCGTAACCACTAATCTAGCTACTGATATCTGTTTATACTACATTAAAAGTATGTGTTTCAGTGAGATGAGATAGATTTTCTTTCCTCTAATGTCCTGACATTATAATTCAAAAACTATGCTATATTTCCAAAGTACAATGCCTTTTCATGATCGTTAAGATTATTTATGTCATACAAACATTGAATTTTTACTTTAGAATTATACAGTTTGTAGAATTTATTTGACTGGTGCACCAGGGTCACTTGTTAATACACACAAATTTATTATGTTAATTGTTACCGCATATATTCATGTTCATTGCCCTTATTGTATTCAGAGATTTTTTTCCAATTTAAATTCACTATTTCAAAAAATAACGCTTGGAACCCCACTTATCAAGTGTTATGTTAGAAAAATCCTATTTTTAATTAAAAAATATTTTCCTTTATTTCTTTATGGAATAAATTCTAAATTGGAAATATACTTTGGGGAGTTTTCCAAAATTTTTGGGAAGGAAATTAAGCAAAAATAGAAAAGAATGGAGATTTTCTTTTTTTTGGGGGGGGGGGGGGATGATTTTATTTTGCCGTATCACAGTTTGATTTCTAGAGACTATTTTTAACGTATACTTAACCCAAAAAAAAAAAATTTATTCACACAAAAATCATATATTAGTTCTTTGTCCTATATTTCTATATTCTTAATGCACACAGTACAATATTTTATAAATCTTTAAAAAAAACTTAGGCTTCCTCTGAGATTTGAATAAAAAACCTTAGCCCAGAAGAATGAGGTTTTTGCAAGAGTACTACTTGTAAAGTAAATGTATTGCAGGCACCTTGAAATTTGTTATAGAAGTATTTGCTTATATCCTTGCATTACACAAATGGACTCTACAGAACCAGAAGTCCCCATAAATGGAAAAGGAAAAGACAAAAAAATCCATACAACTGTAAAGTTTTGCGTACAAAATGGGCGAGAAAATTTCGTAAGTAATCAATTTAATCCATGTAACCTTCTATTTAATCCGTGTAACCATAAACATTATTGTTTCTCAAGCAAAAGTGCTATTAGGGATGGCAGAATTAAATGGGCTGGGAACGGTGATGGGGAAGAAAAATTACCATTCCAATAAATCGGCGGGGCTGGCGGAGACAACCCCACAGTATTTCCCAGCTAAAACACTTATTCATGTCATACTCATAATATTCGGTATGAACTTTCGTATGTGTTTTTTGTATTCTAGCGTTAAATTGTATCATTTTTTTTTTATAGTTTTGACTTTGTTTGTAAATTTTGTCTGATATTCTTTTAATCTTTGTTATGGTTAAATGCCTAAGTTTTATATTTATTTAGTTTTTTAACTTATAATCCTAATTAATGAACTTTATAAAAAACGAATCGGGTGCCCAATAGCAAAACTCATTCAAAAGCTGACTTATTTACATTCCTAGACCAAATCCAGAGTCAGTTAACGAGGGCTTAAACTCATTGCTAAATAGACTTTGTTGGTTTCCGGCAAATTCAAATTCAATATAGGAAGTTTAAACTCGGTACTGAATATACTTGGGTTTAAAAATTCTACTATAAGAATTGGCAAATCAAATTGATATAAATTATTGAATAATTTATGCCTTTGGAAAACACTTGTAGATAAAAAACAAATAGCAAAATAAATTTCTTGCTAAAAAGGAAAAAAATTTGAGCTTTTATTATTGAAATAAATTTTATTGAAGTTGATTTCCTTCAACAAAATAATTCAATTTGGGAATTGTTTGGGGATTGTAATTTCCTTCAACAAAATAATTCAATTTGGAAATTGTTTGAGGATGGCTTATAGAAATTAAACTGAACTGGAGAAGAATCTTCCTGAGCATGGCTTTTTAAAATTAGACATTCAACCAGAATGGGAAACAAAATTTACTCTTCAATGAAGCCCTATAACCCATAATGGAGATTGGAGAATAATCTTTACATATTCAACTGTTTTGGATTGTATTGTGGGGGGGGGGGGGGGGGGGGGGGAACTATTCATACGAATAAAGGAAAAGGGATATAACTTCTGCCAAAATATTGCCTATTACAGTTTCCATGCTTTTTCCCTGTCGATTCATTCTTCACTCTCAAATTCATTAGCTTCTGGATATGAAATTTCTTATAATTGGTGTATATTCTTTAGTGAAATTCCTGACTATTTGGCATGTTTTATTATAAACAATGAGAGTACATCGTTGTCCTTGTATGTGAGTTATACTAAATTTCTAACTGGAAGCTTCAAAGCCGATGGATTTACAGGCCTCTTTGTGTTTAAGTTCTGAATTATATTTTTTTGTATTAGCTATTATGCCACAGATTTTTTATTTTGATTGAAAATTTTGTTGCATTAAAATCCTGGTATAGTTTCGCTTTTTTCTTCGGTTGTTATCAGCAATGGGTTTACAATTCTGGATTTGATCACAAAATTTTTTTCAATATAATATGGCTTAATTTTATATACACTGACAGTGTAAATAATATGTTATGCGAACAAATTTGAATTAATGGTATATTATTAATAGTGATATTTATTTTTATTTTCTTGCCCACATAGCATGCATTTAAACCTGCTCATATAAAAGAATTCCTTACAGTATCATTGCCCAGACGTTAAATCTTTACAATATTGGTATAGTTTGATTTCCTCTCAGTGAAAATTCTAACCTTACTGTCATGTAATTTTTGCTTTTGAGGATTGAAGTTTAGTGACGTGGCAATCCTCCTTGGTATCTACACCTTAAACTTCTTCAAGTTTCGATTGAATTCACTATTTGTCTCCTTCAATGGGTGAGACAATAACTCATTTACAAATAAAATAAACTTATTTCACTTTTTGTGCAATTACAAATAAAATAATCTAATCTCTCTTTTTGTGCTACACTCTGTTTTGGACATTTGAAATTATCTCCTTTGAAATATCCCTCACTTATAAGAATTTTTATGAATTACAACAAGTACATTACATACTTGATGTGCTGATTACTAGTGAAGTACAATAATAATGTTCTAAAACAATAAGTAATTTTGAGTAAAATAGAGAATATTTTCATCAAGATGTGCAATTTATTCTTTCTCTTGTCTCTCATATCATCTTAATAAAGTGTTCCTTTATTTATAGTTGTGGAGGGAAGACTTTAAGCTGATTTTGATGTGAAAAGATGTGCTTAATATTCAAAGATATTATTGTTTAAAAACTGGCTAACACATTGTTCGTTCAAAATAAATCCATGTTCCTTTATCCGGTCATTTGAAATTTGCGGTTTGTTCGGCTGTTCTTCTCGTTCGTCTGAACAAATTCGTCCGAAGTGATTTGGACAAGCAGACGCCTTATCATTCATCCGAAATATAGCAGAAGCCAGTTTTTTTTTTTTTTTTTTTGTTCATGCTGATAAGTGATAAATTTACTTATTTTAGTATAATATTATATATATAATTTTAGTGTGTTTTTAGTGTGATCTTCGTATTTTTGTTATGAAATTGGCTCATTTTCACTAAATTTCTTCCATGTGAAGAATTTTCCAGAAATTAGGGTTTTTATCTGATTTTTATGGTTTTGAAACAAAATTTATATTTTGAGCAAATTAATGCACAATTTTTGTACAGTCTTGTAGGTTTTATACCTTCAATCAAATTTGGATCAATTGGAACACAAGTCATCACATTCGTCCTAAATTCAGGAATGGTTGAATTAGATGCTCAAAGGAACAACTTCTACATTCAAAACTTGGAGAATTGTTTTGCTCAACTTTTGAAAAATTTTCTTCAACAAATTTACCATGGAACTCACCATGGAATTAAAGGCTCAACATCACAAAAAGGTCTCAAGGGCATATGAGGAATAACAAGCAAAAAAGAAGTGCAAAGAAGCAATGGAAGTGAAGAATTAGAGAAAACTGGGGGATCAATAGCAATGACACATTTCGGTATGATGGAAATAAATTGAGCTACCAAAATTTGATTGTGATGATTCTTCTTTAATTTTGAAGCTAAGAGGATGCTCTACATTTCTTATGAGACATCAAAATCCAATTCTCACATCTTTGTAGCCAAAATGCCAAATTAATGAAGTAAATTTGTGCTACAAAGATCTTCCGACTACCTTTCAGTATTTTGACCATATCTTTGCATCTAGAGTCTCAAATGACCTGATTCTTATGGCGTTGGAAAGCTAACTCAAAAGGATACACCTTTCATGTTTTGAAGAAAAGCTAGTTCATCAATCTTCTAGGAGCAATCTGCAGGTTAGTTCCGCTGGTTAGCTAACTTGTGGATCGTACCCACGGATGCTCAAGTCAGCGTGAAAATTCTAGGTCTGCAACTTGCATCCATTTCCAGCTGGTTTCTGCAGACTTTTCTAGAGAAGATAGGGTTTTTGCAGTTGGAGATTCTATTTAGCACACAATTGAAGACTTTTATGTCCATTTGGAATCTCAATACAAATCTTCATCATTTCAATGCAGTGAATGTAATTGCAAGTTAGAAAATAACTTGAAGATCAATTGTCTATAAATATGAGCCATTTGTAAGATGTTTATCATCCATTATCATCTCTTATGTGGTGTAAAGTTAGTATAGTTGAAAGAGAATTGATAGATTTCTCTTAAGTTCAATAGAATAGTGAACTTCCTACACTAAACTTCTTGCACTTCAACACTTTGAAGAAGAAATAGAAGTTGAACACTTGTCCATAAGCCTTTCGCAACTGTCTCTCTTGTTTTCATAATTGAAGCATGAATTCTTGTATTCTTGTGAAGTTTCTTCACGTTTCACTAGTCATGATTCACTAAAAGCTTTATCTAGAATGTAGATGAGGCTAATGAATCTCTAGGATGACTTAAATTTTCCAAGCTAGCTAAGCATGCATTTGTTTGCTTACTTGTTCAAGTTATAACCCTTGTTTTTGCATAGCCAACATAAACAAGCCATCTAGTTGTTATTTGTCATTGAGAAATGCTCTTAACAACGGAAAATGAACAAGTATTACTTAAGTTATTCGTATGATAATAATGAATGCTTAAGTGAATCATTACAATTTATGTTTTTATAAGATTTCATCATGAAAATAGTTAGAATCTAATCATTTCATAGTGAGAGCTAGTTATGATTTAAATGAAATTGGATTCTCAACAAAGCAAGATAATACTTAGCAAATCATTCATGCATCTTATGATTCATTAGTGGATTCTATATTTTAGACATCTTGAATATTTGAATTCTTACAAGTTGTTGTCACTATTTACCTATTCTATTGAACTTTCTTTTTACTGCACACCTTGATTTTTAGTTATTTAGATAATAAAGTAGCCATAAAGCCTTACTACTTGCAAATATTTGATTCCTCGTGGGATATGATACCTATATACTCCCCATACTACACTTGACTCATATACTTGCGGTAAAGTTGGGAGATTAGGTTTATTAATTGATATCTGTGTGTTTTGCCTATATTTTCATACCTAATCTACAGCACGTCATTTGCTTTTTAACTTAGTGATTATTTCTTATAGGCTCTAAGACTTGTTTTCTATACAAAACTCAAGAAAATAATTAATTCCTCTTCATTTGTCATCACTTTAGTAATCATCAAAATTGGAGTCCTCAATCTCTTTTTTTTTTTTATACTGACAAATTAATGATGCAACAAACATATAAGCTTGCAAAGAATGGTAAGAGCCAAGGTGTTATAGTTTTCATCTTTCTCTATCCTCTCCCTATTTCCTTTAACCTCCTCATGTTACAAATAAAGTCTCATTTGGATAGTTACATTTTCTCATCCTTTTAGTATCATCAAAATTAGGCCTAAAAAAAAGATCATTTTGATGGAAAATTTTAATTATATTTATGTTAAATTTATAACCCAGTACTTATGCCCAATCCACTTGCCCAAAAAAATGTAAGTGATAAAAAATTGACAAAGTTTCCCTTTACAAACATAGAACTCTTCCCCTAAAAACAATGTTTGCGAACAAGTATATCCCAACGATTAATAAATCAAGGGCCAAGCATCTATCAAAACAGAGATTGTCATCCAACAAGCATACGTCAACGTCCATGGATTTTACTACATTAGCTACATAACATAATGGTCTATCAACAAAGACATGTGAATGTTTAGTCTTCACTTGTTAACTAAACATAATAATAATTCTACTCAATTAGTCTACACAAATAGCTGATCATGTTACGTCTTGGTTTTTCGCTCTTGGACCTCACTAATACTATCTTCTTCTTTCGCTTCTTCCTCATCGTCTTCAACATCCCCCATTCTTCATGAATGAAAGCATCGTATTTATTATGTTGCTCATCATTCATTGCACGCTTGAGTCCATATTCTAATGGGGCATTTGACTTTCAATAATGGTGAGTAGTAGTATGGTAGAAATTTAGAACTAATCAAAACAATCACTCAAATCTTGAAGCAAATTAAACATTTGGATGTTTGTATAGGAGTTAAAAGGAGTGAGATGTTTACGGTGCATTGTGATGCTTGTTACTTCTTGGCATAAATTGAGTAGCTGGTCTGAAGAGTACAAGGTCTAAATCATCTTGTTTCTGATGATCTACAAACACACATGAAGCACACTAATTATTCATCAAGTTGTCTTTGCAGTTAGGTTGATTGTAGAATTGAAAAGCAGGAAGCAACTACAAAATATCATCATGTGGGTGACTATGTAGACACATCAGAAAAAGATGTGGACATCCGAATGGTTTCGAAAACCATGCAAACGAGGGTGCGGATGTTTGAAAATGATCAAAGAGCATGCAGATGAGGATGTTGATTCTAATCCAGAAGTACTTAAGATGAAATGAATTTTTTTTGCACTAACACTTCAAATTTAATATAATCCACTTTTTAAACAGTTTTAAGTTTGAACAAACTTAAAAAATGATGTATTAAACTTGTTGAAATTATTGACTTACATAAAATGTAAGTAAATTGAAAACTAGAAAACCAAAATTCTTAAATTTCAACTTCGAAATGCACTAAGTACCCAAAATATTTTCTTTCAAATTGACCAAACCAGTACTTCAAACAAGTTTCAAATGATAAAACAAAGTTGTTCAAATCATTTTTATACATGAAATCTATGTAGATTACAAAATGAGAACCACATTCATCAATTCAATCTCACAAATGAGTAGTGAACTACTGGAATAATAACTAAAATGAATTTAAGGCACCAAAATGGTTCTTTTTTTGAGTTCAACTACACAACCATTTCAAATGCATTTCAAATGGTAAAATAAAGGTTTAAACCTAATTTGCACATGACATACAAGTGAAATGCAAAATAGGTATTCAACTCCCTTGTTAAATCATGAAATCTCCAAGATTGCTAACATGTTCAATGCTCATTTCTATAAAATGAACCGAGCAAACATATATCAAATAACACACTGAACATAGAAAGAAGCAAAACAACACCAAATGCAAAAGCAGACATTAAGCTCCCTTGTTTTGCCTTAAAAATTCAAAGTTGCACAAACGCTTCCATTCTTGAAACCTTCAAAACAAACAAACAAAAAAAAAACATACTTCAAACTACATAACATACATGAAAGCAAGCTAAAATTACGCAAAACAAGAATAAAGTTGCGTTGCTTCCCAACAAGCACTTTAGTTAAAGTCTAAAACTAGACGTTTCTTTAATCATGTCATGTGATTGGTGAATGCCACAAAGGCTGAACAATTCCATATGAGCTCAATTTGTCAATGGAATCTAGTTGCTCACTTTGTTCAAAAATTTGTGCTTCATCAAATTGATCTTCCATATCTACACACATGAAGCATGATTTAAGAGAGTCATAGCCAACATCATAAACAAGATTGGCTAGGCTATCCTCTTGAGTTAGTTGTAGGTTGGCACCAATAAAATCAACTTCACAAATGAATGATTGGTAATTTGTCATTAAATTTACCCCAATTTTATCTTCATCATTTATATTTTCATTTTCTTCATCAAGAAGTAAGGGAATAGGGATTGTTTTTGGAGATGAAGATTGTTTCATTCCAATTTGGCCGTTACCTTATTCTACCTTGCTTTCAATTCCCTCATGACTCACTTTTTCTTTTACCACATTCACTTTCTCAAAAATTTGATTCACTTAATTGTTTGCCACTATGAAAGGTGATTGCTTCTACATGTCCCCTAGTATCAATTTCAACGTTACTTGGTAGTTCAATTTGGTTTCTAGTGTTTAATGCTTGAGCTATTTGGACCTTTAATTGATTAAATTTCCTTTATATCTTTCCAAACCTCTCAAAAGTATCATTTATCTTTTGTAGATACAAGTTGCATAAAATCACACAGATTTTTCTTTAGCACTCAATAAATATAGACATAAATTAGCGCATAGTGCTCAAGACATAAATTGGATGGAACCTTTATTAACTATAATTATTGAGTCTGAAATGCCCAAATAGCTTTTGACACATTTGATGGTAAATTTAGAAAAAAAAAAAGGTTCCTTAATGACGAGTGTGGATTATCAATTGTTCTCATCAATGTAAATTCATTTTAGAATTAAATTTTATTCTTCTATCATTTGGTGGGCTTAACAATTTTGTTATCTTCTGCGAACGCATCAATCTCACTCACAGCCACCGATTATTTTTAATCTCATCTTATAAATTGTAACACCTCAAAGTCATTTGCAAAGTGTGGTGAACTTATCCATCAAAATTTAGTTCTTCAATTTTTCATTTTCCAGAATTTAGGATAACTAACAAAATAAGTGAGCAAGATATAAATGAACAAGATATTATAAAACTTGAAAGTGAAGAATATTTAGAAAGAAGAAAGAACTTAGAATTAGAATAACATTTTAAATAAGCCCTTTTGATAATTTATTAGATTGTAAATTTATATGTAAAAAAATTAGAAGAAAATAAAAAATTACCCAAATACAAGCAAAAAGAATATATGAATTAATTTGAATATCATAAGAAACCCAAGTTTTAGAAGAAGATTCCATTAAATATTGAGTAAGTTTTTGGCTCATTTTGATATTAAAAACATTAAAATAGCTAAACATGATTGCAATCCATAAGATACAAGGAATTTAGCATACAGATATTAGAATTGTTAAAATTCAGGGTAATTAAAACATGTAGTAGTAGATATTGTATTACAACATTTATGGTTAGAAGTCATGCGAAGATAAAAAGAGAAAAAGCTAGAATGGTAATTTATTTTATAAGGCTAAATGACAATAGCTTTGACGATTAATACCAAATTCCAAACAAAGTTTCAAACTGCATCCAACAAGCCACAATTTTTAACAAATTTGACTGTAAATCTAGATTTTGGCAAATAATCATAGTCGATGAATCTATTCCTTGGATGATCTTTACCTGTCCTAAAGAGTAAAGAGCACTAGGAATGGATAGTTATGCCATTTGGATTGAAAAAAAAATACCCTAACAGTCTTTTAGAGAAATGGATGAAATATTTAGGAAATATAAATCTTCTTGTTTTAATCCATATAGAAGATATAATTTTTAGTATATCTATACATATTGTTGGACGACTTCTTTAAAAATGGACCAATAATTAGCAAGAAAAAAATACATAGAATTCTTTGGAATGAAAATTGAAAAAAAATTACAGGAACATGTAATTAAAAAAATTTTAGAGTTTCCTAATTAAATAAAAGAAACTAAACAATTACATGCATTTTTAGAATATGAAATTATGCTAGAATGTTTATTAAAGATCTTAATAAAATAATATGTCATATTATATAGCCAGGCAAAATCAGGAGGTCAAAAATATTTTAATAAAGACAATATAGAACTAGTAAGGAAAAAAATTGAAGAAATTTGCAAGAATCAAAGTAACCTTTGGAAAGCGAGTATATAATCATTGAATCAAATACAAGGGGCTTTGGATGGGGAGCAGTTTTGTTACCAAAACCAAATACAGTAGTAGAAATGAAGAAATAATTTGTTGAATTGTCAAGGTAAATATAGAGAATCGAGATTAGTAGATATAGACTATGAAATTTTGGGAGTGATAAATGCCTTAAATTCTTTTAGATAAATTTTAAATACCATTTACAATTAAAACAAATCATGAAGTGATAATAAAATTTTATAACAAGGCCAATGAGAAAAAAATGAGCGGTAAAAGATGGAAAAATTTTATAAATACAATAACTAGAAATGTATAAAAAGTAATGCTTACAAATATTAAAGTAAAGACAATAGCTTAGAAGACTATTTATCTAGAATAGTAGCTAATTTTGTTTGTCATGGTTTTGCAGATGGAAAGCAAAAGTTTGACCTTCAGTTAGATCTCACTTCCTAGGTTCCCAAAGGGAATTAACCTTAGTTTTAGATCATATCTCACTAACTTAACAACAGATAATAGCTAATATTGTTTACTGACTTTGGAATGTAAAAGAAGATGCTACAAGAGTTATTATAACATTATATGTGTTAGTTCATTATTTCTCAAAAATGGAATGAGAACCCCAAAGGAACAATTTTAAATGGAATGAGAACCCCAAAGGAACAATTTTACTTATTATACTATATTTTGTGGACACAATTCTAGCATATATTATAAATGGTTTGAAGTTTTTAGTATAACGGATTTTATATTATTCAAGAAGCATTAGTTGCATTTAAACAACTTATAGGCAATAATTTTTGTGATATAGAATGGGTAAAAATAAGATGGATGGTGAAGCAACCATAGTCAGTATTAATACAATAGAAGATAAGTATCTAGAAGAAGGTAAAATTAATTTTGCAATCATTGTGAAATCGTGAATGGAAATTTTAAGCTTTTAAATGACAAATATAAATAGTTATCCTGTGTCCCTCTTCAGAAAAAGCAAAAAGAAAGTTGTTGTACTAGTGACATTAATTTTCTTTTTAAATGAAGAACAAACAGAAATCAGAAATTCAATATTTTTTTTACTTTTGCCAGAAAAATAATATCACCACTATCTATTACATTTAAAGATTAATTTTTCAAAAAGTTTAAGAAACAGAACAAGAAAAAATGGCTTTCGTCCAATAATTTCTCCAAGATATAAGTTAATTTACACCCTAAAGGACTTTTATACACTTGGGATACCCATTGTAGAAACAAATGTGCCTACCCAAGAAGAGAGTTTTACTACAAACAAATATCGATAAACAAAGAAATGTGCAAATGTCATTTAACCTATAATGTCTGTTGGGTATTGTTGTGGGGAAAACTTGAAGTGATGTGGTGCTTGCCACCGATCGCACCGCAAGAATGAACCCGATAGATGATTGCATGACACCTGCACAAAAGAATGAAGGAAGCAGGGTTATTCCCCCGTTTTACCTCCGATGTTTAAGTTAGAGATGGAATAGAGAGCGTATTAAGATTAGGCTTGATTTTCAAATATACCTAAATGAATTGTCTCTCTCCATTGATATGTGTCTAGGCAAGAGTGTCATACCTGGGAATGGAAAGAAGATGGAATGATGAACAGTGATGTTATTGAGTACGTAGCCTGCCTCTTATCTTGGTAAAGCGTCACTAGATGTGACTTGAAGTGACATAGAGTCAACATGGTAGGGATTCAAATGGGATTTGACATCCTGTAAAGTAGCTCAACTGGTAGGAATCCATATAGCTCTCGGGATGAAGCAAAGGTGAATTACAGGCGTAGGCTCTCTGGATGATGTTATGATGACGTGTGTGGGATGCGACTAACTCCAGGCCCCACATAAGCCATGTAGCTCAAATCAAATCGGTTGAGAGAAGCTGAGTGATTCGAGCTAATATGGAAGACTTGCAATGCCACTTTAGGATAAGCCACGTGCCAGTTCTTTTGTAAAAAAGAATGATAATGCGGTCCTTATACTCGATGAAAGGCTGTCACACAGCATTTATGATGAGAAAGAGAAAGGTGACTAATTTTTTGAATTTTAAATCTTGAGGGATATTGTTCTGGCTTTTGAGCCTCCTAGTATAAATATAATAGGCTCTTTATTATTCTTTCATCTTGGTATTCCTAGAGTTCTTCATCATCAATGTGGATCCTCCATTTTTATAGTATTAAACTAGGGCTACGAAGCATAAGTACAGCTCTTACTAAATGCCTGATGAAAAGTAAGTATGGCAATTACCACAAGTAGTCACATTGAAGTCATTAAAATTAGTGGCTCTGAAGCCAAAAGGCTGAGCAGTTTAACTCAAAATCCAGAGGAAGCAACCACTACCACTTCGCCAAGGAGAAATAAAGCACAAACGAGTTTTGAGAATGAAAAACGAAGCAATCACAGAGATAGTTCTTCCGGGGAAAGCCAAAATATACTTTTGGCCGGCTTTGAACAGTCTGATATCTCAACAAATGAGGGCACAGCCGAGCCAATTAGGCCTGAAGGTGTTGCGTAGAGTATTTTGGGGATGTACCAGAGTATCACTTTATGGTGAAGATGGAAGAAGCTCGGGTAGTAAAGAAGAAATACATCTTTTGCCGCCACTATCCAATGCGCATCATAAATAGTCAATAACGAGCTCATGAGCCCCGAGCAAGGTTTGTGCTGTTTATGTTGAATAGTTTGAGGTTGGACTAAGGATTCTGACCTCTCGATTCTTTTGAAATTTACTGTGCTATTGGGGGACGAGAATTACACGAATTACCTCGAATGCTGTCAGATTAATTATGAACTTTGAGCTCCTTTGTAGCCATCTCGGTTTTTAGGCTTGGATAGACCTTTTCATGAGGTTTTATATAATAAAAAAGCATGGATCTAGAGGGGGATTGTTTTATTTTAGTCCCCATAGTAGGGCTCCTAAGCTGACCTGCGATTCTCCATCCTTCATCAAGAACTAGAAGACTCGCTACCTCTTCATCTTCGAGGCATATTTCCTACGAGGCTTCTGGTGGAGAGGACACGACGAGACTCTGGATCCCACCCCTAGGACACTGTGCAGCAAGAAGTATAATTGGATCTAACAAGGTGGATTTTGTATCAACTACTAGGATTTTCCTGAGGTGGTGCTAGTATAAAGTGGTTTGAGCCGAGTTCCAATCCAACCCGACCAAATTGCTTTTCTAATCGGCTTAATAAAGATAGTAACATTTTCTTTTTGTTATTTTTTTCGAATTTGTCACTTACTAATCCTCCTTTTGTTATTTGTAGCGTTAGACTTGACAGAATTGTTCTCTAGCTACTCCACTGGGAAAAGCAAGAAGTCAAAGCGCCAGCCAGAATCAGAAAAAGCAAGCCCCTCAAAGATGCAATAGCAAACAGCACGGGCTTGGATACCCAAACAGAATCAACCTCAAACACTCTAGCGGGGCTGATTTCAAATATCTTGGCAACACCGAGCTTAAACACTCTGGCGGGGCCGAGTTCGAGCATGGCAACGGTGCCTTGACCAATTGAAATTGTGTCACTTTTTGGGTTTGCTAGAGAGAGAAGAGGCCGAGGCAGACAGCTGTCCCTGTCGAGATCAACCCCTCCACCAAAATTGCTGACAGCAACTCCTGAATAAGCGGTCTCTCTTGTATCTAGCAATTCGATGTGAAGATTTATTCCGACTTGGGAAGTAAGAGAAAATGACTGCCCTTCTAGAAGTAGTTGCTCAGTTGTTGCTAAAAGGAGCTTTTTCTCAAGATGCTAAGTTCATGGAGAATATTAATTTTGATAAATTGGTGGATGAAATGACCACGACCATTGCCAAGGTAAGTTCCAAAACTTGGTGCTTAGTTTTCATTGCAATTACTTTGAACTAACGTGAGGTGCTATTTGAAGGCCAATGCTGTTGTGGCTGAACTATATCTGAGAACTCAAGTATTATAGAAAACTCAAGAATCTTGGGTTTTAGAATGGGAGAATAAGCTCTAAGAAGCTAAAGAGATGGTTGAGGACCACATGAAAATTTGGAGAGTGGCAAAGAAAGGTTGAACTCTGGCTATCGCGGCCAGAGAATAGGCCATAGAAGAGAATGATCAGGTAGTGGTCGAGAAAAACACTCTTAGGATAGCTCATGCTGAGGATCTCAAGAGATTGAAATAAAATAAGCAGGAAAAATATGAAAGAGTACAAGAGGAGCTAGAGAGAACGAAAGAGGAACTGGAAAAAATAAAGTTGTGGAGCAGCAGAGGCTTAAGCTGGCAAAGAAGAAGGCCATCAAAGAATTCTTGGCTTCAGACAAATTTATGCAAGATCTGAAGGAACTGGCAGGTTTATCTTTTGTGCTAGGATTCACTAAAGCTGGGGACGAAACGTCCCCTTTGCTCACTAGAAAGCAAAAAGCGGACCACGACCATTATGACTCTCGCGTTGGCAAATTGGTTAACCTCATGGCCAAAGGGCTAAAGGAGGGTTGAGACTTACTGCAGATTCATGCCAAATATAATGCCAATAAGGATGACGACGGGTTTATTGAAAACCCTCCTCAAGGAGGTTTAGCTGGAGGAACTCCACAGCCAATTGGACCAGAGACTGAGATGAGAGTTGACAAAGAAACTGCCATTGCAGCTCCCAAAGCTGCAACTGCCATTCTTGAAGTTGCCACTACTTCTAACAAGTCTACTAAAGAAATTGAAACTGAAGCTAAGTTTGAAGGACAAAATGTCTTAATAGACATAGAGTAGTTAGTGTTTTTCCAGTTTAGGTTCAGCCAACTTCTTTATTAATAAAAAAAATTCAAAGGAATTTTAAAGTTTTTATTGAAGTTAAACTTTGCTTCCTGAAGTCTTTTATTTTACCTTCGATTTACTGCCAATCTGCAAAACTTATTGTTTGCAGTTAATTCATTTCATCATTACCATCATCTTTGCCCCCAATTGATTTCTCGCAAAACAAGAGTTGTGAAGGGTTTGGGAGAAATGAGAGTGGAGAAGTAGTTAGCCCTGCTAATTGATTTTGGTAGGGTTTTAAAGTTTAACTATCTCAGCTAACCTTGCTCATTGCAATTTCGAAACTTGCCTTTCTAAAAATTAGCTTGGCTAGTTAAACCACTAATCAACCTTGGTTTTTTCACTATAGAACATCTACCCCAGGAATTTTGAATGGCTCAAGTTGACCTTGAGGCTCAGCTCAACTAATTGCGCTCTTTTTGAGAACTAGGTCTTCTAGTTTGAAGTATAGTCTTCTGAGCTTGTTGTTATAGTATCGAGCCATAGCATTCTGATAGTTGGCCATTTGAGCGGCTGCTATTCCCGTTTCTCTTTAGCAAAATCTAGGCCAAACTGCCTTTCTTGTTTGTTATCACTAGCCACATAGGGTGCCAGCCTTGGATTGGGTATTAGAATTTCAAAGGGTACAATAGCTTCTACTCCATAGGTTAACGAAAATGGAGTTTCCTGAGTGGCTATCCTCAAGATAGTTCGGTAAGCCCAAAGAACATTGGAGAGTTCCTCAACCCATGATGTTCCAACTCAATGCAGCTTAATTTTTAATCCATGCAATAGGATGTGATTAAAGTTTTCAGTCTGATCGTTGGCTAGAGGGTGTCCAACTGAAGTGAAATGCTAAGTGATACCCAACTTTTCGCACCATTGCTTGAAAGGGTTATTGGTGAATTTTTTGCCATTATCAAAGACAACTGTCCAAGGAAGAGTGAAGCGACACACAATATGTTTCCAAAACAAATTTCTGATGGTGGTGAGTGGTTCAGCTTTAACAACTTGGTAAAGTAATCTATAGCCACGATCATGAATTTGAATCCCCATAAAGCTTGTGAAAATGGGCCGATGATATTGGTTACATATTTTTCGAAGGCCAATGAGAGGTGATAAGATCCCAAGAGTGCCTACGCGAATCAAGCAAGCTAAGCGTGGAGTTAAGGAGCACTTAGCATATTGCAAGCTCAATGAAGGTTTGTTCGTCGTTGAAAAGGGTGTGCAAATCATAAGAATCTGGTTCAAGCATATTCTTGGACTGAATGTTGCATTTAGACTTGAGGATCATGGAGCTCAAGTGAGAAAATTGGGCTTAAAGTTTATCCTTTGGCAATAGATTAAATATGTGTTCAAAGAAGGTTCAAAGAAATATCATATGGGCTAAAGATTGATTTATTTGTTTTGATCAAATACACATTCAAAGAAAGCTTATTGAAACTGCTCAAGAGGTCCAATTCATACAAGCCTTTTGGAATTAAGTTCGTGAAGCCCAATGAGCCATCTTTGGTGGGCTTGAGTATTCTTCTAGACCATGAAGACTTTAATTACGAATTTTCAGTTTATTTTAGAGTTAGTTTGTGTTTTGTTAGTTTCTTAAGTCATTTACAAGTTGTAACCTTTAGTTAGTTGCTATATTATGTTAGGTTACAACTAGTACTCTTTATTAAGTTTCTAGAATTCTCTTTATGTTGTTTTGTAAACCTATTTATAGGTTTCAAATACAGTTACAAATTTGATATTTAAAATTAATAAATTTTGTAAGTTTTTTTCCCTATTGTGAGAATTACTTCTTAGTTCTTTGAATTAAGAACTACTTTAAAGTCTTATCAAGAGTGATCCTTTTGGCAACTTGTTCAATTTCTTGCTTAGAGTTTTTTTCTTTTATTGGTTTGTATTTAGTTCGTAAATTGTCAACTAGGTATCTACTCACCTTGTTGTGTAGGGGTCTAGATTGCTTTAAGCTTTCTTGGCTAGTCTCTTCTACGCATTCACATCAATTGATATCAGAGCCAACTTGATGTGCGCATGGTTTCGTTGCCTAGAAGATCTTGGATTTTAGGTATGCAACTCGTTGAACTTAAGACCTCGTTTGATTTGTGAACCGATAAACCCTTGACGTGGAGTTGTTTTGTCTTGAATTCTTCCCTTGAAGATGAGCATGCCTAAGAACAACTAGAATTAGACCAAGTTCAGCAAGTTCAATTGTCTAACCTAATTAACTCTAAGACTTGATCAAAAACACAAGAAAAACTCTAAGCGAAGTTGGTGGTCGCCACAAGCAAGCTTGATAAGATCAAGAGCAGTTCTTAATCAACAAAGAACCAAGAAAATTCTTAAAGAGAACAAACAATTTTTCTGAAAATTCTGATTAAAATTCGTAACTAAAAATATGGCCTATAAATAGACAGCTCATACTAATAAAACTACCAAAAAAAAGCATAAATTAACTAAAATAACTAAGTCTATTATAACTCTAAAACTTAACATAAAATCGCCACAAAGAAACCCGAATGGGTTGGCAGTCCATTAAGCCTATAAAACCATCAATTGGACGTCAATTTGTTCAATCCAAATCATATTAATGAATTGCTTAGATTGATCCTTTGAGCGCACTTGCAAAGCCTCTTCGTATGAGTTCAATATATGTCCATGCAATGCATTCTTTATTCTTCTAGTTCTTGCTCTAGCCATTGGACTATCCAAACCTTTAAGTACATCATTGGAGCTCCTCAAACTTGATCCATCCACTACAAGAAATTAGGCCTTTACCTACACACATAATGTGTGGGTAAAAATACCTTATGTGTATACAAAAGTATTTACCTACACATAAAATAAATGTTAGCAAATGTCTCTATTGTTATGCGGAGAAATGTTTTTACCTACACATATTTTTATGTGTGGATAAAAGTACAATCTATACCTACACATATATATGTTGGTAAATATATACAGTATGTGTAAATAATTTGATTGCTAATTGTGTGATGATGACATGGACAGTGACGTGGACGATGACGTGGATGATGACAAAGCATCCATGCTCGCATGATTGTGTATGATGTGTGTCTACGTGGCATATGATGTGGCATATGATGTGGCATAGACGTGGCATGTGAGGTGGCATGCCATTTTTATGTGTAGATAAAACTTTGGGTTATATGTGTGGATAAAAGGCTACAATGTATGGGTAAAAGACAAGTATGTGTGGGTAAAAGGTGTGCAATGTGTAGGTAAAAGTTGCAGTATGTGTGGGTAAAAGCCTCAAAATGTGTAGGTAAAAATTACAGAATGTGTGGGTAAAAACTTCACAATATGTGGGTAAATTTCACACTTATATTAATGGACAGTTCATATGCGTGGATAAAAGTATCTTATATGTGTAGATAAAATTTGTTGTATTTATAAGTAACGCATTTGTATGTGTAGGTAAAGGAACCTTTATGTGCGGTTATAGCTTCTTGTATGTGTAGGTAAAGATTCCTGCATATATGTGTAAAGATTCCTGTATGTGTAGGTAAAGTTTGCGTATGTTAATGTAACCCTACCTGTATATGTGGCTAAAAGTATATGTATGTGTAGGCAAACAATACCTGTATGCAATTGAAATTTATATTGCACATCATATATAATAAAACACAATAACTAAACAAACAAACAATGTCAATAACATCATCCAAACACCAGTATCAAATATTCAAGCATCAAAACAATGCCAAAATACCATCCAAAACGTCGAAATCAAACTATCCAAAAGTATCACAAAGCATAGCTTGCTAAGCTACAATATGAGTATCACAAGTACATAAAAAAGTCAAGCAACATTCATCATGATTGGAATTAGCATCAACAAAGTCATCACTACTGCTGTGAGAACGAGAGTGATCAGAATGGTGAGAGCCCGGGTCAATGTCTCCTGTGACGGGATGAGATGGTCCTAAGCCATGATCTGATGGCACATAGGGTACAGGTGGAGGAGGAATAATGTTCTTTGCAGCCAACACATGCTGCATATTCTGAACTGTGCCCTCAAGCTCGACAACTCGATTCAGCAACTGAGTGTACGTAGGACGCCCCAAATCTATACTTTATAACAAGTAAAAACAGGCAAAATGAACTCCATACCATATTTAACAGTTAAGCCTTTTTTCTTGTGGCCATATGCATGCTTGAAATTAACATTCATAACGTAGAGGCAAAATAATCTATATACTACCTCAATTCTCTTATCAATTTTAGCTTTACTAATACTTTTTGCAATCATGGGGAATATACAATTGATTTAATTGTTCAGAGACCAGCATCTTCAAGCTTGTTTACATTTTATTGCAATGCCAAAAGCCTTATAGTGGAGGACAAAAACCCATGCCGCATTCACCATGCCTAAGGCCCTTCAACATCTAACTCCATCAATTCAGCCATCATTCTATATTACATAAAACATCAACAAGTAGGAGCAGGACTACATGTTATTTCCGGTGTCAGCCTTTCATTTTATTTCCTATATTTGAAAATCACCATACGCTTATTTTGCTATTTGGAATAGATTAAAAAAATTATAATAGTTTGGTATGCTATATTAGTGTATGATTTTCCTCAATGAATTAAATGAACTATTTTATACTACTATGGAAGAGGGATCGGCTTTTATTCTCAAGAAAATGCAAGAATGAAGGACAAAATAGTAGTAGTAATGAATAAAGGAGTACATGTTTCAATGTCAAACCAAAGACTCCAAACAAAGAAAAGGAAAAAACAATAAGAAAAGTCGAGCACAATTATGAGTAGCTGGCATTACCAAGTTTAATAATGAACATGGAATCAGCAAAGATCATACTACTAATGGCTTTATAATTTCATAAACATAATGAAAGGATGATAGATATGGCTAAAAAAAATGGTGTTTTACGAAGGGATAAGAATTTGCTGCAATTAGTTGCGTGCACAACCTCTTTCCTATAGTGTATTTTCTTCTACTAATTGGAGGAAAAAAATCTCTCTCTCTCCTATCTCTCTCTCTCTCTCTATTTATTTTTGGTAAAAAGGCTACATCTCAGCTGGACAAGTAGTGACACAGTCTATAAGAGAATCCTACGCTATAAGGAATTGATTTTAAATTAAAAAAGAAAAAGAAAAAACTAAAGATTTAGATCTATACAGTTGATCCTATGCGCTGTTATGTGATCCTATGTATCTATCCTTCGTCTTTGAAGTCATCTCTCGATTTAGAAGGATGTTTGGTGATGATTAAAATAATAAAAAAGTGAATTGAAAGAAAGTGATGTTTACACATAATTAATTAGTTTTAGGTTCATGCTCTTCCCAAAAAGGGAAAAAAAAGTTTACAAGATATTAGATGAATTTACTTTAAAAGGGGATGGGCATGTACTGTAAATATTTTCTTAATCCTCAAAATAATATGCTTTGCTATACCTATACTTTACAACTAAAACGGTTAAAATGATCCCCATCATCTCTATCTATTTACTACTCTTTCGCAAAAGGGAAGCAAAAATAAATTCCAATAGCTTTGGTTCATTATTCCCTGTTTATTTGGTATAGAGACCATTTCCCTAGTTTACATTGATCGTTCATGCAATCCATCACAGAAACAGAACATGACACGCAACTTGTTAAACATCACAATGAAAAATAGCACAACTATAGCAGCTATAGCTGTAAAAAAACAGCAGTTATAGTTGCAAAAAAGCAGCTTTTATATCTGCAAAAAAAAAACAGTAGTTATAGCTGCAAAAAAGCAGCAGTTATATCTGCAAAAAAAAAAAAAAAGCAATTGTAGTTGAAAAAAAGTAGCAGTAGCAACTACTACAAAAGCAATAACATTAGCCGTTACTCAACTATTAGACAAAATACCAAAAACTTGCTTGCACTCACACTCATCATATCACACACCCCAATAAGGTTCTATTCTTAGGCAAAAGGTGATTGAATAATATGACCAGGTGAGCATGTTTGTTCCAAAAACAAGGTCAAAAACAAAGTCACTCAAGCTTTTTCTTTCCCACATTTGTTTACTTTCAAAAATACATGCATGGTAACAGGTCGTAGTGCTTTTCCATTTCGGCACAGTTGGCAAGTAAGGGAAAGGTCGGCCTTTTCAAATCACATTTTACAGTTAAAAGAATGAGCTGAGAAATCCTACAATTTTTCAGTGATATTATTTGCTACTTGAAACTGTATTGCTGGAGAAAAAAAATTCAAAGTATTTTGTGCACTTCTTGCAAATGCCATGCAAGATAAATCTACATTCTACATATACTAGGTCCATTATATATTTATCTAATGACAAACTTTTATATTTAAACCCGCTTCTTAACTATGTAATTTTTACCACAAATGGGAGATCGAGTTCATCGTATTGCCTCTTTTCCAATTTGGAAAAGATTGCAGTGCTAGACAAGTCTTCAAGTCCTAACCCAATCTGCAATTTGATGCTAGCAACAAAACTAATTGCTGTTAAACTGTGCAAACTTTGTGTCTCACTTGGTTATCTAAATGGTTAACACCCCCCCCCCAAAAACCCAAAAAAAACCAAAAAAAAGCCCTTAACCTTTGTTTTTTCTGCATGCAATGGAATTTGGAAAGTTAGCTTATGCATGTGTGTGTGTGTAAGAAAGGGTTGATGGCTCATCAAAAGGATGCATGAGAATGGAAGCATGTCCAATAGAAGTAGCATAATATATGCCTTTCTCAGTTCTTGGATATTGGTTCATTGCTAATTCAAGTCTGTGAACATAGAAATCTGCCACAATGCATGTTCTGGCCTCTATATATCTTTCATTTAACCACTTAATCCCAACCATTGAAGGTTATTATTCATGATGTAGGAAAGTTATAAACACCATATATTTTGAAGAAACATAATTTTACTTGTGACTATAGCAAACTTTAGCTCCAGTAGCAACTCACAAAATAACTATATTGTGATTTTCGTCGATTGGTATTCTTGCTTAGGTAATTTCACACAATCAAGTTTATCATAGTTGAAGGTAAACTGTAAGACAACTGATGCTATTCTCCACCCCAACTTAAAGAGGCTATATAGCATGTAAACTGGAGAAACATTAACTTGGTTTAGATATTAGGCAGCTCCAACAAATCTTGGTAGCCACATTGTACTCATGCGATCCCTAAAATAAATAACAGTAACAAGAGACTCATATACTTAAACTATCCAAAACATTGTATGCTACAAAAGGGTCCCAAGTCATGTATTCAATGATTGAATACATATATTTCCTGTGCACATGTCAATTGCATATAATATAATAATGATGGAATCTCCATATAATATATTATTTTGATCATATTTTTTTAAGAAAATAATAATAATAACAATAAAAAGAGAGTTGAGAGAACCAAATTAAAGGTAACAAAGGTCTAAGTGGTCCCCGTGATCACACTCATTCCCATATGGTGCTGTCTTTCTCTCTTCTATCCCTCTTCTCTCTCTCAGTTTGAACCAGAATTAGGTTCGCATTTAGGGATAAGATGCCTTGCTTCCCATGGTGTAAGCCTCAGCCTAAGCCTGAAATTTCCGCATTACCATCATAGCTTTCAATTACGTTTAAATATGTTTTCTAGCTAGAAATTAGTTCAGTCTGGACAGAGGCCCTCTCCTATTTTATATGCTACTAGTAGTATTTATCAAAATCATCTTTGCTTTAACTTTTCCAGAAACATAAAAGTTTTCCTTAATCAAACAATGTTTGCACAGGACACAATTAAGGAAGTTCAAACTAGTTCATATATGATATAGTCAAAAACTCGTATTCAACTAAATAAAATTACTGTAGCTAACTGGAATTGGTCATTAATGATGCAACATACATATAAAAACTGATATACAAGTAATACAGAGAAATCAGTGGGCTAAAGTATTCAAATACTGTATTCAAAATACCATTTCTCATAATGAAGCCTCCACAAGCGTAGATATTTCATTAAAATATTAAATGTGCAATGATTTCTTTCTTTGGTACTAAATAGACTATTCTTCATGGTAGGGGCATGTGCCTATTATATCTATAAATGGATTACATTAATTACACATCTTCATATTTTTCTTGGCTGTATTCCACGTCATTTTTGGTGCCATAACAATGACTCTTGGAAGATTAAAGGTGGGATTTCTCTAAGTTATTTTATTATATGGTAAGGGTCTATTCAAATTGGCAAAAAAAAAAAAAGACACAGATATGGAGAACAATGCAAATTTGTCTCCAGAATAACTTGACTTGCTTGGGTAATCTGTTCACTACTTCTTCCCCTCATAAGGTTGGAGATGCCAACGCAAACTATCCTTTATGTTAGTGTCAGTCATCATCCAATTTGATCTTCACTAATTTGTTTGTCTGTAATGTTCTTATCCATACACTCGTGGATGGAAGGAATGGGAAAAGGAAACAGCTCATACTATTCTACCCCGTAAGAACAACTAATGTCATTTTCTAGTTCAATTCATGTTTCCATGTTGTAAATTAAGAAAGAAACGTCACAGAACTTAAGTTGCATTATTTTGTCAAAATTCAATGCTCATTATGATGTTCTTCTTTCTTGATCCTTTCACTCTCACAAGTGATAAGAACCTTTTTCTGGTGCTTTATTTTGTAGTAATCCTCAATAACAAGTGCTTTAAGTGTACCCAAAGCTATACTAACTTTTTTGCATGATTAATTTAAATATCAACCACTGATGTTTCTGGCATCAGCTGATATTCACTTTAGCTGTAACATGCCTACTTTCTATCAATAAACTTATTATCTCGTTCTTGTGTGTCCATTCAAGAAGAAAGAAGCAGATAAACTAAATCATTTAAATGAGAGAATTTGGTACCTGTACCTGATATTCTTTCCTTCACAATTGAAAAAGTATATCTTCTTTGTTACTCATAAGCTCGGTTGAAGTAAGCTGTTTAAGATTCATTGTAAATTCACATGAGAAGACACAGAATAACACCTAAATCAGCAATGTTAGATGAAAATTTTAATCTTTGGAACTAGTTTATGTTTCACTCATTTGAAATAATTAATGTCGTGCACTAACAGAAGTTTAATTTGGGGGAAGGAAAAAAAAGACACCATAACGTACTGTGGGTATTTTTATCCTTTTCAACTCATATAAACCTACTTGAGAAACGAGTACTGAACATTCTATAGAAGTTAAAAGACAATTTTTTTTTTAATTTTTTGCCCTAAAAGTTTGGAAGGCAAAACAAGAAGCATCTACATAAGTGCTTTTCACATTATTTAAGCAAAAGCAGTTGTACAAATCAAACTAATAACTGAACGACTCTTTAGCTTATATGATATGAAATATGCTTGTATATTACAATATTAAGCGGAAAGTCACTTAGGAACTAAATGTGGTTTCATGCACTTAGGTTCTCGGCAAATCAGGAAAGAACCAAAATGAAACAACTTCTCAGCAACAACAAACCGCAATGAAACCGGACGAGATTATAATCACATCAAATTACACAAAATTACCTGGCTTTACTCAATGTATACTCGGAAGATTATAATCGTACGACATTTGCTTTGATCGGGAAGACAAAGCAAAGGAAGTGGCTAGTGGACCAGGGGTGGTGGCGAGCAGAGTGGCAGAGGAGGAGTTGGCGGCAGGGAGCAAGGGCGACAGAGGTAGTGTTTTGGAGTTGGGAGGAAGAGCTTTGTTTTTGGGATCAGAGACCAATTTGTTGTTTTGGGGATGAAAGAGGTGCCGATTGTAGGAAGTAATTAGACACATATTTTGTTTTGCTTTTCTTTCATCTTATTTTCTTATCCTTAAATTTACACAATTACCCTTTGCTTATTTAAAATTCAAACATATTAAAGTCGTAATTTTTTAATAAAAATGGATAAAATTGTAATTTCATATATAATATTTAATATATGTGTGTATAAATGATGTGGTATTTTTTTTCCACATCATCATCCTTGATAGGACTGCCGCAAAAACCTTTACCCACACATATTGACATTTATACTTATGTGTAGGTAATATAAACAAAAAGGCCTGCATTAACGCTCCAAAAAAAATTAAAATGCCGCCAATTTTCAATGCATGGAGAGAAATTTTCTCACCCAATTCATGTATAGCTATTGATCTTTACCTACACTTAATATAAATAAAAAAAATAGGCCACATCAACATTTGAAAATTTGGAAAATGGCGCCTAGGTCCTCAATATTTGGAGGAAAATTCTCCCACCCATTTCATATGTAACAATTGACTTTTACCTACACTTAATGTGAATAAAAAAAGCCACATCAGCAATCAAAAAATTGAAAAATGGCGCCATTTCTCAATATTTGTCAAGAAAATTCTCCCACCAATTTTCATATGTAACTGTACACTTTTACCTACACTTAATAAATGTCAAATATATAGTAATTAATCATATTACATTTACCCACACATATAGAATAAATGTGTAGCTAAATACCCACACATATTATGTGTAGCAATTTTATGTGTGGGTAAAAACTAAATTTCCTGTAGTGATCATCCTTGGAACGTCCCCCTTGAAGGTCTCCAACTTGGGACTCATCATTCCCTTGAACTTTTTCAAGTTTTTCTAATCCAATTTTTCTTTGTCCAAAATCGTGTTCTAGTGCCTTGTGTTTTGTGTTGTTTCTTGATTCTTCAAATATGTACATGTGTTTGTTTGTTCCTTTCTTCATTACCTTGTTGTCCTACTTTGTTTTGAGTCTTCTAAAATTCATATAGTGTCTATCTTGTGTTAATTTTTGAGTCTTTTTAGGGTTTTGTTTTATTAGAGTCATTCTTGGTTTGTCTAAAATCAAGAATTCGAGATTGTGTGGTTTCATATTCCTATTGTGTGTTATTTTGCTTTCCTTTTTTTTTTTTGTGCTTTGTGAAAAATGATTTTTCAAGAAAAACTCAAAATTTTCTGGTGTGAATTTTGCTCTTGAAAATTGTTTGAGTTGTATTAAAAAAAAGGCGTGCACAAAGTGCAAAAAAACGTGCACAAGTTGAAAGGAAAAAGAAAGTTTACAAAAGGAATGCAAAAGAAAGGGGAAAAAGCCTTGCACCAAGCAGTCTAGATTGTGTTCTTGATGTTTTAGAGTGAATTTGTGTTGTGTTTTCAAGACATACCTGGCTAAAATTATTTTCTTGAAGTCTTGAATGCAAATCTTGAAGTTCTTGGATAGATTCTTGAAGTTCTTGATTGCTGGAAAATTGTTCTTGAAGAGCTTCTTGAGTTCTTGCAAGAATAAACAATTTTTATTGAAAAAATCTAATTTGTCTAGATTGATCCTTGGTTGTTTAAGGGTGTTAATGAGGTGTTTAAAAAGAAAAACAAGTAAACTTACCATAATTAAACTTTTTTTTGAAGAAATTTCCTTTTCGCCAAAAGGGTTTCCAACTTGTCTTGTAGAATTGATTGTCTTGTGCTGCATAGAAATGAATTTTGGGGCTTAAATCTGCCCAAGAACCGTGGTTATATAGGAGAAACAGCCCCATTCCTAATCTTAATACAATAAGGGCTAATTTTGAGGGAAACTAGGAAACAACTCCAATCCTAGTTGTGCAAGGATTTGTAGTGCATAGAGAGAAAAGGAAAGTGTCTTCCAATTTGGTTTTATGCAGGATTTTCAGCTTACAAAAGGGTTCTTTTGGCGTGGCTTTTAAGGGAAAACCTACCTAAAGTGGTATTAATTTGTAGTTGAATTTCGAAGGGAGTAAGACCAAATCCTACTTGGTCTAGGAAAAACTAAATTTTTGTTTCTCGCAAAGAATTAATTCTTGCACTATTTTCTTTCAAGAAAGCACTACTCCTTAATATTTCACACACAAGGAACCACACATTAGGATCTAATCTATTTGGTCCTTGAGTCATAATCTTGCTTTCTTTGATATTCTCGCAATCTTTGTGAATCAAACCTAACTCTAAGCTTCCTATTTCTTATTATTCTTATTCTCTTCATTGAATTTGTTGTCTAAGGACTTTGGTAAGGCTTGATTAAGCAGGTTTTTACTGAATAACTTAGAAGAAGTGATCTCAAGAGTGATAAGAAAATTAGTTGGTGAGACTATCATCGGGTAAAAGCCATTATATTTTAGAGATATACGGTGAAGAGTGCAAACACTAAAGGAGTGGCGAGAACATATCTATTTTTATTACTAACCTTTTTTCTTGTAGGTTTGAGGGATGGATAACGATGTTAAGCATCTTATGCGAGAATCTCAAAGTCAATGTGATTCCATCAATACAAGATTTGATAGTTGGGAAGCCAAGGGATTGTTTAATAAAAAGGGCTGTTCCAAATCTCCATCCAAATCTTCTAAGAATACTTTTGATTGTGATAATGAAGATTATTATACTTCAAGGAAGAAGGATATGAGAACAATTCGGTCAAGGGATTCTAAATCTAATTCTCAAGTAAGGATTCACAAAACTACTTCAAAATACAAGAAAGATGATTCTCTTGCTGAACTCAATGACATTATCAATAGATTTTTGAGTAAATATGAAAAAACTCCGATAGTTGATCAAGTAAAAAGGGTTCCTAGAAGTGAAAAGTATACTAGAAGAGGCGAGAGTAGACAATGATTTGCTACTTCTAGAGGAGTCAGCTTTGGGGAATCATCTTTGGAGAAGTCTAAGGGCAAGGATGACAAACAATCATTAGAGGAGCCTTGTTAAGTTGCTATACTATTACATGATATTAATCTGGAGGTGCCGTCGGAGGTGACTAAAAATGTTCCATCATCATCTTTGGAAAAATCTAAGAAGAGTGCAAGTTGAGAGTAAAACAAAATAATGCACACAAAGTGGAAAATAAGAGTGAACAAAAGAAAGAGAGTGTGCAAAACAAAAGAAAAACGGCGAGATTGATGAGAGAAAACAAATTGAGGAAAAAGAAAAGAATGAGAGAGATAGGAAAAGTGAGAAAAAGAGTGATTTACTTGTGAAGTCTACCCCACTTGTAAAATTGTACTCCAAAGAAGAAGTTTGTTTTGTTAACTCACTTAACAATTGTTTTCCCCGTGCATTTATTTCTTTTGTGTAGAATAATGGAGTAACCTTTAAACGGAGAACGCCATCAATAATATGTTCTGTTAATAGCATTAAGGAAGAACAACAAATTCAAGGGAAAGAGTTACTGAAAAGGGAGTCATAAGCCATTCTTAGACACAATTATTTGTTTCATCTATATAATTGGTGACGTGAGTTCTTTTGTGTTTTGCATTAGGGTATAGATATGCATTTTCGCATGACTTTGCATTGCAGTTTAGATTATCATGTTCATGCTTACACTATTTTAAGTGTTAATTTAAACAATTATGCATTGTACATCCTGATTTGTCATAATTTGCATACTTTTTCATGTTGTGTCACTAGTGTTAAAGTTTGTTTGTGTGCATATTCATTCTATCCATATGTCTTAATTCTAGTTCATGTGTTTAAAGATTATGCTTATAGGGCAAAGTATTTGGACTTAAAACGTATTTCAATTTTTACACCCTCATTGCATATGTTTAATTATCTATTAGGTAAACTTGCATATCTTGAGGACATTCTTAAGCTAACCTATGAATTAGGCTTGCAAGGCAATTATTGTATCTTCAATCAAGCTTCCAATGTTACTTATGTTTGTTTCTATGGTGTCGGCGATTCGAGGATGAATCTTTTCGAGAAATGAGGGAATGATAGGATCCCAAGAGTACCTACACGAGTCAAGCAAGCTAAGCGTAAAGTTGTGGAGCACTTAGCATGTTGCAAGGTCAAGGAGGGTTTGTTCATCATTAAAAAGGTGTGCAAGTCATGAAAATCTAGTTCAAGCATATTCTTGGACTCAAGGTTGCATTTGGACTTGAAGATCATGGAGCTCAAGTGAGGAACTTAAAGTTTATTCTTTAGTTATGGATTAAATATGTGTTCAAAGGCCGAAGAGTGATTTATTGATTTTGGATCAAATACACATTCAAAGAAGGCTTATTAAAGTTGCTCAGGAGGTCCAATCCATACAAGCCTTTTAGAATTAAGTCTATGAAGCCCAACGAGCTATCTTTGGTGGGCTTGAGTATTCGTCCAGACCATGAAGACTTTAATTATGAATTTTCAATTTATTTTAGAGTTAGTTATGTTTTGTTAGTTTTCTAAGTCATTTACAAGTTGTAACCTTTAGGTAGTTATTATATTGTGTTAGGTTACAACTAATACTTATTATTAAGTTTCTAGAATTCTTTGAAGTTGTTTTGTAGGCCTATTTATAAGGCTTAAACATTGTTACAAATTTGATATTTGAGATTAACAAATTTCATGAGCTTTTTCTCCATTGTGAGAATTACTTCTTAATTTTTTGGATTAAGAACTACTCTTAAGTCTTATCAAGGGTGATTCTTGTGGCGACTTGTTAAATTCCTTGCTTAGAGTTTTTCTTTGATTGGTTTATATTCAGTATTTAGATTGTTAACTAGGTATCTACTCGCCTTGTTATGTAAGTGGTAGGCGTGTAGTTAGGTCTAAAAATATAGCAAATAATCCAATTATATCACACACAAATAATCAAGTTATAAAACCTAATTACCCTATATACTGCAAATGCACAGATCGTATTGAGTATAGGGCAACAGGGTCGATCCCACAGGGAAAAGGTTATTGAAGTACTAAGGTTTTATTGCTCACTTTATTATCTAAACAACCAATTAACAATGTGAAGAACAAAGTATAAAATAAACAACTAAACTAACAACTCCATAGAATAACAATATTGGAGAAAACTCGCAATCTTAAGACACTAGGGCATAGAGTTAACTAATGAGCAAACATATAAATGAAAAGATCAACTCATGCTATTGGTTCTTGTCTTGGTTAGGGTCCAATCCCAATTATACTTAACCTTCACTCTCGTGACAAGTTAACGATTACCTCCCTACTAGTTCTTTCCTACTCTCGTAGTAAAGATACTAGTATTGGTTCATTAATCACATGAATTGCCTAATTGACCCACCTAGGAGCACCACTACTCTCGTGTGACATGCAACCTAGACTTCAGCTATTCCTTTTCCATTATCATTACCAACTCTCGTTGCATAATAACAACTATCAATTCATAGTTGGTGATCAAGCAACTACAAATCCATGCAAACCAAAATAGAGAACAAACAAGCACAAGATAACATGAATAATCATAATCAAGTCATATGCATGAAGCGATTAGTTTCCTCTAACCCTAGATTAACAATTTAGCACATACCCATGGTGGATTTCACATAAAAGATCAAAACTTTAGTAGACAAATCCATATAAATCAAGAAAGAGACAAAAATAGAATAAAGAAAACTTATTGATTGATGAACAAGTTCAAATTTTCTATTCTTCCTCCAATCTTGATGTGTACAAGAGAATCCTCCAAATAGCACTATTCTATAGAGAGATTTACTAATCTAAAGGGGTGGCTCTCTCAAAGAGAGAAAATCTCTCTAAGAGAGACCCTTGCTATTCTATGCTATTCTCTCTCTATGCTATGCTACGCTTCTCTCTTGTGTTTTTAGCACTCTAAAACCCTCCTAAGATGTATTCTAACCATTCACCAAGAGTATGAATTGCCCCCTTGAAAGATAACCCCAAAATGCCTCAAAATTGTATGTCTGCGCCCCGAACCCACGCCTGGAACCCGCGGCGAGGATACAGCCGCGGCTTCAATTAATAACTTTCTGACCGTACCCGCGGTGCGTACCCGCGGCGCGGATTCAGCAGCGGGTTTGGTCAGAAAGTTGGCCAAACTAGCTTTTACTCTGAACATGAAAATTATAGCCCTTTGAGTCAGCTTTCCAGGAGCACAAAAATCAGGTCATTTGGAGTTGTGTACACAAAGCTATGGCCAAAACATTGAAACATGGTCGGAAGAGCATCGCTGCACAAGAATGCTTCAGTAATGTGGCACTTTGACATTGTAAACGTGAGAATCAGACTTTGAGATCTTAATAAGAATTGTAGATAATTCTCTTAGCTTTAAATTGCTTCAAGAATCATCTCAATTCACTCTCTCTAGCTCCAGTTCTGACCAAACTACCAAAACATGTTGGTGCAGTGAAATCCTTTCATCACCAATTTTTCTTCTATCGTTGCTTCATCATGCCACATCATTGGTTCTCTTCTCTTGCCACTTCTCATCAACTTCAAATCACATTTAATATCATCCGAATATGCTTCATTTGATCCAAAGTGATGATCGTTATAGCTAAAACCTACAAAATACAAAGAATTACATATTAAACCACTCATTTGCACATTTTAGCTACAAACTCAAGATTGGAAGAAATAGACATGAAAGTGACTATTGTTCATTATTTAAACCCTAAACACTAGCATAAAATACTAATGTAGACACACTGAGAAATATGCAAACTAGACGCTTATCAGTAGGGATCTAAATTACTTCAAGAGAGAGGAATTCAATGAGGTTAAAGGAGCTTGAGGCACAAACAACTCCATTTCTTTAGGGACTTGGACGTGTTCCAAGCTTGTCAACAGTTAACAAGTTGATTTACTTAGAATTCAAGACTTTCTTGGCTAGTCTCTTTTGCGCGTTCACATCAAGAGGAAATTGATATGAGAGGGTTAGTCAGTTGATAGTGTTCCACTGCATGAACTTAACAAAAGGTGCAGCTATTCACCAAGTTCTACGAATCTTATTGTAAGGTGGGCCAGAAGTAACCCAACAGTAGAGCCTTCTTTGCCAGGGTTCAAGTCCTAACGTGAGCTCCATAAAGCCAGGGTTCGAGTCCTAACGTGAGCTCCACAAACTTTTTCATGAATTTTCTGGAGAATGAGATCTCCCTCCTCTGGCATAATGCATCTTAACTAGGGACCAAGGTAGGACTTTTTTGTATAGTTTCATGTCTTGTATGGTGTACCTTGGTGTTCTTCTTTATATCTTCGAGGCCTCTACTTGGTTTTGAGGCAGAATCCCCTAGTTTATATATAAAAGAATCTGGTCCATCCAAGTGTCTAAGGGATTCACCACGTATACTAATTGCCAATTGAAACTAGGCTCGGGAATCACTTTAACCAATATAGACTTATTTATAGCGTGAAAAGAAGTAGACGCTAACTTGAAAAGTGTGCCGGCCTGCTTCTTTTGGGACCGTGGTATCCTTTGAATTTGAAAGGAATGGAATTCCCTAGATAATTGCCGCACTTTGTTGAGGTATCTTTGCATATTCTCTTCCTTGGCTTCATACTCTCCGAGAACTTATCAAATAACAACCTGCGAGTCACTAAAGACTTATATATCTTAAGACCTGACCTGCCAAGTTATTATAAGGTTGACTACGAGGACCTCATACTCAGTTTCATTGTTGGAGGCTTGAAAACCAAACCTGAAGGCATATGAGCATTCTTGACTATCCAACTTACTAATAATAGCCCAGTGTCATGCTTCGGGCCCACAGGCCAAGCACGCGACTAGAGTCTGAGCAGCCAAATCTAACTTTTGGGCTCCGTCCTCGCTAGCTTAAAATGGATATCTCAAATTAGACTTGAGTGCTGAAGCTGAACGTATATATTGGTCTAAGTTACTTAACTTTTCTAATGTGGGATGGGGTATTACATTCACCCTTGCTTATTAGGCTTTGAGTCCTTGCAAAGCCTAATCCATACATGCATGATCTAGACTATGCACTCAATTGTGAAGAACATGCATGCATACTTAGTGCCTCCGCTTCCTAGCATAGTACGACCCAATACTACAGACCAAGTCTCACCTCATGCAAGGACTACACGAGATTCGCTCTGATACTATACGTAATATCTCAGGTCTGGGCTAGTCCAATAACTTTTGAGCGTAAACCACCGACTCAAAATGCTTAAGCCAAGTTATTAGTAGTTCATAACCCAGGATATAATATACCAAATAGACATCATATCTCCCACCAATGTGAGACAAAGACAGGATATCACATTTACCCTTCTTTAGGTCTTTGTGTCCTCGCAAAGCCTAACATATTTCGCACTACGGTGCGTAGAGACCACATGAGGTTGAGGTGATTACTTAAATAGAGAATCATGCATTCATCGATCTCTGTGTACGCAACCTAGTGTTTAACTCCCACTAGGGAAAAGTCTAACGGATATGGCCTAATATTTAACCCCCACTGGACAAACGTTGAATGGATGGCCTAGTCTTTAACCCCCACTAGACAAAGGTCGAACGGATAAGGACATTGTCCTGCCGAGTTTAGTCAGATCATACTTGAGTGTCTTGGGTTACATAATATAAACATACATAGCATTGATACTTTTAAAATTCTTGAACATATCATATGTAGTCCGAATTTTCATATACATAAAGTAAGAATTAACTTTATGAAAATTACAATTTATTTCAAAATACAAGGACAAGAAGAACCACTCATCTTAAACTTCATAAATATTCCTTCTCGAGCTATTATGATTTCTAACCTAGAAGACACACAATAAATACACTTACATCAACTAAAAGGCCCATTAATATACTGCAATCTGCCTTTGTACCCTAATGACCATGTCCTTGATTTTTTTGTATGAACTTATAACTTTGAAGTAAATTTTCAGAATGCCACTATCTTAGAAAAATACATGTATCTTACTATAAAAATATTAGATCCAAAATCTAAAATATTGCTAGAAATTAGATTTAGAACCCAAAAACTTTCAGGAAGACAAGATTTCGAAAATCTATAACCTTTTTTCTCAAAATCTAACTTGAACCTCAGAGAGAAATCTACCTCAGGTTGATTTTCAACTCGACTTTGAAAAATCATAACTATTTTTACAGAATTTGAATACCTTTGAAATTTTTACTACACAAACTACATGGTTTGAAATCCCAGTGGAATACGTTTCATGTAAAACAAAGGTCTTTGTCAAAAGTTACAATTTTCTAAACATCAGTGTTAAATTAGCCTGTAAATGTGAATTTCCAGATTTGTAAAATGAAAATCTTTTAAGAAAAAAACACTATTAAGACAATTGAAAATTCTCTAAAATATCCATAATCATACTAAATTCACACTATTTTAAAGTTATGATTTTATTTGAAAATATTATCTAAAGAAAATCGTGAGTTTTGCTTCTTAATCAAATCTCTATGTTTTTTACAGATTTGAAAACAACTTTTTAATTTAATGAAAACAAGTTTATCACGTCCAAAAAAAACTTAAAAATATTTTTATCTGACTTCAAAACACTTTTAAAACATTACCAAAAATATTTCTTAGTAATTAAAATTAATTAAATCCATTTCTTGATTAAAATCTTGTTTTAACATGATGTTCTATCAAACTAGACTAGTTACAATAAAAAAATTATAACTCAACTTACACAATGAATTCTAATTTGAAATTTTGTACACATATCATGACACACATAGGTACCAAAATGCAAATGTTCATATAAAACTAATAAGTATAAAAATAGTTACAAATTTTTGAACTACTGTTCAATGAGTCACGGAATCATGGTGGTTTTCAAACTTTTAGCATATAAATCCACCATGTTTCATATTTTTAATCTTTTGCACATATAAATCAGTTTTTCTAGACATGGTCATAGTACCACAAGTCAAAATTTCTAGTTTATAATCCCAATCATTGAACTCTTAATTTACTAATGAAGTCTAGAAGAATACCTTAACTCAATGTCTCTCCTTCTATGGTTGCTTGCTTATCTTGGTATTCCACAACTCCTTCACTGAATGCAGAGTTCTCTCTACTCTATATTCTATCTCACTTTACTCTGAATTTTGCAGGAAAATTTTAGTCGTACGTTTGGTTCTAAAGTAGATATAATGATAATGCTTAGATGATTCTGATGAGGATAAGGTTCTCACTTCCTTCTCAACAACAATTACTATAACGATAAACGTATATCATAAAAAGTTATCTTGTAGATATAAAATTTATCTAGAATATTCTATTACAGAATTCTACTAAAATCATAATGATAGAAAACGTTTCAAATAAATAAATAAATAAATAATTAAATTTCACAATTATCGTAAAAATAAATATAAAAAAATGCGGGGTATTACATACTTCTCCCCTTACAAAAAGGTCCATCCTCGAACCTTACGTGATTTTAGTTAAGCAAATGCAAATAATTCTTCTTTACTTCCTCTTCCAGTTCCCATGTGGCTTTCCTTTTGTCATAGTTAGACCATTGCACCTTTATAAAAAAAAAAAAACAACTCTTTTCCTTAAAACTTGCTCTTTACGATCCACAATTCTAATTGGACATTCCCTATATGTCAAGTTCGCATTCACATCTTCCAAATGGTAATCTTCCAACACATATTGTGGATCATGCACATATCTTCTCAATTGAGATATATAAAAAACATTATGAACTCTTGACAATGAAGGTGGCAGAGCTAGCCTATAAGCCAAACTACTAACTTTCTTCAAAATCTCATTCGGTCTAATGTACCTTGGACTCAAACTTTTTACTTTTGTGAAATCTTATTACACCCTTAGTGGGCGACACTCAAAGATACACATTTTCGCTCCTTTCAAATTCCAATGATCGTCTCTTGCAATTAGCCCAACTTTTGTTGCAATCCTATACAATCTTGAGTTTTTGCTGAATAATCTTAATCTTTTCAACCATTTGTTCAACTAATTATGGACCAATGATCGTCTTTTTACCAACTTCATCCCAATATAATGGCGACCTAAATTTCCTTTCATACAAAGCCTTGAAAAGAGCCATTTCTATACTACTATGGTAACTATTATTGTATGAAAACTCCATAAGCTTAATCATTCTATCCCAATTTCTCTTGAAATCCAAAGCACAAGCTCTTAGCATATCCTCCAGAGTTTGTATAGTACATTTAGATTAGCTATCAGTTTGTGGATGAAATGTTGTACTCAATCGCAACTCAATTCCCATTGCTTTTTGATATATAGACTAAAATCTAGACGTAAATCTTGGGTCTTGATCTGATACTACACTTTCTGGCACTCCATGGGGTCATGTAATATTGTCTACATAAGTTTTTACTAACTTTTTCATAGGGTTAGTATTTTTCATCAGTACGAAATGTGCAAATTTAGTCAATCTATCCACTATAACCCATATCATATCATTCCCAAGTCTAGCCCTTGGCAGCCCCACTATAAAATCCATAGTTATATGTTCCCATTTTCACTGAAGATCTCTAATGGCTTTAACAAACTAGCTGGACGTTGATGTTCTGCCTTCACTTGTTGGCAGACAATGCACTTAGCTACAAATTCAGCAATATCTTTCTTCATACCTTTCCATCATAAATTTCTCTTAAAATCCTTATACATTTTATTTCCTTCAGAGTGAATCGAATAGTTACTGTTATGTGCCTCTCTCAATACTTCATTTCTGAATCTTCCCTTTTAGGCACGCAAAGCCTTCCTCTCATTCATATATTTCGATCATTATCTACATAAAAATACAAAGGTAAGCTATCTTTTAAACCAACAAGCTTGTCATCATTATTTTGAGCATTCTTAATGCGATCTAACAAGGTAGGTTGCACTACCAAAGCAAACAGAACCTCTATAGTTGACTCTACCACTTCTAAGCACAACTCATCAAGCTGCCTCCCCAAGGTAGATATCATGGCAACTATAGCCTTCCTACTTAATGCATCGGCCACCTTATTGGTCTTACCCAGATGATAATTTATTGTAAGGTCATAATCTTTAATCAATTCCAACCATAGGTGTGTTTTGATGCAAAATGAGAAGGTGATTGCATATGCATCTAGACAGTTGAAACCATGCAAGAAGAACTATCCCACCCATGATTTAGAATTAACAACAATAGTTTTTGCATTAAAAATTTAGAGACATTATTTGTATTGGTACCAATGTGAAATGTTTACGGATCATAAAAGTTTAAAATACTTGTTCACTCAAAAGGAGTTGAACATGAGGCAACGAATCCATTCTTGGAAGCATCATTATAAACTACAAACCCTTCGTTACCTGAGGGTAAAACCAAAATAGGTGCAGACACCAATCTTCTTTTAAGTTCTTGAAAACTCTCTTCACATTTTGGTGTTCATTCAAACTTAACTCTTTTTTGAATTAATCTACTCAAAGGAATGGCTATAGTAGAAAATCCTTCTACAAACTTTCTATAGTAGCCCGTAAGACTTAGGAAACTCCTTACTTCTGTCACGTTTGTAGGTCTTGGCCAATCCACCACGGCCTCAATTTTCTTAAGATCCACAGATATTCCTTGATCAGAGATTACATGGCCTAAGAAAGTCACACTTTTCAACCAAAACTCGCATTTACTAAACTTAACATATAACTTTTCTTTTCTTAACGTGCTTAAGACCTCTCTCTAGTGTTTCTCGTGTGCTTCACTTGGAGAATATACTAACATGTCATCAACGAACACCACTACAAATCTATCCAATTGAAATCTAAAAGTACGATTCATCAGGTCCATAAAGGCAGCTAGTGCATTTGTTAACCCAAAAGGCATAATCAAGAATTCAAAATGTCCATATCTTATTCTAAAGGCATTCTTGGCTGTATTTTCTGTCTTAATCTTAAGTTGATGGTATCCAAACCTTAAATCAATCTTAGAAAAGATTTTAACACCTTTTAGTTGGTCAAATAAGTCATTTATTTTTGGAAGGGGGTATCTATTTTTAATTGTAAATTTATTTAACTCTCTATAGTCAATACACAATCTTAAAGATCTATCTTTTTTCTTGGCAAATAATACTGGGGCTCTCCATAGTGATATACTTGGCCAAACAAACTTTTTATCCAGCAATTCTTGTAGTTGCTCTTTCAGTTCTTTTAATTCGATAGGGATCATCCTATATGGAACTTTTGAAATTGGCATTGCACCTGACACCAGATCAATTTCAAACTCAATTTCACTATCAAGAGATAACCTAGGTAAGTCATCAGGAAATACATCCGAAAATTCTCTAACTAGAGGAATTTCATCTAAGGATTGTACTTCTTTGGTACTGTCGATCACACAAGCAAAGTATCCCTCAATACCTTTTCTTAGAGCCCTACCTACTTGCACAGCAGACAATAAACACTTGCTTGGTTTCACCCTAAGCTTTCTCATATTTCCTTGGTAAACAAATTCCTCTTCATTAGGTCTCACAAACCTTATCTTTTTGTATCTACAATCAATTTGTGCAAAATTTTCAGCTAACTAATCCATACCAAGAATTACATCAAAATTGCTCATATTGAGTTGTACTAGGTTAGCACTAAATTCTTTATCATTTATATCAACCTTGAAACCATTAAACTTTAAATGAGAGACTAAGACTTTATCACCAGGTGTAAACACACAATAAGGGCTATTTAACCTCTAAGGCACCATCTTAAGTAACTTTGCATATTCTTTTGATACAAAAGAATGGGATGCACCAGAATCAAATAACACATAAACAGACATAGAATTTACAGAAAGCACACCTGTCACTACATCTTCAATGCCCTCAACATTCATGTCTGTTATAGCGTGTACTCTTGCATTAGTTCTAGGCTTAGGTTTAGTTACCTTATTATCCTTAGTCGCATCCTTTTGAAGCTTTAGACAATCATGAATTCTATGGCCTACTTGTCTACAATTGAAACAGGCTGCAATAGCCCAATGACACTCACTAGGGTGGCGACGATGACAGACTAAGCATTTTGAGATCATAGGAGTATTCATTCCATTGACTCTCCTCACAATCTTTCTCGATCCCATATTTGCCCGTGTTGTTCACGTTAGCCTTCTTAACCAACTTGAAAATTCCTCTTAGTTTTGGATTACTCGAATCTCCACTAGGCTAAAAAAACCTTGGACGCTTAGCTCTTTCAATTTTTTTAACTTGAGTTATTTTGATTTCAACCTTCAAACTGGCTTCATACATAGCATTGGGTCTGGTCGTGTTCACCTTTTCGACTTGCACTTCACTTAGCAAGTCATTTTTATACCTTAGCATCTTAAGTGACGCATCTGCTAAGATAATTGGGAAAAACCTACCCAATGTAGTGAACTTATGAGCATATTTTACCATTGACATTCCAGGAGTCTACTTAAGATTCTCAAATTGTTGCATACGCTGCATTCAAATGGTTGACAGAAAGAAATGGGCCATAAACTGCTCCCTAAAATGTGCCCAAGTGACTGGTGGGATAATAGTTGGTTCTGCAGTAGTCCACCACTTACTAGCGTCTCCCACTAAAAATGGTTTAATGATCAAATATTTAGTCCCTTTTGGAACATTTAGCAACATAAAGTTAATCTCAACCTCCTCAATCCACTTTTCAACTTTGTCTAGATCAAGTGTTCTATCAGAAGTCGGCACATGAACCTTCTTCATACGCTCATAGTAGATGTGGGTTTCAAATGGACCATGGGCATTCGGGTGTCCTTGTTGATTCAAGTTCCCTTGAACATTTATATTTGTATTGGCCTAGTTTTGCACTATGGTTGCCAAATTAACTATAGTTTGTACTAATTCAGGTGGCATGTTTAATTACATATTTGTAGTGGTCTCTCAAAATTGTTGGATCTTTGACCTTGTAGGGGTCTGCTGGTTATCATTAGTCATTTTTCGGGGTCTTCCTCTACACGGCATAGTCTTACAAAAATCAGATAATTTATTTATGCCTTTATTCTACTTTAACCGCTGTTGGGTTTATTATGTCCTATATAATGTCTTGTTTATAGATAGCATTATTTTTTTAAAAAATAATATACAAAATATTAAAATTATTTGCATATCAAATAATAAAAGAAGCAGGCTTTGCAACAATTATTAAAACAAAAGAAACTCACTTTATAACCAATTTAAGATAAATAAATATAGAAGTTTACTCATACATATAAGCAACTCTAAACTAACTACTACTCATACTAATCTCTACTTTCTTCTACTAACGACCTAACAATAAATAGCTACGCCACTTGACATTATAACTTTGGAAATTCCATCTTTTTTTTTTCTTTTTTCTAAGTACTTCTATGGATCTTCATCAAGGCCCTCCTCAAATTCAATATCACTATCAACATCCTCATAATCTTGGTCCTCTGTGGCTTGAGAGGGTGAAACTCGTTGCAAAAGAGTTTGCAACATCTCTTCGATAGCTCCAAGTTGGATATCTTGAGTAGCTTAGTCAATGTCCAACTCAGCTTTTAGTTCAGTAATTTTCCTCTTTATGTCAGCACCCAACTTAGCCTTAAGTTCACTGATTTCATTTTTAATAGATTGATCAAGCTTCTCATTTGTCTCACTGCATACTTTTGTCCAATAGTCCCTTGCTTCCTCCATATTTTTTAATTGGTGCCTTAATTCTCTATTTTCTTCATGAAGACGTATGTTATTATCCACACGTTCGTCACACAACCTCCACCACTTGAAAGTTTTTTCCATATCACTTACCCTTTGGTCTACAATTTCACTAAGGAAGGTTGCTGGAATAGACATTTTTCTACAAAAAAAATTCTATTAGTACACCATGCCAAATACCAAACTATATATCTAGGTCCTAAGTATTTAAACCTAGAGCTCTGATACTACTCAATGTCACACCCCAGACCCGCAAGTCTAGCGCGTAATCAGAGTCTTAGTAGTTAAGTCCAACTTTTGGGTTCCGTCTTCGCTAAACCAAAATAGATATCCCCCATTGGAGTTGAATGTTTAGGCTTAACTTATACATTAGTTTAAGTTCCTTGAATTTTTTAATGTGAGATGGGGTATTACATTCACCCCTCTTATCAGGCTTTGCATTATCGCAAAGCTCAATCTATACATGTGTGATCTAGACTGTTCACTTAGTGGTGAAGGACATGAATGCATACTTAGTTCTCCCACTTCCTTGCGTAGTCCAGTCCAATACCATAGGATTAGTCTCACCCCGTGCAGAGATCACACGAGATTCGCTCTGATACCGTTCTGTCACACCTCGAGCCTGTAGGCCTAGCGCATGACCAGAGTCTGAGTAGCCAAGTCTAACTTTTGACCTCTGTCCTCACTAGTCTAAAATAGATATCTCAAGTTAGACTTGAGTGCTTAGGTTTAACTTATATATTGGTCTAAATTCCTTGACTTTTTTAATATGGGACGGGGTATTACACCCAACCCTATT